>JANRMT010062799.1:9294901-9354761 GCA_026402145.1 Polypterus bichir lapradei | reverse complement strand
TGTCATGTTTTAAATCAGGCTTATTTTAAAACCTACATGTATATGTTTGGTATCAATCTTTTCAGAATTTATCAAACTTTAATGTGATGTTGTTAGATTTTCAGATTCTTATTCTGTTTTTAAATTATAAACTAACTAGGGGGCTCTGCCCCCTGCTCGCTTCGCTCGCCCACCCCCGTGTTTGGTTTACTGGATATACAGTATAATACAATTTATTTTTTGTATAGCCCAAAATCACACAAGAAGTGCCAAAATGGGCTTTAACATGCCCTGCCTCTTGACAGCCCCCCAGCCTTGACCCTCTAAGAAGACCAGAAAAAACTCCCACAAAAAAACCCTTGTAGGGAAAAATCGAAGAAACCTTGGGAAAGGCAGTTCAAAGAGAGACCCCTTTCCAGGTAGGTTGGGCGTGAAGTGCGTGTCAAAAAGAAGGGGGTCAATACAACACAGTACAATACATAGAACAGAATAAATCCTCAATACAGTATAAAAATAAAAATTCTAGAAGTACGGAGTAGAATTTCACATTAGATGATATCACATAATATGATTTGGATTTGTTTTAAGTCCTGGAGACCTCATTCATCAAGCTGCCTCCCCCATTTTGCCATTCCACATCTGAAATAGTGCTAATCCGATGAAAGGACCCCCCTCTTTCCCACGATTCCTGAAATCCTCCATCAGGGATGACTTTACCTTAGGCAGGCAATATACAATTTAAAGAGATTGTTATTTTCTTGGGAATTGTTACATATGCATTATTTTCACTTTTACTTAAAAAAAATGTGTAAAAACAATACCTGTCCTTTATTTCCGGCCCCGGGTGTGGTTAAATTCTTTCTTGTAGGACGTATAACGCTGCTCGTGTTGTCGGGGTGGGGGGGGGGGCTGCTGTCACGTTGCCCTTCAATCTTTTTAAAGCCTTTACAGCCCCTGTCCTTTTTGCTACTTTGTGTCTCTGTTGCTCACGTTGCTTCTCCGTCATCTATACTAATAAAAGGCAAAGCCCTCACTGCCTGACTGACTCACTGACTCACTCATCACTAATTCTCCAACTTCCCATGTAGGTAGAAGGCTGAAATTTGACAGGTTCATTCCTTACAGCTTACTTACAAAAGTTGGGCAGGTTTCATTTCGAAATTCTACGCGTAATGGTCATAACTGGAACCTACTTTCGTCCATATACTGTAATAGCCTGCAGCTCGGTCGCCGTGTGAGGCGGAGTTGCGTCTCGCATCATCACGCCTCCCACGTAATTGAGTGCCAGCCCCAGGTAAGGTAAATATTCGCGGGTGAAGGACTGTGCTTAGCATATTCATAAGTGCAGCTACTGCGGAAACCCTCCCTCAGCAAAAGTGTGAGAGAAACTTTTAAGTGCCGGGTCTGAGCTAAAATTAAATAAAGCCATGGACATCGCAAGATCACACAAGATATTCGCGAGATACAAGTTTAATGAGAAGACGCAGGGTATAAAGCCTCGATGCTAAAGACCTGGCGAAGTCATGCCTTCTCTGCTGGCCTAAAAAAATATCTGAATCACAAACTGATGTTAACTATAGTTTGTCCATGAATACTTATTAAATAATTCCAAATAGTCTGTCCGCTTCCTTTCATAGCTTTTCCGATGGTTGTGCTGCTTCCAGACATGTATTTTCGCATTAAAGCATTTAACCAATTACATTTCAGCCATCATTTGTTGTTAGGCAGAGAGGCCTTCACTCTAACACAGAATAAATGTCGATTAAACCTGTTGCTTCAACCAATCAGATTTTGAGTTGGTGTCAGTAGGGCCCTCTAGCAGGCGTACGACAACGTCACCGTATTCAGACCCATTGATTTGATAGAAGCCGATATGAGGAACTCTACGAGGCCACTGAACGCACCCAGGCATTCTGAGCGCAAATCCTCGCATGCACTACGGCCAACTCCATGGCAGGATTCTGGACAATATTATTTGCCAGACACAGGCCAGATTTCAAGACCACGAAAACCTGATGTTTGTCACGCTCCTCGACCCCCAGAAGTTTCGGGAATACAAGAAAAATTTCCCGCATGCAGCCTTCTCCAGTTTAACACAAGAGCCACGGAGCGGTTTTTGATCTGTCTCGGCTAAAAACAGAACTGACTGTAATGTATGCCATGGATGACTTTGCAGGAAAATCTCCCACTGATCTCCTTGACTTCCTTCATCAGAAAAATCTGAATGAGAGCATGGGGCAGCTGTACACATTGGTATATTTGGCGGTGACCATTCCCATGTACACTGCTTCTGTTGAGCGGACATTTTCAGCCCTAAAGCGAATTAAAACTTATGCCAGAAATACAACAGGGCAGGTTCGACTTTCAGCATTAGCTTCGATGGCAATAGAAAGGGACTTTTTGATGGAACTGAAGCGCACGGATAATCTGTACGACAGAGTAATTGAACTGTTTTTGAGGAAAGAGAGGAGGATGGATTTTGTTTACAAATAATCGGAATTTTTGGTGAGTAAAATGTTGCGATTTTCCTAAATATTATTGCAAGTTTATGAGTTATTATTGATGTTTTTTATGTGTGTCGCGGCTGTAGCTGCAGTAGAAAGGAACCTGTTCACCCCTGGTTTGTCTATTCAATAAAGGCATTTATTGTGGCTACAGGAGTTATCTATCTGCAATGCAACGGCTCTTTATACTGTATTTCTGCATATTAAGATGGTTTTTATAACCATAAATTAGTTTTTGAGGGGCGGGTTGATTCAGACGGAGCACTACTGAAGGCCTAGGTGTGAAATGCACGGTCCACCACTGAGTTACATTATTTTTAAAATGTTTCCTTTTCTTTTTCATAACTTCTTTAACACACTACTTCTCCGCTGCGAAGCGCGGGTATTTTGCTATATATTTATAAATCAAACGCCCGCTCCACAACAGACAACTAAAGCCGGGAGATCCGAATATCCCTTTTAGATTAGCAGGCACCCCTTCTGTAACAATAGGATTGTTAAGCCTTATGATAATGTTCCCGCACGGAGGGTTTAGAGAGACGCATGTTCCTCCGTACGGGAACATTATCATAAGGCTTAACAATCCTATTGTTACACCTTCTACGTGCACTCCTTATTACGGAGTCTTCCTTGCTTTACCGCTGGCTGCTTCTTTCTATTCACCTTCCCAGCTCTTTATTTAAACAGTTTTTGTTCTCACTTTTCCGCTCCTTCGCTGTCTTCTCCCTTTTCGTTCAAAATACGAGCCTCCTTGCCTTTAGTGATTTGGGAACACTTCGATGAATGAAACCTGTTATCTTTACAACGGTTGACAAACACTGAATGTATTTTTTTTTATTATTATTTTATTAATTTTATTGCAATCCATACAAAGCAATCAAGTTTTTACAAAAAGAAAAATTGAGTTAAGAACAGATCGATCCCCACCCTTGAGAGAGAGAGCAAGCCAAACGGCGTAAAACTTTTACGGCTTTTAAAACATACCTAAATTAATAAATTCTCTGTGCTTCATGAACTTATTTTAAAATATTACTGATTAGATCCTGCCATGTTTTAAAAAAAAGTCTGTACGGATCCTCTAACTGAGTATTTGATTGATAATATAACACATCGGTTTCCCACTGACTTAAAAGAGGAGAGTTTGGGTTCTTCCAGTTTATCAGAAAAAGTCTGCGTGCCAAAAGTGTAGTGAATGCAATCACAATTTGTTTGTCTTTCTCCACTCTAAGCCCCTCTGGAAGAACCCCAAACACAGCTGTTAATGGGTTAGGAGGGATTGTGAGTCCAAGGCTGTCTGAGAGGTAATTAAAAATTTTTGTCCAGAATAATGTTAATTTGGTGCAGGCCCAGAACATGTGACCCAGTGAGGCTGGGACTTGGTTGCAGCGTTCGCAGGTTGGATCATGCCCTGGAAACATTTTGGAGAGTTTTAGTCGAGACAGATGTGCTCGATAAACAATTTTAAGTTGTATAATTGTATGCTTTGCGCATATGGAGCTCAAGTGAATTCTCTGCATTGCTACTTTCCACTCCTTTTCTGATATATTAATTGAAAGATCTTTTTCCCAGTGTCCTCTTGGATCTTTGAAAGGGAGGGATTGTAAAATGATTTTATATATTGTAGAGATGGAGTCTAAGTCCTTGAGATTGAGCAATATTTTTTCCAGCATGGATGAGGGTGCAAGATGAGGAAAATCTGGAAGGTTCTGTTTAACAAAGTTCCTGATTTGAAGATAGTGAAAGAAATGTGTAGCTGGAATGTTAAATTTGGAATGTAATTGTTCATAGGATGCAAAGACGTTGTCTATATAAAGATCTCTAAGCAAGTTAATTCCAAATTTTTTCCAGATATTAAAAACTGCATATGTTTGTGAAGGTTGAAAGAGGTGGTTCTCTTGCAGAGGTGCCACAGATAAAAGCTTCTCCGTCTTAAAATGCTTTCTACATTGGTTCCAGATTCTAAGTGAGTGGAGCACAATTGGGTTATTTGTATATTGCCGATAACGTGTATTTATTGGAGCACAGAGCAAGGAATACAAAGAAGTACTGCAGGATTTTACTTCTATTGCGGTCCATGCCTGTGTATGTTCTTCTATTTGTGTCCAGGTTCTTATCGCCTGTATATTTGCTGCCCAGTAATAAAACTGGAAGTTAGGTAGAGCCAGGCCGCCTTCTGCCTTTTGTCTTTGTAGGGTCGCTCTTTTGATGCATGGATGTTTTGAACTCCAAATAAATGAGGTTATTGCTGAATCTAATTGCCTAAAAATGATTTATTAATGTATATTGGAATGTTTTGAAATAAAAAAAGGAGCTTAGGAAGAATATTCATCTTAACAGTGTTAATTCTTCCAGCTAGAGTGAGATGAAGCGTTGACCATCTATGCAAGTATTGTTTAATTTTTTCCATGCAGACGGCGAAGTTTTGTTGATAAAGAGCTTTATGTTTACTTGTGATGTTTACCCCTAGGTATTTAAACTGTTCTGCAATGATAAAAGGTAGGGTATCTAGTCTAATATTATATGCTTGAGAATTCACTGGAAAGAGTACACTTTTATTCAGATTAATTCTGAAACCAGATATCTTTTGAAATTCTGTGAGTGCTGTTAAGACTGCAGGCACAGAATTTTCTGGGTCTGATATATACAATACCATATCATCTGCATATAATGAGATTTTCTGTTACAGTCCTTCTCTGCTAATCCCCTTTATCTGATCAGTATTTCAACAATGTATTGCCAGTGGTTCAATGGCAATCGCAAACAGCAGCGGTGACAAGGGACACACTTGTCTAGCGCCACGTTCTAGTTTAAAGTAGTCTGAGCAAATGTTGTTGATGCAAACTGAAGCTTCTGGGTTAGTATACAGTAATTTAATCCATGCACAAATATTCGGGCCAAACCCAAACACGGAATGTAACTTGAACACAACATGTCCTCCAAATACGAACCTGATTGAAAGAAATAATGATAATAAAATCCTTGGTGACAGCAACAGTCATAACAGTCACAAAACAATTACATTGACAATCAGGTTATGTTTTTTTATAAATGTTTCCTTTTCTTTTTCATAACTTCTTTAACACACTACTTCTCCGTTGCGAAGCGCGGGTATTTTGCTAGTCTATACTAATAAAAGGCAAAGCCCTCACTGACTGACTGACTGACTGACTGACTCATCACTAATTCTCCAACTTCCCGTGTAGGTAGAAGGCTGAAATTTGGCAGGCTCATTCCTTACAGCTTACTTACAAAAGTTAAGCAGGTGTCATTTCGAAATTCTATGCGTAACGGTCATAACTGGAACCTACTTACGTACATATATATGTCCATAGCCTGCAGCTCGGTTGCGGTGTGAGGCGGAGTTACGTCACCCATCACTACGCCTCCCATGTAGTTGGCTGCCTGCCTATATTGCATCCCCCATACCCATGCCTCCCACGTAATCGAGTGCCTGCCCATATAAGGCCGTCCGTCACCAGCAATCCAATAGACACGCTGCCGCTACGAGGCGTTTGTCATCCCTAAGACGAATACGATTTTCGCGAGATACAAGTTTAGTGAGAAGACGCAAGGTATAAACGAGACTTTTGATCACTTTGTAACGGAGTTAAAATTGCTGGTGAAGGACTGTGCTTATGCAAACGAAGATGAGATGGTCAGAGATAGAATAGTGTTTGGCACAAACTCAGCAAAAGTGCGAGAGAAACGTTTAAGTGCCGGGTCTGAGCTAACATTAAATAAAGCCGTGGACATCGCAAGATCGCACGAGATAGCAAACCTTCGATGCATGTACTCCGAGCGGCTCATGTGAACTGACTGTGAACGCAGCACGCAGACAACAAGCAAAAGCTCCAAAGAGCGCTGAACAAAAAAACGCATTACACAATTGAGAAGGCAGCAAAAGAATATGAAGCGTGTGATGCATACAAGCATATTCATAAGTGCAGGTACTGCGGAAACAAAGCACACGGTGGAAAAAGTCAATGTCCAGCTAAAGACAGTGTAAAAAATGTGGTAAATTGAACCACTTCGCTAAAGTTTGCAGGACTGGGAAAGGTAAACCTGTGCATGCAGTGTGTGATGTCTCAGATAAAGAGGAAGACGAGCTGTTTATTGATGCAGTAGGAAAGGGACAACCCTCTGAACCTGAACAAGCCTTTGTAGACATATCAATAGGAAAGCAAGGTGTAAAGCTTAAGTTTAAATTAAGTTCATAGACACGCTGCCGCTAAATATTCGCAAGCAAATCCACAACTTAATACCGGGAATGCCTGTTAAACATCTTAGATTCACGAGTACTGATTTGGGTAGTGAACACTTCGATGAATGAAACCTGTTATCTTTACAACAGTTGACAAACACGGAGTATAACTTGAACACAACACATCCTCCAAATACGAACCCGATTGAAAGAAACAATGTTAATCAAATCCTTGATGACAGCAACACTCATAACATTCACAAAACAATTACATTGACAATCATGTTACGTTATTTTTAAAATGTTTTCTTTTCTTTTTCACAACTTTTTTAACACACTACTTCTCCGCTGTGAAGCGCAGGTATTTTGCTAGTCATAAATATACACCTGACCGAATTGTGTTTCTTTGAAATTAAGCTTGTCGTTGTTTTAACTTTTGCGAGTCCACAGATTCCCGTAGCGTATGTTCTATTATTGTGTAAATATACATTTTGTGCATTGAACGTTGCGAATGCGAAAAGACTTTTTCTGCTCTTTTCCTTTTATTTCTGACCTTGCTTTGTCCTGCTGTTTTTTCAATTACACCTGGTCCTGATGATTTCCTTTTTTTTGCGCTAATGCGATCTTTTATTTGTCGGCATTTCATTTATGACGTATTGTCCTTAAAACGCTTTATATGCACTGAGACACCTGTATCTGTGTGTGCTGCTTCCCTTTAATCCATTTTGGAATAAGGCTGTAACATAACAAAATGTGGAAAAAGTGATGCGCTGTGAATACTTTCCGGATGCACTGTATATATACAGTATATCTATATATATCTATATATCTATATATATATATATATATCTATATATATCTATATATATATATATATATATATATATATATATATATATATATATTAAAAAATGAAATTAACAGCTTTACTGTTGAGAATTGATTTCTGATTAAAAATTTGCCATGAGAGAGCAGTCAGCAAAAGCTTGATCACCCCGTTTCTTTCACCTTGATTGTGGTAAGGCCAGTAGCAAATGGTCAGATGACCTCAGGGATCAGGAGGGGCATAACAGACAAGGAGGCCAGACAGATAAGCTGGGACCAGACCATTTAAACATGTGAAAATATGCAATAAAATTTAAAAATCAATTCTAAGACTGATGGGAAGCCAATGGAGTGAAGCCAAAATAGGAGTTATGTGCTCACAGCAGAGTTTTGGACCATCTGGAGATGACAGAGAAGAGTTTGACTGACACCACTGTATACTGAATTACTATAGTCAAGGCAGGATGAAACAAGAGCATGAACAACTTTTTCCAAATCAGCAAAACAAAGAAAAGGCTTGATTTTTCAAATGATTCTTAACTGGAAAAAACAGCTTCTTACGATAGAGTTTATTATCTTATCCAGTTTAAGACTTTTTGCAGATGCCTTGCAGTATTTTGCTCGAGGAGCTATATTAGAGACACGTGCACTGGATGGACTAAACAGTATAATCTTAGTTTTACTTTGATTTAAGTCAAGAAAATTTGACAACATCCAGCACTTTATATCACCTAGACAAGCCAAAAGAGATCCCAGGCAGTTGATTCTAAGAGGTAGATAAATTTGAGTGTCATGTGAAAGACAGTGTAAAGATATGTTATACTTACAGCAAACAGAACCAAGAGGAAGCATGTATAATGAACATATAACTGGCCCAAGTATAGAACCTTGTGTGATCTCATATTTTAGTGGAGTGTAAGAAGATGATGATTCACCCAAATTAACATAGAAAAATACGAAAGAAAACAATTTAGAGAAGTACATCTAAAAGTACAAGTACAACAGGTGACCCAGAATCAACAATTAATAAAATATCATTATAAACATTTAAAATAGCCATTTCAGTACTCTGATGTTATTTATAACCAGACTGAAGAGTTTCATGTAAGTGATTATCCTCCTAAAAATGCTTGCAATTGATCAAGAGCAATCTCTTCCAGATTCTTTGACATAAAAGGTAGCTGGAGGGCTGAGAAAGCGTTGTGTGTGAACTGCTGTCAACTGTGTGCCAGTATCTAAGCTCACACTGTGTATTAATAAGTAATTTGTTAAACATAAAGAAACATGTTAAAAAATAGTGCTGCTCTTATAATAAAATGCCAAACACTCCGCTTAAGTGCTGGTAGATTTGACACTATACTATACCAAGATATTATTTACTCTGCATTGAGTAGTGTTGCACTCTTTCATCCATTGTAAAGAGTCATTTAATGAAGCACCTAGTAAATGTTAATAAGTTTTCGTTTCTAATTTCAATCCCCATCCATCTGTCCAGCCTATTTTCCAACATACTGTAAGACGGCTTCCTGGCAGCTTTATATTTACATTTACAGTGGAAACCTGATTGTCCAAGGTAATGTGGACCGATGCTACCTCGGATAACTTACAACTCTGATAAAACAGATTACTGTGGCTATTTCAGATTAAAAATGACAGATATCAGATATTTTCCTGATTTATTTGTTAGAGTTTCGTTTTTAAGCCTGTTTTCATACCTTAGTAGTGTTGGAGCAATACTACAATTTTGACTTTGGCATCAATACCTGCTTTTTGTCCTCATTGTCTGTGTAATGAAACCCACCCTGACTAACTCCAGCCTTCCTGGTGTGCTGCCCCACCATGCCGCACTACGCACGGCTTCCCTCTTGATAGCTGCAAAGCCACAATCACATCAAAGCAATATGCACTTAGTGCAGAATTCACAGCAAAGCTTTTATGAATTACTGTGTATGAAAAGTGGTGTATTACACTAAAAGTTTCACCTTGAATAATGTGGAGCCTCTATAAATCGGGACATGGACAATCGTAATTCTACTGTATGTGCTTAGCAAACGCTTTTATCCAAAACAACTTATAAAGGAGGACAACATAATCAAGTTACAGGGCAAGGATACAAAATCGTTCACCGCAAATGAACAGCTCAGAACAAAAATACAAGTGCGATTCACTTCCTAGGTTATGTGAAAGTTACTTAATTTTTACTGATAAATATGATTTTCACAAATTGATTATATATTGATTCTGTTGAATGACTTCTGTCCTTGTTAACTGGAAGATTTTGCCTTCAGTACCATAAGAAAGCATATTAATCTGATCTGATCTGAGACCTAATCCTGCTGCTACTTTAGCACAAGGACAAGTATGGATAAGAAAACCATTTTAATCTTATGTAGCAGAATCCTGACTTCAAGGCTCCTGTTTATCAGTAACTAGGAAAGACAAGAGAAATTAAACTAATCAAGTACTTCTGTAATTGACAAAGTGTATTTAAGAAGTGTAACCAGCATCTGTAAGTCAGTCATATATTTCACTATACCGACTGACTCGATGTATGTGTCAATAAAGGTATTCTTCTCATCCTGAACGGGCTATGTGGATTTAACTTTGACAGTTATAAAAACCTACCAAAGCCAATATCAGTTAGACAGAAATTCACCAAACAAGGGAGTCTTGAAACACTTCGTAAGCACATTGACCGAGTCAGTAATTTGAATGTAGGTGGGCAGATTATTCCACCAGCTAGGAGCTACACATGAAAACAGTCTGGGCTGAGATTTGATGCCACACAAAGGTGGCATCACCAAGTGCTGTTCATCAGCAGATCTGAGTTGGTGAGAAACAGCATCTGAGCTTACAAGTGTCTTCATATTTTAGAGGTGCTGACCCACTGACTCTTCTGTAGGCAAGCATTTGAATTTATCACAAATGTAGTGATATGAAGAGAAGAATGACAAGTGCTCACCATGGCTTGTACAATAAACAAAGTGTATGACGTTGCAAGATACCAAACAGCTTATTCTGCCATGAGAACCTATCCTAAAATAACAGATGTGTGCTTCTCTTTCTTTGTAGGATATGCAGATCACAGCCAATGAACTGAAGAATGTGTTGAACAGAGTGGTGGCCAAACGTGAGTACTTCAGGCTATTTAGCCATCTATTAATTAATCACTAGACCTATGCCATGATAGGAACAATGCACCACAAAGACAAATGTCTCTGGCACTTCACCTGTCTCTGAGTTTCACAATGTAGTGGCACAGTAGTTGGCACTGCTGCCTCGTGGACCCACCACCCTGTGTTCAGATAGCACACCCTGCTTAATGTCCTGGTACAGTGTATTAGGTTAAGGTTATTTGGCAATTGTAATTTGAGTTGATTTGTTGTATTTTCTCAAGCCACCCCAAACTAAATTAAGTGGGTTTAAACACTGTTATGGCATACTTCACAGACTGACCTTTAAAAAACCCACAAACACGTCAAATACGTACTGAACAAGCTTATACAAAAGAGCGGGCTCAAAGAAGTGGAAGATGCTTCATACTTTCTGTCCGTCTTTTACAGGCCACATTATATTTATAAGTTACTCTAACTGATGCCATGCCCTTCTTACCCCAATTCCCCCCCCAAATGCCACCATGACTTTGAGTTGCCTGAATTCTGTTAAAAGATGGCAGACTTTCCAACCTTTCTCCTAAAGTAGCTCTTGCTCTCCTCTGCTCCTGCCTCAGCTCTAATTAACCACGGATGGATGTTGGCCTACTTGTTGGGCCATGTCTCACCCTCGCTCTTCAGCCATAATTTATGGGACATCCTGCCATTGTAAGACTGAAGCGATGTCTGTTGGCTAGACTGACTGTCAGTGGAATCTTTCTGAGTGTGTACCTCAGTCTTAGTCATGCCATGCCACATTTATAATGAGTTTAATATTTAAAACACATTTGCAGCTGTATAATTTTTAGTTTAGAATCTGTTCATTGGTTTGCTAGCGTTCAAAACCTTACTTGCATCTTAAAATGGTTCATTCACCTCACCTTAACTGCTTCCTATTTTCTTAGCCAGCTTCCCATTAAGAGAGTCATAAAAATGGGAATCAGTGGCTCAAAGGCTACCATTCTTTTGTTTATATTTGTGTGTGATCATTGTAAAGTGTGTTTCATTATACTATATGGAAAGAAATAAGTTCTAATCTGCACGGGTTCATAAAAGATGATGTCCTCAAAAATGCAAAATCTTCATTATTTAAAATGGCTGACACAGGAGAAGGGAAGATCTTATAGGATACAGAATAAAACCTAATTCAATTAAAAAAAAAAAAAAAAACTGAAGCAAAAATGTCAGGCACACAGCCCTAAACAAACCTAGTTTAACTTGTCTGTCTTGCTGTCTTTAGCGGCACAGCAGCCTTCTTAAGCTGCCAGTGATTCCAGAACTGGCTCATGCTGGGTTACTGTTTGGCACCATTTATTTTTTGTGTTTTGTTTTTTTCCCCCAGAGAAATGTTAAACCATTTTCCATTTTATCTGGAGTTAGTTTCTGTGAGATGTGAGTTTTTAATGATTCAGGTGACCAACTGTACAAGGTGCTTGTTCCAGTTCCATTTCTTCTCCTAGTAGCCATAAAAAATATTCTTTTACCTTTCTGTTATACAGCAAGCTGTAAAAAGTATATGATTATATCTGTGTTCACATTTAACAGTCATTTTGTTATTTTAGATAAAGACCTGAAGACGGATGGGTTCACCAGGGAGTCTTGCCGGAGTATGATAGCACTGATGGATGTATCCTTTTCATACCTGATAGTTGGACAGTCTGAATGGTCATGATTGATCCAGCACTGGAACAGAGGTCTTGCACAATGAAGCAGCACATCTGTCCATTCCACTAAAAACTAAAAGAAGTGATTTACCCTGAGCTACAAAAAGTGTACACATCCTTTTTTCCCTTAAGTCTTTTTAAATTATAGACAGATGGATCAGGGCGTTTGAACCTGCAGGAATTCCGCCATCTTTGGAATAAAATCAAGCAGTGGCAGGTAAGGAAGAAGGCAAAGAACAATGGGGCAGTCAACAAAGGACCTCTATCAGTTTTATAAAGCAGGTCACATCAGAGTATCCGCTGCCAAGAAAACAATATATAGGTTAGGCAGAGGGCCAAAGGGTGGTGTGAGGTGAACTGGATGACCGTTGCTTTATCTCTTGGCATGTTTGAGTTTGTACTGCTCATTCATTTATTTCTATGATGATTTGTCAAATAAATACAAGCTTCAAAAAACCTTAAAAAAAAAGGTGTTTTTAGTGTATAGAATTTTGATTTGATTTTAACTATTACGTATTTGTAAAACTGTGATGCATGTGGAAATGTCTTTTATAAGAATTTGAATTTTTCAATTTTATGTTCTTGAGCTTTAATGTGAATTTCTTGTAGTTTAACTTGCTGCTTTGAATTTTCTTATTATCGATAAATGATTGAATATGCAGATTGAAGTCTTCAAAAGCAGCAATATAAATGTAGTCTCAATGATAACTGTGGACTGGAGTGAAAGAAAATAGAACAGGCACCATGCAAAGAAAGGATTGAGTGGGCTGGAGATGAAGTAATGGGTCTCAAATAAGAGGGAAGGCCAGAAATATTATAGAGAGTTTAGACAAAAGAGCAGACAGTAAAATTGGAATAACTACAGTGGCCAGCAGGAGTAAAAGGATCATACAGTGGGGTTGCAAAAAAGAAAAACAGGCAAGGGTCAAAGATGTACAGCAGAGTTGGATGGGAAGGAGTAAAAGGAAGCAGGTTTGGGACTAGAATGAGAGATGACCTGAACCATTAAAATAAAAGTTCACAACAGAGAAGGTCAGACTTGTTCTAGTGTGTGCAGAAGAAAACCAAACAAGAAAGGTACAGATAAAGGTCAGAGGCATCATTACAGTGACAGAAAAGTAAGGTACAGACATTGAGTCTGGAATGGCATATATGGCTGGCAAATTAATACTGGAAAATGATGAAGAAAAGTGAACAGGAAGTAGAATTGGAACGAGGGAAAAAGTTAAAGATGAGACAGATATCCAAAAGGGAAGTAACATGTTCAGATAGTGGGTGTGGAGTAGAAAGAAAGAGTAAGGTCAGGAGCATCTTAAAGGTATACAGAAGAAGGCTTAGAAGAGGCAACGAATGTCAAAAAGAGAAGGAGAAGATTGAGCTAGGGTGGAATAAAGGGAGTAAATACAGGGACTTGAATGAGAGATGAGGTAAGAGATATCAAGTGTAGAGAAGGCAAGTGACCTCGACTCACCATTAAAAAAAAGTTGGGCTAACAACACAAATCAAGTTAGACAGGAAGATAATGAACACCTTAATACAGCGTTTTCCAAACTGGGAGGCGCGCCTCCCTAAGGAGGCGTGGACTAGTCTAAGGGGAGGCGCGAATATTAGCCAGGATTGACAAAAAAAAGTGCACGTGCAGCTAATACAATACGTAACATATAGGTACATATTAACTACTATGCTACTGATGCTACCCTTACCCCGTAGCAAACAGTACGGTTCAGAAATATATCAGCACCGTAGGCCGTAGGGCTTGTATTGTCTATGCGCATACGCGAAAATATTTGGCGGCTGCGTATTACTGCGTAAATATTCAGACGCGTTGTCGGACTTCTCACTTTCTTACCTACGATATCCACTCATTGCAAGGATAAACCACCAGCGGTATGACACGTAACTTGGCCGACCAGTAACTCTCCAAAAATCGAGACAATATCGACTTCAGTTTAGTTTAGCAGTGTTAGATTGTGTTTATTTTATTTGACGTACCTAATTACTCACTGATCACAATAGTAAGTAATTTAATTAAGTTTAATTTTTTAAGAACAATAAATTAATTATCCTAATATTTTTAGAGAAATGGATAAGTTCTTGACTGGTTATAAGAGAAAATCCTCTAATAATGAAGAATCTGATGTTGGCACAAGTAGTAGGAATCAGGAAGGAAGAACTCCCAAGACAAGAAAATACGATTCGTCTTATTTATCGTTCGGATTTACAAGTGTTATTACTGATAATGTGGAAAAACCAATGTGTTTGTTTTGTTCGAAAGTTTTGGCTGCTGATAGTATGAGACCCGGAAAATTAAAACGCCACATTGAAACTATGCATTCTCAATACGTTGGCAAGGCCCAAGAATTTTTTCAAAGAAAATTGGATGAGTTCACTAAACAAAAGCAAACGTTCAAAAAAATAGTTCATATTCCATCAAATGCGTTACTAGCATCGTACTTAGTATCTTACAGAATCGCGAAGTGTAAAAAACCACACACAATAGGAGAAACATTAGTTTTGCCAGCAGCTATTGATATGGTCAAAACAATGTTTGGCGAATCACATGCAAAACAGTTGCGACAAATACCGCTTGCTGATAACACTGTTGGCAGAAGAATCGATGATATATCTGACGATCTTTGCGATCAATTAGTTTCTCAGATGCGCACTTCAAAATTCGCCTTACAAGTAGATGAAGCAACCGATGTAGCTAAAGACGCACATTTAATTGCATATGTTCGATATGTTGAAGAGAATAATATAATTGAAGATATATTATTTTGCAAACCCATTCCTGGCAAAGCCACATCCAGTGAAATTTTTAATATAATCGACAATTTTTTTGATGAGAACGGCATATTGTGGAATAATTGCATTGGGCTTTGTACAGACAGTGCACAGTCAATGTCAGGACACAAAACTGGCCTTCAAGCACTGATTAAAAGGAAAACACCCGATGTTCTCTGGACGCACTGCATGCTCCACAGAGCAGCTCTCGTATCAAAAAATATGAGTGAGGAACTTAACTACGTTTTTACAAAAGTAACGAAAGTTGTAAACTACATAAAAAACAGTCCATTAAAAGTTAGGTTATTTGCAAAGCTGTGTGAAGATATGGAAGCTGCTTACACCTCACTTTTGTATTATTGTGAAGTGCGCTGGCTATCTCGTGCAAAAGTGATTCAGAGGGTACTTGAACTCAAAGAAGAAATTGCAATTTGTCTCGAAGAAAATCATAATGAGGATGCAAATATGTTTAGGGATGATAATTTTATTATTAAACTTACCTATTTGGTGGAAATTTTTGGAAAATTGATTGTTTTGAATAAATCGATGCAAGGGCCACAAATGCATTTATTGATTGAAAAAGATAAAGTGAAAGCATTCATTAAAAAAATGGAGATATGGAAGACAAATTTGGAAAAAAATAGGTTCGACATGTTTCCACTTTTAAATTTATGCGCCCAAGTTAATATAGAAGCAAACAAAAATCTATTTGTTGAACACTTGGATGGTTTGTTAATTCATTTTTCGAATTATTTTGATGATCTTGATTTTAGAAAATATGCGTGGATACAGAATCCATTTATCGACGAAGAAGATGACGAATTTGAATTAACAAGTATTGAGAAAGAAAACTTGATTGAACTATCTTGTGATACTTCTTTAAAACAAAAATTTCAGAATGTATCTCTGATTCAATTTTGGCTAGATATTAAGAGTGAATATAATATTTTGTCAAATAAAGCTTTAAAAGTATTGCTGCCGTTCGCAACATCTTATTTATGCGAAACAGGATTTTCTGCATTAGCTGCAATAAAATCGAAATATCGTGCTCGTTTGGTTGTAGAAAAGGAGCTTCGTGTAGCTATCTCATCAATGACACCGAGATTTGATAAACTTTGCGCTAATAGGCAAGCACATCCACCTCATTAAGCGACAATAATAAAATATTGTTATTCGTTTTTTCTTGTGTATAAGAGTTTATCTTAATAAATTTTTTAGTACTAAAAATTTTTGTGTTTGTAGTATTTTATAAAATGGAAGAGAGGCGCCATATGATCAAATATTTTTAAGGGAGCCGTGATAAAATAAAGTTTGGAAACCACTGCCTTAATAGATGATTATGAATTACCCAGTTATCACAATATTTGGTATTTGAGCTAAAGTGTTTAGAATTTTCTGGCTTGTTTTGGCAAACTACGTGAAATTAGAAGACTATAAACAGACGTGTCCTTCTTTACTACTTTTGTTCTCTGGTTGATTTATGTTAAATATGGGCAGAATGTGTAATCGTATTTTAGTACAACACATATATAGGCTTTCTGCAGCTTGTTATACACTAGATTAAAAATTTTTCATAGCTGAATGTCGGAGGGAATAATAAAGAGAAAACTGTGATGGAAAAGTGAAAATGCACTTAAAAATGGCATATCCAATGAAAATGGGATAAGAGCAACCAAAAGTGAAGGTGTTATTATTAAAGAACATTACTAACTGGGCTATCATTGTTTCCTTTTAAGGCTAAATTGTGAAAAAAGACAAAATTGTGAGTTTGTATCAAGGTCAACAGTCAGACGAATCCCCCCAATTATCTGATTCCATTAGTCCTACCTTTTCCTTTATTCTTCCTGGTGGTCATATAATTAAGCAGCTTGTGCAGCTACTCCATGGTTTTCAAGATCACAGCTGCTGTCAATTTCCTCGGCACCTGTTGCAATGCATGCTTCTCCATACTCCCCAGAGCACTTGGTGTCATTGTTTTTGCTACTCGTCATCATTTGGATAAAGAAGAAAACATCGCAAGGCAAGCTGTCACAATTCTGCAATTAGCATGCCACTTTGTCTTTAGCTTCTGTTCGTGCTTTACAGTCAATTTATCTGTCCTGTGTGTGGTGGTCTGTTCTTTTCCTTACAGGAGCCAAATATTGTAGGCCATTTGTTAATTCTTAACTTTTAGTCCTTTGGTAAGTTAGATGTGCCACCAGTCCACGTCAATTTATGCGACTGAAAATTGCTGGCCAGGTCTCATTTACCATCTCACTGCTGACTTTCTATCATAGTCCTGCTCGTTCCTTTTTCTCATAGCTAACATTGTGCTGCCTGACAGAGCTGGTGCTCCATGAAGGGTTAATGGGTATGGCGAGTTCAGCTCCAATTGTAGACCTTTTTGTCTTATGTCCATTCTGTTGTGGCTCTTAAAATACGAGACATCAGACAGATGAGCTTCTCTTGTTTGAGAGGTCCAAAACATGCACGTTCATTATTCCTTGTCACGACATTCAGTGAACTGTACTTGCGGTTAAGCACTTATCATTTGTCAGCTTTTGTTCACAAAGAGCCCAGCACCAAGATTTTATTGGACTCAGTCACTGACAGGTTGGAGCGAGTCTCTTGGCTTGTCACATTACAAGACTTGCCTTTCCTGAAGCGCGCTGGTGACCGCCTCCAACTTGCTAACGTTGAAAACTGCTGAAAAAGTCATGTAATATGACATGGACTTTAGGTGAAGCCAGTTCATCTATACATTGCTCACTAGGTTCTTTTTATTTTGTATGAGTAGATAATGACCTGCTAGGGAGCAACATCACTATTGTGCTTCAGTCCCTCTTGACTGTGTGGTTTTCCTTGCTCTCCTCAAATTGATCCTACAGCCCCTTCTACGACACAGCATTTGGAGTTATAGAAATAAGAAGATTAAAGGCCAGTCCTCTTCTGAAAGTACAAGAAACTGGCAGAATTTCTGTGACATAATAATTACACAAGATATTGCCTCTGTGCAATTTACTATCATAATATTTCCATTTATAGCTCTGAGTGCAAACATTCAATAAAATTAAAAAAAAAAAAAACAACGAATAGAAAACCTGACAATGGAGCGTGTGTATATTTGTGGCAACTCTGACCTATGCATTCACAACATTTCAAAGAAACTGGGAAATGACACCCTTGATCAAGTAGGGAAAAGCAGCCAAATCAGATGAATGAAGACTCGTACGCATAATAATTCATCCATGCATCCATCCATTATCCAACCTGCTATATCCTAACTACAGGGTCACGGGGGTCTGCTGGAGCCAATCCCAGCCAACACAGGGCACAAGACAGGAAACAAACCCCAGGCAGGGTGCCAGCCCACCACAGGGCGCACACACACCCACACACTAGGGCCAATTTAGAATTGCCAATCCACCTAACCTGCATGTCTTTGGACTGTGGGAGGAAACTGGAGTACCCGGAGGAAACCCATGCAGACACTGGGAGAACATGCAAACTCCACGCAGGGAGGATCCGGGAAGCGAACCCAGGTCTCCTTACTGCGAGGCAGCAGCGCTACCCACTGTGCCACCCATAATAATTCATGCTGTTATTATTATGTGTACTGACGTTACTAACATATTAAAGTTAAACTCCATCATGGCCACTGTGCTGGAAGCCTTTACCCGACTGATGAAGTGCTAAATCCAATTTTCGCATGGCTTGGGTACATATACATAAAACATAACACATTGTTACCAACATTAAAAGGCAATTTGCACACAATTTCCTAACGTAATTGGAGTACTTTAATGCATTCATATTGCAGTAACGACACCTAGAGATAATGAAAGCTGCTTTTGTTAACCTTTTAACATGAATGTTATCTGCGTCAACATAAGACTCACAATCATTAGGACTTTTGTGGCATAATGCTGCATTACAATGAATGTCCAATTACAGATGCCATTCGCAGATGTTTTGTTTTTTTTCTTCTGTCACATGCACACTTAGCTGGCGACTAGCGATCAGCTTCGTTGTCAGGAATCAGACCACTTTTTTTTTTTTTTTAATATTTCAGGCATGGTGTTTCTGGAGCTGTTGGCATTTACAGCGGCAGTAACACATTGCTATTCAACATATTTGCACTGGCGCTTAGGCCACCAAACAAAGGTTCTTTCCGTGTCCAAGTATTCTGTCATTTCTACTGGGAGGTGTCATGTAGCTGCACTACCAGCCAATGAAGGGTCTGCAGCATTGTGATTCCAAATGTAGGAGGTTCATTAGCATGGTTCATATATGGTCATATATGGGGTGGATCTGGGCAAGGATTGAGGTACATTCAAGATTGTGATTTAAAAAGGGAAAATTCAAGTTTTATTTAAAAAAAAAAAAATCAGATTTTTTGGCGTATGTGCATTTTCACAGTTGAAATCACACCAAGTTTTATAATTGAGGTCCCAGGTGCTTGGACCAGAAATCTGGAATTGCAAGGTGAACTTTAACCATCACTAATGTCGCCTGATTTCTCACCTACCTAGGTAGTCCAGGTGTCCTCCAGGGCCAGCCCTACATAGTAAGGGGAGGCTAGTGTTTATAGAGGAGAACAGTCAGAGTCATCAGACTTCGCTGGCTTTACATGCTCTCAGACTTTTTGAAGTCTGTGTTGTGAAATATGCCTTCCCACCAAGGTTATTACAGTTAACGAAAACTAAAATCAAAACTGAAACTATGATTAAAAAAACATTTTCGTAAACTGAAATAAAATAATTAACAAAACCGAAATGAAAAACTAAAACTAAACAAAACTATTAAAGTAGCTGGAAAGACTAACTGAAATAAAATAATAATTTACTAAAATATTTTTAGTTTTCGTTTTTGAATGAATATTCTTGCCGTTAGTCTTTAACCCTTGTAAGTTTTAACTATAAAACAGAAAGTGATCCACCACGACGGAGGGCGGCTGTTCACACAGCATTTGCAGTGACAAAGCAAGCTGAGTGCGGGTGTGTAAAACGTGAGAAATAGAAAGCAATTTGCCTTTCATTGTGCTTGTTGTACATCAAGATGTAATTCAAACGGCTGAAATTAGAATTTGTTAGTCAACAAAACGTTTACCATATGGACAGAAAAATCACAAGCGAGTAACGTTTCAGTTTATTTCTCAGATGTCTGCTTTTTGTTGACAGCAGTTCACCAGCTGCTTCATACACGAGAAATCGTTTTTACTTTCTCATATACGAAGTACAGAGAAAGTATAGTAATCATGAAAAAATTCAACCTCAATATTTTGTTGAATCTTGATGTTATAGACTAACTAGTGTCCAACAATACTGTTTTTTGGAAATGTGTGTGTACGCGCGCGCGTTTGAGTGTG
The DNA here is from genome assembly GCA_026402145.1 of Polypterus bichir lapradei. Classification (NCBI taxonomy): domain Eukaryota; kingdom Metazoa; phylum Chordata; class Cladistia; order Polypteriformes; family Polypteridae; genus Polypterus; species Polypterus bichir. The sequence continues at coordinate 9,334,305 of JANRMT010062799.1, read as the reverse complement.
TGTCTGTGTGTAAACACGATAACTCAAAAACACAATTAGATAGATGGATGAAATTCGGCATGTGGTTGTTACACAACAATTGTAGATCTGTATTAGCTTTTGGGCCAAATCCATCACCTGGAACTGGTACTCTACCTGAACACATACTCGATTTTTTTTTATTTATACAGCTGCAGAGTCCGATTTATTCAACTTTACTTTTAGATAGAAAGATAGATATGAAAGGCACTATATAATAGATAGATAGATAGATAGATGCTTGTTGTTCTTTGTTTCCCTCAATACAGCTAGGTGGGGTCTGTACACTGATTCAAGTCTAAGAATCTGCCCTGTTCTTCCTAAGCCCCTGTGATTTTCTTGAGAAAATGTTTATAAAATTATAAAATTGTGTAAAATTGTTCATATTCAGTGTCTAGTTTTGATTATGCTTGTTTTTATCAGACAAAAACAAAACAAGATAGTAAACCATGTAGTGTAGTAAGTTTCCACTAACATTAAACTCATATCAAAATCTGTTAAGTGTTCAGTTCTGTCTGATTGTGACACAAAACTAACTCCGTAGGCACTCCATGACATAATTACTAAAACTAAAACTGAAACTAAAATATATAAAAATAAAATAGAAATGCCTTTGTAAAATAAAAACTAAACTAAAACTACAAATACATGATGAAGGAAAACTAAAACTAAACTAAATTCCCAAGTTAGCTCAGAAAAAATATAGAAATAAAAACTAATATAAAAAGGTAAAACTATAATAACCTTGCTTCCCACTTCATTGCGCTCATGTACATTTTTGTTCAGACTATTTAGAGAAATGTGAGATCTCTTTTGATTTCTTAATTGGTTGGCAAAAAAGCAATTAAAGATAAGATTAATATTTTTTTCTGAAATTAAAGAGCAAACTAAACATATTAAATGTGTATCACTTTGCTCTAAATTCAAGTCAGCCACAAAAATGGCATTTCTGAATGACCAGGTTATATTTTATATTTTATACATTTGACTGTGGTGAATGGTCAGTGTTATGTCACAACTGGGAGAATTTGGGTTGTGTTTTTTTCCTCTGAAAAAAGGTTCGAATTCATAGGTCATTCATGTGGAATTTCCAACTATGGAAAGTCTTATTTATCATCCATCCGTCTGATAGCAATAAATTCCAAAGAAAAGGGAGGAGCAAATGAAGCAAATATTTGATAAGGAATTATGGCTAAGATGGGAGACATCAGAAATATACTGACAGGAAGGAGGACTGCAGGGATCAGACAAAAAGTGAAACCATCAAAAAGGGTATAGAAAAGTGAGATAGGGAATAGTAAAGGGATGAGATAGTAGAACTGAATTGAACATTTGAATCGAAGCATTACAGACAACACTAGGAAGGTGAGAGGCTAGAACTGTCATTGTACAGCACTGGCCACCACTGAGTCCTGCTACGTGATAAACTTCTTTCTCTCCATTCTGCATGAAAATATGAGATGTACATAGGGTAAGTAATATAAGAAAAATATCATTTTTGGGTGGAGTATTCCTTTAATCATTGAATCTGAAAGGACAGATGGATGAAAACTCTAGAAACGAAGAAGGTGGGAATAAAAACAGTTGGGCATGTTTATTGAGTAGGTGCAATGGTCAGGAATATAGAAGACAAGTGAGGCAAGAAGGAGTATACGGAGAAGTTATGTTTGAAATCAGAGAAATACATAGAGATGTTACAAAGTGGTGCTCAGGAAAACTAAGCCAGAATTAGCATTGGGATTGGGAAGAGTGAAAAGCATTGGGGACATCAAATAGAACCCAAAAAAGGTCTCATAGAAAATAAGTCAAAGTCATCATAAAGATATGGCTAAGATGGAAAGAATAAAAGACTGCAGGTAGCGAGTCTAGAATAAGATTAGAGAAATTAGAAAAAAAAAATGGGAAAAGCTACAAAAAAATGACTGATAAGAGAGAGCAGGTGGTGTTTTTTGGAATAAAGTAGATAGTTACTCAAAAATGCACATGAAAACTAAAAGGGTAAAGGGATCAGAAAGCGGTGTCTAAAATGAAAATAAAATAAAAGTGAGATGAATGAGAGATGAACAAAAATGTAAGCATGTAGTGCAGTTATAATGCGGGACAAAGTTGGAAACATCAGAAAGAGATTTGGAGGAGAAGTGAAGGTGTAAAAGTACCAGGTAAACAGTCCATAATGAGATTTTAGAAAAATGAAAGAAAAAACAAAGAAGTGAGTAGGAGTGAATCTGGATTGAAGTCCAGGTCTGAGGCACAACACCTAGAATGTGAAAACTGGTTTGATACATCGGAAGTACAAAAGTGTAAGATAAAGGGGAGCACAGGGAGCTGAGGCTTTCATTCTTACTTGGAGAGGGCTGTGGTTCTTTTTACTATTTCTTGGAAATCTGTGTTTCTTCCCTTCCAGGGAATTTTCAAACAGTATGACAGTGACCATACCGGAACTATTAACAGCTATGAGATGAGGAATGCTGTGAATGATGCTGGTAAGAGATTTCAGATACAATACAAAATTACAGACTAAAGACATGGCATTTGCCAAACAGACTGTGTACCATCACATCTTTGCATTGAACAGGGTAATAAAGTCAGTTCTCACTTACCTAAGGGATCTGACACAGAAGTCCATCTCTTTTTATATATTTGAACATAAAACTGTACTGCCCTTCCTCATCCCCCTATTGATACATTTTCTTAAAGAAGTCACAATAGTGTTGTATCACTGATAATTCACCACACTGTGGCTCTCAGCTGAAATCTAAAGTGGAGTTCTGTGTTAAATTGACTTTTTCCACCTTTGCTCAAAAGAAAAATGCCTGCTGCCAGACTATAGACCCCTATGGCTGTAAACTCAACTGAGATAAGCAGGTACAGGAAACAGATGATAGTTACTTTTTCACTAAAAGAGAACCCAGTGTGGAGAAACCCTATCAGCAGTGCATCACCATCTCAACCCACAGTACTGTATTTGTGATATACTTGTGTTTGCTGCCTGTAAGGCTGAAGTTGTCTAAACATTTCGGCAACATCTTATTAGCACTGACACTGTTCAGAAACCAAAACTCAAAGAGGACACCAGCAATAACATTTATATACAGTGGCTTGCAAAAGTATTCGGCCCTCTTGAACTTTTCCACATTTTGTCACATTACAGCCACAAACATGAATCAATTTTATTGGAATTCCACGTGAAAGACCAATACAAAGTGGTGTACACTTGAGAAGTGGAACGAAAATCATACATGATTCCAAACATTTTTTACAAATAAATAACTGAAAAGTGGGGTGTGCGTAATTATTTAGCCCCCTGAGTCAATACTTTGTAGAACCACCTTTTGCTGAAATTACAGCTGCCAGTCTTTTAGGGTATGTCTCTACCAGCTTTGCACATCTAGAGACTGAAATCCTTGCCCATTCTTCTTTGCAAAACAGCTCCAGCTCAGTCAGATTAGATGGACAGCGTTTGTGAACAGCAGTTTTCAGATCTTGCCACAGATTCTCGATTGGATTTAGATCTGGACTTTGACTGGGCCATTCTAACACATGGATATGTTTTGTTTTAAACCATTCCATTGTTGCCCTGGCTTTATGTTTAGGGTCGTTGTCCTGCTGGAAGGTGAACCTCCGCCCCAGTCTCAAGTCTTTTGCAGACTCCAAGAGGTTTTCTTCCAAGATTGCCCTGTATTTGGCTCCATCCATCTTCCCATCAACTCTGACCAGCTTCCCTGTCCCTGCTGAAGAGGAGCACCCCCAGAGCATGATGCTGCCACCACCATATTTGACAGTGGGGATGGTGTGTTCAGAGTGATGTGCAGTGTTAGTTTTCCGCCACACATAGTGTTTTGCATTTTGGCCAAAAAGTTCCATTTTGGTCTCATCTGACCACAGCACCTTCTTCCACATGTTTGCTGTGTCCCCCACATGGCTTGTGGCAAACTGCAAATGGGACTTCTTATGGTTTTCTGTTAACAATGGCTTTCTTCTTGCCACTCTTCCATAAAGGCCAACTTTGTGCAGTGCACGACTAATAGTTGTCCTATGGACAGATTCCCCCACCTGAGCTGTAGATCTCTGCAGCTCGTCCAGAGTCACCATGGGCCTCTTGGCTGCATTTCTGATCAGCGCTCTCCTTGTTCGGCCTGTGAGTTTAGGTGGACGGCCTTCTCTTGGTAGGTTTACAGTTGTGCCATACTCCTTCCATTTCTGAATGATCGCTTGAACAGTGCTCTGTGGGATGTTCAAGGCTTTGGAAATCTTTTTGTAGCCTAAGCCTGCTTTAAATTTCTCAATAACTTTATCCCTGACCTGTCTGGTGTGTTCTTTGGACTTCATGGTGTTGTTGCTCCCAATATTCTCTTAGACAACCTCTGAGGCCGTCACAGAGCAGCTGTATTTGTACTGACATTAGATTACACACAGGTGCACTCTATTTAGTCACTAGCACTCATCAGGCAATGTCTATGGGCAACTGACTGCACTCAGACCAAAGGGGGCTGAATAATTACGCACACCCCACTTTGCAGTTATTTATTTGTAAAAAATGTTTGGAATCATGTATGATTTTCGTTCCACTTCTCAAGTGTACACCACTTTGTATTGGTCTTTCATGTGGAATTTCAATGAAATTGATTCATGTTTGTGGCTGTAATGTGACAAAATGTGGAAAAGTTCAATACTTTTGCAAGCCACTGTATATATACTGCACATTTCAAACAGAGGTTTAGCTCAAAATACTTTATATAAGACAAAAGATAAATGACCATAAAAAGGAAAGAATCTGTAATTTAACCAGTTCATCACTGGGCTCCCTTATGCACACACATACACATAGGGCATGTTTCCTTTAGGGCAATAGCTCCCTAGTTGAAATAAGTGCTTTTAAATTGCGTCGTTTTAAGTAACCAGAAACTATATAGATATAATGTAAAAGGCGATATCCCTCCCATAGTGATACGGCGGTAAAAATCACATAAGAGAAAAATAACTTTCTTTAATGACGATTTACGCGGCTTAACAGACGACAGGAAGCCATGACATTTTGTGTATAGTTTGTCATTTTTGTCACTGCGCTGAAGGGATTTTCTGGACGGATGACATCATCCATCCATCGGCTTCGAAGGGTTTGACTGCTTGTCCACATATTTATACTGTCTGCTCCATGTGCAGGCCCCTCTCTGGTCTCCAAACAAGGAAAGGAAATGATTCAATTTCATCTCAGGAATAGTACAATGCCTTTGCAGTTGTCCCCTTCATTCTCCAAACTGCTAAAGTAGTGGTTTTCTAAATACAGGCAGACTAGCCCCTGTGTGCCAGACTTGGCCTGCACATGTGAATGAATCCATAAAATAATTTCTTGTACAGAGCACAGTGACATTAAACTTACATTCGTGTTACAGGGCAACATACGGTTATATAGCAAGTTGGACAGCACAAACACTATGAAATATACCAAGTCAGACGGTGAACTGCTGTCCTAGCAGAATTCCATGTTCTCTGCATTGTTTGACACCAAGGTCAATTGGACAACAGTGTGGCCCACCGACACAAAATAAAAATCCCACAACCACTATTCATATTTCAACCTGTTTATTCATTTCAAGGTCTTGGGAAGTAAAAAAAAAAAAGATAGATAATATAAAGATAATAACTAGCCATTTTTATTCCCTTTGTTAAACATACACATTGACAACAATATCAGAAAAAATTGGGCAACCAAACTCTGTCCTTTCACCTGCTTTACATTTTCTGGTAGTCCACAACTTTTAGAAATTCTTGGCCATGCTTTAATGTTACACTGAATAATAAGAATTCTCTTTTGCAGGGTTCCGTCTGAATAACCAGCTATACGATATTATCACAATGCGGTATGCAGATGATAAAATGAATATCGATTTTGACAGTTTCATCTGCTGTCTGGTGCGGCTGGAAGGGATGTTCAGTAAGTTTTTCTTTTCTGCTTCCATTTCCCCACAGGTCTGTCTAGACAGACTAGCTGGTTGTCACCTTTTTACTATCCTAACAGTAAGGAAAGGCTGTTTGAGATTGTAGCAAACTTTCTTTATTTATATGTATTACAAACTAGTAATTCAGGAATAGTCAATGTTTAATATGACTGCACACTATCATGTAGGTGTAATCATGCTGAACAAAGGGTTTACATTGTGTGTGGATTACTGTTGACTGAATCTTACATATTAATCCTAAGTTCTTTCATTCTTGTGTACAATATTAATAAAGCTCCAGACACATTAATGGAGCAACCAAGATTCGCGGCTAGTGTTATCAAGCCATGAGACACTCTTGCCTTTTAAAACCCCGGTTAGGCCTTTGTAACTAAAATGAGCTCCCCTTCAGCTCCACTGGCTGAAAGCACTGGTTAGTAGTCCAAAACACCAAGTTGGAGCCTTGCCACTGCTGTCTCATGAAGGTCAACCAGCCGAGAAGGGGCACGACACTGAACATCCTTCTTAGCAGAGGCAGCTGGCATTGCATCCATTTAACTGGGTCTCTGCTTTTCAGTGTTAATCAGATAGATTTGGCGGTTTTCCTCCCCAAGGTTTTTTGTGCTCTTCCAATGCAAATAAATTAAATAAATATTTTAACAACAAAGAATTGGTGCATTATCTTGAAAAAACTGCATTAATGCCAATAGTTTTGGCCACAACTGTAACTCCCCCTACCGGATTTATGTTACAGTTGTGCTCAAAATTATTTGTAGTGGCACCACTATCTCTTGAATAAATGTGGACAAGGAAGCTGCTGTGGTCTATGTACACTTATTTGACTGATACAGAGCAACACATAAAATGGTGGGGAAATAATAGAAAAGCAGCCATGACACAATGTCACCCTTCTACATTGTAAACAATTCATATTGCTATAATTTTTTTTTTTTATTATTATTATTATTATTTTTAAGTTCAGTTTTCTTTTGGGCCCAAATAATCCTATTTGAATGCTATTAGTGTTTACAGAAAATACCAAAATAGGTGATGAACTGTTGGTGTCATTTCAGGGGCATTTCAAGCTTTTGACAAAGATGGTGATGGCCTGATTAAGCTCAGTGTACTGGAGGTAAGTTACACTTGTTTTGTTTTCTTTTTAAGCTAAAACCAATCTGTTTCCTTTGTTATTCTGAGGTTTTAACTGTCACAAGTACAGTATGAATAGCTCACTGTCAAAAAGTTGGACTCCCTCTGGTTAACATTGCCACCCTAAACAAACAGACGCCAGCATTATGTGTGACATTTACTGATGCACAGCCGACTGATCTCAACACCATTTGTGAGCCCTACTCCATTCTGAAGACGGACCCACGTTGTATTCAAGACAAAACTTGAATATTGCCTAGGAATGATAATACTGCATTAGAAGGTCTCTAACTCAGATTATAGCAAGTTCCTTGAAGATGAAAAACTTTAAACAGTATTACAAGAAAAAGATACAAAGCATATGAACATCTTTGCACTTGGATTAAGTGCTTGTCTTCCACTTCAAATATACTGTAACAAGGCCGACACTTGTTAATTCCACTTCTGGCTAGTGCAATCCAAAATTTAAACTATTAACTTATACAATACATTATGTGTTACAACAATATAAGATTGTACCAATACTCATAATGAAAAAAAGGATAAAGAACTGTGCTTTTCAGATTCTGAAAATGCACAAGAGCCATGGTAAGATGAACATAGGGTTGACACTCTCCATGAAAAGGTTGAAACTTCATTCTGATAGCTAGTGTCCTAAAATATTCCAATGATATTACTGTTGTTCTTGCTGGTAATAAAAAAAAGGGTGATTTATTTTCTATTCTGAAAAACTTGGTCTTTCACGTTATGTTTTCCTCAGTTGTAACTGACAGACGTACAACATACTATGTCAGTGTGTGATCTGTATATATAGACCCGGTCGTAGAGTCAAGTCTAATTAGACAATTGGTTGTGCGAAATCAAGCAATGATCAAAAACTCAACTTTGTGTAAGGGTAAGGACAGTAACCTCTTAAGTTCTCTTCTTAAAAGAGGACAGGAAGAAATGTCAAAACCAACTATAGAGAACCGCTTCCTGTATCCTCTTCACTGTCTTTATTGTACCCCACAAATTCAACACTAGGGACTGTCTTTTATTTTCATTCCTTTAATTCAACCCAGTTTACTGCCAATATAGAACTTTACAAAGCATCCTTTGTGCCATTAAGAAACAATAGCTAGAGAAGGAATGAAAAATCAGCACTTGGCTACACTAGAGAGACAATGAGATTAAGATTTACTTAAAAGTTACATTTCTGTCTATTATAAAAGGAAATCCTGGGACGAGACTTTCTCAGAGATAATTTCAGGTCCCCCGAGACGAGACTTTTTGCCAAGAGATTTTGACAAGTCCTGCCTTCCTCTCAAACATTTACAACCACGCCCACACACTTTTCATTCGTGTGAATGCTATTGACAGACACAGTTCCTGCACTCTCAGCTCCAACCGGGGTCGAAAATAAAAGACAAAGAGTAGAAGACAAAGTAGAACGTCATAAAGAGGTTCAAAAACGTTGGTGCGATAAACATGCAGAGTAGGTTAGAGATTATGAAAGTACTAAAATTCAAAAGTCTCAAAAAACTGCTAGTAAAGGTCGCATTAACGCTAACAAACAAATTATTACCCGGTGAAATAGCAGAACAGCGAAAAGAGATTGAATATATGGACTAATTCAGTATACCCTTCAGTAATATGACTGAAGTATGTAGATATTGTTCGGCTTTAAACTTTAAGTCGGAGACTTGTAGATCGTCTAATTTGTGTTGCCATCAGGGAAAAGTAATGTTTCCTCCCAATGAAGAGGCCTATCCACGAGAATTAAAAGATTTGTTGTTTGGTGAATGTGAAATCCACATACACGAGCGGCAGAGATGCGAACTGGCTGATGCATAATGCAGGCTGGGGGGTTGGCGAACGAAGCAAGCAGGGGGCAAAGCCCCCTAGTACTTATATAATAACAAACAGCAGCAGATATAAGCAACAGAAAGAATTATACAACCTGGATGGGTTCATGCAGCCTTCATGCAATTCCAGATGACACTTCCCAAATGCAGGTCCCTTAGTCACAGGTTATATATCTATCCTTAATTGGAAAATGAAAAGATTTCTTGCCAGAGACAAAGGTCCTTGGAAAGTGCCCAGCAGCAAAGCAGAGAGCAAGTTCCATTTAAATGTCTGTGGCTTCTTAATGTGTCAGAAAGGCTACAAAAACACCCACTGAATTAAAACTAAACTGAAACCTGAACTCTTTTTAGGAAAAGGTCTAATAAAAGGCAGCCACTTTGTTCACCCCCCCCACCCCCCGGTTAACAAATTAAGCACACACACTTTGTTTTCGGCTTGCTTAGTTGCCAGTAATTTTACTCTGCAGTAGTGTGTTGGGGAAATGGCCTTAGTGCAGATGATGCCAACAGCCTAAATAAAGGCTGGCTGCTCAATCTTTGGCATCAACCTGGACTCACTGGAGGAAGTGGTAGAACAGATGGGTCACTTAAAAAAGTGCTTACTATTCTGAACAATGATAGTCACCTCCTTTAGTACCAGACTGAGACAACTGCATTGCCTCATGTGAGCTCTATAATGAAACGCACCTCAGCCAAAGTCGTATTTTTCTCTGTTTGTTAAATGGCATTGAGTTGGTCAGGTAGACATCTTGACAATGATGCCAAATGTAACATTCTGTGAAATTTTAACTGATAAGTATGTGCAATTCTAATCACACTAAATACATATGTACACTTTTATTAGGCTACTTATTGATAATTCTTGTTGTATGTGTATTTGTAACTTTTTTGTCTGCTGTAGTAACCCTGCAGTTTCTTTTGGCATTAATAAAGGTTCTGTCTATCTATCTTAGCTCCTGTGACTCATCGGCATTAACTGCCTTTTTTTTCTCTTCTCTTTCTCTTTACACAGTGGCTCCAGCTCACCATGTATGCCTAATTTCTAGGTGACCTTCCATCAGTCAGATCACCACATTTCGACATGGCATAGGGGACTGACCAGCCAGCCACTCATTCATTTTTACCTCATGTTCACAACAACATTCTCAGTGTGTCACATAGGCCACTGTATGTCTTTCACTGGAAAGAGAGTTTCCCCTTGCTAACAGGGGCCTACCATTAACTTGATAGCCTTCGTGTTTGATGTTGCTCCATTTTTATGTTTTCAGCATTAAGACTTGCATGGCCCTGAAATGCTTGTAGAGACTCTCCTAAACTCAGGTAGCTCACTACAGTTCCAGTATAAAGGAATCTGTACTTGGCTCACTCCCAGAGCCTAACGGCCTAGACAGCTCATAGTCCTTACCTCATCAAATCTTTGACTTACCAGTTGTAGACTCAGCCTGTACCTCCAACCACACAGCACCCGAATTTTAGTGTTGACAATTTAAATACCCGGCATTCATGACTTTTAATACAGTTCTCTACAGACTTTAGAAAGCTAATCATACAGGTGTTATCTTGTAACACATATCTAAAGAGGTTATCTGTAAATGGTGAGTAATAACTGGAGATAGAATTCTTGAGAGACGCACATGTTATTCATTTGGCCAGGACTTCAGCTAGTTCTGATTGCAACAAACATGCTTATGGCAAAGAAAGCTTGCTGTTACACGGCCTACTTAATGTACTGTACCACTCTCCAGGACTTAGCTATTTCCTTATACCACATTATGCTACTCTCGGTAAACATATCCTGACAACAATAGGCAACCTATCCAGGCCACACTGAGCTAAATGTACTTTCAGATGTAAAAAGCAGAAGGTCATTTGAAAATGAAGGGTTGCTGCTGCTGCTTCAGTGTGTGATGTAAAATACCCAATAGTGTCACTGAGCAGTCCCACCACACTTAAGTGTAACTGGGCCTCACTGTCAGTAAATTCACGCCTCACTCACCTCATGACTTTTTGTAGGAAGTGGAAATAATAGCAAAATTATCCTGAGGTGTAAGCATTGCTGAATAATAAATGTAATTTCCCCAGTGGCCCTGGCATGTCTGCATTCCTAGACTTGATTTTGCTACATGTACAGTGATATGTAAAAGTTTGGGCACCCTTGAAAAAAGTACATGTCGAGTTTTTAAGTGGTGAGCAATAAATACACCTTCAAAAGACAGACATTCAATCTTTTCTTTTCAGTGTCTTTTCTCAACATTCAAGTCAGCGTTATATTGCATTTCATTAACTTAAACATGGAAATGAAAAAAAAAAAAAAGAATTGTGACTTGTGCAAATGTTTGGGCACCCATCCACCTGGAACATCTCAGAACCAAATTGACTTATTCGGCCTGACTCGACTCAATAGGATTTGTAAAGTAGGTCAAGAATAGTCATCAGGTATTGTCAGTGGACAAAAATTCCATTTCAGTTCCAGAGGTGAACAAATTCTGACTCAACAACCCTTTTGGTAACCCTGATTAAGCATGGGCTCCTCTTCTAAACTCAGAGGATGTGAAAAGAAAGAGGATTGATGCATATAATGCTGGGTTAGGCTATAAAAAATATCAAAGCGCTTCCTACTTTGAATTTCTATTTTTAGGAGTGTAGTAAAGAAATAGTTGAGAAGAACAGTGCCAGTGAAGAAAAGATCAGGAAGACCAAGAAAAATGTTGAAAGAACTGCATGGCCCAAAGATGCAATGGAACCCCCATATAATAGCAAAAGATCTGCAGGAAGATTAAGCCAACAATTGAGTCGTAGTGCATCATTGTAAGGTGCAGCAGGGTTCATCTGCTCAAGCCAGAGTCATTCTGGAGCCAAGGGTTGTGGACAGATGAAGTTAAGATCGAGAATTTTAGCCACTATCACCAGAGATATGTTTGGTGGAAAAAAGGAACAGCATTTCATGCAAAGAACATCTTCCCATCTGTTAAACATGCAAGTGAATCCATTATGCTTTCGGGGTTGTGTGGCAGCCAGTGGCACAGGGAACACTGCACCCATCGAGGGAAGAACGGATTCCACTCAATATCGGAAATTTCTGGATGCAAATGTTATGCAGTGTATCAAGAGACTCGGGCTGAACAGAGGTTGGCTTCTACTACAGGATAATGACCCGAAGCATACATCAAAATCCACCACGAACTACATCAGGCAACGAAAGCTGAAGATTTTAGAATGGCCCTCACTGACCACAGCACTGACCATTACTGAAAACCTGTAGGTTCATGAAATAAAATTTAATAGTGCCATGAAAGTTGATGAAACGCTTGTGTTGCAGTGGTGGTGTTTAACACTTTTGATTTCATAAACCAACTAAATAAGTCATTTTCTCAGGGGTGCCCAAACCTTTGTTTGACACGACTCTTTATACAAAGTAACCAAAAGTCGCAAGTATACATAAAAACTGGCTCCATTAAAGTGGCAGACTAAGACAATTGGGATCACCCTCTGAGTTGTGGATGAAATAAGTCAACAGCATGTGGCTTTAGCCACTAGGCCACACCATTTTAAACAACTAGACACTTCTGAAAGTGTTACCTGGTCTATGCTGTCACTTCTGGTCTTTCCCGTGACCAAGTGGCACAGTGGAAATACGCCCCAGTGTTGTTCTCTTATTTGTAAGGATTTTAAGGCAATCTACCAAAAACGTTATGCAGCACACATTCTTTGGCACTTGTTTCCCAATACAAGACTCCAAACTGGCTCTCACTGAGCTTGTCCCCAAACAGAAACTGGAATTGTGTCATTGGTGGCCAGTCTGGGTCACCCAAAGAAACGTTTCAACAGGTACGGTCAGAAGCAATAACAAGCAATTTGGTAAATGAGGGTAATCTTGTCTGAGCATAACCAATAGGTTCCCTTTGAAATTAAATGTTTGAGTATTCTGTTGGCTTTTCCTAAGGCAGATGAAATACGAGGGGCAGTCAAAACGTTCCCAGAATTGTGCTATATTGGGAGCGAGAGATCAGATTACACAAATATTGTTGTGGAGGGGAGTGCAGCACGTCTTTAGACCGGTTACAGCAGGTCTGGATTGGTTTCGGTGTGTAGTATTATTTCAGTTACCGTTCGAGTTAGACATGTGCATAGTCATTCGGCCCAGTGTTGCAATTCAAACAACGTGCTGCAGTGCCGCTAGCGTATCTGAAGCGGATTTCCCCAATTTGCATGTGAACTTGATGTTAGCACGTTGTTCAAACTGCGACATTGCACTGAAGTGTTAAAGACTATGCACACATCTAACTTGAACGGTAATTAAAACAATACTACAATCCAAAGCCAATCCAGACCTGTTGTAGCCGCTCCTCCACAACAATGTGTGCGTAATCTGATCTCTTACTCTCCCGTTAAATCACAATTCCAGGAACTTTTTGACTGAACCTTGTATTTTAGGTTACTGTTTACTAGCTAAGCACATCTTGCAACATTTGACAAACAAGTGAAGACCACTTAGTCCATTTAGCCCCTTTCTTTAGGTGATAGCTAAGCTGTTGCAATATCTCATTCAGATCCTTCTCAAAGGTTGTCGAGGTTTCTGCTTCAATTTCATGTTTGTTTCAGATTCCAACAACTCTTTTGCGCAAAGAACTGCTTTGAGTAAGTTGACGCTATATTTTATTTGCTTTACCAACCACTTCTTTTCCTCTGATAGCAAAAGCTGCTTGCTAGAATACTCCAGAAGAGTGTGATGAGACAGTCTAATTGCCTTTCTGGGCAGTGGTCTCAGTATCAGCATTAGGGGGTCAAATGGCCTTTTACTGCTGTTCTTAAACTGGGATTTGTAGTCAGCGGAGCAGCAGACTAACAGCTGAGCTTCAACCATTTCAAGCCTACAGCCAGCTCATCTCCACCATAGTGATGGCAGAAGAGTATTATGCCACCTAAAACAGCAAGGTATGGTAGATCTGCCTCACATTTTTATAAGCTACAGCTGCACAGTTCAAAACAAATCAGTTGATTAAAGTAGAGTACATTCATTAAGGAACAACTGAACATCTCCATTTTTGATTTCTTCAGGATGGCTCAGATCAGTAAAATGTGAAACTAGAATTCACCTCATGTCTCCCTTTAGATGGATTTTGGTTCTTTTAATAAGTTGGGAACTTTCTCTAGTAAAATGAGTGTTGCTGATTTTAAATTATTATGATGAAATAAATACTTCTGTATTACTTGCTTGAATTCTGTGTGACAGCTCTTTACTTTAATTTCATTAGATAAGACTGTCAGTAGCCTGGCTACATGTGGGTTTTAATTTTATTTGCTATGCCATATTAAATCGATAAGGAGGAGATACAGGACTGGAGTGGATGCTGCAGTGCCAGAGCGCACACATCATAGATTTGGGTCAGAAAGGGATTTTCCTAACTACCACTCCTTTTGAATGTCTGAACTCCTATTTTGTATTTTTCTATTGCAATAAAAACAGCAGAAAATGGCTGGTTAAGCTGTGGTGACCATATGAATTGTTAGTTTTGATCTGGGAACTACTTGTATAACAACACCTGTTGCATCAGTCATGTAAGTTTATCTCCAAAGAATGTGCTGCATGGTGTATAGAGCTGTAAAGTTTTGTATGCTTATTAATCCAACATATTAAGCTGTTATTTTGTTTTCTCTATTCTGTACAGAGTGGCTCTAGCTCAGGATAGAATTCTGTTGTTAATGTTACATATTCCCACCATATTCACTCTAAATATTTCAAACAAGTATTAAAACTACATTAACATTTACTTATTTGGCCGACATTTGAGATACAGTTATTTACATTTCTGTTGGTTTTCCAATTGGAGCTCAGGCAGGTCAAGGGACTTGCTTATGGTCACACCGTGTCTGTTGCAGGGTCGGACATCCAAAGCCTTAACCACTGCAGCACACTGTTGCGTAAAAAACTAAATAGTAAAAACTAAAAAGTATACAGAACTGTGATTAAGAGAAAGCCGTCATCACAGAAGACTGACTCTAAATTTGGAGAGTTGACTTTAGTACAACCTGCTCAATGTAAGGTTATAGCTGCATGGGCATAGATACAGGACCTCCAGTCCACAGGGCCCACTACCATACGCTGCACCAGTTTAACCTAAAACATCTTCCTCTTTGGGTGGAAAAAACACAGACGCAAAAGAAATGACTTGTAGAAAGAAAGCACAATCTACAGTAAAGAGCTGTACCTGGTTTATGATTCAGATCTAGAAGAACCAGCCACTGTGCCATTTCTGAATTAGCTTAAAGCAATCTAGGACTGTAGGGAGGCCGAGACTAATCCCAGTGCTATTGGTTGAAAGGCATGAACCAAACTCGATTACAGGGCACATACAGTAAGAGATCAGCTTGAAAACAATTAACCTACGCCGTGTGGGTAGAAATTGGAGTAACCAGAAAAAAACTCATGGAAACACAAACATTCAAAAACACTGACACGTTGTTCTAAACCAGGGGTACCCAACTCTGGTCCTGGAGGGCCTCAGTGGCTGCAGGTTTTAATTCTAACCCTTTTCTTAATTAGTGACCCATTTTTGCTCCTAATTAACTTCTTTTCAATTAATTTTATTTTACTTACTCTTGAAGACTCAGACCCCTTAATTGTTACTTTTTCTTTTATTAGCAGCCAAACAATAGCGAGATACAAAATGAACCAAAACATGACCAGCAGTCTGTTTCATCAAACAATATCTGAAAATAAAGAAAGGTGAAGGTCTCAGGGATGTTGCTCTGCTCAGGTCCACAAAACATTTTATCGGTGCTCTTAGAAAACAGAAAATCAACAAATCAGCAATTTTGGAAATGTCTGCAATGAGCACAGCAACAAGCCATGGAATTAAAGAACGGGTTTAATTTACAACAAGACTCGGTGCCTAATTAAGCAACTGGTTGGAGTGAAATTGGTTGGCGTTTGAGGCCCTGACTTAGCTGGTCTTCTGTTGGCTCACTCGCCTCACATTTCATTTCTGGTTGGGTTCCATTTAAGGAAAAGAAATGAAGCAATTCAGTGGAACTATGAAAGAAATTTAGGAGAACAAATCCTTAAAAAGAAGTCAATTAACATTAATTCAAAAGAAGTTAATTAGCAGCAAAAACTGGTCACCAATTAAGAAAAGGGTTAGAATGAAAACTTGAAGCCACTGAGGCCTTCTAGGACCGGAGTTTGGGACTCCTGCTCTAAACAGTATGCCCCAACTCAAAACAATGTTAGATCGGTTAATTTACATTTAGGATATCTCCACGTACAAGAGAGCAGTGCGGCATCCGCAGTGATGCGGGCTCTGCATCAGTCTGTCGTGGTGAATAAGGAGCTGAACCGTAAGGCAAAGCTCTCAATTTACCAGTCGATCTACGTTCCTACCCTCACCTATGGTCATGAGCTATGGGTAGTGACCAAAAGAATGAGATCGCGAATACAAGCGGCTGAAATGAGTTTCCTCCGCAGGGTGTCTGGGCTTTCCCTTAAAGATAGGGTGAGAAGCTCAGTCATCCGGGAGGGGCTCAGAGTAGAGCCGCTGCTCCTCCGCATTGAGAGGAGTCAGATGAGGTGACTCGGGCATCTGATCAGGATGCCTCCTGGATGCCTCCCTGGTGAGGTGTTTTGGGCACATCCAACTGGGAGGAGACCCCAGGGAAGACCCAGGACACGCTGGAGGGACTATGTCTCCCTGTTGGCCTGGGAACACCTCTGGATTCCCCCGGAAGAGCTAAAAGAAGTGGCTGGGGAGAGGGAAGTCTGGGCATCTCTGCTTACGCTGCTGCCCCCGCGACCCGACCCCAGATAAGCGGAAGAGGATGGATGGATGGATGGATGGACAAGAGAGCAGTATTACACACAAGTTAAAAAGTAAATAAAATAAAGCCTGAAACCCAATCTATGTATGTGCTGTATATAGGACATTTTTTAAACTTCTATAACTTCTAAACTCTGCAGACAGGGATAAATTTGTTGGTACCCATCCAAAGGAAAAAAAGAAGACCCCAAAATTGTCTCTGTAATAAACTTCAAAGTGACCAAAGTAATTACCCCACATAGCTGTTTATTCTGCACATAACAAAAATTAGGCTGTTTTAGAGTTTTGATTCGACAGAATATTTCAAATAAGAACACAAATGAAAATGGCGTGAACAAAAATGATGGGGCCCTTCACCTAATATTCTGTTGCAATATCACAGCAAATAAGCAATTCCTGTAGCTGTCTGTGAGACTTCTGCACCTGTCCACAGGTTGTTTGGCCCACTTTTCCTGAGCAAACTACTCCACCAGTGTCAGGATAAAGGGGTCCCTCTCCAGACTGCATGTTGCAGTTCTTTTCACAGAGGTTCGCTGGATTCAATTCAGGGCTCACAGAAGGCCACTTGAAATGTTTTGATCTTAAGTGCATTTAACTGTGTGTTTTGGCTCCTTATCCTGTTGGAGGATCTATGGCCTGCAGAGCTTTCCGACACTGGAAGAATGTTTTGCTCCAGAATGTCTCGAGATGTCATTCTTCCCTGCATTGACTTAAGGCACCCAATGTCATACACAGCAGTGCAGCCCCAAAACATAACTGAGCCCCCTCCATATTTCACAGTGGGCCTAGTGCTCGTTTCTTTGAAAGCTTCATTTTTTGAGCTGATATGACTTGTCAGAAAGCTCCAGTTTTGTCTCATCTGTCCAAAGGACTTAAGTATTGTGGCTTGTCAGTATGCAAATTCCAGTCTGGCTTTTTTTATGTTTCTCTTTCATCAGTGGAGTCCTTCTGGACTTTCTTCCATTAAGGCCACTGTCACTCAAATAAAGACAGACAGTGTGACCAGTCACTAGCGGATCTTGACCTTGGAGTTCAGCTTGTCTCTTTGAAAATTATCCTCGGCTTTTTATCTACTATTCTCACAAATGCACACACAAAAAATATTTTAACCTATAATTATTTTGAAATTGTATTTATAACAGAGATAATAAAAAAGTAAACCAAAAATACATTGCAAGGTATAAACAAGAAGCCACTGATTGCTAGACCTCTGTAGCGGCGTCAGTCAAAGGTCTGTAGACAGACAGATTAACTAAGGCTACATCCACGGCACTACAATTTTGGCTTAAAAATGCAGACATTAGTCTTCATTTTTGTCTTTTGTCACACTACCCCAGTGTTTTTAAATCCCAAAAATGGAGACATCTGAAAACACCGGCACAGCAATGCAGTGTGGATGGGTGGAAAAGTAGACTTTTTAATGATGTGCTGTGATTTGGGCTATTACCATGTAGCCCTTCCCTTAATGAGTCCTGCTTATTACAACACCTCATGTCCTGTTTGGTCACCCTTCGCTGAAGCATAATCATATTGTGACATGGTAGACACAGAAGAGCCGCTTTCCATAGCACTTGTTGTGTTACTTGCAGTACAGTACTTTGTACAGTCTGAATGCTGCATACATGCTCCAAAGGCGGGCAGTGTACCGTATGCTACAGTGGTGCCATAAATCCTGTGGCTAGAGGCGTTACTATCCCTTCAAAGATTTTTCCACCAATGCGTGCATACGCAGTGTATTCAAACTTTTACGTCATATGCGTTTTTGGTTATATTAGTGATACTTTCGTTATAATACAAAAATATCATTTTTAAATGAAAAACTGGTAATGTGGATATAAACTAAAAAGGCCGCTCATCTGTCAACACAGAGCTGAAACAAACAAATCACAGATTATTACTTTTTTCCAGAGCATAAATAGACAGACAGAGCAATTTAACCAGCTTCCACATTTCTCTCTTTTTAAATATTTTATTAACAGATTCCTTTTTTAAACACACTACATCATGTGTACATTATAAAGCTGTGCTCATTTGCAGTTTAAGAACATGGCAGACACAGGGGAAAGTAACATTTAAAAACTTTTTTTACATGTCAGTGCACAGGAGAACATTTGCACAATTAAATGTAAAGTGACAAAAAAGGGATATTTCCATAGAAATTAGCAAAGTTTTATTAAAAGCATAAGAAAGAAAAGAGAATAATGCCTAAGCATTCCAATACCTTGGCAACTAAAGACATTGTCCTCTTCTACTGTAAACATCAGCAGGGCTTCCTCCCTTGGAATTCACGTCTTTCATTTGCCTTCATAAAGCTCTCTGGAAAGACTTGGGTTGATTTATTTACACAGGTAAACGGCCATGTAAACAGATTAGAATTCCTAAAATCCATGGCTGATGATGCTGTCAGGCCAGGAAATTCAGAAGTACACTTAGGAAGTGAATGCACTCGATTTTTGTAGAGGAAGGCAGTTGATTAGAAGCACACGGTAGGAAAGAACTTCCAGTCTGGCAGTTTGGCTATCGGCATCACTCCACGCGGGTCATGCCATTTCATTTCTTGAATTATGAATACTACTTCAGTTTCTTTAGGCTTTGAATCCTCAAAGTCTGAAGAGTATTTGTGTATAAGTAACTATTACAGAATTTTCTTATTCTTCATAATATTGGAATTCTGATCTCAACACCAAAAAAAATAAAAATAAATAAAACCAGAAATATTCAAACATGCTTCATGACTTGGGAAACACACTTTCTGGACTTTTATCGTTCAGAGAGAAAAGAATTTTTGCAGCATTTTTATGTACATCCTTGATTTGTTTATCTATATAAAAGGTGAACCCGCAGATCCTTTTAATCTCTTAATGGACTTTCTTTGACTAAATGGAGCAGACATCTGGTAGCACTTTTAAAATTTCCTGGAATTAACACTCCTGCAGTCCATTTTTGACAGTTTTAGAGGTATACACTTCTCTCTCAGAGGCCTTTTTATAAAGTTATGTAAGAACCACTGGTTGTATTTCAGATCACAACAAACGTGAATTTTTTCCAATTATAATACTTCAACTCTTTCCACACTATTTGATATTGGATTTATTAATTTTCTGTTTGTGTTGAAGCAAAGCTGATTTGTGGATTAACACACTGCTTTGTCACCTACCAGGGCCTCACACCACGTTGACGTCAGTCCATCTTGGCACAGTCAGCGTGCTTCGGCACTAGCTAGCATACTACTTGGCATAGGTTTAATGTTTCCAGTAACATTATTTCCTTTGAAAATTCACTTAAATTCCACTGCTACTAATTCGCTAACTAAAAAATGCTTTCATCTAAAACAAAATCTTATGTTCCCTAAGGAAGAATAGATATTTATATACACATATAAAAAATGCCAACATCATCTAGAGCAGCTGTGTTACTAAGGCTGGTTCAGGGAGAGCAGTGTGAGGTGTGAGGACAACACGCTGTCTTCACTCGAGTTCAGAGGGCTCTCCCTCTGTTTTCTTTGTAGCTGCTTGTTTTGCAAAGCAGCAACACGAGGTAGGATTGGACTTACGAGGAATACGCATGTATTGCATTTTGTTTTTTTTTCCATTCTGACAATGCATGAATTTTAAGGCCCTTTTAATAACCATGTTTCCTAGTATTAGAAATAAACACTATCTTCAAATCTTCTTTCATGGTAGGAATCAGATGTGTTCACCTTATGAAGGACTGTCTCTAAAGCAAATATTTTAGGCAAAGCAGGAGAAGCTATGGGAGCTTTGTTCACCCTCATCTCCATCAGCACGGCTATCTGTGCGATGCGTGGCCCATCTGCCGTGTGGCAGCTTTGACTTGGTGCTCACTGAGCCACTGACGGCAAATGTCTTGCATGACAACGTCCCCAATGGTCTCTGCAGCGAGCAACACCTCCTGCACTAGCTCACCAGCCTGGGGCTGCTCCATCTTCACTGCAGTGAGGTAGGCTGGGCGAAGCTTTCTGCACAGCAAGTAGGCCTTCACCTAGAGGAGGGAGAACAATAAAGTAAAGAAACCACGTCACATGCTGATGTGACAACCCTGCAGTTCATACTGTACATTAAACACGGATAATTCAAGTAGCCTAAAATTTGAACATGTACATTTTTATATTAAAACTTTCCACTCCACA
Organism: Polypterus bichir lapradei; assembly: GCA_026402145.1. NCBI lineage: Eukaryota > Metazoa > Chordata > Cladistia > Polypteriformes > Polypteridae > Polypterus > Polypterus bichir. The sequence continues at coordinate 9,313,391 of JANRMT010062799.1, read as the reverse complement.
TTAAAAGTTTATTTTGAGCTTGGCTGCAGATGTGCTATTTATTTGCAAAGTGAGGACACCATGGTGTTGGGTCAATGACTGATGTTTGATCAAGTGCTCTTCAAACTTAAAATCAAATCAACACCAATTCAACCACCCACCTATACCAACACTGTCAAATTCAGCTTCTTAACAGCAGCGGCCACAGGACTACAACAAATCCTAAATAGGCAGCCAATCCACCACAGGTCACATTTATACATACACACACACTCTTACTCCAGACCAGTTTAAAACCACAAGTTAACAAAAAGTTCAAGTTTTTGGAATGTGAAAGGACCCAAAGAAAAGCCCCTGTGAACAGCGAAAGCATGTACAAGTTCTGAGCACAAAGTAATCGGGCTAGCAAATGAGCCAAGTCTCTCGGAGCTGTGTTACATTTATTAACAAAGAAATCTTACCTTCCCTACAACATCCATTTAAGACCTAAAACTCACAGAAAGTCATGAGAGAATATGCAGCTCTAGTCAAAGGACGCTGTGCTGGGCTAAACACTGCAACCTACTCCGACACTCGAGGCACACTCCCAGGTCTGGATGGACTGCACTTAAACTCGGTTCATGCGGTCTGTGCCTATTGCTTTGCCACATAAAGTTATTTTAAGTTCGTTGACAACTTCAGCTGGTACAAAACTCAGGATGTGTGTACTAAAGATAATTAGTACAGCAGCATGGCGATCAGGAGGCACCATCTAAGTGCCAACTGGAAGAAAAGGGAGCAGGGATGGTGCACAGCAAAATGGTTTTGTATTTCAAGTATCGAGAAAGCAATCGCTGGTTTGGAGAGGAAACTGAGACAGGACGATAGGAGCAGCATCTGCCCTGCAGATTAGCTTATGGAGAGAAAGGACAGAGAGCTAGATGATGGCTTCACAAGGTGGATGAGTGCTCATCAGGTGAACAGCTAAAGTGTAGCAGGCGAGAGGAGAGGCCATCGGAGTTGGTTGAAGGAAGGAGGTTCAGAAAGCGGCACTAGAGGTGGGCAAGGTGCCCTGGGAGCTGTGCTGTCTGGAAGAGGAGTCGGATTGGGTTTGCAGTTGTTAATACAGGTGACAGGATGGGATGTAGTGGGCTACATCAGGGGGAACTCTCACTGTCCTGAGAAAGACGGTGAAAGAGTCAAAGAAAGCACAAAATTGGTTTTACATCTTCACTTTGATTTCAATGAACACCTGATGACATTGACTTTATTACAATAGCACAGACCTTACAGAGTATTGATTTACTACACTATTTATTCATTTTTGACTGTGCACTGTATGCACTTCTCTATGTATATGTTACGGCCAAAACCCGAAATTGGCCAAACTGGGAAGTGTCCAGTCAATTCCGGAAATGGCCAATGTCACTGTAAATTGACCAGCCAATGTCCGATCTTTTCTTTGATTTCGGAATATGGCCAGCCAGTTTGCAAAATAGCATGGGGCAATCGGCCAAAGTTGGAAGAAAAAAGGCATTAGCAGCGATCTGTTGCACACTTAGTAGTGCAATTGCATTGAGTGTAGCTTTGGCCGCCAGTCAGTGATTAGGAAGACATGACAGTTCATAGTGATTTTTTTTCTGTGCCTACGGATTTTGGTGTGTGCAGTTTCTCATGCAGAATGGAAAACTCACTTCTGAATCTGCATCTAAAACTTGTAAGCATCTTCGCACCTTGAGCGGACAGTCTTACATCAGCACATCAAATTTTGGCCAGGGAGTTCTCTCCACTTCGTGAAATGGCCGGCCAAAGTAGCATATACGCAGGTCATTTGTAGTAATTCAGAATTTGGCCACACCTCTCGACCAAAATGTGAAATGGTCGGCCAATTCGGGAACTGGCAGAACTTTGGGTTTTCGCCGTAACATATATAATAAACAGTTATTCTGCTCGTGGAAATGGTTCACTGGTTTGCTTCCTTGCTGTGGTCCATCCTCAATTCATGACATTAGGTTCCTAATGTTTTTCTCTTCAGCACTTAGATGTATATTTGAAGCAAGTTAAGTCAGATTCTTACCTTATTGCCAGGGCATTTCATTTCCAAGATCAAACTGTCCAGTTCTTTTGCCTATTGATGAATAGAAGACAGATAAAATAATTGTAATTATTCTTCACAATTAGTCAAAATACAGGAATATTTTAATTGGTCTGCTATAATTATATTACATTATATTAGATCATTACTGTTACATATTTATTTATACTCAAGTGCATTGGCCTAACAAGTACAAGGCAAACCTTACTGCCAATATTTTGTGTTGGCTAGACATGCAAATAAGAATTTCACTGTACTCCAAAAATGTGACAGAGTTATACAGGAGTTTTGAAATATTGGGATCATGCTGTATTTCACAGGTAAGAAGCTAATGGCACACCGAGGTGAACAATTCTGTACCAAAATCCATGTACTAGTTGTGTGTATGATAACATGAAAATGCAGCACTGATGGCATTACTTACTAGAAATGTTAGCCATTTCTTCACTCTAATAATCATAAAAATGAGAGGTGCAAATAATGCACATTCCTTTTTGGGACATGAGCCAGTGGAAATAAAATATCTTATCATCTATACTAATAAAAGGCAAAGCCCTCACTGACTGACTAACTGACTCACTGATCACTAATTCCCCAACTTCCCGTGTAGGTAGAAGGCTGAAATTTGGCAGGCTCATTCCTTACAGCTTACTTACAATAGTTAGGCAGGTTTCATTTCGAAATTCTATGCATAACAGTCATAACTGGAACCTGCTTTCGTACATATATACGCCCATAGCCTGCAGCTCAGTCGCCGTGTGAGGCAGAGTTGCGTCTCTCATCATCACGCCTCCCACGTAATTGAGTGCCTGCCCATATATGGCCGTCCATCAGCAGCAATCCAATAGACACGCTGCCGCTAAATATTCACGGGTGAAGGACTGTGCTTATGCAAACGAAGATGAGATGGTCAGGGATAGAATAGTGTTTGGCACAAACTCAGCAAAAGTGCGAGAGAAACTTTTAAGTGCCAGGTCTGAGCTAACATTAAATAAAGCCGTGGACATCACAAGATCGCGCAAGATAGTACAAGCACAGCTGAGAACCTTCGATGCATGTACTCCGAGCGGCTCACGTGAACTGACTTTGCAGGACTGGGAAAGGTAAACCCGTGCATGCAGTGTGTGATGTCTCAGATAAAGAGGAAGACGAGCTGCTTATTGATGCAGTAGGACAGTAACGACCCTCTGACGCTGAAAAAGCCTTGGTACACATATGAATAGGAAAGCACGGTGTAAACCTTAAGTTTAAATTAAGTTCACAGACAGGCTGCCGCTGGCGTTTGTCATGCCTACGAGGAATACGATATTCGCGAGACGCAAGTTTAATGAGAAGACGCAGGGTATAACCAACACTTTTGCTCACTTTGTAGCGGAGTTAAAATTGCTGTAACGGAGTTAAAATTGCTGGTGAAGGACTGTGCTTATGTAAATGAATGGGAAGACAAGATGTGAAGCTTAACTTTAAATTAGGTTCATGGACATGCTGCCGCTGGCGTTTGTCATGCCTAAGACGAATACGATATTCGCGGGATACGACTGGGAGAGGTAAACCCGTGCATGCAGTGTGTGATGTCTCACATAAAGAGGAAGACGAGCTGTTTATTGATGCAGTAAGAAAGGAACAACCCTCTGAATCTGAACAAGCCTTTGTAGACATATCAATAGGAAAGCAAGGTGTAAAGCTTAAGTTTAAATTAAGTTCATAGACATGCTGCCGCTAAATATTCGCAGGCAAATCCACAACTTAATACCGGGAATGCCTGTTAAACATCTTAGATTCACGAGTACCGATTTGGGTAGTGAACACTTCGATGAATGAAACCTGTTATCTTTACAATGGTTGACAAACACGGAATATAATTTGAACACAACACATCCTCCAAATACGAACCCGATTGAAAGAAATAATGATAATCAAATCCTTGATGACAGCAACGCTCATAACAGTAACAAAACAATTACATTGACAATCATGTTATGTTGTTTTTAAAATGTTTCCTTTTCTTTTTCATAACTTCTTTAACACGCTACTTCTCCGCTGTGAAGCGCGGGTATTTTGCTAGTCTTAAATATAATCCTATTGTAAATATGACAATGAATGTATAGTAATTTGAAAACCACGTCTTGTGTATTGCCTGAAGTTGCATATTGTGTAGTTATTCCACTTAATACTGACATATATTCTTTTAGAAGCAGATTAAGAAGTGAAGTCCTCAAGTGGGTAAAAATCTGGGTCAGATGATGCCTTTTTTTATTTCCAAGTTATAAAAGTCTACATGCCATGATTAAGAGATTTCCAAGCACAATGTACTATTTACAAAATACTGTCCATCCCACGAGTTTCTCTTTCGGCTATCTAAAGCTTTAATTTAATTAATTTCTTCACGACAATGGGCTATCAGCACATGCTCCCAACATTTACGTCAGGATCACAGCAAGGTACACCTTTGCAAACAAAATCTGTTTTCCCAATTTACTATCCTGAAACAGCATAAGAATTTAGTAAAATCCACCATCTTAGACTGTTTATCTGATTCACTTATGACTTCTGTTTCTCATCACTAGCTCAGTAGCCACAAGCTGTGCAAATCTAATCGTGTGTCACCAGCAGGATTCAACACTTTATTATCCGGATTTGCAATCCCATATACCCAAGGTAATTTATTTGGACAACCTAGTGTTCTGGGAAAGATTTTTTGTTGAATGTGCTTACGAGATAAAAACTTGTGGCATAATAATGAATGTCATACTCTCCAGAATTTAGGGCTCTGTTATATCCATCATTGTTTAGGCCACACCATCATGACTTTATGGTTGCTGAGCACAAGTTCCAAATATGACTCAAAATGCCTAGTAGAGTGGGGTGAAACTGTTAAACCACTGCTAGTCATGAAAAACACAAATGCAGAATCTTTGTAAATGCTCTGTAAGCAAAGGGAGCTCTGATGAGCACAAAAGGCAAAGAAGGAGTTGAATAAAATAGCAGTCTTATAGCAAAGAAAGCCCCAATACACAAATCCAAAGAACAGTCGAAAAAAACTTCAAAAAGTTTGAAATCCAGAACAATATATTCTAAACCAAGCAATAAACACTAAAGCTCACCAATTGCAAGGGACGCTGGGTTTTGCTCAATTTTTATAGGGCTGAGGGCAGTCCCTTGATGGTGATGGGCACATGGTCCTGCCTCTTATTAGAATGCTTACACACGCACATTATGGCTGCCCTGTGTTCCCAGCATTCATTTCATACGTCTTCTGAGCATGTCGTAAGAAATGAACGAGACACATGTGCGAGAACCAGCAAAAATATGGGTGGTGTGTGTGTTCAACATTTGGTATGTCACTTCAGCATTGTTGTTTGCTATCAACGTGACGGCCAGCCACACTGCGGCTCCAAAAGGATCAATCTGCATGCTTTGATGTTTGATGAATGGTTTGATGTGGTGAAGCAAATCATCAAACTTACATGCGAACATGCAAGTATATTCATGGTGCTTTTCTTCATCGATTTCTAGCACAGGCAATACAAGTGTTGCATATTGCCCTTTGTAATGACATAATACATTCAAAAGTCTCACATACCATCTTCTGTGTTGCTGTCTTCTTTTTTTTTTTTTGCAACTTCGTAACAGCATCAGAATGCAAAGAATTTTTATTTTTAATATCTTATCTTTTCTCAACTCACAACACAACAAAACTGGACGTTGTTTTCTCACTGTGATGATTTCTCGGACTGTCACCTGGTAAAATCCTCCAGACTTACTTTAAGTGCACATACAAGTATAGTCATTACACTGCTTGCGAGTGTGTCCTGGAGTAATGTCCTCAACCTCACACGTCGTATACACAGATATTGATCATTTTGTTTCTGTGTAATATTAACACGAGCAAAAGAATAAAAAATTAACAAAGGACACAAAAGAGAAATCTGAACTCCAGCCGAAACACAACACACACCTTTTGACTCTGGAGGATGATATTTCGTCCTACTGTGTACTGTAAGTATATTGTTAGGATGACAATAAAGCTCTACCTGACTTGACTAGACTTCATACATATGTAATTTGGTCACGTGGAAGGAGTATCCGATTTTATTTTTTATCATTACGAATTCTAGAATAACACTGAAATGTAAAGCGATGGAGATAAAAGGCAGGTTCTCACATGTGCAGGCCCTTTGTCTGCAACCTCAATGCAGCTGAGAATGATGTTGTCACAGTCATTTTTAGTGGCCGCTCCAGATTCGCTCACACACTTAAGCAGCTGTTTGATGTCCTTGTACTGTTGTTGCTTCACCAGGCGTTTTCCTGCTTTGTCATAAACCATTGATGCATCCAGCTGGAAATCCTATAAAATCAAATTCATCAAGATAAGTGGACAATTCAGTGAATTTCTAACCATTTGAAGAACTTATGTAATCAAAGTCTACCATCTAAACATGTGATTCATTAATTTTAATCGGGACTATATAGCTCCTTCATATACAAACCATGCTATGAAGTGTATTTGACCCTGTTTGATTTTCTGTGTAATTTCACAGGCATTCTGTAAATCCCCCACTGGGCCAATATCCATCACCAAATGTCTCCTCTATGTATTAGTCAGTTTCTTTCACTGTTTAGGATAGATCTCACCCCACTACTGCACACTGAGCTCCTTCATCTTCATGACATCAGTGCGTTTTTGAGTATGAACTGCTCTCTCAGGTCCTGGCACTCAGGCTTCCATTGAAAGTTCCTGTTGTGCCAGAAGGTCTTTACTTGCCATATGCCATCTTGGTAACGTCTTAAGCTTTCTGAATCCCTTGCCCACCAAGGAAGCTACTACATATCTTTATTATTCTGATGTTAATATTCAATAAGAATTACGTGATAGACACTTAGCAGCAATATGTCAATAGATTCAGCTACTGTCTATGTTTTTAAAACTAAAGACAGAAACAATAAAAAAAGAAACAAAAACAAACTCTGCAGGCCTCAAAAAGACATATCTTGGAAAAGTGTTGGCGAAATTATGTGCCCCTACTGATGATTCAAATCTGACACGTGTTTGCAGGCACACTCAGTCACAGTGATGAATACACTTCACAGCTGGAGCACATGGATACTTCTGTCAAGGACGGGTTTTACTTTCTGATTTCTAATAAATTTTCAAACCTTTCTGAAAGCATATTTTCACTTTGTCATTAAGAGTTATTGAGTGTGTATTGATGGACAAGTATGGCAAACTTACACTTTTAAAACTAAATCCATAACAAAATGTGCAGAAAGTGAAGTAGTCAAGATAAATATAAATATTAATTTACTACAATTTTTATTATAATGTAATGTTAATTACTGTGGAATTAGATTAAAATATAGCTTTCCAGTAGCATTTAAGATTCAGTTTTTAGGATTATTTGATTATAATTACTCTTAACTTTTTGCATTATAAATCAACAATGTTGCATAAGTGAAAACAGATGTGTGCCTGCAGTACTTAGGAGACATGCTCGTACGGTGAACTCACTCTAGGGCTTGATGGTCACAGGCCAGCTCACATTTTTTCCAGGGGTTTTCTTTCTGCTTATGCCAATAGGGGGAAATATTTGGATATTTTTTCAATTGTTTGATCCGTTTTATCTCTACCTAAGGTGTGTTGCTGTATATCCCACAAAAGTAACAAATAAAAGACACAAAGATTTGTTTTCTTACACTTGACTGTTTTCTACAAGTCTGCTCCTTGATAATCACCTGTATAACTCTGAACGCGATACCAAATCCTTCTTCAATATTCTTGCCACCAAGCATGACCTATAGCCAATGGAAGAAAAATGTTTTTGATGAATGCTTCCATCTATCGGTTTGATCCAACCTGGTAAATGACATGCTTGTTATGAGTATACTGTGGATAACTTTCATAAAATAAGCAACTAGCAATACTTGAGTCATGAGACACACCAGACTTTATTATTTAGCCGGAACACGTGATCCATACTTCACTCACAGCACAGACTGGAGTCTCTTTATGTACAACCCCAAATCAGAAAAAGTTGGGACAGTTTGGAAAATGTGAATAAAAAAATAAAGCAGTAATTTACACATTTCCCTTAACTTTTATTTCATTGCAGACAGTATGAACACAAGATAATTCATGTTTTTTTTGGTCAACATCATTTGATTTGTAAATATACATCCATTCTTGCCATTCAGGCTTGCAACACATTCCAAAAAAAGTTGGGATGGGGGCAATTCAGGGGTAGTAATGAGGTATATTAACTAAATAATGATGTGATTTGAAACTGGTAATGTTAACAGGTGATTGCAATCATGATTCGGTACAAAAGCAGCATCGAGGAAAGGCCTACTCCTTTAGGAGCAAAGATGGGCAGAGGATCGCCAGTTTGCCACCAAGTGCGGGCAGAAATCTTTGAAATGATGAAGAAAAACGTTTCTCAAAGACAGATAGGAAGAGATTTGGGCATTTCTCCCTCTACAGTGCATAACATAGTGAAAAGAATCAGGGAATCTGGAGAAATTACCGCACACAAAGGCCAAGAGCGCAAGCCTAAACTGAATGGCCGTGATCTCCGAGCCCTCAGACGGCACTGCATTTAAAACTGTCATTCATCAATAAATGATACAACTGCGTGGGCTCAGGACTACTTCAGGAAGTCACTCTCAAGCACTACAGTATGTAGTTACATAAGGAAATGCCAGCTAAAACTGTACTGTGCCAAAAGGAAGCCCTACATAAATAGTGTCCAGAAGCGCCGTCGACTTCTCTGGGCTCGGAGGCATCTGGGATGGTCCATTGTGCAGTGGAAACGTGTATTGTGGTCAGACGAATCGGTTTTTCACATCTTTTTTGGAAGAAATGGACGCCGTGTGCTGCGCACCAAAGAGGAAAAGGACCATCCAGACTGTTACCAGATACAAGTCCAAAAGCCAGGGTCTGTCATGGTATGGGGTTGTGTCAGTGCCTTCGGCAAAGGTAACCTGCACTTCTGCGATGGCACCATCAATGCTGAGAAGTTTCTCAGTTTTGGAGGAACAAATGCTGCCTTCAAGATGACGTATTTTTCAGGGACGCCCATGCTTATTTCAGCAAGACAATGCCAAACCACATACTGCGCGCATAACAAAGGCATGGCTGCGTAAGAAGAGGGTGCGGATGCTTGACTGGCCTGCCTGCAGCCCTGATTTGTCTCCTATAGAGAATGTTTGGCGCATTTTGAAACGAAAAATGCGTCAATGAAGACCCCGTACTGTTGCGCCCCTAAAACGTTGTTTGCAGGAAGAATGGGACAAACTGACACCTGCAACACTTAGTCACTTGATTTCTTCAATGCCTAAATGTCTTTTAAGTGTTATTAAAAGACAGGGGAACTGTACAAAGTGGTAAATGCTGTACTGTCCCAACTTTTTTTGAAATGTGTTGCAAGCCTAAATGGCAAGAATGGATATTTACTGTATTTACAAATCAAATGATGTTGACAAAAAAAACCCATGAATTATTTTGTGTTCATACTGTCTGCAATGAAATAAAATTTGAGGAGAATTTATAACTTGCTTTTTTCTTTTTTTATTCACATTTTCCACTCTGTCCCAACTTTTTCTGATTTGGAGGTTGTACAACAGATCAGCAGAAGAATTGCAAAACCCCTCACATTTTTCTTGCTAACACCTACCTGCTACCTCCTCACTCCAAGACAGGTCATAAAGCCAATATGCATCATAAACAGATAAACCAGGAGCAAACTGATGTAACCCCCCCCCCCCAACCCTTACTAAACACAACTGCAACACTGAACTTCAAGGATCTGCAAGCCCTTTGGGAAACGCCTGTATTTGGTTCGCTGCTGTAGAAGCACAGCCATCCATTCTTACTTTGCATGCTACCTCCATCTTCATGTGGCTGTTACCAAACAGATTGGCTGGAGTGCTCCCAGTTCCCATAGACACCCCTGTTGATTCACAACGCTGCAGGAACTTGGTAACTTCTATCTGCAACTCAATGGTGTTCACGTGTCTGAGTGGGAGAAACATGAGAAGTGCATTCTCGAATTAATATACCAAAATGCAGGAAAGTGTTCCAAGTGTCAACTTAAAACTAGAACATTTATTTGATTTTAAAGAAGATACTTTCCATGAGTGGTTAGATGAAACTATCAATAAGGATACAAATAAATCAATCACCCATCCCCTTACTATTTACCTGGAAACATCTGTGGAGGACATCTTCTTCCGGAATGAACTTGACGATTTCCGTCTCGCAGAACCCCTGCTTGAGCACTCATGCAGATATGTTTTCAGGTGATCTTTGGCCTTCACTAGCCACTTCTGGTTTTCACCCAGATCCACGTAGGATTGTGCTTTGTATGTGAAGAATCTTATGCAAGTCATGGCTGCTCTAACGTGGTCCTGTAGCAGATGACATTTACATTTACTTATTTAAAGGATGATGCCTTTATGCATGGCGACTTGCAACATTTACGATACAGTTGGTTACATTTCTTTTGGTTTTTTCTGATTGGAACGCAGGCAGGTCAAAGGGACTTGCTCACGCTCACATAGTGTCAGTAGCAGGACTTGAACCCACAACCTCATGACTTTATGTCCAAAACCTTAACTGCTACAAAACAGAAAGATAAAGCAGTTGACAAACTCAAGCCATCAAGCTCATGTCGTGCTGATCCCTAAGCTATGTACTGCAAGGAGTCTTGTACAGCCAGCAACAAACAAAACCTCTCAGTAATTATTACATCTAATATGAGTCAAGCACAAAACACAAAGTGGCCGTACATATCCAGTAAAATATTTAGTCCTCACTATTTTAAGTAGAAATGTGCCCAATCTGCCATGACCAAATTAAAACGCTTTCTATGCCACTTTAATGTTGCTTCACAAATGCCACACTTATTCATTAAGCAAATATGGAAGTTTTTATTTCTCATTTCTGAATTACTAAGCCATGCTCAAAACTGGAAGTAAGCAATAAATATATCAGTTTGAAAAAATGCTGAGTGGTTAAATTAACTTTGGAACGTCTAGAACAGTTGTGGTTTAAATGGACAGAAAATCACGACACATCTCAGGATGTCCAGCTAGGGGGGCTGGGGGTAGCACTGTTGCTTTTTGCAGATGGTGTTGTCCTCTTGGCCTCATCTGACTATGACCTTTGGCACATGCTTGAGCGATGTGCTACCGAGATGAGGATCGGCACCTCCAAGTCTGAGGTCATGGTTCTCGCTCTCACAAAAGAGTGGATTGCTCTTTCCAGGCCAGGGGAGAATGGAGGAGTTCAGGTATCTTGGGATCTTGTTAACAAGTGATGGAAAGGTAACATGCGATCAACAAGTGGACTGAAGCAGCTACAGCTTCTCTGCTTGTGCTGTACCAGTCCGTGGCAAAGTGGAAGCAGAGTCTAAACTCTCAGTTTACCACTCGATGTACATCCCTGTCCTCACCAGTGTACGGAAGCTGTGGGTAATAACCTAAAGAATGAGATTGTGAGTACAATCTGCAGAAATTAGGTTTCTTTGTAGGGTTGCTGGGCTGACACTTCGTGACAGGGTGAGAAGCTCAGTGTAGAGTCGCTACTCCCCTAAAACCGAGAAGAGCCAGTTTAGATGGTTTGGACATGTCGTAAGAATGGACCTATGGGTGGCTCTCCATGAATCTGCTCCCAGCACGTCCCACTGGAGGGAGACCCTGTGGCAGGTCCAGAAAATGGTTGGCTAGCTTGGGAATACCAAGAAGAGCTGGAATCTGTAGATGGGGAAAGGGTCACCAGAAAAAGCGGTCAATAAAATGAAATGAGAAGAGATGGGACGTCAATAACACCAATTTAATATTTTCTTGTAAACCAGTGGATAGTGAATTACATAACACACACAGTTACAATGTCTAAGATCTATAAATAATTCTAGTATAACAAATTCACTGCAAACAATCAGCACAGAAAATTAATAATAATCTACTCCTTGAATTGAGATCAGGCAGGCCATTCCTTCATATCATGTCCCACTTAAAAACACAGTTTGCTTAGTGCTAGGATCATCAAGACTACATTAAAAAGGTCAATAAAGGCACCATAACTGCAGACGGTATGAAGACGTTTGACACTATTAATGGACAGTTGTTCTAAGTATTAATCTTCTTGTTTTTTGAACACCACAGTGAATATTTTTACGGAGTTCTTCTTCAAATACTATGAAATAGTCTTTCTAGGTGTCAAATATCTGCAGTGTGCAGTCTCAAACTTGTACAAAGCAGCACACTCACCAGACATATTCATTTCAACTAAATCCAGTTTATTTTTGTAGGGTGCTCTTCACTGCATGCCTGCACAGACAAGTTCACAGGTAAACAGTACAAACTGCAAACAAATCTGGTCTCATTATGTGATGAGTAATTTGCAAACAGACGGGAAAAGAAAATAGTTTGAAATTGATTAACATGTATGTAGACCAACAACGTCTGTCAGGGAGAGAAAAACAAACACTCCAGGCAGAAGCATTCCAGGAGAAAATAAATTAATTAGGGTCTACTGTCAATTATAACAGAAAAAGTCAGACAATGTGTACCCTGACCAACTGGCCATCCACCCCTTCCTGGGTCTATTGGCCACAGTATTCCAATTCACGAAATGGCTGTATTTGAGTTACTGGTACAAAACTCACCTTCATAAACTGCTGCAGGTCATACAGGATGTTGAAGAATCCACGCTTCTGTAAGTGTTTGCAGGCTGCAATGAGATAGTGGCTCCAGCTCTCCAGGCTTGAGTCAATTGACTCCATGAGGCTCTCTAAACCATGCAGCTTTCCACTCTCATAGCTGGCAACAAAAATCCCTTCCAAAAACACATCATCTGGGCAATCCTGAGCAAATAAAACAAAAAATAAGAGCAACAAACTGAATGATGTGTAGCCAAGCAACTGAGGAAAAATCTCCACTACCATTAAAAAAATCTTAAGGTTACAGGAAGCAGAAGATACCCCGGAGGCTCACTGTTGACTACGCTAAAAGAGCAACCAAAAACACAGGGGTGTGCAACATGACCAGTATTAGTTACAAAGCTCAGGCTCTGTAAACTCCCGTCAATTAGCAGACATTGAGAAACACAAACGTCTACCTTATGTAACAGGTGTAAGAGTGCGTCTTTCATGCAATCGTGCCTCATGTAAAAGCTGATGATGGCCAAATTTGTCCCGTAGGTGTGCAGGTAATAAAGACACTCTTGGTAGTTGCTGTTCTGCTGAATCTTTCCTTCTGGCTTGTCAGATGTAGGGGTCTCCAGCAGTGCATCTTCCAGTTCTTTCAGGGAGGCCAGAATGCTCTCATCTGCCTGTGAATATAATAAAAGTGAATTTTTAATTAAATCTTCTAACCAAAGCACCCTCTCTAATATTGGTGTTTATTGAACAGAACGTTCCAAACACTTAATCAAAAAAATAGCATTTTATTCAGCTTAGGAGGGAAACATTCTCGATTCCTGGTTCACTTTCTTGATAGTATAGAAAAGCTCTCAGGGCTCCAGCAAGTCTAAGAAGCCTCAGGAATATACTGTGGAAGATGTTGGCCCTGGACTATAATCATGGATACGTTAACATTGTTTCTTCAGACGAAGAATTTATAGGTATGAATATACAAGAGCATCTTTAGCATGTAGCTGATAACATGTAAATCTTTAGGTGAGCATATTTACTTAAAAAGGCAAACAAGGGTGATCTAAATATGAATAATGTAATATATTCTTGCTGCTGAAACTCACAGTCAAATACTTCTTCCTAGGGAAGCGTCGTCATACTTTAAAGCAGAGAGACAAAACAAAGCGCCTTTGTTATATTAGTATGGCATCCTTTCAAGGGTACATTGAACTGGTATCTTTTAGAACAATACTTGCATAGCTATCACATTTACAAGACCTTGTAAGCCTAAGAGTCCAATATGCTAAGGTGTAAGAAAATGATTTTCTCATTTTACACATTTTTTATTATAAAATTGATTTAGTTAATAAAGTATCAGAAAATTAATAGTAAACAATAAGTTAAAAGTAAAACAGATTGGGGAAAAAGAACAGGAGGCTGCGATTCTACTCTTCACCAATACATATGACAAGTTGGAGATATGGGAAAAGCAACTTGACTATTTGAAACAACAACTTGGAGGTCTCCCAGCGGCTTTACATCACTGCAGCTGTTCACAATGGTAAATATGGAGATCATTCAAAAAATAGCTGCTGTTGCTTGCTTGGACTATTTGGAGAAACGCCATGGAAGCATTCTCATGATTTCAAAGTGTTATTACTACTCATAAAAGAAACGCAGGTTGTTTATGTGTTTCTGCATTACCTGTAAAACATATATATTCATAGTTAAAAATTATTTACAAAAGAGTAATATTTGCTTTTACTACTTTACAAAGACCAACTTACAACATTATTCATGTTGTCTGCTGTAGCTTAATTTGGTATCAATATATTACAACAATTAATTCATCTGAAGTATGCTTTTGGCTATAATATTCAAAGCAAAAAACATCTAAGCAATGGAGTATTGCAGTCTGCAGCTGTTCCCAGGGTTCCTTGTATTTACTCCTCTAACCCTAATGAGTTTCTGCATTAGCAAAATGCATTATTGGCTCTCTTAATGGGATCACACGATAATAATGAAGCCATAGACAACCAACAGTTGTCACCTTCTCACCAAGCTTCTTGCTGGTGGTCTTGTAGCCCACTCCAGCCTTGTGCAGGTCTACAATCTTGTCCCCGACGTCCTTTGACAGCTCTTTGGTCTTGCCCATGGTGGTGTAGAGGTTGGAACCACATGGGCACACAGCCAATTTGTGGGAGCCAGAATTCTGGCTGAGTTGTAGGGGATCAAATACTTATTTCTCTCAATGACATGCAAATCAATTTATAACTTTTATGTTATGTGTTTTTTTCTGGAGTTTTGGTTCATACTGTATCTCTCTCCATTAAAATGAAACTACCATAAAAATTAGAGACTGTTCATTTCTTTGTAAGTGAGCAAAAGTACAAATTCAGCAGGGGATCAAATATTTATCTCCCCAACTGTACATGTGATTTCAGCCATTCACCAAAAAATGCATGCTATTAAACACTGCCGCTGTTGCCTGTGAAAATTACATTAAGTGCTTTCTTGCATTGCAGTTAGAAAATCGTGTTTGCTCATACTGCTGTAGTCTGCGTTTTATCATATTTTTCACTCAATTATTTATTTAAAAAAATACTTGATATTTATAAAGTTGTCTCACCTGTGAACATTATGCTGATAGTTTGAAAGCATAACTATACATAAATATCAGCAAAACCTACCATGCCACTGCTGGGCTTGACAGTGGACTCAAGGTGTTGAACTATGTCCTGTAGCAGCCGAGAGCCAAAACTGAGATGGTTCAGGTCAAACGGGGCTTTCAGACACCTGCTGAACTTCTCCCGGGCAGCGCTTAAGCTCCCAGCCTTTAAGCATACCATTCCCCAGGCACTCCATACTCCACTTGGGTCTAGACCACTCTTGGTAGAGACCTGCAACCAAACATTTTCATTTAAGAAGCACTGAGGTAAATGCCACAGACAACTTAAGCACATGACAATATCTGACAGTTGCTCATCATTAAGAATTACAACATGTTTCATCCTTAATGATTACTCTTTATGTACACAAGTCCAGCTATTTATTATTATTACTGCTATACATGGCATGACATAATTTCAGGCAATTTCTGACCACATAAACAGCCATATTGATGCAAGGTTGGAATAGCGTTTACAACAAACATAGCAGGCTTAGCGATTGCAACAGCTTCCTGCAAGTAATAAGCACATCTCATGTCTCTTGTATACAAAGTGACTGCGTTGCCAGTACTGCACCTTCTATCATTACTTTAATGTGAACTTTCCCAACTTATAGGGTAAAACATTTACTGCATAACAGAGTATGCTTCAACTCATGTCAACAGCACCCAGTCTTGTGTATTGCGTGTCTCTGATGTGTTATTGCATCACCTCTCTGTATTTAGTCACATCAGGTGCACTACAGCATCCCCAGTTGCCTTACTAAGTGCTGAATATAATCTGGTGTTGCACAGAATGCATCGTTGACGCATTACAGTAAGTGGTGCATACCTTAATTATTATTATTAATCATTTGGCTAACTCCTTTGTCCAAGGTGACTTAGAACATTTGAGACAGAGCTGGTGACATTCTTATTTTTTTTTTTTACCAATCGATGGACAGGCGGGTGAAGTGACTTGCTTGTGGTCACACAGTGTGGGCTATAATGACTGGAACCCACAACCTCAAGGTCTGAAGTCCAAAGCCTTAACCAGAGGTGGGTAGTAACAAGTTACATTTACTCAGTTACATTTACTTGAGTAACTTTTTTTAAAAATTGTACTTCTAATAATAATTTTACTGAACCATACTTTTTACTTTTACTTGAGTACATTTGTGAAGAAGAAACACTACTCTTACTCCGCTACATTGGGCAACACTCGACTCGTTACTTTTTTCCATTTATACATTAAACTATATTTTTCCCAGAGAGAAGTCGCCAGTGGATCTACTGCATGACTGTTTCACCAATCAGACATAGCAACAATAATCACATGACTACTTTTCACCAATCAGACTTGGCAACAATAATCACATGACTCTGTTACACCAATCAGATGTAGCCATGCAGTCACATGACCACACACAAACTTCCTGTGTTTGCAGCCTGCGAGAGACTTTTTAGTCATGCTGGGCGCCTGTTCACTGCAAAACGGCCACAGCTTCACTAAAAGAACCTTGAGAAGCTTAACCATCACTTCACTGAGTGAAGAACAAGCACGTTTTAACCAGACATGCACAGACAGTCATGGTAAAGTGAGACTTCTTGTACGTGCACAAGCTGCCTTGTTCTATTGTTATTTTCTATCAGCTGTGCTATTTGGAGGGCAAGTGTGTGACGATGCCAGTCCCCTACAGATTCCCTCTTCCCACATGGGAGTCTGCTGAACCCACACCATCGATAATTATGACCGAAATGAGCCGACATACGAGGATAATTCACTGATGAGGCCACAGGATGGTGGAAAAAGTGCTCAAGTGCTTTTATTAAAAAGTCAAAACAAAAGTAAAATCATCAAAAGTGTCAATGGTGTAGTGTTCTAAAAACAGTACATATTTAAATCCATAAAAATCATTGTGAAAAGTAGGGATAAAAAAATCAATAAATAAATCTGTTAAAATGCAGACTAACTCCTCCTGATCTCAGCCCACCTCCTTCTCATTCTCCTGGTTCACCCATTGCTCACGTAGCCGGCGGAGACTCAACAGCCACAAGCTCCTTTCGGCCGACGTCCGTCTTGGCTCTTTTCTTTTCTCCTTTTCTTTGATTCCCCCTTCTTTTTTTTTTTTTTTTTGTGCTCACCCGTATATATACAGTCCCGTCTCTGTGGGCCTAAATCACACTTTGCAGGAAGCCAATGAAGCAATTGAGAACAATCGCACCCGCAGGTGGAGGTGCAACTCGCTCCAACTACCTCATTAACTCCCCGCGGTCGTGCAATTGCGCCCACGGAGAGTGACACAGCTTTATGAAACTGGCCTTTTATTCATTTTTTTTGAAGCCACAGACCTGCTACCCCACAAAGTGAATATGCAGTATTACACTGTCAGTGTACAGGATATCTTGTCACTGTTCAAACATACATGTTACCTACTGTAGGTATTAGCTTCAAAAGCTTTGTTGTGAAAAACTGAGATTTGGAACTTTGTGTTATTTGTGCATCTTTATTTTGTAAAGATGTTATTTATTTTTACTCATTTTTTATTTTATTATTTGGAAATAGCAGAATTTGCACATTATTTTATATTTTTGTCTGTCTTATTACAACATTTCTAAAAAATAAATAGTTTATTATGTTCAGTTACTCAGTACTTGAGTAGTCTTTTCTCCAAATACTTTTTTACTCTTACTTAAGTAATTTTTTGGATGACTACTTTTTACTTCTACTTGAGTAATATTATTTTGAAGTAACGCTACTCTTACTCGAGTACAATTTTTGGCTACTCTACCCACCTCTGGCCTTAACTACTATATATGGACAGGCTTATTATTTTCTTTTCTGTTGTGTGACTTAAATTAAAATGTTTATACAAGTGAACTATTCTCAGCGTATTTGTACTCCTATAGCGCTAATTAAATGAATACTATTAAGAGCTAAACTTCGGAGTCTCAATTGGAAACCAAACACAAATGCTACTGTGATTAACTACAAGATCTCAAGTAAAAAATTAATTTGTCAACCTGGACCTAACACCTTAAAAACCTAATTAAAAATCTCAAAAAAAAAAAAAAAAAAAAAGACAACATAAGGCGTTTTACAAGTTAAAAAAAATGTTCCCACAGAAACCGACAACAGAGACGTCATCACTGAACTTT
>JANRMT010062799.1:9280032-9294801 GCA_026402145.1 Polypterus bichir lapradei | reverse complement strand
TTTTACAAGTTAAAAAAAATGTTCCCACAGAAACCTACTACAGAGACGTCATCACTGAACTATAAAGGTTTCTAGTTCCGGTTTCCAGAACTAGTACTGAAGTTGTGTTGGAAGCCATGAGAATAACTAAATTATAATTTAGTTCAACACTCGAGGAGACTGGATTTAACCGATTTAACCTTATTCTGCTCTTCTTCTCTCAGCACATTTTCTGTTTTGAGTAAACCATCCTTACCTCCACAGCTAGCTGGTAGTACTCGGTTTCTAGCAACTGGTTTCTCAGTCTGGACACTGCTGCTGGCTGCAGTATCTGGTCCAGAGATGGCACATACTGGTAGTTGGCAGTGACTAAAATCTTCAGCACATCGACTTTGCTAATATAGCTATGGGAGACAAGAGGAATGGAAAGAAAATCTTAAATCAAACACCTGCCGGCAGATAACAGTCATTTTATTCAGTGCCTCTCCTGACTTTAGTCTTATAATTGTAGGCTGTAATTCAACTTTTATGGATTAATCTCAGGAAAAGCTTAACAGCAATGAGATACAATGGAGCAGGTCTGCTGATTACCTGATTGAGAGAAGCAAACTGAGACAGACTGGTGATCAAGTGAGGATGACCAGTGAATGCCTCCCACTAGAGGAGTTTCAAACATGACCCACTGGAACGTTTTAGAATAAGCTGGGTTCATTATTGTAAAGCAAGTAATGGTATAATATATTGGGAACTGTAGCTCAGATGTATAACAGAATTGTTAAGTTCCTGAGCATTATCTACTCTGCACTGATGAGCCATAACATTAAAAACAACAGACTGGTGAAGTAAAAAACATTGATCATTTCATTACAATGCCATCTGTCATGGGGTGTGATATATTAGGCAGCGAGAGAACAGCCAATTCCTGAAGGTGATGTGTTGGGCAAGTGTAAGTATCTGAACAACTGTGACAAGGGCCAAATTGTGATGGCTAGACGACTGGGTAAAAGCATCTCCAAAACGGCAGGTCAAGTGGGGTGTCCCTAGTATGCAGTGGTTAGTACCTGCCAAAAGTGGTCCAAAGGAGGACCACCGGTGAATGAGGGTTATGGGTGCCCAAGACACACTGATGAGTGTGGGGAGAGAAGGGTTGCACATTTGGTCCGATCCCACAGAAGAGCTATTGTGGAACAAATTGCTGAAAACTTAATGGAGGCCATGAGAGAAAGGTGCCAGAACACACAGTGCATCTCTCAGTTTGCAACATAATTGACAACAGGTCAGAATGCTCATGATGCCCCTGTCTATTGCTGGAAGCACCTACAATGGGTGCATGAGAATCAGAACTGGACTACGAAGCAATAGAACAAGGGAACCTGGTCTAATGAATCAAATTTTCTTTTCGGTCATGTAGATGGCTGGGTGCGGGTGTGTGTGTACCGTTTACGCGGAGAAGAGGTGGCAGCAGGATGCACTACAGGAAGAAGACAAGCTAGCGGATACAGTGTGATATTCTGGACAGTGTTCTACAGGGAAATATTGGGTCCTGGCATGCTTCTTTGACACAAGCTACCTACCTAAACATTGTTGCAGGCCTTCATGACAATGGAATTCCTTGATAGCAGTGGTCTCTTTTAGCTGAATAATGTGTCCTGCCACACTATAAATACGGTTCAGGAATGGCTTGAGGAAAATGACAAAGAGGTGTAGACATGGCCTATAAATTTCACAATTTTCTCAGTTTGATCGAGCATCTGTGGAATGCGCTAGAAAAAAGTCGGATCCATGGAGGCCCCAACTCATAACTTACAGTACTTAAAGGATCTGCTGTTAACGTCTTGGTGCCACAGAACACTTTCAGAGGTCTTGTGGAGTCCATGCCTCAATCGGTCAGCATGAGGGGAACCTACACAGTATTAGGCAAGTTCTTTTAACTTTGTGTCCGATTGGTGTATGTGAATTGTAAAATTATCAACGCTACATAAAAAAATGTAAAATATTGTATTGAAATGTCCCATTTTTATGTATCTTGTACATATTTAATGTCAAATTCTGCATAAAAGACATGACACAGTGTGCTGCATCACGTTCAAAGCATTGCCAGTCTCACATGATCATCTCCCACAATGATCCTAAATTAGCATTGAGCATTGTTCAACAGATCCGAAATGTTATTCCCAGTACTACTCTCACTATAAGGCTCATAATGTCTGAGACGTCTCCATTCATCTTCCCAAAAAGTCAAGAAACCTTATTGTTAAAAAGCTCAAACTCTCTGCTGTGCTTGAACAGTTCAAAGATACTGGCCAACCTATACCTTCTACGTTGGTCCTGCCCAGCCAGGAGGCCTAGAAGGACTGGGAGAGGGACAATACCTCCCCTGGGCCACGAGAGGGCAGTTGCCCTGGTCTGCATGGGGGCCATGGGATCAGAACTTGGAAGCTCATCCCTGTTGGGGCCTGGACAATAATGGAGCCCTGGATGGCAGCACTTCTGCCACACCAGGAAATGCTGCTGGAAGAGCATCAGGAAGCACCTGGAGCACATCTAGGTGAAGTATAAGAGAGGCCGCCTTACTCCATTCAGAAAGCCGGAGTCAGGAGGCAGAGGAGGTGTCAGAGGAAGTCCGAAGGAAAGAGAAAGAAAGGACTGAACTGACGGTGATTTGAGCACTGTATTGTCTGTGCATTGTGTGCTGAATAAGTAAAGCATGTGTGTTTGGGACATTTGGCGTTTGTGTCCAGGTCTGAGCTCCACAGTCCTAAGACCTAAGACAGGCTTAGTATTCAGGAAATTTCCACAGGCATGTAGACATCTAAACACTTTTTTTTAATCAAGTGCAGCAAATGCCTCATCTTACCTGTCACACAGAGCGAGATCCTGGCTCATTCCTGCTTTCACAAACATTAACTTTGCACTAACTAGCAGCTGCTTCATAATGTCTGTGATCAGTCGGGGGTCCACCTCAGGGTTATTGAGGCCCAGGGACAGTTTACGACACTGCTCAATTAGCTGGTGGCCGCATGCTATACTGTTGCTGTTTAGGTTTAAAATGGCAAGACAAAGTGAAGCGCTTGGAGCCTGCAAAAGTGGAAGAAATGTTGTTACAAAATGACACAGTGGAATATTTCAATAATAGTAAAATTGATGCAAATGTAACTTTATAGTACACTGAAAAGACCTGCTGGTGTGCAATTATCAAACATACAGTAATAACACAGCAAACACTGGTCATTAAGCAAATCAATGGGAATAACAATTTACATCAATATTCAGTATTAGCAACAGTTTTAAACTAAAAATAGAAATATTGCAGGAAAAATTCTGATCTGTACAAATTGTAAGTCCAATAATAACCAGAAAGTTGCACTTCTCAGTCTTAATCACACATTATACAAAGAAGGTGACTATATGTGAGATAATTGCTTAAAAAAACTGTCTGAGTCTCTAGTTGGCTGTAATCAGAGCATACTCCCAGCCTCTCTTCCTATGCTAGGATATTACTGGGGTGACCGTGCTCATCAAGAACAACAGAAAGCGCTTTCCCTACAACAATTCTCATCATACCCAGAGGGCTCTGCAGTCTGCCACAATAGAACTGTCATAAGGCAGGAAGTCAGTATGCTCTACACCATACAAAATGTATGAATTAGGGAGGATCGGAAGGTACAGGCTGATTTTCCCCATTCTCCTCCAAAAGAGCTATTGATGATTCCACAGCAACCCTGTTTATGTCAAAAAGAACATGGTGTCTCCCAAGACCTCAAAGGTCAACAATCAGCTACTCTATTTAAAGTTTGGTTGAGGGGTACTTTAATATTCACAATGTATAGTAGACCGTTCCTTCAGTGCTGGTAATCAATCCCACTACTGGTGTCTCATCAGCAAACCTGATAACTGAGTATATCTTGTGCTTTATAATTCAACTGTGAGAAAGAACTGGAAACAGCAGTGGGCTGAGAACTGGGCGCTTCAGTGTTTATTACATGCATATTTTCCAGGCTCTGTGGTCCAAAGGTCAAGATGTGTCTTAACTGAGTTACCAAGAGTGTTTAGAGCGACATTCTTGAGCTTTACGACTAAATTGGGAGGCTGATGATGCTGACAGACGAATTAAAATCAATGAATGGCATTCTAATATAAATAATCCTTTTGTCATGGTGGATTAAGCACATGCAGTGGACAGCATCAACCTGTTTGTGTAGCCGAAAAACTGATGTAAGTCCAATGTGTCTGGTATGCTTGGCTTTATATGTGTCTTGACCAAATGGTTGAAGCACTTTGTAACATATGGGACTGTGAAAATGCCTACACTTCACCTGTCTGTAGTATGAGAAACAAGCTGTTTGCCAGAGATGTGGTACTGCTGACTGTGTGGGGGAAAAAGAAAAAATAATACACACACACGCCTGATCTTCTCTTTGCCTGAAACATCTGACTTGAAGTAGCATGACGTCAGGCAAGCAAAGTCAATTCAAAGCAGTGGAGCACAGATAAAAAAATAAAATTAGTAATAATAATAATAATAATACAATACATTTTATTTCAATAGGTGTTTTCTTAGCATATACGGTCACCTTACAATGAATTAAGCAACAGTAATAAACATAAAACAAATAGGACAATAAAATCAAATAGCAATAAGGCTACAGGTTCTTAAGGAGCTGTCAGGGTCAATGTTAACAATTACTGTAAAAATACAAAAATCAGAAAATCTTACCTGCTCATAATAAAATTCACTACGCTCAATTTCATTGTCGCTTTCATTCAGTGTTAGCTTCCATTGCCTTTCCTGTGCTTCAGGGAGTTGAAGAATGCTTGAAAAGTCCAAGCCAGCTTTATCAGGGCTTCTAGCCACTGCCAAAAAATGGAACAGTTAAATAACGAATATAACAAAACAAAAATGAAGAACACAGCTTGCTTTAGGTTTGACAGAACAAGTGGCATTAAGAAAGCCATTCACCAACGAACTTAACAGGGCTTTGAAATACCGGCTGTGGACTACTGCAGACTGCACAAAACCTCCTAACTGAGACTTGCTTTTTTTGACCTGCAATGTTAAGCTGTGCTTAAAGTTGTTGTGCTGTGATGTGTCTATCATGCAAGATGGTGACCCTCAGAAACTTTTCTTCTGATTGGGTTGTGACTTTTGGTCTGCCAGATCTCTTCCAATCAGAGTATCTTCCAGTTTGTCGTTGCCTTTGGATTGTGTAGGACACCACTGCACTCACTGACACTTTGATTTTTTTTTTGCAATTGTTCTAAATGAAAGGCCTACACTTCTAAGGGTAATAATGCTTTGTCTCATTTCATTTCTTAATTGCCATTTTGTTGGCATTATCCTATTATATTATATTGTCATGAGGGACGTTGAAAAAGTTTCAATACTTTTTTTTTTTTTTTTTTAACACTAGAATTACCAGAGGCTACGAAAAAACTTGTAGATCCGTCCCAACTTAAATTGCTTCGCACCTCTCCGTCAGCATCTTTTGTCCTGTAAATGTGTCGATAAGCAGCAAACAGCAAGCAGCCTGCTATCACATCCCCCACCCCACACAGTTTTCTCAGCTCAAATCTGTTTACCTGCGTGTCAGTTGCTTAGAGTTGTACAGAGTGAGAAGTCAAGCAAAATGATACCTTCTATCTTTACTAATAAAAGGCAAAGCCCTCACTGACTGACTGACTGACTCACTCACTCATCACTAATTCTCCAACTTCCCGTGTAGGTAGAAGGCTGAAATTTGGCAGGCTCATTCCTTACAGCTTACTTACAAAAGTTGGGCAGGTTTCATTTTGAAATTCTACGCGTAATGGTCATAACTGGAACCTTTTTTCGTCTATATACTGTAATAGACTTCAGCTCAATGGCCGTAGGAGGCGGAGTTGCGTCTCACGTCATCACGCCTACCACGTAACTGAGTGCCTGCCCATATAAGGTAAACACTTTTAATTTTTTTCCTCCTTTCCCTGAACTATAGCCTAGACAACTGCAAACATGGGATCCCATTTCTAGACCTCGGCAAACTAATATTAAGGCGCTTCGCACTTTCTTTTGCACGTATACGATTATGAGGTCGTCAGGTCGGATTATGAAGACACGCATAGGAGTGGAGGACCGACAGTGCCATCCCGGCCAGTTAATGGCAGGGCCGGCTCTCCAGTCCACACGAGACCCACCGCAACGGTCCCCAAAAGGCGCTCATATCGTCAGCGAAGACATCTCTCTACACAATGTAAAACAAAAAGGCAAGTTTCCTTTCTTTACACCTTTTTTCCTTTTATTCCAAACCAAAGCCTTTCTCTCTTAACACTGTGGAGGACACAAAAGTAATTTTCTTTAATTGCTGGTAATGCCAGTAAGGCACATTACCACAGGCAGAAATTTGGACGTTCACATAGAAAATGTAATTTCTATACCACAGCCGTCGTGTAGCGCCTTTCAAAAGGGGTCTACTACCGAGAGATGATCCATATACATTTTAGTTGCTGTTAGTACTACTTACCTGTTGTGTTATACCGTCTTTAAAATGTAGTTTACCCGAAACCACTCCAGTAATAAAAAAAAGTCTAACTGCATTCTCGTACCATTGCTTGCATACTAAAGTGTCAGCAGGCACTTTTCGTGGCATTCCACGTATTTTTTGAGCATGCCTGTGTCGATCAAACACAGGAAGCTCTGCAGTCTATTTGTGACTTTACGCTGTAGGAAGTAAGTAAATAACTCAAGGTAAATAACATTCGATCTGGCTTTTATGTAAGTAACATATAAATGTTAATGTTTTGGGCACATGTACCGTCCAGATCTAAATACTAGTGTGGAGAGTCGCTCGCTTACTGAAGAGTCTATAGCTGAAGGTGGAAGCTGCCGTCGCTGTACTTTGTATGTAAGAGCCAGATCGAATGATATTTACTTATTTACCTTTATTTATTTACTTACTTCCTACAGCGTAAAGTCACAAGTAGAGTGCAGAGCTTCCCATGTACATATACAAAATACAGCGATGGCAAAAATGCGACATGCACTCTTGCTCTGATGTAGAACCGTCGTCGTCATCCGAGTTCACCTCCATTATAGCACGTCTTTATGTGAAAACAGCAGTGTCAAATGCAAGGGGGGTGGGATCGTGAACACGACTGAGAGAATAAAACTGAATAAAAAAAAAAAAAACAAAAGCTAACCTTTACAAGTATCATAAATGTACACCGGCTATTAGAGACTGGAATCAAATGCATGTTTTAATTCTAAATTAGTAAGAATAAGAGCTGCTCACTTCTCAAAACGGACTCGTCCAGGGTCGAAACCCATGAAGTTTTGATTACCAGTAAACAGATGATACAGCTGTGCCACCGAAGCGGTCACAGCAAATGCGTGTCAATGTCGCACCCTAAAGTGGGTTCTTTTTCTGCAGTTATATTCTTGAATAGAAGCGCACTTGTTCTGTTATATTTGTACTTTTTGTGAAAGTGTTTATTTGATATTTGGACTTCAGGCTTCACACATTATTCACTTCATGTCTACATTTTGTCAATTATTACTAAACATGAAAAAGTTTCTGTTTTAATGATGTGTTTACATAGATTGTTGTAGACACAGAAAAAACACATGAAATGTATGTATTCCAAATACTGATATAGTATGTATAAAAGGTGTCATTTTGCTTGACTTCTCACTCTATACAACTCTAAGCAACTGACTCACAGGTAAACAGACTTGAGCTGAGAAAACTGTGCGGCGGTGGGGGGATGTGATAGCAGGCTGCTTGCTGCTTATCGACACATTTACAGGACAAAAGACGCTGATGGAGAGGTGTGAAAGTGATTTAAGTTGGGATGGATCTATGAGACTCTGGTAATTCTAGTGTTCAACTGTATTTATTAAGATTTTCAAAAACAAATTACATCACTTTTCTACATAGTCACCTTTCTTTGTAATGCAATTTATCCCATCACCATACAAACTTTTTAATGTTTAATGTTTTTGCCTTCATTTCCAACGAAAATATAAAAGTGCAGAAACTTTTTGAACATCCATTGTATTATCATACTATATTGTCCCAGTAGTACTTCAGAGGTTGCAGTAATACAGTCTGCTCCAACTCTGCATTAAGACAGACAGAGGGATTTTAAGGAATAAACAGAAGTTGGGACACCCATGCAAACTGTTTGCTTCACCTTGCAAGGCTTCAATTACTTTAATTGCTGCAGGACATCTGTAGGTTGTAACCTATTACTTGTACCCTGAAGAAGGCCCAATTGTAATATTATGAAATTTCCATTTATCAGTTTTTACCATTCTAAACTTGAAATTTAAACCTCTACCAGTTTACTGCTTACTTTTTCACCAATTTAGGTCATTCATTGCATTTCAACAGATTACATTTGAAGAAAAACTGTAAAAACTGAGGGGCTCTAAAAGTTTTGACTGGTAGTGTACATATATGGAAAATAACAGAAACAATTTCCACTTGGATTACACAAGTCAGATAAAAAAATATATTATGTATGAATATAGACATTCCAATTAAAAGTGGTACAATACCAAAGACGCTCTGTGTGTGCGGTGTTAGAAAATGGACTAAAAATATTACAAAAATGTACAAAATGTAGAAAGATGGGATTAAGCCAGCTAAGAAAAACTCAATATGGAAGGGAAAACTATTACTAACAAAAGCAATGTGCATCCTAGTTCTATCAGTCATATACTACCATGAAAATCACCAAGAAAAAATCTATATTGTAAAAGTGTACTTGCATCTCTTGTGGAAATGAAAATTATGAAAAGACTGTAATAAATGCAATTATAACAGGAATATATAAAAGAGGAATTATATTAAATTTATTTACATGGGTTAATAGTTTTCAGCAAAAAAAAAAAGGAGGAAGAGGAGCAAAGTATTGGCACAGAAATTGTTATTGACATTAAATGTCAGAAATATGGCAAATGACAGTTGAAAATAAACACAAAGAAAAAGGTGGATGACAGTGCACGAGATAGATATTTCATAATGTGGGAGAGCAGGTTTATAAAGTGCTGATGTTAATGAAGAAGAAGAAGAATCAGACATATACTGCAGGTGCAGCACTGCTGAAGAAGTATGAAAAAGGGTGTTGAAAGAATTCAAAAGCATTGAGGGCACCTGGCCCCAATACAAAAGATATAGAAAATGTACAGTATGAGACGAGGAAAGGATGTAAGATAACAAATACTCTATAAATTAAAAATAGTGGGTGACACTAAATGTTTGGAAAGACAGCCTTACAGTAGCCAAGAAATAAACATATACACCAAAACACTGCAATGTTAACCAATGTAATAATGAAAAAACAACTAAATTAAAGGTTACACATGAAAATAATACAGAACTGAACAAAAGCAAGAGATTACTTAACTATCACACTTAATTGAAACAGAGAAATATATGTCTAGTAGAAAAGCTAAGGAAGCAATGAAACAAAAACTAAAGAGAATCAAACAGAAGGCACTGATTTTATATTAATGCACATTTGACACAGAAAAAAATAAAATTTGTCGGAGGACTTAATCCAGGCCCCTAAAGCTGACGATGTTACTTCAGTAATATTCCTGGACAAACCTTTCATTATTTCGTTAATCTGTTAAATAAAATATACTAACATTGTTTTTCTTTTTAATTGCTTCAGTATGTTACCATCAACATAAACTCTTTTTCATAGATTAGTTTCAGATTTTTTTCTTCCACCTTGTGCAAGTATTTTACATTCTTACTCTCTAGTTACCTGCAATAAATGTCACCTGCCATGCGTTAGTCCCTGTGTGAAATATCATTCAAGACCACTAAATTGTGTGTGTTGCCCGAGTACTGTTAGCCATCTTCATTTCTGAAATGATCTACTAATTTCCCCACTTCACTAAATATGTCTGTACCTAGCAAGTGCATGCATTACTTTTTGTATTCATCTGAATATATGCAGATTTTGTTGCATATCATTTTGTGTTTATTTTATCAATTTGTGTTAAGAGTATAGCTAACTGGGCTTTCAAGTCAAAGTACACTTTATAAGAATATGTTGAATTGGATTATTAGATCAAACAGTGCTTCCTTTTATTATAAATGCCTGCTTTACAATGGTAAGTCCGTCTGTTTAGATCACATTATGCATTTAGGCCCCTGTGCTCACGGGATATGCCAGCCATTACGCTCGTCTTTCTTTGTGCTTCTCGGTGCCCTTGTTCATCAGACATTTCTGCCCTCTTGTGGATGCCGACCAACATTACACCAGAGCACAGATGCCAAACTGTCATTTTATAGATGTCTGGTTTTGATCAAACATTTCCATACAGAAATACATCTCCACTCACTGCCATTAAGAATGTAAAGTACAAAGGGAACATTCCAACAGTAACTGCCAGGAAAGACAAAGGCTACATGAAATTCTGAACCTGATAAGGATAAAGATGAATGGAATGATTCTTTTTCAGTGTAATTTATATTTGTGTTGTGCTTTTCACTAGAAGTTGAGAACACTTGCATAAATTCACAACCATAACAGTAAAGACTAAACCATACAACATTTACTTACACAGATGTGCAAATTATACCAACACACAGCAAGAGAAAAAAAGGATGGATCCCAGCATTCTAATATGATGGCTAGTGATACATGGTAACTGACATTATATATAGTGGTGACTTGAGAATGATTAATGAGTACATTACATGTAACAAGTATGCACTGCTGTATTGCCACTGCCACTTGTGTGTCCCCTCCCTCCAACTGATATTGACACCTTTATAAATTCCACCCTGACTAGGATAATTTTCTGCCTGATTGAATTTTGAAATACATATGTAAGAAACAAAACAAGAAAGTTAGCAATCAAAAATGTCAGTGATAAACAACTCACCTTCTGGCTCTTTAACCTCTTCTGTACTGCAACGACAACAAAAAAAAAAAAAAAAAAGAATTCAAAGTGACAATCAATCGCTATAATATAGAGCTTCTTCAAAAGAGGGCACTGCCACAAACAGTCTTTCAAAGCCATATTATACTTTTTGTTGTTTTTTTTTTTCCCTGGCCAGGGTTACAACAGTTAAGAGACACAGGGCAGGAAATCACCCTGAAGAGCTCATCACAGACCATACCCACAAACAGAGGGTCGGTTTAGAGATATGAACCAGTTCAACAGCATGTACTGGCACTATGGACGCAGACTGGAGTCCAGGGAGAGCAAGCAAACTCCACACAGTCTGGTCTCAAAAGCCTTGAGGCAGCAGTGTTACTTAATCTGTGATGTCTCTTTCTGCACAATATAAAAATTGCCTTTTTATCCTTGTAATAAACATACACTCGAGTTTCTCTGTTATATGCTATATGCTATGGAAGAATACCGGATTTCCCACTAAGCCTTTTTTGAAATTTAGAAGCTGGACTATCAGCTTAAAATACAGACAGTCCTTAGTTCTGTTCTTGGAAAGCTTTGGTTTGAACATTAGTGGGTGAAGGGTGATAAAGTGTGGTTCTAAACAAGGCCCACAGAAACAGCTTATAAATTGAACAGCCATATGCAAGAAACAAATCTCTCCATTCATTTGGTTTACACACCAAAACATATTTAAAATGTGCTTCATAATCAACTATACTGAAACTAGAATTAGTGTAGACATTACACTGGATTGATCAGTCACTTTTATGCTTGGACTTTGCCTCAGTGAGCTACTCTAGGAAAATGCAAATGTCAGGTGAATATTCACCACCAAAGTATTAATAAATGTACATTTTTTGTTGTCCACATTTTACCATACTTGGAAGTTTTTTCTGAGTAGGTAATTTAATGTAATTAAAATATATAAATGCTATAGCTAATAAATGAATATGTAAATACAAAAGAGTATAATAAATGAATATATAAATGCTATAGATTATAATAAAATACAAAATGTCATGAGACAGCATTTAAGATTGAGTTATATATATAGCACTGCCCAATTATTGGTGTCTAAACACAATTACTTTTAAACCTTACCTTTGCAATGGTGTACCTTCCCCACTATGGATCGAAGTGTTACCATAAAAACTAAAAAGAATAATAAACACTAATAAATAAAAAGTGTTGCATTCATGGTCCTGGGTATGATGTACACTCTATTTTAGCGGTGGTCCAAGAAATCAGCAACCCTACCACAGCTCATTCTAACCCTCAATTAGAACCCATTGAACTACTGGGAGAAATCACTTTATTTACCATTAAGCTCTTAAGTACTTTTTGAACTATATTGTTTGAATATAATTTTTTTTTTTAATCTGGAAGACTACTATTTGATTATCTAGCAATCAGATTATGACAGCATGAAGAAAGGACATTGTGTGTCTGTTTAGAAAGCTCAGCATGATAAAAACAGAGGCAAAAGAAATCGCCTTACCATAATGCACTGTTGCCAGACAGCATGTTTTGCATTGTCCATCCTGCCGTGTACATTTTAAATCAAGAGCGCAATCAAATGATGGGCCTAGAACCCTTTTTAGACCCATTGTCTGCATACTTACTCTTGGTGGTAGAAACTGTAACACTGGTCACAGACACGCACTGCATCTTCCCTGCAGCCTTTCACCAGCATCCTCTTGGTAGAGCAGGAGTTGCATACCAATCTACCACAGCGCCTGCAGTGATGTCTTCTGTTGAACTGGAGAAGTAGAAAACAAATTGAAAGATGTAGAAATGTACTAATTAATTTCCAAATCTATTTATTCAACAAATGTTTAAAGGAGAGACGTGCACATCCTAAACAAAAAAATAAAAAGTGGGTACAAGGTGGGTGAAATAAACCCCATGGGATTTTTTGTGATGGCAGGAAAGTGGCTTAGTTATGTTGAGCCAGTACTGATTATGCCAATGTAAAAACACTGTGACAAGTAACAAGTTATTTCATTAATTTCTTCTAAGGAACAGTTTTTGTTTTGTTCTTTTACAAATATAAAACCACAGATAAGGGAAAATATGGGGTGTATCCCTTCATGACATTCAGTTAAGTGCAGGAATTTCTGTTCTCCCATTTAATCTAAAGACTGCTTTCTGAGGGTCATGCATAAACTATACAATACCTCTGACAGCTACAAATCAAAAAAAAATTTGCACTTGGGAGGAACACAGAGGTGTGACACAAGACTAAAATGTCAGTCAAAAGTGTGTCATCTTAAAAAAAAATAAATAAATACAAAATATCTGTATATGAACAGATTTGGGTTTCTTTTAATGTTTTTACCAGCTGTTTTCCCATTCAAGTCCTGAAACGAGACACAATATTCTTCCACTCTATACTTTATAGGAACTGCTTTTGCTCTCAAAATGTGGCCCAGAAACATACTGTCCTAGATGTCATGATTTTTGACATGTGACACTCCATGTTAAGTTTACACTAACAATTTGGCAAGTACAACTCAGCAGTGAAGAATGGAATAAAATGAATGAATCTGAATCAGAAAAAGTTTGTTTGAAGTTTACTAAACAAGCAAACGAAGAGGAATGAATTTATGAACAAATCAATCATTCAATCAATGAAAAGAATTCACTCTAATAAAGGTTAGACACATCAAATGATCTCAGAGACAAACAATTTTACCATCTGCCCTTGGAATACAGTGCAGCAGTATAAGAAGGACCACAGTGCGCTGAAAACCATCTGATATGTGACATGGCAGTCGAGTGGGAGTCTTGCCAGAGGATACTCAAGGCCACGTTACACAACTTCTCCAGTGATTTTCAAAACACAGACTTTATTTAAACAATCTTAGCAATTGGGAGGTAGTTGTGGCATGCTCCCTTGACCACCCATCATTTAGTCTGACATACCAAATAACTCAGTCAAACTAGTATGTGACTTGCCCCCACAAAATCAAAACAGGTTTGATCTTGACTTAAGTCGTAAGGGTGGGTTCTGTGTGCATATCAGCTGACATCCAATAAGTCCCCACCTGAAATACAATTCATATAACGCAGTGGCAAGGAATAAGGCATGCAGCGGTTTTGTACCTTCATCTCTTTTGATGTCTCATGTTCTATATATCAGTACAGAAACAGGATGAGGAAAGGGACCGAGATAATAACTGAACTCATCATATCTGTAAACCCTTCGCACAGCACCAGCTCTGTCACACAGCACCTTATTGGCTGCCAGAAAAGGGGAAGAGCTTGCAATTCTTTGAAACTGTGGGACTGTTGAAAAGGCAATATAGTATTTATGTGTTGTTTCCCTTTAATTAAGTTGTCGTCCATCATAAATTATTAGTTATTGTGATTGGCCTGTGCGGAGTTGGAACTTGACCAATCACAGGGCTTCACTTTGAGCCTTATTGATTAGTTTGGTGGTGTCTTAACAGTAGAGTAGGAGCTTTGTTTGTTAAATGCGAAAGTTTGTGTAATTATACATAAAGTAAGTGTAATTTTTTTGTCCTTAAATTATATTTTGTGTTTAAGTTTGCAATTTGGATATATCTATATACAGTATATAATTGACTAAGTCGCCTGACCATGGGGTACGCACGACAGAGACCATGGGATTGCGCACGACAGAGACCATGGGATAGCGCACAACAGAGCCCCGCCTGCCAACTCTAACCCTCCTCCCGCGTCATGGGATACGCACGACAGAGCCCCGCCTACCAACTTTAACCCTCCTCTTGCGTCCACCCTCGCTCTCGAGGCATGCGCACTGCCTGCTCATGTGCCCGCACGCAACACCTCACCAAACACAGCCTCAGTCGCTTTCGTCTCTGCTACAGTCCACATGCACCTCTGAGCCACGTTGACTTTTCATT
>JANRMT010062799.1:9146814-9279632 GCA_026402145.1 Polypterus bichir lapradei | reverse complement strand
AAACACATTGAATGAGGAGGTGTGTCCAAACTTTTGGCCTGTACTGTGTGTGTATACTCGTGTGTGTGTGTATATATATATATATATATATATATATATATATATATATAGTGGACTTGAACCTGGACACAGACAGATGGACATTGTTGGCTCCACCACACACTGTTTATTTACACTAATATTTACAATTTACGTGCACTCAAAACCCCAGTGCCTCCAGCACCGATCCCCCAAAGTCCAGGCCACACAGTCCTTCGTGCCTCTCTCTTGGTCACCTCCAGTCCTCTCTCCAGCTCTGTCCACTTCCACCCAACTTCCGCTACTGACTGAAGGGAGGCGGCCCCTTAAATAGGAACCCGGATGGGCTCCAGCTGCTTCCCGGCATTCCTCCGCAGACACGCCCCCGTGTGGCGGAAGTGCCGGCTGCGCACCTGGAAGCCTTCCGGGTGTCCACTGTCTTCTTTCCCCCAGCACTTCCGCCACGCTCCAGGTTTCTTACTTCCGCCACGCTCCAGGTTTCTTCAGGCACTGGGGTGCTGCCTGGCGGTGGCCACGGGCCCCTACAGGGCTGGGCTTCCAAGCCCCCTACCCGTGGCCTCCAACACAACCAGGGCGGTTGCCCCCTCGCGGTCTAGAGGAGGTACAAGCCCTCCTCCGGTCCTCCTGGGCGTCCCGGCTGGGCTCCACCCCCAGCCGGATGCCACAATATATATATAATCGACCAAGTCGCCCGACCATGGGGTGCGCACGACAGAGCCCCGCCCACCCACTCTAACCCTCCTCCCGCGTCATGAGGAACGCACGTCAGAGCCCCGCCCACCAACTCTAACCCTCCTCCCGCGTCCAACCTCACTCTCGAGGACTTATCCCTACCGACGAAGTAACTTTCACCAGCGTTGACTCCATCGTCACAGACGATCCTGCAGATCAACTTTCATTCCCCGAAGAATTTCTTAACAGTCTTACTCCCACTGGCATGCCTCCGCATAAACTCAAAATTAAAATTGGTTCAGTCGTCATGCTTCTCAGAAACCTCATGCCAGCAAAAAGTCTCTGTAATGGCACTAGACTGACTGTTACCAGCATTCACCGCAATGTACTGGAGTGTAAAACTATCGCAGCTGCTACCTCACAAACTGTCCTTATTCCCCGGATTTCCCTGACCCCATCAGATTCAAATTTGCCTTTTACTTTTACATGCAAACGATTTCCTGTTAGATTGGCCTTTGCAATGACAATTAAAAAGGCACAGGGCCAAACTTTCAAAAAGATATGCCAGTATCTGCCAAAACCTGTTTTCAGTCACGGACAATTGTATGTTGCTCTCTCCAGAGTTCCATCTTTTCATTCACTCACAGTCGTATCCTCAAACCCAACCCATATGGACAACTGTGTTTTTCAGGAAGTGTTCACCCATCAATAAATAATTATATGGCGTATACTACGCTGCGGGTTGGCTAGTATATAATATTTCAGTACAGTTTCTAAAATATAGACATTTTGAGGAAGCTAAAGCATAGTTGAACAGATGCTATTTGGAGTTTTACATATATTGTTTCTTATAGAATTACAGTATTACAGTTTCCTCATGTATAATATGTATATATATTAAGAATAATTTACTTATTTAAGTTGAGTAAATACTTTATAGTTTTAACGTTCCAGCAATTTCCTGATATTGATGTTATCTTGAGTGTGGTATGCCATCTAGTGGATAAATAAAGTACCCTGTTAATAACTAATGTTAACATTGACACATTTAAGAGAAATAAATTGTGATAGCTAATTTACGTTTATTATTTAGACCATAACTTCACATTTGTGTAACTTTGGAAGAAATTAATAAATAGATTACAGAGATCTTTATCCATCTCTGACCAGATAAAGCGTAGTGGTTGTAATTTAATCCTGAACCAATTCATTCTTCATTACAGAGACTGTGCTGGAAAGTTGTCACTCTATTGGAAATTTAACATCCCTAGAAATTTCAAGCAACTCCAGTCACATACATATGTAATTTCACATTGGCTTTATTGCTGGCAGGGTTTCTGTTCCATTTCAATTTATATCTTGAGCCCCACCATGTCTCTGTGGAAGGCAACCATGGGTGACTGCTTTTGCAGATCATTATTTTGAGTGAAATATTAATGCAACCCAAAAGTGTACTCTCACACAAGCAAAGCAGGAAACTCTACAATTGTTCCCATGAATTAGGCATTCACTATATAAATCAGGCTGCTAGAGAAAACATTTAACTTTCTTCTCTTACCATGGTGAACCTCTCCTTTTTACAGACCATACACAACAGCTGCTGGTCATCTGGAACCCAGTGCCTCTTTTCTGGGGGCTTCTCAGGGGGTGTAAACTCACAGGTTGGTTTTGATTTCCGAAGGGGTTTTTCCCGGGCACTGATAGGTGTGTGTACTGGACTGCTGCCTGAAATAAAGTACTTGTCAAAAGCATATCGATGCTCATTTCCCTTTTTGCCAACAGCTATACAGCTATACATGGCAGGAAGACACAAGTTTCACATCTGTTTAGAGAGTAAGATGTACAGTTTCAAGAAAAACACTTTTAAACCCTTTTAAAATCTTTCAAATTTATAATTGAATGACAGCTAAAATGTCACATGATCTTTATCCAAGTAATAACAACAGAAAAGGACAAACTCATTAAATAAATAATATATACAGAATCTGGGAATAATATAACTTGAGCCAAAAATAGGGTAACTGGAGCCAGACTTTCCACTCATTAAGCTGTGGTTTCCTGATCCACTAAACATGCCTGATTCAAAAACATATCAAAAGGCTTCCATAATAAGAGTTGATAATGTTCAGAAGCCTAGAAAGGAGAACTTCACAAGACATGGGAGTCCAAAAGTTTTCAATTAGGCAATTAGTTCACAGATCTAAAAACAATTAGCACAACTACTATTCTACTTACTGTAGGGGTAGGCATCCTACAAGATCACTGCAAGAATGTGCCATACAAAATAAACTCTGGGGAACAGCTAAGGATTTACACGGGTGTCTTCCAATACACGTTATCACAGGCATGATTGCGTCCATGAGTTTTTTTTGTTTTTGGTGCTAAAACATTTTATGGAAATGACCAAACACGCAAATAAAACTTACAAGTCAATCTTGTTAAATTATATATTAAAAAAAAATGACAATCCCATTGGCACTCACCATTAATGCCCCACCTCAGCTAAATGCAAAAGAAAACAAAAGAAAAGAAGGAGAATGTCCCAGTATAGCCCCAGTAGGGGTCAGCCACACAATGACCCCACCCACTGATGAACAAAAAGTATCACTGGAGTGTCACTGATCAGTGGTCACCCCGTCTCTTACTAAACGGGGTAGATGACCATTCGTCCACACTGGTAGTTGGCGATCCATTGATCCATGATGCAGAAAAATCAACAGGAACCAAAATGTAAAAAGGGGTCTATCGCACAATATAAAAAAAGTGTTTGGAACTTTCCATCGAAAGACCAATGCCATCTTTGACACTTTTCCCTTTAGACACTATTGTTACAAATGCACAGAGGGAAAGGGCAAAGACACCCAGGAGTAAGAAGATACAAGGCAAAAGTGGACTTGTGGAAAGAGCATTAGTGACAAAGGCACAATAGCCCCAAAACCTATCGAGAAAGAAATCAGAAAAATTAAGGGAACACAGGTTGCGTAAAAAAAAAAAAAATATCATAAACTAATCCCATTGCAAAACTTTTTGGAGGAAAAATTTAAATTGACTATGTGGGTGGGATGGATTGTTGGAGATCAGAGACGAGCCAAACAACCTGACAGGAATGAATGCATCGGAATATAACACAATGATAACAAATCACAGTAAGCATGGGTGTGAAACTTATAAAAGACGTGCCATCTCTTTTAGGGAGACAGGGAAAAAAGGAAAGTTAGGAGTTCAATGGTGAGAAATCTTCACAGGTTAGAGGGAAGGCACTTCAGCTACAGACTACATGAAGCGTCCAATGATTAGATCCAAATCAAGAAAAGACGTCTCTGCCTCTGAGCTGTCAGACTAATGGGGGTTCTCTTTGAGATTTAAAATTAAAAAATCATGAAAGGAGAGTTTGAACCTGTCTAAAATTCAACGAGACGCAAGTTAAAGAGAAGAACAATATTCTTTTCAATGATTACCAAACCGTCAGAAAATATCTTGTACTAGGATGAAGGCCTTAAAGCATAGGTCATCCGAACAAACAGGTAGGGATAAACCGAGGAAGACAAGCCTATTGGGAAAGACAGTTTAGAGGAGAAGGTCAGCTGTAGGGCAATTGATTTTATAGCTAGACAGAGTCTCAAAAGAATTAAACAAAGTAAGAACATGAGGGAGATCAGAAGGCACATCTCGCGAGAACAGCAAAAGATCATCGGCAAATAAAGATATCCTATAATGGGTGTTACGTTCATTTAGGAGGGAAATTGGGTCAGATTTGCAGCAGACAGGGACAACAGGTTCAAGAGAGCGCTTAAAAGGTAAGGAAATGTGTACAGCCCCCTAGCTACATCCTTTATAAATGCAGAATGGCAGGGAGATGTCAGAAAAAGCCCAATTTCTCTAGTCGAATCCTTCTCCAAATGAACTGAGAGGAGGGTGACAGGACGAAAAGGTGACAAGTATTATCTGAGGCATGCACTAGGTCACAAGCTTATGGTCCAATTTTGGGCTAGAAGACATATTAGACAAATGGTAGTATATAACACACCAGGGCACAGAAATCTGAATAAACTTGACAAAAGCAAATGACCCCTCAGTAGCCCCCACAGCCAAGCTCTTCAATAGGGTCAGGTGACTACCTGTGATAAAACAGAGCATTTACTTACCAGCTGGGGAACACGGCACTGGATCTGTTAGTGAAGGTGGTGATACCGTGTCTTGGCCCATTGTTTGGTTTAGAAGATCCTGAAGGCTTATCACAGAATCTTCAAATAAAAAACAGGAAATCAGGAAAAAAAAGATGCATTTACATGAAGGTGTTTATACAAAGTGACTTACATATCACAATATACCAAATACAACTTATTGTTTTGTATAGCGCTCTTCACCGAGTCCGGGAGCAGAATGCTGTGAACAATTCTCAGTTAAAATACAAGTACACATGATATGAAATACTAAAAAGAGAACTGGCAAACATAGAAATGCAGATTTGTTAAAAAACACAGAGAACAAGGAAGAAACAGATTAAACATAAATAGAAATCAACAATATCTGCTCAGGAATACGCTGTCCTACTCACGGCCCTGAAATAGAAGTGTCAGTGTGCCAAACCTACAGTATGTGAAAATAAACATTGTTCACAGCTCTGTGCAAAAAGAAGCCTCATTAACGAATATTGCATTGTTCAATTTAAGATCTCTTAATGGCAAAGCATTGGTGCTGTCAAAATTCATCATTGACACCAAACCTGATATAGTGCGTTTAACGGAGACTTAGTAAAAAACGAATGAATTTATGTCTCTCACGGAGGCGACACCTCCCGAATACACTTTACTTACAGAGCCTCGCAGCTCAAGACAAGGCAGAGGACTTGCAGTAAATGTCAGAGGGGATTTACACATCAAAAGAATTTCAATTGATTGTCCACTGTCTTTCGAGTGTCTGGCTCTTAAAGTAATAACGGAGTCAGGTCCTGTCTCACTCACTGTTATTTATCGTCCTCCAAAATACAATGCATCCTTCTTATCTGATCTGACTGAACTATTAACCCACTCAAGTTCCCTTTCCCAGAGAGTCATTCTTCTTGGTGATTTCAACATCCATATTGACATCCCCACATCTAAACTGAGAAATGAATTCCTATCCTTACTGGACTGTTTTGACTTGACACAACATGTTGATTTTCCCACTCACTCTGGTGGTCATATATTGGATCTGATCTGTACTTCTGGACTATCGGTCGCCAACATTTACAGCACTGATTTGGGACTGTCCGACCATAAAGCAGTACTTTTCACTGCCTCATTATCTCTCCCTCCTCTTACCTGTAAACGAAAAATTTCTTACAGAAACCTTAAAAATATATGTCCCTCTGTTCTTTCTGGATCCATTTCTGAACCTTTACTGTCTTCACCTATTCCATCAACACTAGATAGTCTTGTTGTCCACTATAACTCAGCCCTTCATTCAGCATTAGATAAAACAGCTCCTTTAAAACATAAGGAGGTTTCCTTTAAGCGTTCAGCTCCTTGGTATAATTCAGAATTGCGATCTATAAGAGCAGCTGGCCGACACCTTGAGAGAATGTCACGTAAGTTTGGCCTCACCGTGCAGATCCAGGTTTTCTCTGACCACTAAAGAGCTTACAGAGAAGCACTAACTGCTGCCAAGAACACCCATTATGGCAGAATAACATAAAGTGGCCACGATAACCCAAGGGTTTTGTTCTTTGTAGTTAATAAACTACTCAAACCCGCATCTGGCCCATCTACCTCTTCTACTGAAATCTGTGAGAAATTCCTCCACTTTTTCCATAACAAAACTAAAGATCTAAATAATTCAACCAACATAAATACACCATCTGTTTATATCTCTCCCTGTTCTCCCACTCCATCCAGCTCCTTCTCTAAGTTCTCATCAGTCACATTTGCTTTTGTTAATGACCTGCTTTGTAAGATGAGGCCGATTACTTAACTACTTAAATCCTGCCTTCATGCCATAATCCCGACTATTACAACAATAATAAACTCATCCCTTGACACTGGCTCTGTGCCGCTCACTTTTAAAATCGCTTCTGTAACCCCAATGTTAAAAAAGTCTGGTCTTGATGGTGACAATCTTAACAATTTTCAGCCTATTTCCCACTTACCTTTTCTGTCAAAAGTTCTTGAGCATGTTGTAGCTTCCCAACTCACCAACTACTTAACTTCTAATAATCTGATGGAACCCATCAGTCTGGTTTTAGGGTGCAGCAAAGCTGTGAAACTGCTCTGCTACGGGTAACGAATGATTTGCTTATGGCAGCAGACTCTGGACAAACCGGCATATTAATTCTGTTAGACCTCAATGCAACATTTGACACCCAGGTCAGACATGACATTCTACTGTCCAAAATGGAGGACATGCTGGGTATCTCTGGCACTGCCCTCCAGTGATTCAAGTCCTATCTGACTGATAGGCAAGAGTTTGTTAGTCTTGGCAATAGCAGATCCAGCTCAGCGCCAGTCACACAAGGTGTTCCTAAGGGCTCTGTCCTCAGCCCTCTTCTCTTCTGTATTTATATGCTTCCCTAGGCCATATTATTCGTAGCTATGGACTGGGTTATCATTTTTATGCTGATGACACTCAACTCTATTTCAATGTCAAAAGTGCAACTTCATCAGAGTTTTCTCAGCTCACAACTTGCCTCAGTGAAATTAAAACCTGGATGGAGCAGAACTCTTTAAAATTAAATTGTAACAAAACTGAACTCCTACAAATTGGCACTAAAGTGCTACTTAAGAAAATGAGCTCCTTTTCAGTCAATCTTGACCGTGATCTCATCAGACCTTCCTCTACTGCAAAGAATCTTGGTGTCATTTTTGATTCCTCCCTTTCTTATTCTGCTCACATAAACCACATTAAGAAACTTGCTTACTTTCACCTCCGTAACATATCCCGTGTTCGCTCCTTCCTCTCCTTTTCTAATGCTTAGAAACTTGTCCATGCTTTTAGCACATCCTACATTGATTATTTTAACTCACTGCTGGCAGGTGCTCCTTCTAATCTTCTATCACAGCTTCAGCTTATTCAAAACTCGGCTACAAGAGTCCTTACATGAACCAGCAGCAGCGAGCACATAATACCCATCCTGCTTCGCCTTCATTGGCTCCCTGTGTTTTACAGGATTGATTATAAAATTCTATTAATAACCTACAAAGCTTTAAATGGCCCTGCACCAAACTATATCAGTGACCTTCTCCATCACTATGTGCCTGTTCACCTTCTAAGGTCCTCCGATTCTGGTAATCTTGTTGTGCCTCACACTAACCTACACTCCATGAGTGACAGGGCCTTCAGCTCCATAGCACCCAGACTTTGGAATGACATCCCGAAATTAATTAGATCAGCTGACTCCATTTATTCTTTTAAAAAACAACTTAAAACTCATCTATTTAGGAAGGCTTTTAACTTAACATTCTGCCCTTTCTTTCAGTTTACCTCTCTGTCCAGGTGCTCAGGATAATTTGTGTGTCTATTATATCACAAATTAGGTTATTTGTTAGGTTTTTCTTTTAGTATTGAGTTTAGTATTTTACTCTGGTTTATTGTCCTTTATTCTATTTAATGCTTTGTTATCTGTTTCATTGTTCTATTCAAGAAAACATTTGTATCCAATGTTACATATACCCTGGTGTTTTTTCTAAGACTCTGTGAAGCACCCTGAGCAAGGGAAAGGCGCTATATAAATCAAATTTATTATTATTAGTATGATGACTGAGTCTCTTATCTTGTACTTTCAAGTTCAACACTCTAGCCATTAGAACACATTATATGCAAATAAGATAACACTAACATAAAAATACCCAAAGGTTGCTCTAGTAAGATGCTCAGTTGCAGGACACTGTCTTTCTGGCTTTTTTTTATCTGTAAATAATGGTGATGGCTATTAATCTCTATTTAATATATTTTAAGTTTCATATACAATGAATTGACCATATACACTGCAATTAAATTTTACATATTTCAATGAAATTTTACATTCAGATTTCATATACAATGCAATGAACATTAAAATTGAACAGCCTACAACACCTGCCTAAAGCACTGCAACATAATTTGAAACTGAAAACATGGATCAGATTTGTAGAATATTCTTTAAAATTAGACAGAATAAACAAAATAGTTTACTAGAGTTACACAGCAGAAAAAAAAAAGTTTATCACAATGCCAAGTTAACTGGAGTCATATTTTAGTTGTTCAGCACTACATCGTTGTCATCAGTTAGCATTTTTACAACTCAATTCTGATAAAACAAAAATCTTATTAGTTGGTACCAAATCTGTCCTCTCTACCCTTCGTGGGCTAAAAATTGATGTTGATGGGATCCTGGTTGAACCCTCAGCAGCAGTTTGTAATTTGGGTGTCATCTTTGATCAGCTTCTTACTTTTTAACCACAAATTAGCTCAATAGTACAGACAGCTTTTTTTCATCTTCACTACATATGCTCATCTGCATTCTTTCCTCAGTGTGAAAGATACTGAGACACTCATTCATGGTTTCATCACTACCCGCCTGGACTATTGCAATGAATTGTTTTATGGCCTACCAACTAAATATATCAACAAATTACAATATGTTCAGAATTCTGCTGCTCGTTTACTTACTCAAACATAAAATTATTCTTCTTGCCTTTAAAGCCCTTCATGGTTTAGCCCCTCATTATCTGTCTGAGCTGCTACTTCCTTACACTCCTGCCCGTGCATTAAGATCATCGGGCACTAACTTACTCACCATACCTAAATACAGGTTAGTAACTATAGGTGGCAGAGCTTTCAGTGTGATAGCACCCTAAAATTCGGAATGCTCTTCCTCTTAGTCTTCGAGGAAAATTATTCATTTCAAACTCCTGTTAAAAACATACCATTTCAATGATATTATTAATTTTCTTGTATGTGATTTCTATTGTTTTGTTAATATGTTTATTGAATTGTAAAGTGTCCCTGAGTGTATGAAAGGTGCTACGTAAATAAAACTTATTATTATTATATTATTCAGTAATAAAGAACTGCACAAAATATCTTCTTGTAAGAGGATATGAGCAATTATTAACACTTACTGCTACTATGCTCTGTGATGTCAGGACCATGGCAAAGCGTTCCCATGAGTCAAATGGTCAAATGGCGTAGTACTGTAGAGGGCACAGTATTCTGCAGAATAAGCATTAGACAGCCCCCAAACCCCTGCATCAGGACTTTATATTAAATTAATCAGGTTTATACAGTGAATAGGTAGAAAGAATGCTGTGTTTAAAAAAAAAAAAAAAAAAAAAGGTTCCAAAAGCTTAATTTCATTGCTTTGGTTTAGTTTGCAACTCCACTAAGTATTGATGCACTTTTGCCCGAGGACTTGCGTGTTTCTGCTTTGTTTTGGTTGAAAGAGATGCAAAAAAGAATAGGGTTAAACAATTCCTATTAAAACACTGCATATTAAAAAAAAAGTTTAGTTTTGTTTTAAATTGTGAACTGTGAACTAACTGCAAATATGCATGCAAATTCATTTTTGTGCTAATCTTTACAGCACGTACATA
Organism: Polypterus bichir lapradei; assembly: GCA_026402145.1. Lineage (NCBI taxonomy): Eukaryota > Metazoa > Chordata > Cladistia > Polypteriformes > Polypteridae > Polypterus > Polypterus bichir. The sequence goes on along the minus strand of JANRMT010062799.1, from coordinate 9,269,373 downwards.
CAGTATCTGCTTTATATTGCTCATCTTTTATTGACAACTCTAACCTGTACAGTTTATCTTATAAAATGTCCAAATTCTAAGCTAAATATGTACATATGAGCAGATCTGCTTTACAGGAGGCCAGTGGCGTCTGTGAAAGTCCAAGAGTTTCCTGACTACTTACAATTATCTGAACATTCAGTTATACTGACCCTTTGCTCTTACATCAGGGTAACTATTGTTAAAAAAACAGTGATTAAAAGACTGGCAGCTCTCCCATCATAAACTGGTATGGAATCTGAAATGGACCTCATCTTTTCCTCCAAGTGCTTGCTCTCAACAGCTTATATGACAAAAATGCCATTCTCTCTTGAACACATAAAAACTTTTTATCAGCAAGATGCTGGGCACACCCTTACTTTTAAAAAGGGGTTTTGAGTTTGGGCAAATGTACCTGATCTGGACCTCTCTCGTGGAGCATATGGGAAGTCCAATGCCTTCTGGGCATATCTTGAGAGGAGATCATCAATATCTTCTCCAGTAAAGCCAGCTTCCTGTCCAACAAGAAGTTGCTGTAGGGTCTTTACCGCTGCTGCCACCCAATCCACCTTCATATTCATCAATAACTGCTCGAGCATAAGCAGGGGACTGGAGGAAAGGTGGAAATAGTCCTGACGAGCCATCTCAGGAAGAGTAAGAAGCAGCTGCAGAATCAAAAACAAAATTAAAAGATATATGGCCACATAGTAATAAATGAAAGACATTAGGTAGTTAGGTAGGTAGGCAGTGGTGGTACTGTCACGTGTATGAAATACAGTGAAATTCTTACTCGGTATAAGTAGGCAGATGTTTAACACCAAAGGGTAACTTGTTTGTAGCAGGTAAAGTACTACAAACATTAGACATGGATACAAGATGAACGAAAAATAAGCCAAGAGACAACAAATATCAACCATTATTAAACAGCTCAGTCCTGACAAGTATTTTACATACAAATTATCATTTTAAAGGGTTTATTACACCACAGGACTAAACACTCTCCTGTAAAAATCATGAAGTGACAAAATTGGAACAGCATGGTTATTGAGAGCAGAAACAACATTCATAGAGTAAGAATATAACAACATATAAAAAAGCTCCATTAACTTACCTTGGACCCTATGCGTATGGCTTGTATTTCATGCCTACGGGCTGCAGACACACTTGCATGGAAATGAGTTGTAAGATAGTTAGTCAAAAAATGGCAAGCAGCCAGACCTGGATGCTGGTCCAATGCTTCCTCACAAATGAATAGGCACAGCTCTGGATCTGATAACCCCTCAAGTAGCTACAAGGTGAACAAATGAAAATAAACAAAGTAGTAAAATAATTTCAAACCCATTAGGCAGGCTAGAGATGGATGAAACAAACAGTAAAAATGCAAAGGCCACATGTACATGTATGTGCGAAAACACAGCTGGATTTGCTGTATGTAGTGGCACATTATCTTACCTGTAGACACTGCCTACTAAATAAACTAATAAGATACACATAATAAGGAATTTCTGAATTGCTCCACGGGATTAATGAAGGTTATCATACATTATAACAGCCAGGCTTAAACAGCAAACCCCTTGGCTTATGGGTATTTGAATATTAAGACAGGTATCAGTTATCTAAAATGTTTATATATAAACGCTTCTATTTAAGCTGGAAACAATACATGAACAGTAATAATCTAGGGAATGAGTAAGAAAAATCCTTCAAAAGACACATTTGGGAAACCCATTTTAAATTATCCAAAAATTACATTACATATTTCTGTATTACTATTTGTCACAACAATACAGAAAAATCCAGAAAAGGCTAAGTCAAGTGTATTGTGGATATTTGCCCCAATCTTCCTGAAGACGTATGGGTATATTATACTGCAAAAACATGGATATCTTTAATATGTACAAAATCAAACTGTCTCAACATAACACTTTCTGCTAAAAGCAAAAATTGGCAAAAATTTAGCAAATGTCAAAAGTGTAGCTAATGGGCAACAGCCTTGGTATAATTCATTTGATGACCCTGTTAGCTGAATATTATATAATACAGATATAACAGATATATAATAAATATTTCTGCTGTTTATTATTTATAATAACAGGTTTAAATTCATAGCACTAACAAGGGACCAAAAATATACATATAAATTATTTTATTCATATATTTGTACTTTTTCTTTTGTATCTTATATATAACAGATTCTTCATTTAATCATTAAAAACAGCATTTTGCTAACTACCTGTTGTTAACCATTTCAGCACTGTGATCAGTATTGCTGATTATTTGGCAAAGGGACACTGTGTGGGGAAAGTTTGCACATTATCCCTGTGTTTACATGGTTATCTGAAACATTTTCAATTAGTGGGTGTGAGGGATTTCAGCTCACAGCTGAAAATAAGGCTTAGGTTTAAATGCATAAATATGTTCTACAATGAACTGCTATTTTACCGTATGTCATACAGTCAGGGCCATGTGTTTGGACAGTGACACAATTGTCATCATTTTGGCTCTGTGTGCTACCAAAATGGATTTGAAATGAAGCAATCAAGATGTGAGTGAAGTGTAGGCTTACTGTTTGAATTCAAGGGTTTAACAAAAACATTGTATATACCACTTAGAAAAGACAGGAGCATTTTTATACACATTCTTCACCCTACCCCCCCCCCTCCCCTATTTTTAGAGGCTCAAAAATATTTGGACAAACTAACATAATCATATGTATGCTGATCATATTCAATATTTGGTTGAAAATCCTTTGCTATCAATGACTGCCTGAAGTCTGGAACCCATGGTCATCTCCAAGTGCTTGGTTTCCACCCTAGTTCTGCTTTACTAGGCCATTGCTACAACTGTCTTTAGTTGCTACTTGTTTGTTAGACTTTCTGCCATCAGTTGTGTTTTCAGTAAGTGAAATGCATGTCCAACTTCGTTGAGGTCAGTTGACGGACTTGGCCATTGAAGAATATTACACTTCTTTGCTTTGAAAAGCACTTGGTTTGCATTCACAGTATGTTTTGCCTCATTGTCCATCTATACTGTGAAGTGCCGTCCTATCAGTATGGCAGCATTTGTCCGCCCATGCCATAACACTGCCTCCACCGTGTTTCAGAGTTGATGTGACATTCATCGGATCATGAGTCGTTTCTTCTCTTCTACATACTCTTCTCTAACCATCATTCTGGTATACTGTATATTGATCTTAGCTTCCTTTGTACAAAGAAAAGTGTTCCATAACTGCACAGGCTTTTAAAAAATGTTTTCTGGCATACTCTAATCTGTCCTTTCCATGCTTGAGGTTTACCAGTGGTTTGCACTGTGTGGTAAACCCTCTGTCTTTACTTTCATGAAGTCTTCTCTTAATTGTAGACTTTGGCAATGATTTTTAGGTCTACCTCCTGGAGAGCGTTCATGGTTTGGCTAAATGTTATGAAGGGGTTTTTCTTCACCAAGGAAAGAATTCTGCAATCACCCAGCACATATGTCTTCCATGGTTGTCCAGGCCTTCTTTTGTTGCGGAGTTCACCAGTGCATTCCTTCTCTTTAAGAATTTACCAGATGGTTGATCTGACTACTCCTGGTGCTTCTATTCTCTCTCTAATGGGTTTATTTTGTATTCTCAGCCTAATGATGGCCTGTTTTTACTTGCATGGTCAGCTCTTTGGACCTCATATTAAGTGTTCACAGTAACAGCTTCCATTTACCTGCTTAATAGCTAATGAAATAATGAGGGAACTGCTCCCATCAGGATGTGGAATAGCTTGTCAGTCAATTGTCAAAATACTTTTGAGCCCCTGGAAATGGGGGGCTATGCAGAAAAATATCTGTTTTAAACGGCTCATACAACATTTTTGTTAAACCCCCTGAATTAAAGCTGAAACTACACATTTCAATCACATAATGATTACTTCATTTCAAATGCACTGTGGTGGCGTACAGAGTCAAAATTATGACAATTTCGTCAATATTCAAATACGTATGGACTTGACTGTATATAGTTTCTGGATTTAGACAATAGATGGCTGGATAAACTATTACAAATGGCAGCAGGTGTTAGCTATACCAATGAAACAAAGGGATCATCTTAAAAAAAAAATCACTTTGATGATATATTATTGGATAATGTTCTCGATAATTTAAATATGTGCTCCACTTTTCACTCCATGTTGGAACGGCTAACTATGTATCCATCCATTATCTACTGACAGAAGGTAAAGCATATCCCAGCAGCACTGAGTGTAGTACGATCGATCAAAGCACACACTAATGCACACACATACAATAATAATTAAAAGTCATCAATTACCCTAACACACGATATTCAAATAAATCTACTCCCAGTCCTCTGCCACTCATTTGAAATTTTTGTAATAAACTTGACATAATGCAGTCATACAAAGAGACAAATGCACCATCTTTCAACCTACTCCAGTAAATGAGGGTGTGACAAAACTTACAAAAACTCCATTGTGTGTTTAATTAATGGATGTAACTGTCCTATTAGCTAGGCTATTTGTGCATCCTTTGCAGAAATAAAGCACATTTCTTGAAAACGTCTGGTGACAGAAGAGTAAAAAATTACTCCAGAACAGTTATGGAATAATTTATTATGAAAAGAGGGTAAGCACAAAAACCTATTATTAGATAAACCTACAACATTTGGTGATACAAGTGGCTGTGCATCACAGAATAACCAGCCAAGCATAATGCAACTGCTTATGGATGGAAACAATGGCATAAAGCAGTTCCAATACTCCTCCCAACATTTAGACTCTATGTTATAGAATACAGGACAATCAGCTAACTATTCAATTAATTTTCACATTTGGTAATGTGACATTTAATCCATTCAAAAATCCATTTTGAATCATTTTTAATCTAATTTCAAGATCAGCACTGGGTGCCAGAGCTCATCCTGGCAGTACCAGTTTAACGCAAACATTTATTATGGATAAAACAATTTTTCATCACTAAACACATTCACACACACAGCCCTAAGTCCCTCTATTGACCACCTTAGCTACTCTATACTGTATTGATGAGAGATACTTATGGACAGGGAAGAAGTGACACCAATGTTTAAGGAAACATCAAAGGAGTGCTGGGTTTCAGAATGTGGATTCACCTGGAAAGCTACTTCAGACTCGCCACTCTCCAGTAGGTGAAGCAGGTGTTCTCTCTGGAATCGACTTAAAAGGCTTTTTGACACAGGGTATAGTTGAACCCAATCCCTGCACAAGTCAAACTCCTGAAAAAAATTAAGAATTCCAAAAGTACTGTGTATTACAAATTGTAATAAGGTTTACAGTACAAGGTCAATACAAATAGAACAATAACACTTCATTTAGCTTTTCTAGAATCAAAGCCATTTCCAGGAAAAGTCTTTCAATGGAATTAAGGTTAATGTTAATCTGCACCTTTCTCTGTCAGTAGCAGCATTCAAAGCTCAGCTAAAGAGCTGAATTCTAACTACTATTTTTCTCATATTTACAGATTAGTCTTTTTTAGAGTGTTACCTTATTTAGCAGAATTATGTCCATTACCATTCCAGGATCACTGTTAGATTCTGTCTTCAGTTCCTGCCAGTCAGCCCAAGATGATGTTGATTTTAGGTTTAAAATCTAATAAAATTGAAGGACACACAAATAATATTTTACTTTTTAACTTGACCTCTAATGTACTAGTTTACAACCACTTAAAACTAAAGGGGGAACAAATAAGGCAACAGGGACTAAGCACTGTATGCAGACAAAGATAATACAGTATTAAGTATTAAGAATAAGCAAAAGAGAGAAGGCTTAAACGGTTTATACATTTGCAGTTAACACAACAAAATATTCAATTTTCATACATGCAGTGTATAAAAAACAAAATTGGGAAAATGTTAAAATTAGTTTATTTGCGGACTGCAGTGAATTTGCCCCATTTCTCAAACATTAGCCATCTAACAGTGGTGAATTAATTTGCCATTTGCCACTTTGCCAATTTGAGATTTTACAATCAAAGAAAATGCTAGGTCAGGTATTTGCTGCTTTTATTTGTTCAGCGCAGTTAATATTATACACATAGGTATTGACTTTTTGATTCTATAGTTTTCATTTAGAATATAATCTATGCACAGGTTTATCAGCCTAATAAGACAACACTCTGGCTGTGAATAAGTAGCTAGCATACCTTGTCATATATCTGAAGCTCATTTTTCTTTTGGAGGAGAGATGTTTTCAACTCCTCCGCTGTTCTGCAGTCACTCAAACAATACTGAAGAATCTCCATTGCAGAGTCCAGATGCCATCTTTCCAAACAGTAAAGAACCAGTCTGGCTCGGAGATCAGCATCCTTCACGAGGAACAAATATTGCACTCCATCTGCCTCTGTAAGAACCATTGAATCCATGTAGAGAAATGTTAGTCACACAATCAAACATTTAAAACAAACTTCATGATGCTTCCCCCTCCATATTTAAGACAAGAATTGGAATACAATGGATAATGAATAGAAACCATTAGAAAGCAAACATGAATGCAAAGTGTTAAATTAACAAAAAAAATCCTCCAACCAGAAAGTCTAGTTATTAGCACAACATGACTGGAACAGTCTCTTAGGGCCACGTCCTGCTCTATCTTATCTCATCATTCAAGAAAAAAAAAAAAAAACAAAAAACAAAACTGCTTCACACATTTGTTAATATATGTGGTCTAGGAAATAGAATTACTGAATATGAACACCATTACTCAGCTGGCTGCTTCAGGGTGAAAGGGTTGACAAAGTGGAGGGGGCATAAGGGAATACAGGACTTGATGGAGACAAAAAGTACTGAGAAGCTGTGCTATGGACGGCTTTATATGCGACAATACGTGTTTTGAATATCAAGGATGTATGAGCAGGAAGCCCCGGTACTATTACCAGGATAGGGGTAATATCTTGATGCAACAAAGTTTAACTAAGAATATGGGCAACAATTACATTTTGCATAGCTAAAAACAGGACACCAATTGGAAAAGCAAGAAGAACTGGTTTTAAACAGCTCAGTGGAAGATATGTATTTAATATTTGTGTGACTAATTATGTTTAGGATACATACATGTAGCTGAAACAAGGAAAAGTCTTTCAGGTAGGGACTTTAACGGGTTAGAACAGATGCATTGTTCACAGATAGTCAAAGAATGCGCTGTACTGGGGTCTTAGAAGAACACAGTCCATACAAAGCATATCTAAATAGCTCACCCAGTAGTTAACACTACCTGATATTAGTCACACAGCTCACTGAATATGCAAAACGTTAGGGGTATTTAAGGCTTGTCAGGGATCCTCTAGCCAGGAGCCTGCAGCACAGATGTGATGTTGACTCTGTGCCAAGAAGAAGGCCACCTGCGCTCTTCTGAAAAAGAACTGCAATCATCCATGACCCCCACTGAAGAACTGAACAATGATTGCACTGTTCAATGGCTCTTCTTCAACCATATTTGTATGCATAAATGATTACACTACAATGTATATTGGGAGAAAATACTGCATGTTAAATCAATTTAAATGTATATACAGTATATATCCTTTCTTTTGTATCATATTTCTCTTGCCTTGATACTTTTGTCATGGTTACTAAGGGAGTATTTATACAGTTTAAAGCTAGGAATTGTTTTTCTAAAAGGAAGACATTCCCTGAGAGCATACGCCCTCTGCTAGTCACACTCAGTAAAAATGAAACTGCAGTACAGTATCTGATGTATAAATTAAATAGCAAAATAAGAAACGTTACAGCAGCACCATTGAAAACAAACTTGTGGCCAAAGAAAATAATGTTATGACACCAAACCCTTACTGTGCACTACAGTACGTATTTCAGGGGTATTTTATTGATGGTCACTAAACATGTTTTAGAGGGGTTGAAAGGGGTACAGGCAAAGGCCAAAGCAAAGGTAGTAAACAGTCTCTCACAGCACAAGCACTTCCACAGTGTTTATATAGATAAAAAACACACCTAAAATGTTATGAAACAGAAAAAAGAACATCATAGTGATGTTGACTTTTCAAACAAAAGAAACTTTTAAGTGTCACTGCAGCACATTGTACTGTACATGTGCTGGACACTCATAGTCTGTCTGGGAAGAAGTGTATGGATACCTCATCACAGGGCTGAGCTTCATTAGTTTAAAACTACACATAAAACCTGCAAGAGCGTCGTTCAAACCTCAACAATCCCATAAACCTCACTGTTCTGACTTACAAGACAGAGATTTAGACACAGGCAGACATATTGCTTGATGATGCACTGATTTACATACACATCAAAACTACATCTGGCTTCCTTACTGCAGCACACTTAAGAAAAGATTTTGGTTGTTCCCATTCATTTATCTAAATGCTGTACCTGACTCTAAATATTTATTTGTATCTTTACAATAAAGTAGCTCAAAATACAAACTAAAAAAGGGTAGCAAATTTAGATTTAGATTAATTAATATGTTATAGCAGTGGGTAAATAATGTATAATCAAAATACTCCATTTAAACATCAGCATGACGATCATCAATAGATGTCATCTATTTTCAAACTAATTATCATGTATTTATATTAAACAAGGTGGTTAAAATTTTCATAAGTAGGAAGCTGTAGGAATTGGTGGGACATGCTGGGGTGTGATCTGGTGGACCGCTCACACTAGTATTCTAGCAGGAAACTGGTACAAATTCAACACTGCGGTAAAGGAGCTTTATTTTTGTGGGAATGGGACTCTGAGTTTCATCATATTTGCTTCTGCACTTCCTAACAGGACACTACTGTCAATTTGACCAGTCACCAAGCTTGGTCTATGAAACAGAGAGCCTAACAGGTGGGAATCACTTTGGTTTTCATAAAACGTTGAAGGGTGCTTATGTTGTCTGCATTAACAAACTAAGTGCTGCTCTAAACATACAGACTGTCAGGCTCTTTCTGTTTAATGAGGCTCAAATCAAACAAGACATGCATCACAAGGCAAGCTTGAAAGCAAAAAGATTTCCCTATTTTACAGACTTGAAGAGGGAAACTGGAAGGAAGCACAGAATAAAATAAAATAAATTTTACCATTGACAACTGCACAGCTAAGCAGAATGTCTTTCATTTTAAAAAGTGCAGGGCACTCAGGGCCATATAATTCTAAGACTTTCAGAGCTCTCAAGACATCTTCATTAGCAAGGGCTTCTTGAAAGACATCCTCTGCTATACGGAGGGCAGCATGACAATGAAGACCAGAGAGAATCAAACTGACACAAGGCTTGCCACAGAGAGCACTGGCAAGGCTTCCATTTTCCTCAAAGGATTCTTCTAAAGGTTCCAACATTGTCTGAAGAAAACTCTCCAGGATGGGGAATTCCTTCAGCAGTTGCTCTGTATCTGGTGAATCCTCTTTCCTGCCTCGAAAATCCCTCCATGCAGACAAACCTGACTTTGCCATCTTAATTCCCTTGGATGCAGTCAGACAAGCAATGGCAGCAAGTAAACTTGAATGAGACTTGAGAAGACTCAAGGCAGATGGTGTAAGAAGGAAGTGAGTTTGCTCTCCCGGGGAAAGAGGCGGCGATGCTGAAGTGATGCATTTGCTCCAACTTCCATCTGACACTTCAAAAAACTCTTCCATGGCTGGAAGATGCTGCTTGGCATACTGATGGACAAACACAGAGACAGCATTCAAGAGTGAAGGATTGTGCCGTTGTTTCTTCATGTCCCACAGAGGCAGAGTTTCACAGCAGCAGTTGACAATCACTTGCTGAACATTCAAGGGCATGTCTTCCTTGAGAAGGAGAGATGAAATCCTGTGAGGTATAAGGAAAAATTTCAGATAGAAACATGTCTACAGCAAAGTAAAGTTTTCAAGCTGTGTGTGGTATGGCAGACAACTCCTTTTATATTATATTTCTAATGTAATACTTTAACATGGCCTTTTCATAACTTCACTTTAACTTAATCCTGATACTCTGTATGTTCAATTCATCATAATAAATATTCATGGTGGTTCTAAAATCCGTACTGACCCCTACTCTCTTCTGTTTCTTTTTCCGGTTTCTTTGTGGTGGTGGCCTCATTCTGAATGGATTCTAACATTTTATGCATACAATACACAATATTTTGAGATTTTCAAGTTTTAAGGTGTTTAAGCACTTCTACAAAAGGTTAAAACCTCATATTTTTAGAAAACATTAGGAAAGTAAAAACCTACAAACAACTTTGCATGGATGCCATAGCGAAATGTGAATGAATGTGCCATTCTTTAAGGGTAAGCCGCTTGGCAGAGAATGTTTGCACTGCCTTTGCAAACTCCTGCAAATCAAAGACCAACTCTGACGCTGTTTGCAGCAATGGTCCTCTCTCATTTCTCTAGCTTGCAAACCCTTGTCAGTTCTGCTGCCTGTGCCCATGGGGATGCTTGGTACGTTCTGCACATGTGCTTTGGTGTTTAATGCTCCAAAAATGGTCCTCTGAGATAGACACTACTTTTTAACACACAATTAATTGTCCTCTGCTGTGCAGTCTCCACAAAAAGAGTGCCCAACCTAAACCTCTAGATCTGTGAAGCAGCAGTGCCACCCTACTGAGCAAAGTGATTCATCAATTGTAAATTTATAAAACTAACTTCCCTATAAAAATTTTGCAACACTTTGGAGATTGTGGGGGTCGGGTGGCAACTTCTTAATATCAATGTATTTGTAATACAGCAATGGCCTAAGTCATAGATACATGTCATCTTAAAAACCAATTTCACTGTATGTGAGCTTCAATGTAAATGAAATCTAGACATTTAAATCTGATTCTGCATAGTCAGTACTTATACTGTATAATAACTAATACCTGTGAGATAAAGAAGTGGCCTAAAATGTACATTACACAGTGACCCCTCTTGTTATCTAAACATCTTACAAAAATGGAGCACAGAGATTTTATGTCTCTGCAAACCAATCATTAGCCCTGCTTTTATAAATCCTGTATCAAATGGGATGGCCAAACTGCACTGAAACGTTAACGGTGAGATCTGCATTGACTGCTTAGATTTCAACCCATCTGAGATAGGTAGCTCAGCTAGTGTTTCAATAAAAGAACTGCAGACAGTCAACTCACACTGCAAATGAAGCGAGGCTGGACAGATGACCCAAAACATGGGTCTCAGCTTCAATACCTGTGTACTGGCAGATGATGTGCAGAAAATGCCATGCATTACCCATGAAGCTCTGAACAGTTCATTTTCTTGTAAGATCATACTAAGTCAGTAGTATGATAACACAGACAGACATCAGTTATTAGTAATGGGTAGCATACAGTGTAAGAACTACCACCAAAACTGCAAAGTGTCTAAGGAGGATTAGAGTACAGTGAAAAATGTTTGCCTCCTACAGAATTTCCTCTATTATATATTTTTGACAATGAATTTTTGCAGATTTCAATTAAAATAATACTTTAGATATAGGGGCACATATGTGAACAAACAGACTTTTTAAACTCATGTTAAGTATTGAGTGAACAAAGATATCCAACTCTAACTGGCACTGTGTGAAGAGGCAACTGGCTCATGCACTTAATAACTGGTTGTGTAACTTTTAGCTGTAATGATTACTCTTCCCATAATTTAATGAGTCTTTTTCATTGTGGTGGAGTAATTTTAGCACACTCGCTGCAGACTTACTTGAATTTAGAAACAATGGTAGGTACTTGGAAACAAACTGTTTCTTCCATGTCCTGTCACAGAATCTCTTTGGAATTTAGGTCTGGATTCTAAATGCACCAGTCCAAAACTTACATTTTTCTTTTTTGCCAGCCATGTGAACTTGCTTTTGAGTTTTTGGCCAAGATTTTGTTGCATGACTTTGCTATATTTCAGCTTTAGTTCAGAGACAAGTGACAGGAAATTCTCCTGAAGATTGTTTCAATACATAGCGTAATTCATGGTTTCTTCAATTATGGCAAGTCATTTTCCATTTGTGTCATGATGGCTTTTACTGTGGTTCTCTGCTGGACTTGCAACAACAACCTTACATTTTCCTTAGCTAGACACTTGGCTGCACTTTCAGTTTTTCTTACTTCATTACTCAGGTTAATAAATATTGAATATAGTCACAAATTAGTGTCAAATAAAGCAACCAAACCCACTTATATTTTTTTTATGAAATATTAAAAAGCACCTACCTATCAGGAGGGATCTGTTTCTCAAACAACAGCTGGGAGATTAGTTGAGATGGTGTCTGATGTAAAACCAGCAGAGGATTGCACAGTTTCACTTCAAGAGCATGATCTAGAAGACAAGTTACCAACTTGGTTTTGTAAGCAGATGTCCATTCAGCTCTTCACATGACAGACTGCAGTAACAACAGCTACAGTACATATGCATTTTGTTACTTTCTAAGGAGATTAGCTGTTCATACTAAGCTCTGCTACGACCAGAGATGTGGGGTACTAAACAAAGGTGTGTGCCCCTTCACAAATCAGCTCTGAAGCAGAGGGACGCTACTAGATTAAATCAAACACCAATATATTGAATCAATCTGTATGACATAAACAAAACATATGGATATTTTCATAATACGTAAAACTACCAGGAAGCATGCCTTTTAAATTAAAGCAGCTTGAATTAGGGACGGAACTACATGGTGGAGAACATTCTGGCATGTTAAAGTGCTATATACACACACTGTACAGTATATACTGCTCAAACAAATTAAAGGAACACTTTTTAATCAAAGTATAGCATAAAATTAGTGAAACTTCTGGGCTATTGATTTGGTCAGTTAAGTAGCAGAGGGGGTTGATAAACAGTTTCAGCTGCTTTGGAGTTAATGAAATTAACAACAGGTGCACTAGAGGGGCAACAATGAGACAACCCCCAAAACAGGAATGGTTTAACAGGTGGAGGCCACTGACATTTTTCCCTCCTCATCTTTTCTGGCTGTTTTTTTCACTAGTTTTGCATTTGGCTACGGTCAGTGTCACTAGTGATAGCATGAGGCGATACCTGGACCCTACAGAGTTTGGTTGTACAAGTAGTCCAACTTCTCAAAGATGGCACATCAATAGCTGCCATTGCCAGAAGGTTTGCTGTGTCTCCCAGCATGGTCTCAAGGGCATGGAGGAGATTCCAGGAGACAGGCAGTTACTCTAGGGGCGCTGAGCAGGGCCGTAGAAGGTCCTTAACCTATCAGCAGGACTGGTATCTGCTCCTTTGGGCAAGGAGGAACAGGATTAACACTGCCAGAGCCCTACAAAATTACCTCCAGCAGGCAGGCCACTGGTGTTAATGTCTTCATGAGGGTGGCCTGAGTGGGCCTCCTCTAGTGGGCCCTGTACTTACTGCCCGGCACCATGGAGCTTGATTGGCATTTGCCACAAAATACCAGAACTGGCAGGTCCACCACTGGCGCCCTGTGCTTTTCACACGCAGGTTCACGCTGAGCACACGTGACAGATGTGAAAGGGACTGGAGAAGCCGTGGAGAACATTATGCTGCCTGTAACAACGTTCAGCATGTCCGGTTTGGTGGTGGGTCAGTGATGGTCTGGGGAGGCATACTCATGGAGGGACGCACAGACCTCTACAGGCTAGACAACAGCACCTTGACTGCCATTAGGTATCGGGATGAAACCCTTGGACCCATTGTCAGACCTTATGCTGGAGCAGTGGGTCCTGGGTTCCTCCTGGTGCACGACAATGCACGGCCTCATGTGGCAAGAGTATGCAGGCAGTTCCTGGAGGATGAAGGAATTGAACACAAAGAACAATTACCTGTTTCAGAGTTCAGACTTTTCACTAATACAGCAGCTAATGTATTGACGTAGTCAAAAAAGCTGCGTATATAATCAACTTGAAGATGTCTGCCAGCCTGCATCTGGATGTGCAGGTCCACAGTTTTCAGCAGCTGTTTCATCAGAAATCTCACAGATTTGTCTTCTGGCTCATGAGGCCTAGACTTGCTCTGATCCACCAAGGCCGACAGCAGGTCACCACCTTTAAGATCTGTAAAGAATCAGCGCTGTTGATTAGGATTCATTTCCAATTATTAGATATTGTATACAGAACACCACATGAATTCATTGATAATTGCTTTACATTCTGTCTGTGAAAGCAATTCCCATTACAGATGGATTTACACTTCAGACAGAAGCTGAAGAGAGGCTGCTGCTAAAAAACTTAAGGCAATAAAGTCAATGCTAATAGCCACATTAGAATGTAAACACTACAATCACTTTTATATGTTTCAATAATATTAATCAGCTCTACCCCAAAGCTATATATTACCTGGGATATATTGTGAATGCACAAATGATGTAAAGCAAGCAGCTGAACCTGAGACACTGGCCTGTCCAGATTTAAAATGAGGCAATATGGCAGCAATCCTAAGATGGAGTGTTACACCATTTTATCAGCACCTTATATATTCAGTCGTTAGTTAAGTTTGTGAACCCTTTACAATGTTCAGAACTATTTCAGAAAGGTTCCTCCATGTAATCCGTCATAATAATGAAATGTTTTGGTCCTGCTATGCTGCATTTCAGCAGATCTCTTGTGAGTCCAAGGAAACCAAAAGCGCAGACTTTTTAAAAAAACGTCAGCTCATCACAAGCCCACATTTGAATGTTACCTCACTGAACTCTACAGGATCAGGTACTGTTCCAAAATTGCAATTTTCCTTAGATATAACAACTGACAATATGCTTAATCAATAGGAATACATATAGAACATATTTTCAGTGTCCTTTACTCACTAAAGATGGTGAATCATGCTTGGGATGTGTGGACATTTTCTCTCCAATTATGATTATTAATAAAATCTGTACCTAATGGAAAGAGTACTTTGAGAGGCTGATGAATGAAGAGAACGAGAGAGAGAAAAGGTTGGATGATGTGGACATAATGAATCAGGAAGTGCAACAGATTAGCAAGGAGGAAGTAAGGACAGCTATGAAGAGGATGAAGAATTGAAAAGCTGTTGGTCCAGATGACATACCTATGGAAGCATGGAGGTGTTTAGGAGAGATGGCAGTGGAGTTATTAACCAGATTGTTTAATGGAATTTTGGAAAGTGAGAGGATGCCCGAGGAGTGGAGAAGACGTGTACTGGTGCTGATATTTAAGAATAAGGGGGGTGTGCAGGACTGTAGTAACTACAGGGGAATAAAATTGATGAGCCACAGCATGAAGTTATGGGAAAGAGTAGTGGAAGCTAGGTTAAGAAGTGAGGTGATGATTAGTGAGTAGCAGTATGGTTTCATGCCAAGAAACAGCACCACAGGTGCAATGTTTGCTCTGAGGATGTTGATGGATCAGTTTAGAGAAGGCCAGAAGGAGTTGCATTGCGTCTTTGTGGACCTGGAGAAAGCATATGACAGGGTGCCTCGAGAGGAGCTGTGGTATTGTATGAGGAAGTTGGGAGTGGCAGAGAAGTACGTAAACGTTGTACAGGATATTTAGGAGGGAAGTGTGACAGTGGTGAGGTCTGCGGTAGGAGCAACGGATGCATTCAACGTGGAGGTGGGATTACATCAGGGATCAGCTCTGAGCCCTTTCTTATTTGCAATGGTGATGGGCAGGTTGACAGAAGAGATTAGACAGGACTCTCCATGGACTATGATGTTTGCTGATGACATTGTGGTCTGTAGCGATAGTAGGGAGCAGGTTGAGGAGACCCTGGAGAGGTGGAGATATGCTATAGAGAAGAGAGGAATGAAGGTCAGTAGGAACAAGACAGAATACATGTGTGTAAATGAGAGGGAGGTCAGTGGAATGGTGAGGTTGCAAGAAGTAGAGTTGGCGAAGGTGGATGAGTTTAAATACTTGAGATCAATAGTACAGAGTAATGGTGATTGTGGAAGAGAGGAGAAAAAGAGAGTGTAGGCAGGGTGGAATGGGTGGAGAGGAGTGTCAGGAGTAATTTGTGACAGACGGGTATCAGCAAGAGTGAAAGGGAAGGTCTACAGGACGGTAGAGAGACCAGCTATGTTATATGGGTTGGAGAAGGTGGCAAAGATTGCGTTGGTTTGGACATGTGCAGAGGAGAGATGCTGGGTATATTGGGAGAAGGATGCTAAGGACAGAACTGACGGGGAAGAGGAAAAGAAGAAGGCCTAAGCGAAGGTTTATGGATGTGGTGAGAGAGGACATGCAGGTGATGGGTGTAATAGAACAAGATGCCGAGGACAGAAAGATATGGAAGAAGATGATCTGCTGTGGCAACCCCTAACGGGAGCAGCCAAAAGAAGAAGAATAAAATCTGTACCTAATACAGCAACTGATGTGTGTTCTCCAAGATATTTTTTACTGACACAACTTCAACATCTTTTAACCAAACTTCAGTTAACTTCTTAGCTCCAAATCACACAATCTTAAAGCGATGTCGAGTTACATAAAATCCCATCTAGTGAAATGAATACCAGAACATTTTTTTTTTTCTTACAAAAGACCAATGGCCTGATTTGAAAGCAACATCTTGTAGCTTCCTTCCAAATGAATCAGCTCGCACGCTTAAACAGTTTACTCAAGCCCCTAGAACAGATAAAGTTTATTGGCTTCTACTTGTACATCACTTTCACCATTGATAAATGTATGAAGGTCACTAGTTTCACCAATCAAACCCAAAGTATTCACCACTGGTAATTCTGACCTGCAGAATGCATGGCAGACTTTAACTTCAAGAGGATGCCCTTCAACTTGTGAGAAATACTGAGCTGTGCTGCAATGCAATCCTCTGTTAAAGTTGGGTAGCAAGTCATTAGAATGCTCTGAATGCTCCTGGAGAACGGGCTTGTTGTTTTTTCATCACTTGCTTCTGCTGCAAATAAAAAAACAATTAAAATGAAAACACACTTCCTTTTTCCATTTTCCCCAGACACAAATGAGGGCTATAATAGACTTCACTTAAAGCCATTAAGCGGAATGATGTTTTTTTTTAAATGAAAATTCTTTTTACTTCTAATGATTGAAATGTACCTTCTCCTTCATTCAGTGCCCTTTCACATTCTAGAATAACATCCACAACCGGCCTTACAAGGCACGTATAAAATTTACTAATCTAGCATATCTGCTGGTGATCACTTTATATGGCAGAACTCACCAGACTTAGATGGGTCACAAGAACTTGGTGCATGGTTCATGATTTTGCTGAGCTGTTCCAGAAATACAGGAAACCCTTTAATGCCATCAGAATGATAAACTCTGAAATCAGGTGGCTTTCCTAAAAAAAAAAAAAAAAAAAAATAGTGTTCAAATGCTTTTGCTGGTTTAATATAATGGACTTTTAAATCCTTGAACAAGGTTTTGTGAAGCAACATTCTATTTCAGCCAATCAAAAGCTAAAACACTCCTGCATGTAAACCCTTCACTTATCTAGATTTATATTTATGATTTGGCTTTAATATTGCATCATATACTCAAAACCTTACTGAGATGATCTATTTTTATCTTATTCAGTGCGACTAAGACCACTTGGGTTTAGAAGACATTAATAAAGCAGTAAATTTTTAATGGTAAACCCCCAAAAAATAAAATAATAACCATTATTCATGCTTCATTATTCATCAGAAGAGAGCTACCTTTAAACAAATAACGGACATGGCTTAATTGAGCTGAAAAATACAAAGCTAAGTAATATAAATTTGCAGTGATATTTTTGAGGAAGATGCACTTCATTCTGCCAAGTTTGTTTAAATGCAGCAATATGCTGCTGATGTCAGGAAAGGATAAAAAGTAGTAGTCACTATAGGTCTCTAGGAGAGAATCCGACTAGACCTCAGTGAAGGACAGACACATAATAAGCTCTTTGATACAGTAGGTTAAATAATATCATCTTGAAAAAACACATACCATCCCTGAAGCTGCCCACAAATGCTACTAATTATTGTGCAGATCAAAATAAAATGAAGGGCTCAGTTAGTGGTGCATATTTTCAAGTCATAAAGACACCAGCACATTGATCGTTGCATTTCTCATAGGCATTGTATCAAATCCTTAATTTGTTAAAGGGGTCTTTGCTGCCAGTTTTTTGTCAGCTCTTTATCATTCTCAGATAATAAATATATCATTTTGTTACTCAGGTGTTCTTGTATATTGCCATGGAGTCTGTGGAAGAGTTAACACTCTGTAGCTTACCTTTTGCATCCAGTGTGTTGTGCTGCCTCCTCTCAGCCACCTCCAGTAACTTCTTGCATGTCTTAAAGAGGCGGCACTGAGTGCAGGCCAGATCAAAGGCTGCCATTCCTGCAGGACTCAGGTCTTCCACAATATCTCGGTGTGCTCCAGACGACTCTAAGTGTAAGCAGCTCACCCAGAAGTCATCCTGTAGAGCCAACACTGGTTTCTCAGGGAAACTTTGCAATTTGTCAGCAACATCAGAAATCGAGTAAAATACCATACCTGAAAAGCAGAGCACAGCAATCCATTGAAAACAAAGTCATTAGTAGGAAGTAAAACAGAAATCAGTTCTAGGAACACAAATATTGGAAATTAATTATGCATTAAATTAGGGTGGGCACTCTAGTATCCCAAAAACATGCATTTAGGCTAAGTGACAACCTAAAATGGCCCCATCTAAGTTAATGTTGGTGTGAGCATTAGTGTGGCCTGCAATGGAGTGTGAATCTGTCCAGAGATTTTCTTGTTTTACATCCAAAGTTGACGGGATGTCACGAGATGAACTGAAAAAGCCTGGAGGTAGCACTGCCACCTCACAAATGTATGAAGCATGAAGCTCACTTTTGGTATACTCAACATACCGTACTTGTGTGGAGTTTACACTTCCCTTCTGTGCAAGTTTTTCACAAGCATGCAGGGTGGGCATATTTGAGATGCCAAATTTGTCCATCTGTATGGATGAGTATGACCTGTGATGTAGCGGCCATCTGGCAAAGGATGATTTCAGCCTCACATATAAGGAAACTATGACAAACATCAGTTGACACTTCCATGAATTGAACTAAACAAGCTTAACTGGCAAGTGAAAAAGAGCAAGAGATGAACTTCTCCAAAAAATCCTGCTGTAAGTAATCCTTCAAAAAAATAAAATAAAGCAAAGCTGTCAAAACGTTTATCTAATGACCTTGCAAAAGAAGGACTTTCAATACCCATTAAGTTGAGTGCTGACAAGTGGAACTACTGAAAAATTCTTTGTAGCACAATGTGTTACAAAAAGTTATTTCAGAATCTAATTGTCATTTAATCTATGAAGCAGGGTTTGTATTTGGTCATGTCAATAAACAACTAGGAAATCCAGATTAAATGTTGGTATGATTTAAGTACTCTACACAAATCTTAATGTTTCCAAACTCAATCAGAATTTTCTTTCAGCTCAGTATTTCCACCAAATGGTCAATGAGACCAACTGGTGAGGCAGCTACAACAAGGCATGCATTCAAATCCACACCAGAATAATTCAGTGTCACCAGTAAAGTTAGCATGTCTTCAAAGCACAAGAGAAAACTGGAAAAGAAAGCTAATTATTTAACTCAAGTTAATTTTCTTTGGTTTGTTTCAAAGGTACAGGAGTTGAATGGAGCAAGATAATGTTGTTGACTGCCTAGTGGAGGTGCTAGTAATGAAGTAGTTATCATTAGCAGATGGGTTAAAAAAAAAAAAAAAAAAAAAACCTAACCAGCTGCAGCTGCACTCCCAATAGCCTTGAGGGTAGAACGTCCACTGTTGGTCTTTTTATCAGAATCATCCAATGTCTTCTTTTCGATCTTGTCCTCAACTCCTTCAAGCTCCTTAACCACCTGCTGGTAAAGCTCCATGAACAGCAGCTCTCCAAAGCTGGGCAAGGCTTCCAGGCTGAACATCTTTCCCACCTGTAACAGACAAAGAGCATAAAGAAAGACAATTGTAGCACAGCCGTTCACCTTGATTACACTGGTTTACTTTAAAGAAATCCATGAATGGTGATGATCTTGAAAGTCCATCTTTGTGTAATTGGCAGAAACTGCAAACATTCAAGGACACATAATGTAAAATAAAGTACCCACATTTTCAGTATGACTCCAAATAGGTTGTTCACCCTGTTGAGATGTGATTCATTTATATTGTAATACATACCACGTCAAAACCCAAAAGTGGCCTTCATTTTTATATTTTAAAATTTTACTATAAAATGTGAAAGTAAACACCGTTAAAATCCCATGGGATTACCATGCTATTAACAGTTTAATGAAAGTTGACATTTAATTAAAATAAAATAGTCAAGCAGCAACTGTAGCACTGATTGACAAATAATTCAGATGTTTTATCTCAACTTCAAACTTTACTTAAAATAATTTGACAAACAGTTACACATACAATAAATATATATATATTTCTCTTTACACAAATAATTAATGTGCAAAGGTAAGTAGTGGCAATTTTTTAGCACTTGTTTAGCATATGTTTCTTCTACTTACAGTACTTGTCAGTCTCCTGCAAAAAATTGTAAAGTTTTTGGAAATGTTTGATCCAAAAAGGATTTTTAAATTGCTTAACGTTAGATGACCACCTTAAGAAAAGACTGTTTTCCAACCTTGACAATGATACTAAAGCTTCCACCTAAGTGTGCAATAAGAGGAAGAAACTTGATATTGTGGAATGGCAGAGATAAAACTTAAAGCCTCAACCAATTAAAATAGGTTGACAAGTCTGAAAAACGGAGTGTTCATGTCGACCCATCTGGAACAAGTTTAGTAAGGAAGAAACAAGCAGTTATGCAAGGAATCATTGATAACAATTCTTAATAGCAGTTTTGAGAGACATTTAGGTACTTGAACACTTGAAAATTGATGCGTTACCACTAACTGAGTTAAAACTACTAACTTTTATTTACCAATTTCTTGACTATACAGGATATGATCAAAGTGGAGCATATGATATTATTTATCATGACTTTCAGGAAGCATTTGATTTGATAAGGTGCCACATGAGAGGCTGTGCATCAAACTAGGGTGACATTTAATTGGCTCAGACGGTCACCCTGGGGTCTCCGCGCTCTGGGGTGACCACTGGATTTCTGGGCTTGGAACTCCCTCCATCTTCCGCACGTTTTTGGGGGCAGGTCTGTGGCCCTTCACACTCACTATTGGACGCTCCTATAGAGAAACCTTACACATACAAGCGTGCGTACGCACACAGGTACTCACATGGTGCTTTCATAGGTATGACTTGGACATCTTCAGCACATGACCTAAGGCTGTGGTTGGCCCTAAATGCCTTAGTAATAATTACTGTGTGATTGTTAGCAAACATTTTTACTTTTATATATCTTCATGTAACTGATGCATCAATGTTTTTGTCTTGTGGTTTTTTTTTTTCCCCCCTCTTTTTCTGCAGGTCTAGAAGCGGATTCTGGTTCATTTATTGTTTATTCTATACGAAAATCCCCCCCTTCCCCCTTTACCTCCATCTCCTCCTTTTCTCTCTTCTTTTTCTTTCATTTTTTTCTCTGTGTCCGGTTCGAATCTTAAAAACATCTGAAATATTTCTAATAAAGTTTTGGTATCAGGCGTGGCGTCAGCAGAAGCTGTAACGCTCCACCTGAGAGAAAAACTGTAAGGCTAGTCGCCAGCATTCAGACATCAATTCTGATTGCTTCACAGCCGAACAGGACACGGTTTTAAAAAAAAAATAAATAAATAAATAATTGGCTCAGACACAGGAAGCAGAGGGATACGGTGCGAGGAACATCATCAGAATTGGCCGATGTTAAGAGTGGTGTTCCACAGGGGTCAGTGCTAGGGCCACTGCTATTTTTATTACATCCATCCATCCATTATCCAACCCGCGAAATCCTAACTACAGAGTCACGGGGGTCTGCTGGAGCCAATCCCAGCCAACACAGGGCGCAAGGCAGGAACAAACCCCGGGCATGGCTCCAGCCCACCGCAGGGCACACACACACACTCGCACACCAAGCACACACTAGGGACAATTTAGGATCACCAATGCACCTAACCTGCGCGTCTTTGGACTGTGGGAGGAAACCAGAGTACCTGGAGGAAGCCCACGCAGACACGGGGAGAACATGCAAACTCCATGCAGGGAGGACCTGGGAAGCGAACCCAGGTCTCCTAACTGCAAGGTAGCAGCGCTATCACTGCTATCTGCCTGCGTAGTAGTGAAACAGGACAAACTTTAAAAATCAAAAAACTAAAAAGTATTGCTAGATATGTAGAGGCAAGGTCCGCTCCAAAACGTGACCAGAGGTAGACTGATTCGAACGGAGGCTGGCATGTATAAATTATTTATCGGACACGTGTCAAAAAGCACTATGGGGGCTCCTTCATATCAACAACAACATGCCTACATAATGCTTCCCTGGGACTGTGACAGCCAAGTCAGAACTTTTCTTTCTTTTTATTTTCTTGCTTTTTAGCCATTCCAGAGTACGTTTAGACCAAAGTGAGTGTGTGTGCATATTTACTTATCTATTTACTTTCTTACTTATCTATTTATGTGTTCATTTATTTAAAGAGCCCCTTTAAAAGGCCAAGTCAAATAAAGCTCCATCATCATCATCATCATCAAGTATAATATATAACCAAACAAAAATAAGATAAACCCAGAAATGGATTGGTGCCAAGATTTACATTATGCTTGAAGTTTAACTTTTGCTTTTCTATTCCAATACCACAATCTGTTTTCTTCTCATCAGTGAAACATCATTGTGACTTTTAACTTAGCAAATGCAGCATAATGTTTAAGTGTAGTATCATCATTTTCTTTTACAGCCATTAAAATGGAGCTTACTGTGAAACTGACAGATAAACTTAGAGATACCCAATACCTTATTTGTCTTGGTTGGCTGCTGAATTACTGATGCTGTTGATTAACATCAGGCTATAATACTAGTTTCAGAAAAAGGACTTGCCTCACTCCTTTTGGCTTTTCCTTTCAAGATATTAACAATTAAAAAAGTGCCTTTTTTGACAGTAAAATGTAACATATAATGTAAACAGTCAGAAAAATTAGGAGGTCATTAGACACCGGTATAAGCGCTAGAATGCCTTACCTGGTGTGCTGTTGAAAAGTTTCCCCTCAGAATTGAAGAGATGAGAAGAGATTCGGGAGTTGACAACATCATAGGAATTACTAGGCTTTTATGGACTGATGGCAACTTGGAATCATGATCACTGTGGCTAGAGAAGGTACCAGCACTCCCATCTGAAAAAATAAAACTATAATGACTGACTGAATGAATGCTGCTGAAGCAAACAAATTACACAAAGTATTGCGTGCAGATTTACTAGTTTCTTGACCATACAGGATCTGATCAAAGCAGAGCATATGATATTATGTATCTTGACTTCCAGAAAGCATTTAATAAGGTGCCAAATGCTGCAGTATATAAAAGGTTCCATTTCCACTATTCTACCATATTAAGCTGTGCACGTGCCAACAGCAGCCCTATTTTCTGCCGTGTATTTTCCGCTGTATGCCTTGCCTTAAAATAAAGTCAGTCACCTCAAGACCATAACATAAATGAAGACTCCAATTCAAAAAGGGCAGAGTGAACAGATTTGTTGGACAGACCTACAACTATAGCAAGAGATGCTTCTTTTAAGTTCTGGTCACAAGATGGAGAGAATCTATTAGCCGTGATACACAGTAATCTGCTAACAATTAACATGGACTTTGTGGACTATGAGTTTACTTTATGTCAATACATTGTGCAAACCAATTTATTATTAACAAATTGTGTTACACACTTATGGTATCTGTTTCCACAATTAGGTTTGCAAATGTCAGCTGTTGAGTGGTATGCTACCAATGTAGCCCCCATATTGTAGGAACTGGTGATCGTCATCATAGACATATATAGGTAGACGCCACATTCACTGCGTTGCCCAGTTGACACGATACATCAGCGCGTCCACCATATTGCGAGTGGCAAAATTGCCATTTAAACTAATACAGGTAGACGTGGAAACCGGGTTTTCTGATGAAAAAACAATAACGTTTAAAACAGTATTGTTTACATACAACAGATTTTGGCAAATCATTAAAATGCAATTATTTATATCCATTTATACACTAATAGTGGTAATTGTTGAGATGAACACTTGACCAATGTCTGAAAGTCAAAATAGTAAGACTGCAACTGGCAGTCTGGTCTTTCTTTTAACAGTGAACTGATACACTCAATGACAAAAATAAGCAATTTTATTGTATACAAATTGGCATAATAATTTCTGAAAAAATTTCACTCATTCCTCTCTCAATCTCTCTCCCTCTCACACACACAATGTGGTTACGTAAACATATACAGGACAGGATCTAAAATCCTTGAAACAGAATAGTCTTACATAGCTTTTTCCGTGTGCTGCCACTCTGTAATTTGAGAGTATTCAGTCTGGCAATATGGTGCAGACTTAGTTTGTGGAAGACAGACACAGCTAAAGACATGAGCATAAAATGATGGTTGTCAATTTCAAACTGTGTTTCCTCAATGTGCTCCTTGAGAAAAAAAACACATCATCTGAACCAATCTGATTGATCAAAGATACACTGACAGCTTGTCCTAATGTCGGCTCTAGGATAACACGCTCAGCTACTTTCCCACCTTGACTGTACCCTCAGAAGGAATCATCAAACCTTCTTTGTTTTTATTGTGAGCAAGTGGTAGCTTTGATCATATGATGCCAGTACAGCATCTGTTACCAAACAAGCATGGCACACTTCACAGGAAAGCTTTCTCAAAATCTGTCGAACAACAAACCCTAAGATGTAAACAAGGGCATTTTCCACGAGGCCACCAAAGCAGGTTGGTAAGTAGCTATGATCACACACAATTGTAGGGATATTTGCAAAAGGGGATGGAAGCTGTTCTTCTGCTGCTGCTGGTGTAGAAGACATCTCAACAGCAGACAGGGAGACAGTCTCATCCTGTGCTGCCACGTTTCCAGATGTGCTTGGAGAGGTACCACACCGAACCATGAGATGACGGAAAATTGCCAGGAAATGACCAGCTGAAGGGTTGTTATTCCAGCCTCCTAAAACACACATGCACCACTTTTACAGATCTTTACTCATTTTCAGTTGAATTTCATGAGAAAGAAGAAAAACTGCACTGCTAGTAATAGTTTGGCTTCATAAATTGTACAAAGTGATAGATTTACATGCTTGTCTGTCTGTTCCCACAAAGTTGATCAATCACAGCTGTCAGTCCGAGGATATTATAAAGACAATGCAATTACCATGGTAACACAGCACATGAATGCATAGCTTTGCTAGCTTAGCCTGGCGTAGCTAAAGTTAAGATTATAAAACGGGATTTTCTAATAGCCAAATATAACCAAAACAATTGTTCAGCCTCACCTATGAAATGTAATCCCCGGGATCTGGTTTGGAGCGTACAGTGGTTTGTACAATCCCAAGCAGCTTAAGCGTGAGGCATCTTTATCCACTACTTCACTCCACAGCAGTGCCAGTCACAATATGGCGGCAACGTTGATGTACGATGCTGCTGGTCACGCGGTGTCTACCTATATACACAGTATGTCTATGGTCGTCATGGGCCGACCTCAGACCAGTCTGAATTTAATCACTAGCTTTGGTAAATGATGCTCAGGTCTGAAGGCAAACATTTGGTCTGCTTATGCCTTGCAAGTAAGTCTCCTTACCTGAAGTAGCTGTGGACGTGTGGATGAAGCTCTACACAAGGGGTACTATGAAGCAGCTACTCAGAAGTTTCAGTTTGTATAGCTGTACACGTGGGGCAATACAAAACGGACAAATTCTTCATTCATGCACACACCACAGTTAAAATAGAACTCAATGGTATAAGCAAACCAAAATAACAAGTACAGGAACTTCAACAATTATATACCCACACATACAGATACACACACAAGTCATCATCAAGTAAATTTTTACATAATATAAGCTATTGCAAGTATTACATGTTTGTCTGCTTTATTGAAAGCAAAAACACATTATTATTTTGGGGCATACAGTAAACTAGATTAATTTGCTTGCATTTTATGTAAGAAAAGCACCAAAAAAAAAAAAAGTATCTTCTAATGTATAAAGATTTTGTCACAATTACCTGAAGCAGTGGCACTCAGCTCTCCATTTACACATTCAACTGGTAGCACTAAAGCCCCATCTTTAAAAAAAGCAAACAGAACACATTCATTCAGGAAATAAAGATCTGGCATTTGTATGCAGCACATTACATTCTCAAAAACATTTCAAAAAACTCTGCAGCAATCACATAAAGCAGTATAGTTAACTACATGGGAGTGCATGGGACAAGAAAGCGTTACGTTTACATTAAAAAAAAAAGTTGCATGAAATATTTTAATATTGTTATACATTTTGCTACATATTACAGAGCTAAAGATATTTAAAGGTATTGCGATAAAACTGTCATTCTATCCATTAGATTTTTCTAGTAACCATTGAAGTCAATCTCATTTCACTCCATAACATCTTAGGAGTGGTAGGAAAAGCCAAGTGTTTTTATCCTATCAGAGTTAATGAACTGTGTTTAACAAATCAGCTTCTCCTGAAAGTCAAGGGACCACATAGTCAAGATGCAGGTATATTAGTATGTCACAAAGAAGGGCAGAAAAAGATTGAGTTTAGAATAAAAACCACATTGGACAACATGGACCAAAGGGGAGATGGCATTCATATTATTTCATGAGGACAAGAAATAAAGTATTTTGCGATAATTAATAGAACATACTTGGGTGGAAGCGTTTCTACCTAAGGATATGAATGATAGTATACGGTATAAAACCAGGTTTAAGGACTGTTAATTATCCCAATTTTTATGATCTGCCTGCATTAAGCACCAAGATTGTGTGCACAAAACCATAGCTAATGATTGCACAAACAGGGGAAAGTAATATTATGTTTAATCTGTAATGGCACTGAATAAATGACTGAAAGACTTTAATATCTTATTTCTAAACAAATGGGTTTTGGCAATAGAAAATTTTTAAGTTTGACACATTCCTTGAATCTGTGTTGCCACCTTTTGCACAATTGTACTTCAAAGAATGCAAAACATGCCGATTTATTAATTTTGATATGTAATGGTGTTGATTAAAGCGCCACATAATATTTTCTGTCAATCGTAAAAATGCTTCTGAGGTGAAAGTTCTGAATGCACAGTTTACCCTTTTCGTGGATCAAATGACAATCATCATTTCTAAGTGAATGTCGACAAAATTTTGAACCTGAAAATTGTATAAAACTTTCACCAAGGTTAAATCAAATACTCTTCTCAAACTTTCATATGACCAGTGAAGCTGTCATCTGTTTCCTGGCCAGTGACAAGGGGACTACCACGCTGTTTCACAAAGACTAGTTGATTTTATCTTGTTTGCATGTTACTACTGCATGTAGCACAGAACAGGTATCTAAACAAATCACATTTGCTTGTATTTTCCGTCAGTTTCAGAGGGGTGCACCTTTTGTGATTACTCTTGCATTTTCTAGGGTAATTTTACATCAGGGTGGGTTTATTGTGATGCCTTCCATTCTCATCTCATATTTTGAAATTCCAACCTGACAGCAGGGAAATCCAGCCTGTGCTGCACAGCCTGCAGTTAATGGCTGTAACCTGTACAGGGCAACTATTACCTGACTGGCTGTCTGCAAGACAGTGGAAAGTCAGTCATTATCCAACCCACAATATCCTAACACAGGGTCATGGCAGGGGGGGGGGAATCTCCTGGTGCTAATCCCAGCCAACACAAGGCGCAAGGCAGGAACAAACCCCGGACATGGCGCCAGCCCACCGCAGGGCACACCCAAACACACACACACACACCAAGCACACAATAGGGACAATTTAGGATCGCCAATGCACCTAACCTGCATGTCTTTGGACTGTGGGAGGAAATTGGAGTACCTGGAGGAAACCCACACAGACACGGGGAGAACATGCAAATTCCACGCAGGAAGGACCCGGGAAGCAAACACAGGTCTCCTTATTGCGAGACAGCAGCGCTACCACTGTGCTACCGTGCCGCCCACAGTGGAAAGTTTTAAAGTTCAAGGAAAAAAGAAAATAGGAAAACCACACAGTATTGTGGACTTGGGAAAGAGGTAAGGGGAGCTTCCTGATGACACCGCATAGCTAGTGAAGCATTGCAATAAAGGTTAGAGAGACACATTGCCTTCTAAGTGCATGGTAACCCTGTAAAATACCCATTGTTCTTATTTGGAAACGTTCATTGCCAAAGAGTATTACCCCCTGCATCATGTGCTGTCATTTACTTTGTGTTTCATCATATTTTAAACCATGTGCAATGTGGACTGAAAAAAAATTCCAAACTAAAAAGCCATCATGTCCCACTTATTAGAAGATGCACCATTTTTGCTCCACTTCCTGCACCACATTCAGTAGAAAAGTGATATCAGATTTTGATATTGTGATTCTCTGTTCAGTTCACTCCTGAGGGCAATAATTATTCAGGCAGATGGTTAACCATGACCATCCCTAAAATAAATAAATACATAAATCACCATTCTGAACAGGAGGCACATGGAAAAGGAAAATCCCACAGACCTGCCTTATTTCTGCCAGCCCGTCTCCTCCGTTTAAAACTGGAACGGAAGCCAAAAGGGCGCAGTTTCCTCACGGTTGATATCTGAGTTTCTGGGTAAGAAACAAAAAGACAAACAATTTATGAACTATAACCAGTCCACATTGCCATCAAGAGCCAAAAAAAACATAAATCATTTAAAATGTGTAACAAATTGGGACAGCAAATTAACCAGAAACTCATAACAATGAATATAAATTCAACTATTTTGAATGTAGATTAAACATTCTAGATGCAGACATGCACGTTTATACTATATGTGTGATTTTTTTTTACATTTGTACCTTTTTGTTCACAATGTCTGTAAAGCATTGTAATCACAAGGGGGCACCATAGTGCCTCAAACCACAGACACAATGTCACCCAAAACATCTCCTAGTTCAAATAAAGGGATTTTATCTGTTACAAACACGTTTCATCCAAAATCCACCAAAATTGACACAAGAGTGTGCCAATCAATTTCATCTGTCCTTCTTTCCTCTAAGCAAGCGAGTATTCCCGGCTGCCTCCTGACTCTGACTCCCCAGTTAGGTGAAGCAGACCTAGTAGTACTTCCAGTGTTAGTACATGGTCCATTGGAAGCACTTCCGGGTCAGGTGGATACCCACAAAGCCGGTATTGTAAACCCCAGCACCACACCCCTGGCAGCATCCACAAAACCCATATACAGTTCCCAACATACTGTGGGCGTAAGTGAATGGGTACCGAATCCCAAGGATGCTGCCATCTAGCATATTGGGGGTGAAAATATTCACCAGTCATCATCTGTCCCAGTCCCTCCTTTGCACTGGCCTGACAGCCAGGTAAGAGTCCCTGGCCAGGATGCCAGCCAATGAGTGTCATCCATTACAGCATTAACTGCTTGTGACTCTGTGCTGTTCCTTAAAAGACACAAGAACAGCAGCTTCCAAAATAATATGACTTGAACAACCAGCCCATCAGACATCAATTTTTCTTTTCTAGCTATGTTTTTTTATGCTCAGAGGTCAGAAGGCAAAGCTTCCTACCCAACTCTTCTTTAAACAAATTACAACACTTTATTTGGTTTTAAAATAAACAACTTAATGTACTATATGTCGTGTTGTAATGATTTAAGTGATACTAAACCAAGACAAATACACAATAAACCACAAATATTATAAACTTTAAGTGAAACTATCTTAGTAAACACAATTTGGTTAATTTGGTTCATTACAAAATCAGCACCATAGAAAAACCATTTCTGGTTTAGAATCTAAAGTTGTACGCAGATGTGCATTTTTCCCCCCATTTAACTTGTATATTCAAGCCCATTTTAGAACAAAGATATACACTACAGTACACAAAGAAAAATCTCTATGTGGAGAAATGAAACCCTAACCTATAATCACTAATTTCACACATTCTCAAAAGGAATCGTTTGATCTGAAAAACTAATAGTCAGAACAACACAGAATAGGCACACTTTACCTGCTAACCTGTTGCTTGTTACCACCTGAAATCGCCACTCAGCCTCAGAGATATATTTCACAAGCCTCTGCAGACGTGTGTTAAATAATTCAGTAGTTATTGATGAATTTAGTAACTCATCCACTTCTGTGTCAGTTTCTGGTATAACGTTGACTGCTTGTAACTTGCAGTCTATCATATCCAGCTGTTCTTTTAACATTTTCAAGAAAGCCTCCACAGCGACTTTATCAGCAAGAAACCCACCTACTCCATTAATAAAGTGCTTAATGTGCAAATAGCTAAGTGTTTGAGTCTTTGGATCATTATTTTTCTGGTCTGCTTGTTTATGGTTTCCAGACCTGGCTGACACTCTGCTTGCTGTTTCCTCATATTCAGTCCTTGTCTGATCTTCAGACTCCAGGAAATCTGTCTGCTCCAGGGTGCTGTCAAGACCTACTGTCTCATCACACCACTCAGTCTCATCTTTCTCTCCTTCATCATCCTCTTCCAAGGCAATATCATCATTTCTGCTTGAATTAAAGTCATCAAATGATAGAAATATCAAAGAATAAATGTTCTCCAGTAACTCCAAGCGAAATGTGAGTGGCAAATTCCATAAATGCTGCTTACATTTAGAAATAAACGTCTTAAAAAGTGCCTGATATCCTGCAAAATAAAACAGAAGAAAAGCAAGGATAAAGCAGTCGGTGTTTACCCTGAAGTGAAATCATATTGAATTCAGAATTTGCTTTAATATTGCAAAATAGTGACAGCCAGGAAGTTTGGGCATTCTTGTGAGTTTATGCATCCTCTCTAACACAAAAATATTGTATACAGGTTTAGCTTGGCTTCTGTGATTTTAAAACGAACTGGTAGTAACGGACATGTTTGCCAAAGTGTCTTTTTCTTTTAAACTCTAAACAATGTGTAAATTATTCAGTTAAACAGTAAGAAATCAAAACACACGCTGAAAGTGAAGTTTCTGTGCAAGAAGTTGCCAGGAAGGATGGTGAAGTACAAGTTAGCCTGTTTACAACGTGAAGAAACAATGTTAAAGAAACATAAGGATCACATATTTTGGACAGAACATCCGCTATGACAGTTCTACCAGGCTGAACCGCCAAAAGAGCAATGCTTGACTTGCAATAGAGACTGCTCATAACGGCGGAACATAACTTTATGTCTGTTTAATCTAATGGCAACCAATTTTGTTCATACTTTCTTAAAGTACTACACCCTGTCTTGCTTTTGCCATATACATAGTTATCCCAAACACATTTCTCTTTCTTTTCTCAGTCTGCTGCTCCCGTGCAGACTCCCATCACTTTCACCTAGGGACAAGATTCTGTCCCTCTTGGTTACCAGTTAGGCAGACTGAAGATGGCTGGCATTAGGATAGTTGCCCAGCCATAGAAATGTCTACCCCCTTGATGAAGATGATGCAAGTCACATATTAAAGTTGTGTATCCAGTAAAGTGTGACATTACTAAAATGTCCCTATAACAAAACTGTTTGCAGAAAAACTGCATTACAATCTGTCTTTGGAAGGGTGTCAAACCATCACACAAACAAAGGAAAATTCAGAGATGGCAATCAACCAGGCAAACCGTAGCAGGAAAGTCAAGGCAATTCAATCTAGACTAGAAAGCAGCAATGGCCATAAATATGTTCTACAACTATACCATTAAGATGGCCTAAACAAAAAAGTACATAATTAAGCAGGTGCTAAAGTTACCACAGAGGTTTACCCCTTTTGATTTTTATGCTGAATGGTAAATCTGAGACATGTTACCTTCTTCTGTAAGCTGGCCATCCGTTGCAAGCTGGTCTCCAGGTGTCTCATCCAGAAGTTCATCTAAACATTCAGAGCAGCGAGAATACTTGTGTGCATTGACGCAAAGTGCATAGAGAGCATATTTGAAAGCACAGAATCCTTGGAAAAGTGCCACATTCCGACGCTGAACAAGGCGTAAAGTCTCAGGCAGCTCAGCTGAACCTGTTTCAGGGAAGGGGTGAGATTAAGCATTCTTTATTAAGACAAACAACCATACAGTATATGTAAGAAAGCTATTACGTACACTAATCACTATTATGAAGACGTTCTATAAAGACTCTTCTTCTTTTGCAACTCACAAAACCACTGCTTTATTGAAGTGTACCAAATTTAAAAATAAAAAGAAATATAATATTTAACTTTTTAATGTTCTTTTTATCTTCAGAGACAATGTGGATTTGAAAATTGCTTGTTTGTTTTTTTTTTGTTTTTTTTTTTTAAATAAGGAAAACCTGCCACAAACATCTAAATATGCAAGTCTGTTTAAAGAGGTGCTCTCCTACAACATTCTGTAAAGCATATTGTTTCTCAATCCAGCTAACATTATTAAGAGCTATTTGTTCAGAGACATACACATTTGGAATTGAGCGAGCAGTAATACATGCAACAAACACGCTTGTGGGAGATCAAATTCTTAACTAAACACAAGGCCTTTTCAGCCAGACTGGCTAAACAAAAATGTAAAGCAAGATGATTAAACACTTTTTTAGAGTAATCACATTTAGTGAGTTGTATATCTGTCTGAACCACATGTGGTTTTATATTACGTTTTAATTGCCTGTATCTTTTTCTGTTTCTACATGATGATAAAGAGAAATATGATTGAAATTTCTAAAACAGAAAGAATATCTAGGCCTTGGATATAAGAAAAAAAAAAAAGGAAATTCACAGTGAATAATCTACAAACATTCGACAGCTTGTAAACAATGTGTTTTTGGCACTGACAAGTTACACAGCATTTGAAAACAGTTTGTGTAATTAAAGATGACATTGAAAAGGTTTCTTATGAACTTGAAAATATGTATATGTTCAGCAAAAAAAACAAACCAAGGAAGCGGTGGGATAACACTTGATAAAATCAAAACAATCTCTGGCACTGCTAAAGTCAAGTCAAACCTTTCAATTTTGACCATGGGTCCTGCTAGAGAGCCATGGAATTCCTTAATTATTTCTGTTTAGTCGTCTAATATTCTTTATCTACATGCTTGCTCAATGCAACATTACTTTTAGATTTGGACAGCATTAGAATTTCTATGTTGCTACTACTGAGATTTATTTATATATTACCTTTTTACTGTCTTGTATACAAAGTATAGAGAAAGTATTGTAATCGTCTAAAAATTCAGCCTCGAGATTTTGATGAATCTCAACGTTTTAGACCTCCCTGAGTCCGAAACTGTGTGTGTGTAAGTAAACATGATAACTTCAATACGCTTTCACTTACGTAAGCCAAATTTTGCATACAATTATTAGGTGCAAAAAATAGATTTCTATCAACTTTTGAGCTATTTCCACTAACTGTAACTGGTACTTTTTCATTCATGCAGCGAGTCTGATTTATTCAACTTTACTTTTATAATAATTGTTCAATATATTATTAATTTGAATTGTTCTTGATGGTTCTTTTATGTACATAATATAAAAGATATAATCATTGTCTTGTGGTTTACTTCTCAAATGTCCATCCCCATATCTGAGTATATAAGAAAGTCTAGGGGAGACCACTCCAGATTTGTTTTTATTTAAAATGGGTGTTCAGATATCACAAGATGATTTCCAGAATCTAAGTGCAGGTAGGATTAGCTATACTTATAATTAAATGATACAAAAACAGCCCATCATAAAAATAAACTCCTTTAGCTTGATACTAGACAATGATACATTCATACCTTCACCCTCTGTGAGGAACTTTGAATCATTTTGGATTCTTCCCATTCTTCAACTCGTATATAGATTATTTTTTGAACCTCTGCCACATCTCCTGTATCTGTTTGTCTGAGCCTAAGACACTTGTCAATGATTCTGTCACGCACTGGTGTAAACTCTATGGGTGGGTGTTCCATCTAATCCAATATCTCAGCTACATTTGGTTCAAAACTCTGCAGCCTAATGCTCACTCAGACTCAAAGCCGTATACTTGTATCCCTGTTCTGCATAATCACCACTGGCACCCCTCTGCTAGTTTATAATGCCTTAACAAGTTATGTTTTCAACTACTGTAATCAGAAACCTCCAACATAATTAGACTAAATTTCACTTACCCAGTTCTAACAACGTTATCAGTAGTGATGCAATCCGAAATAATCCAAGGTCTATGGGTGATCGAGCCACTGGTTCTGTTCAAACCAGGTTTTGGATTCACCTCGCAAAATTATTAAAGATGCAGAATTTATTCACTTATTTGGTTGTATACGATTATGATTTTTTGTTGGCTAAACACTCTTGCTCTCAGAACTCATTGTCACACTCTTATAGTGTCTTTTGAGACACCTGGCCCATGAACATCAACTGTAATTGTAGCCATCAACTTTGGTAAATAATTCAGGGTCATAGCTGGTTTTGCAGAAGCTTCCGTAAGAAGTGTCTTTGAATTATACCAGCCTTCCAAATTAGGTTTGAAAGATGGCATAGACTCAAGCAGTATGGTGTTAGTCTAGAATATTTTTCCACTTCTACATAGTCGATTACACTGAACCCTGGGATCTTCCATATCTTTGAAACGATTTGTGCGTTTTTTTCCAGACTTGGGTCTACAACTCAAATCTTGAACTTTCTCACAATGCTCTTTTGTATGAATTCTGATGCTCTCTTTTCCTGGTTTTGACCATACTATGAGAATGTAAAAAGAAACTGGAGGGCTGGGAGGATAGTCATGATCACAGTCTAACTCAAAGCAGGGTATCCATTAATTTACTAACAAGAATGAAGCTCCTCAAACAAATTTGTTTTTTGTTAAAGTCGTGAATCTAAAAAAAGTCAGGCAGATCATTTTAATGATCATTTTATGTGCAATAATTTTCAAGACACTGTGGTGGGACCTGGCCAGGACGCCCCTTCAACGTATGTTCCAGGGGAGCAACCATGGGCTACTCAGTACCTTCCCCAGGACGCTTGGTGGCAGCCTCCTTGGCAGACGAGGGTGCCTCAGTTTCCTGCAGGGCTCCATGGGAGATGGGAGTTCTCCACAGCTCTGTTGGGATCTGGAGTGGCTGCCAAGGGTTGCTGCATAGGTCCCCGAGCCTGCATGGATGACTCTGCAGGCCCGCCCAGAAGTGCAGTCAGAAACAGGTGATCAAGCACCTGGAGCACTTCAAGGTGGGCTATAAAAGGGGCCAGCAACCACCACTCAGGAGCGAAAGTCGGGAGCTGGAGGTGGACAAAGCTCCAGCAACAAGAGGAAGAAAGGCGGCCACGGACATTTGAGAGGCCCGTGTTGAGGGGTGTTTGGTGTGGGAGCACTGTGTGCTTGCTGACAACTCATTGCATTATCCTTCAGCAGCAGCCCTCACTTTTTCTATTTCTGGCATATTCCAAAATATTTCAATTTAAACTGCTCGTTGAGCTCAAACTCTAAACTTGGAAAACACTAAAGACAAAGGCTCTAGAGCAGAATAAGGGACTTTAATGGCAGTATGTGTCTGCTATAAAAAAAGAGATACTCGCCTGAGGTGCCAGGTAAAGCTGGAGCCTGCAGCATAGCCAAGATCGTGTCCTCATCCTGAGCTGGAAGGTTGGTGAGTGAGTGCAGGACATAGAGTGCAGAGTGAGTGTCAAGACTGTGCAGGTGTCTTAAGAGGTCTTTAGTTGAAATATTATTTCTTAAGACAGGGAGGAAAAAAAGCAGAAGGAGAGACATGGAAAAAAAAAACTTAATCAAAATGATAAAATATGTTGTAATAAAATAAAAAATAAAATTTCCCTATAGCTAAACTGAATAACTTATTCAAAAAAAAAAAAAAACTCACATAGAGCTAAACTGATTAACTTGTTAAATAACAGTTTTACAAAATGCACATCTGCCCCTCCTCATGCGAACCAAATTCGCCATCTTCTCATTATTAAGTAATAACACACTGATGGAAACAATTCACAGCCTGCCTTCATTCTTTTGTTTAATTAAAATAATTACATACATTGGACATTTCATCACTGTTTCTAACAGATTGTGCAAATAAGCAGCAATATTAATAATAAATCATAAGACTGGTGATTCCCTACTTGAGGAGAGTTACAGCAGCTGCTGGTTTTCATTGAAAGTGAACAATTCAGACAATTCCAGGCCTGTAGCGTTAGTGTAAGTGGAAAGTGCTCCTGCTTTTATGGCAGAGGTACACTTCAGCTCCCTGTACCTCTTAAACACAACAGGTGTGACAATGGATAGCTAACTTTTTATTTCCAAATACAAAATGTACGTAAAAGTTTTATAACTTGTTTCTATTATCTAGAATCCCAATATACTTTAACAGTTGTAAGGTAGCAGATTCACAACCCAATCAAAAATATTGCTTTAGCTAAAGAAAAACAAGCATTTTTTGCATTGTTCATATAATAATGTCTCTGGGAGAGCCTTCAGCCAAAATGGCTCTAAGAGGAAGTCCTAAGAGGAGGTTTATGGATGTGGTAAGAGAGGACATGTAAGTGATAGGTGTAACAGAGCAAGATGCAGAGGACAAAAAGATATGGAAGAAGATGATCCGCTGTGGCAACCCCTAACAGGAGCAGCCGAAAGAAGACGAAGAATATAAAATAATAATAATAAAAAACAATTACTCAATGGACAATGGCAGCAGACTTTTACGGGTAATGCTAATGGTGTACGAAAGAAGTCCTTAATAAACAGATTTTGTCTATTGAGAAATATGAATATATTAAGGTGTGCATATCTATGTTTTCTGAAACATTTCTACTATGTTTGCCTCGGGCGGTTTTTGGTTTACAAAGGTCTTTTTACCCATTTACTTAAAAAATATATTCCGACCTCAAGGTGAGATTTCTAATTTATTTTCCAACCTGTACGTTTCTTCCACATTTTCAGTTATAGTTATATACAGTATATTCATTAGTGATAATTGACGTTTCCAGTAGCTTGTGCGACTCCCTTCTGTTTCCTAATAGATTTTCAAAAGTGATCTACAACATTTTTTTTTTCTCCACAGTGGGCAGTTTAAGTTCTTTTTTCTTTTTTCAAAGTCCGATTCTGTGGAACTTCCACAGCCAAAATGGACTGCTTATACAGTATTTACATCTTTCAACATTATTACAGTATGGGTATTCAAAAAAGCTAGCTCCTCAGTCTAGTCTCAGTGTAATCTCTACTTGTGATATCAATCTGGTGCCTTCCATGGACTAAAAAGCAAATATCTGTAACGCCAACCATATTGACAGGCAACAGGAGAGTCTAGAAGTCTAAATAAGTGTGAATACTGTTGGTTATTTTTGATTTAATTCTGTGTTACAAAAATGCTAAATAAATAATTCATGTACCCTTCTTTCTTATTTATCTGAATAATTAAAAAAAAATCAGTTAGGTCTGGAGAAGTTATTTACAGATGTGAAAAACAGGAAGTACTACATAACAACTAAAGAAAAAAGGAGGAAAAATGAAGTTGTGAATATGAACAACTCAACAATTGCTTTTACTTAAAAAAACGTGAAAAAGTCAGCTTTCAAACATGATTTCATAATTGGAGCGTTCCTGCTGAACTGCACCTCTCATTCAAAGATATCTACATTTCTAAGATCATTTAAACTGTTAAGTTGTTTTTCTCATTTAAGAATAAACCTCCAAAAGTTAAAACTGACATCCAATTGCCTATAGAGACTAAACATTTACCAGCATATATTTTCTTTCACATTTAAACTTTATTTTTGTCAGTTGTAAGATCATTAGGAAAAATATAAAAAGGTAGTATTGAATATCCTGTCACAAATGTAAAGGTCACCATATTACATATTCTTTGCAGTATCCGTATAATATTGATATTTAAAACATAAAATGCATGCTTTACTTTAGAATACAGGTATACTGATGGTTCCACTCCACCTCACTTAATCCTACAGTGGTCCGGCCAATTTCTACTGTTTCAGGTCTGGATTTTTTGCTGGCTACTTGGGTGTTCGGGTTCGCTTCCTGGGTCCACCCTGTGTGGAGTTTGCATGTTCTCCCCGTGTCTGCGTAGGTTTCCGCCGGGTGCTCCGGTTTCCTCCCACAGTCCAAAAGACATGCAGGTTAGGTGCATTGGCAATCCTAAATTCCCCCTAGTGTATGCTTGGTGTGTGGGTGTGTGTGTGTGCGTGCGCGCCCTGCAGTGGGCTGGCGCCCTGCCCCGGGTTTGTTTCCTGCCTTGCGCTCAGTGTTGGCTGGGATTGGCTCGAGCAGACCCCCGTGACCCTGTAGTTAGGATGTAGCGGGTTGGATAATGGATGGATGCTTGGGTGCTGTACCATGTTAGCCATTATGAATGTAGTCAGAAGTTAAGCAAAATGACACCTTTTATTGGCTAACTAAAAAGATTACAATATGCAAGCCTTCAAGGCAACTCTGGTCCCTTGCCTGAAAAAGAGGTGTCATTTTGTTTGACTTCTTGCTGGCTACTTTTAACTTAACAGTCAATCAATTCAATTTTATAGCGCCTGCTAGCACAAGTCTCTTCAGGGTCTGTACAGAAAGAAAGTATCAGGCACTAGTACTAGGCAGAGCTCCATGAAGCAGAGCAAAGAGTGCGGGAAAGTCTAAGATGTTGGGTAGCTAAAAATGAACAGCTAGACAACCATCTTCACACCAACTAGACTTCAACATGAAGGCTCCTAGTTTATGTGCAGATCAACTCCACTAATCTTATCTAAAATAAATTTAAGGGAATTAGGATATACCATTGTATGACATCTTCTGAGGAATGTATGAATCTTTACTGGTGTGTTAAAAAAGTTATATGTATTGCATTGAATTGTAGACATTTATTTTAATATGGTGTTCACCAAATATCAACTGTTATTGAAGTCCATAAGAGCTGTATACTCCTCAAGGCATTGCATGGCGTCAAGTCCACTTTCACACCATTATGTTTTTACCTGTTGCACTCCCAGCACCATTCCAGTATTTTGATTTGAGCTGATAATCCATTAGCGTACTCATTTAAAACAGAGTCAAAATGAAGCTCCTAGAAATACAGAACATGATATCCAACAATGTGATAAACAGTAGAAAATATCAAAATCTATCAGGCAGTCAGACAACATAAAACAAAAGCACCTAATACTTGTACCGTACTTTGTTCTCATGCAGTATACGTAGCAAAGCCTTTGCAGATTCCAGACTTTGGCAGTGGGTCCATCCTAGCAAAAGCAGAAGCCTCGACAAAGGTCTCAACTCCTTGTCCAAGAGTGTTTTTAAACCAGAGAAGTCTTCCCTTTTCACCAAGCTCAAGGCTGCAACCTGACACAACAGCACACACACTGCATTAGTCAATTACTGAGAATGCAAACTCTTCTCACCCAACACTACCACCATCACACACACCTGACCTGGGGCACCCTCTGCAGCTGCCTTGGATGTTGGCAAGTTTGTGGAAGCTTGAACTACTGATGAGCCCCACCATGTCCAATCTCTTAGGATGATGCAACATACAGTAACAATAATGAATAACTTTCTTGTCCGCTAGAGGTGTTTTACTTACTTTTAATTCCCTCCCCTTCCCAGCCATCAGGCTCCCTGACAAGGTCTTTTAGAAATATGATAATTAAAGTCTATACAATTGTCTTTATTTAGTAGTAATTTAACATATGGTTAGGGACTCTTTCATTTCTATTACTTGTGTATGTGTACAGTGAAGATATATTTTTTATATTTATCTCTTGTCTTTTCAACTCTTTCATTTACTTCTTGCAAAACACTTTGAACACCACTTTTTGTAAGAAAATGATCTCTATAAATAAAT
The DNA here is from genome assembly GCA_026402145.1 of Polypterus bichir lapradei. Lineage (NCBI taxonomy): Eukaryota > Metazoa > Chordata > Cladistia > Polypteriformes > Polypteridae > Polypterus > Polypterus bichir. Next base: position 9,229,639 of record JANRMT010062799.1, on the reverse strand, counting down.
GTTGTTGTAACCTGATGTGTACGACTGTACACTTCAGGAGTATTTAATACAAAAAAAAAAAAAAAAAAAAAACTATTAAACAAATGGGCCAAAAATATTCAAAATGACCAGAAAAAGCACTGAATTCATAAGCACTGCAAATCTGATTAAACAGTAAAGGAATTCAGAACTGGAAATGCAATGCAGTGCACTACTCATGGAAAATGTCAGACATGTGCAACACCAAGCAGCGACACCATAAGCTCTATTAGTGGCTTCTGGAAATGAGACTCATGTGAACATATTTTCCTGCCTACTGGCAATTTCCTGTCACACCATGCAAACAATCCAATGGACTGTTTTGTCCTACTAAAAAAGCAATACACAGCAATAAACAAGTAGCAAAAAAAAAAAAAAAAGGACACGCAATTGTGATACATGAACTATTTTCTCTATCAGTTTACATGCCAACGCCATTCATCAAATGGTGTGACATAAGTAGGTGTTGGGGAGGGGAGTTTTGCCAGCTGCTCTACACACTGCAAGCAAACAAGGGTTAGAAGACAACAACTAAAACGTTTAAAATGACAGAACCTGAAAAATACTGTTTTTAGCTTTTCAACAGATATAAATGCCCAAAAATGCCAATAAGCCATAGTGAGCCATTACATGAATGTATTTTATTTTGGTGTTGTGTCAAAAAACAAAAACTTTTAAGTCCTATAATATTTTTGCTCATATTGGCATCAAAAATATACTTTAGGCATGAATATGTACATCCAGGTACCATTAATGCATTCTAGGGCATTTTCTTACATTAGGCTCCAGTGGACTATCTTCAAAATATAGCTCATATTTTTTTTGACAGACATAAATATCGTGTTCTGCATGAACCCATTTTGTATGTGCGGGGTCTAACAGGAATTTTACGGTAAACTGACAGAAGCCACGGACAAACTAAACATAATTCCATGTCCTGAGAACACTAGACTCAGCAATTCATTGATAGTATGATTATTTTGAATTCACAGCCTCTGTTTTTGCATGAATAATGCAACAAAAGTGGCAGCTCAAGAACTGAAAATATCAAAACAGCCTTAGATCAGACACATTATTAATTTGGACAATGACAGAATTCACTTAGCAAGTAACTTAACAGGTTTAACAAATATGACATTTTAGTTTATTTTGCATGAAATGACGGGTATTTGAGGAAAATATGTGGATTGTACTGGAAATTATAGACAAACCCAAATATATAAGAGCAGCAGGCTACTACCAAAAGAAGAAGACACCATTCAGTCAGATCTCAATCAGATCATGTTAGTAATGAAAATATATTTGCAACTGAAAGAAAGAAGAGGCCTAAGACAGCAATAATACATCAATGGACCAAGACAATATATTATGTAATTCAACTTTTAGGAAAAAAAAAAAAAAAAACACACATTAGTATACATGCACAGATCCTTGCTGCTTCAAATTTGTAAAACATTTTACTTTTACACTGCCAGTTCTATTACTGCACCTTTAAAAAAAAGTGATTTAAAAGCAATTAATCTAGAAAAGGAATAGAACAATTACTTTAACCAGATACTGAAGTTAATCTTTTAATCTAAAAGAAAATTCAACAAAAACAACCTTAACAGCACTGTTTGCAAACAGAACTTTCAAGGACTTCCATGAGATATCAACTGTAAACACAGGCAGATTGTCCTGATAAGAAGCAAACCACACTGAAGGCCCAGACATTTGCCAGGCTCTACAGTATTTGTGAAACAGGTTGCTTGCTAGCCCTGCATGAGGTGTTTTGTATTGGTTGGTGAGACATGGAATAAAGTGTAGTGTATATTGTGCTCCAGTTCTGTCTGGAATTCCACCACATACTAAAAGTCACAGACAGACAGCCACAGCAGGCTATTACCTCTTTTCTTCCTGCGTTCAGTTTTATTATACAGTAACTCAAATCTACATCTAATAATATTGGCAGATACTTAAGGACAGGCGACTCTGGTCCTATTGTTCAGTGCTATTTTCTGTTCTTTCTTTTTCTCTAAAAAAAACTATTATTCATGTTTCTGTTTAGTGGAGCCACTTTATATTAGTCCTATGTAGTGAAGAAGGTGGTAAAATATCTGGAAATCGTGGGTACAAAAGGAGAACTTGTCCTTACAGTAACCGCTCACCCATGGTTTTTCACACATATGCACATTGAAAATCAATTTACTTGCCTATCACTTACACTTAGGATAAAATTAGAACCTGTGAGGGGAAAATAAACACCCACACAATACATAGAGAATAAGATGGGGGGGAAAAAAAAAAAAAAAAAAAAAAAAAAAGTCTCAATGAAAGCATCCATGACTTGGTATCCATAGCACCATTATATTTATAGAGCATCCACTTAGCTCAGATAAGCACTTACTAAAATTAGTAAATCAAATAAAGCGATGTGATTCAGTTATCCAATGCAGAAATTGCTTCAACCACTGGGATTGTTTTTTGTCCTTTACAGTTGAGTTAACACAGTTATTTCCTACAGCTCGTAGTCTGAAGACCAAGGTGGTTAAAGAGAAACATGAGGTGCACTCTCACAACAGAACAAAAATAAGAAATAAGCAAATAAGCCATCAAATAATTAGTAAATAGTTTAGCTTGGATTAATAGTCTGATCCAGTTTTGTGTTTGCTTTAATGTGATGATCCAAAACACCAAGTGTAAGAATATGTAAAAAAACGGCAACCCACTTACACACAACTGACTGGTCACGTGTATAATATATATGTGTGTGTGTGTGTGTAAATATATATATTTTATTACAGACTAACTTACAAACTGACCACATACAAAATTAGTCCACTTACCTGTGCACCCAAGTTAAGATGTTTTACAGTATTCATCCCAACCTTATTTATTTCAAGTGACATGTACCCTCATTACCCAGCAGTTGGAACCCTTTTTTTACTCTCCAAATTAGAAGCCTACCAGAATTTGCTCCAAAAAGTGCTTGTTGTTATTTAAACAGTCAAAGTAAAAAGTTTTCCAAGCTGATGTCCGATCCAAACAAGAAAAAACACCAAGGATTTCTTTCTCAGATTCAGGGATGTCTGCAGAAACTGGAAAAAAAAAAAAAAAAGCAAAACACTGCATTACTACGTCTCAACATACTGCGGATATGTTCTTTACTCAAGATCTACTGAAGCGTCTTTTTAAGAAAAATACATTTCCAATACTTCTGTGCAATATTCTGCTTTAATGAGAACAGTATTTCTATATGAATAGCAGCTTAGGATTATACTCTAAAAAAAAACAAAAATCTCTCTGTATAAACATGCTATAAAACCACAATATGAAAAAAATCATTCATATTACTGCAGCTTAATAATACTGAAACAAAAAATAGAAACAGTGCAATGAAGAGCAAAAAGAAATTAAACAAATAAATAAACAAACAAATGCATATTTCCAGCCACTATGGGAATGTATTAGACAGGCGGTTAGCATCTGTGGTGATGTGAATGTATGAAGAAGCACAAATGGTGGTCCAGACAGCAAATGGGGTAAAGTGAAATTGATTTCATTCCTTACAGTTGAAACTGACAGTTTAAACCTCTGAGATAGCTTTTTGCAGCCTTCACCTAAACCATGATACTGAACAATCTTTGTTTTCAAATCTTTTGAGTGTTGCTTTGAGGATCCCATGCTGTCACTCTTCAGAGGAGAGTGAAAGGGAAGCATAACTTGCAATTGACCACCTTAAATACCTTTTCTCATGATTGGACACACCTGTTTATGAAGTTCAAGGCTTAATGAGCTAATCCAACCAATTTGGTGTTGCAAGTAATCAGTATTGAGCAGTTACATGTATTCAAATCAGCAAAATAACAAGGGGACCCAAATTTGTGCACAGCCAGTTTTTCACATTTGATTTAATTTCATACAACTAAATACTGCTTCACTAAAAATCTTTGTTCGGGAAAACACCCAAGTACTCAGATGTTCCTGGGACATGAAAGACATACCACTGTTATCTTTTTTGTTGAAAGTAGAATAAATTATGCAGACTGAGAGGGGTTACCAAACTTTTTCATATGAGATATATATATACATATACTGTAGTTGAAATAGTTTACTCTCAAATAATGCAAAGAGTACGCGACACGTGTTTCGACCCTAATTCTGGGCTCATCAGGTGTACACACTCACTGCATCACCTCTCGGGAATCGAACCTCGGACGTCAACGCCAGAAGCGAAGCCTCTTACGTTGCGCCATGGTGTGTGGTTTGTTTACTTGACAGTATGTAGATCGGGGCAATTACATTCATGGCATTCGTAGTCTGAATCTCAATCTGATTATCCAATGTCTTTTTGTATGTCTGTCCGCTTTTCAAGAGAGAACTTCTTTATGGATTTAGATTAGGTTTTTTCTATAATTTGCTTGAACATTCTGGTTGATTTTGCAACTTCTCTCATCGTGCTAAGAATCATAGTTTGCTTGCAGGAGCGATATATTTGCGCTAATCCAAGACAGAGGCTGTGGGCCGAGGAGAGGGGAAACATGATGTCAGCAGTGGGGAGCCGATCAGGGCCCTCCTCACTGTCCTTTTTCACCAATACACGGGAGGAGCCGTGGGGGATGGCTAGTTATATTTATGACTACCAATAATCCCCACTGCCTGATCTTTGATGAATGTATCTTGTGAGTGACAGAGTTTATTCTGAAATCTATTATAAGTTCCTTGGTTTTTGCAATGTTTAGATGTAGAAAAGACTCCTCACACCAGTTAACAAAATCATCTAACACTAAACAATGATGGGTTTGATTCTAATTTAGTAGACTAACAATCATCAAGTCATCAGCATATTTTAAGATTTAAAAATTTACTGCGACAATAATTAGTGTAGAGGAATTACAAAAGTGGTAAAAAAAAAAAACAAAAAAAAAAAAAAACACAGCACTGAGGGGACCTTGTGGATGAGGACAGCATGTCAGAGAGACACCACTGACTATCACTCTTTGACTCCTGTCTTTTAAAGAGTCAACCAACTACCAAATTTAAGTCCAAATTAAAATAATTTATAAGTCGCTCTGCAAGAAGATGGAGCTGAGGAGAATGTTAAAAGCAAGAGCCTTGCGTGATGCTCTCCAAGTGGTTATATAATAAATGACGTAAAGTAAAAATGGCATGCTCTGTACCTATATTAGACTGGTATGCAAATTAAAATGGATCTAATAAACCCAGAGTTTTCTTGGTAAGCTTTTTAAATGGTTTCATAACTAGTGATGTCAGACCCACTGGTCTGAAGTCATTTTAGATGTTAGGTTTTCTGTTTTAAGCTAGAGGAATATGGTTGCCTCGAAGGATTACTTGGGCTAGATGTTTATTTTTTCTGAACCACACTGATGAAAAATAATCTGCAGGATGTTTAGCAATATATGCTTTGTATAGGATACCTGTATTGATAATAAATGGCATTTCTGAGTTTCACAGGTTTTGTGTTTGTGTCGAGACGTTTTGTGCTTTAAATGGACTATTCCATATAAAACCTCACTGACAATACAAAAGGATTGCACTTTGCAAAATTAAATTAAATACTTTCCACTACCTGCGGTGGGTTGGCACCCTGCCCGGGATTGGTTCCTGCCTTGTGCCCTATGTTGGCTGGGATTGGCTCCAGCAGACCCCCGTGACCCTGTGTTTGGATTCAGCGGGTTGGAAAATGGATGGATGGATGGACTTTCCACTACCTGCGGTGGGTTGGCACCCTGCCCGGGATTGGTTCCTGCCTTGTGCCCCGTGTTGGTTGGGATTGGCTCCAGCAGACCCCCGTGACCCCGTGTTTGGATTCAGCGGTTGGATAATGGATGGATGGATGGACTTTCCACTACACACTTTATAAGCTTATGCATATGGTATTGTGCTACTAGGTTGTCAAGGCTGGTACAAACCAAATTAGAATTTCTTGCTCTTGGTGAAAATTTGTTCCTTACCATCAGTAAAAAAAAGAGAAGCTACCACATATTTCTGAAAGTGACTTGAAACTACTGGTGTCGAAGTTATAATTAATAATAAAAAACTGAGGTGCTCAAGTCATACTTACATGATGTTTGTTTTAGCAGCTTTCCTTTCCTCATTTTTGAGGCTACACTGCTATACAAATTGACCAAAGCATAGTTTCCTGGACGAAGCAAGCAGGCCAGAATTCTCTCCTCACAAAGAAAGCCAGCCTCTCCCCAAGTAGCGTCAAACAGAGACTCACATAAATTCCGTAGTTGTGCTGCCTGACGATCAGGGTGGACATGCATGACAGATAGTACTGAGTAAACATTTTCAATAGTTCTCCTTTGCTCAGATAAGCTGGGAATCTGTCCATCATTCCTCAGTCTGTTCAATGAGTCCTGCAGGAATTCAGTGAAAAGTTTTTGTAGTAAAAAGTTGTGCTCCACATGTACACTCTCTGACCCATCAGTCAGCAAGTACCCAATCAGTGCTTGAGCAAGTCTTGGCACCTTCTCTAACAAGGCCTGCAAACACAAGGTAGTCTCTGCACTTAGGGGTCTGCTCCAATGCTCTCTTTTTCTCTCTTGTATTATATGAGGACTATGGATATGCAAAAATGCAAGGTGCAACTCCTGTAAGAAGAAAGAAAAATTATTAAAAAAAACAACAAAAACTGGTTTTGTTGACACTTGTTGCATAAAATATCACAAAATTTAATTTTAAACTGGAAAAATGTTTATATACCCCTTACTAAATGATCACAACAAGCGTGTCTTTCTCTTCAATTTACTAAGGATGTAATACAACTCTGTTATACAGTACGCTATTTAGGAAAAAATACCCAAATTATTTAAAGTTGAGAACAATAAAGCAAATCCAGGACCATCTGTGCTACAAAACAATAAATGAATGTATAATCAGGGTCCAAAATAGCACTGACATGTACTAACAACACATCTGCAATTACCACAAATAAACATTATTTAAAACAACTAGTTCATAAAAACATAAGCACTTTGACAAACAATAGGAGTCCAACCAGCCCATCAAGCTCATTTGTTTAGCATATAGTTAAGAGACTTCTAAAAGGCTGTCAAGGTTCAACATCAGTGACATAATTTGGTAAGTTGTTCCCAATTCTCCCAGCTCTTTGAGTAAAGAAGTGCTTCCTGGCTTCAGTCTAAAATTCACTTCTCCTTAATTTACACCACAATCCTCGGGTACAGGACTCTCCATTTAGTTGTAAGTAGTCAGCTGGATCTTCTCTATTGATGCCTTTGAGAGAGTTTGTAATAAACAAATAATACAAATACAGGTCATCCCTTGCAATTCTTGGGTTTGTCATTAATAATTAAATGGAAATTATTTTGTGAGTTTTGAAATCAATTGAAGAAAACTGCAGACAATGCTGTAGCACGGCTTCTTAAATGGACTGCAAACCATTCCCACAATCATTGGGAAGCTTCAGCAGTTGCTGCTAGAGGTGCTGGGTAAAAGATGAGGGCACAAATTTTAAAAGGTAGTCATTATAAGCCTGAAGGATTACAATCGTTGGGGTCTTTTTGTATCAACTGGATTACAATTTTCTCTGGATTTATGTTCTTGTCCTGTGCCTGCTTGTTTGTGCGATTTTGTTAGGGCAGGAAAACGTCTTTATCCGGAAGCATTCCCAACTTCTACAAATTAAGCATTTTTGTTGCTAATACAAATTTACAATTCACAAAAAAAAAAAAAAAAAAGAAAACTGAACTACACACTTTTATGCATCTTTTTCTCAGTAGCCAGTCTTACACACATGATTTGCTTGTTGCAATTATCATTCTATGTTGTGTTTCTTACAACTTTGAATTTTTGTAGTGCAATAAACTTAAAATATACAGCAAAATAACAGCAATCATTGGCCCAAAACGTTTTGTGAATATTTGTATTCATGGGGGTCCTGCGCCCCTAACATATGTACCATAGTGCTCAAAAAACTCAGGAGCATGATTTTTCAGTTGACTAATGTTAAGCAACAGTGGCACATGTAAGACTGCTAGATACAGTATAATCAACTACATTTATTTTTGTTAATATTAAAAAAAAAAAAAACAAAAAACAAACCCTTAAACAGAATCCTGATTGTTGTTACGTTTGAAATATAGTCTCAATTTGTTTGTACCAAGTGCTCTAGCAGCAGCTTCCCATGCTGCAGGAGGTTTCCTGTTGCTGCATATTTTTTTCCAGTCAACTTTCATTAGTGATGAATACCTGCCTAAAAATGGATTCCCACTGTACAGTATACCACAATAAAGGGGCCAATAATCCTTAAATCTGCTGTTGATGCTTACGTTAAAGTGTTTCCTACCTGTATGTTTTAAATGTCAATAACAGTTAGCGTTCAGATGGTTTGCAGATAAAATAAGCAATTCTGTTATATGATTCAGTATTCTGTCACAGATAAAACACAATGCCATGGGGTTGTCTAACATCTGGGCAGAAAACAGTTAAGATTTTGTTCACCACGCATTCAAAATTGACTAAACAAGGTCTGTTACAGGAAGGGGGCTACTATACTCCACAATTATGACAGTCACTGAAACAGAAGCACTACTATTAACATTTAAAGTTCTGCAAACAAGAAAAACATTTTCATTATAATTTTGTCAGCTGCACGATGACATCATAGGCCAAAACCAATCAGCGGCCATGAAGTCACCAACACTTCAAGGTTGGGTTTTAGAGACTGAGTAGGGCTGAAAAGAAACAAACTAATCTGCCCAACCTACAAACATTTAGCTGACCTTATGGTTCACCTTTTGTATAATGCTGATATCTGTGCTGCTGTTTTATCTTTTAAGTTTTGTTTACCTGTAGTGATATTTTAATGAACTGTTTTTAATGTATTCAACAAACTGCTAAGCACCTAAAGTATAAAAGAAATTTATTATTAAAAGGACACACCTCATTTGCTTTTGCACAGTTTGATAGTTATTTTCCATATTTATTTCTGTACCATGAAGCAATTAATATTTCAACACTACAATATTTTAAATTACATTTAGTTTAGTTTATTTTTTTATTTGACCCCATCAAATGCTATTATTGAATTTATGACTAAAGACCAATAAAAATGCTTTATTTAAAGGGAAGAAATAAGCAAAAAGCTGCTCTTGCCTTGAGAACATTCTCTGTAGTTCCACTTGGCAGCTCTTCTAAAAGGAGCATAAATTCAAGTTCGCGCTTGACAAACTCTGGCACCTAAGAAAATGTAGAGAAAAAAAATGTAACTAGTTATTTTGTTTAAAATAGGTTTGTGATGAAAAAAAGAGAAGATTTCCAGCTTTTACAGTACTATGACAGCTTAGGTATCATCAGCCACAGAGTACATGACAGGAGGCTAGAGGGAGACAGAAAGCCACATCCAAAGAGACACGCTTAAGACTTGCTGATGTGACTGCTACACAAATGATGATCAAGATATACAAAGTCCAGAAGCAGGTGGGGACACTAGGAAGGTCTGGCAGGTGGTCGGTGAAACTTCAGCAGATGACAGCAGTTGAGTCGCAAACAGGCCTGGAAGACTTTAACTGTCCAAGAAGAAGAGTGGACAACCACTGATTGAGCTCTTAGTCTGCCGTTACTTCCCTGTGAGTTAGTAGCCCTGAAGATTTAAAGATCACCTGATATCTGAAGTACAGTAGAGTTTAAAGACATTCCTTCCAAACAAGTAATTAACTCTGGAGTCTTGATGTTGACCAAGACAAAAGGCACAACTTACTGAGCTGAAGGAGGAGAAGATGATTTAATCCCATCAAAAAGAGAGGAGTGAAGAACTTTACAGTTAGATTCAATAGAACAGCAGATTGTCTTTTTTTATTTACTTTATTTGCACCTCTGTGGTCATTTATTATGTTTTGTTTAAATACAAACACAGGTTTTGACATAAATGAGCTTTCAGCAATCTTTGCTTCAAGTGTCAATGGCTTACAGAAATGTACACCAATCAAAAATTGTTTTCTATCTATACTTTACATTTTGTAATTTACTATTTATTTTCTGTCAACTTCATTTTACTATGTATTATTTTTTAAATCTTGCTTTCAGTAAGATTTTATGAAAACAAGCAACCTTTAGTTTTTACAGCACAATTAAACCACCCTTTCACTTTCAACACTGTCAAACCTGCTAATCAAAAGCTGTTGCATCTTCTAGCTCTGATCCTGTAAGTCACTGAACTTCATTAAAGAAGGTTTCAAGTTTAACAGAAAAAGTGACGCCAACCCACTATTTTTTTAAAAAGTGACCCAATAATCTATAAAAATATACATTTAATCAAGCAAAGGCAAGCAGTCACAATGCCACAAAACAAGTAATACTATTAGTATACAAAACTCTAGTGCAATAAATGGATAGCTTTACAATAAAACCCAAAGTATCATAATAAGTGTGACATGTCATAGTTTACAAGCCAGACAATTGCACCAGTATAGGAAAACAAAAGCAGCAGGATTCTACCTTATCTGGAAACCACTTCTTTAGTACCAAAAGCCAAAACCAAGCGAGTCGATGTGGACTGCCAACTGTCTCCCACCTGTAAGGAAAAAAATAAATTAAAAGAAAGAAAGTAAGCCCAAATCATTCTCCACAGCTTTCCTGCCTTAGGTTAGGGTTCTGTATACTGATGACCGAGTACGGAGTTTATTTTCTATCCACCTTTTCTGACAAGGATCTAAAAAGGTTACTCTTCCATATGTAATTAAATATCTTGCCATACATAGAAATCCCCTTAGTGGAAAGAAAAGATTGATGGCAAGAAGACAGCATGCTCCACACTAGTCATTTCATTCCAGGTTAAGAAGCTGCCTTAAGAATCCCTGGTGTGAAACCAGGCACCTGGCAGTTAACCAGTGTGGGATATGGCCAGCAGTTCATCCTGGCCAATACCCCCAGGCCACCAGGTGGAGCCCTTCTTGCAATACAGAGGTGCCGCGAATTCCAGCAGGGCATCACGGACAGTGGAGTTTTTCATCACAGTCCTGCTGGATACCACGGGGACCTCCAGGGGATGCTGCAGGGAGGAGCAGTGACTGCTATTTTCCCTATAACCCGGAAGCACGTCTTAGGCACAGCGACAGAGGAAATGACGTACTTCTGGGATGAAGAAGAAGAGTTTTCGCCCGACCCGGAAGTGCTGGATAATCATGTGGACTGAGGGCTCAGAAGCACTTCCAGGTCATGAACTATAAAGGACTCTGGGAAATCCCAGACGAATGAGCCGAGTGAGGAGGAAGGGTGGCAACGCGTCTGGGAGTGGAGGATTGTTTATGGATTATTGATTATTGTGTATATTTATGAGTATTGTGGAGTGGAGGGTGCTTGGTGCACATTATTATTATATAATAAATAATAATTGGACTTTTATCTGATGTTTGGCGTCTGATCTGAGGGTTCAAGGGAACGACAGCACCCCCTATCTGTCACACCAGATACACCTAGCTTACCAGTTATAGCGAATATACTACGTACATAAAGTAAGAATACTGATGATGATTTTCTAAGCATATATAAACATCTGCATAATACCTGAGCTTGTAAGGACAAGAGACAACCGCTTGCAATATTTCTTCCACTTGACCAGCACCCTCTCCATGCCATTCCTTCAGCTGTCCAATGGAAGCCTGAGCAAGCTCCCATTCGCCCTGCCGCAGACACCAAGTGAAAAATGCAAACAGTTTTTCCACGGAGGTCTGCTCCTCTTGGCCAAAAGGATGCATGTTCATCAGTCTGCTCCTCACCCAGCATCAAATACAGGGCTTAAACTTGGAATAAAAGGTGCCAGGCTTCCTTCATCTGCATCTTCTATAATAAAAGAAAACATAACTGCTTAGTGATATGCTGAAAGTGGCAGAGAAGTAGGTTCCTCAAAAAACAGTAACTAACCAAAAAATTATTTATTTTATTATTATTATTATTTTGGAGACTTAAGAGTTAACATCAGTAATAAGAACAAAGAACTTATTGTTTATGGTTAATTTCTTTTTCACTTCTGCAGTTCACAGGAACTGTTAAAGAGGGTTTTTTTTTCATAATATGACAAAAATAAATACTGCACATAACGACACAAAAATATTAGTATGAACAGTGTTGCTTACTTTCAAGTAGAAACAAAAACGCGACACATGCTCAGTAAGTAGATCTAGACTATTAAAGATGCTATCCGTAAATGCAAAAGAAATGTCTTATACAAATCATCCCGTTTCTTTGCAGGCGTTGCAGGTGAGCAGCTAAGGCTCTGAAACTTTTAAGTCAAAAAGCTGTCAGTTCCACCCTTACCTCCAGCTCATTGTGTGCACCTGATTATGTTGCGTAACCCGATGGTAGTCTAGCTGTACAACTGACTTTTACATTGGATTATATTCACTACAGAAAAGTCCGATAGAAAACACAGATTAGCTGTATAGTTTGTTTGCACTGAACTCTCTTTGTTAATAAAGCATCTTGTAATGGTCTTTGTTGCGAAAAGGAACTATATGCAAACAACAGTGCAACGGATTACAAACCATATTTGCATACTTTTATTAACAAGTACCTGCCAGTTCTCAATGTATCTCCAAATGAGCAGACACTGGGAGACACCCAATAAAGAATGCAAACAGAAAACTTAATCACAATTTTATAATTATCTTCCACATGAACAGAGGCAAACAAGAAGGAGTCACCATGTAAATGATGCCTATTCAAATATGTATTCAACTAAAAGCAAAATTACCATTCAACACTGTTCCCTATGTGTTATTTCAAAGGAAGTAGCAAGGCTTTGTTCAGGAAGTAACAAAGTGTGAAAAGGGTAAAAATAGAATGAAGGTAAAGTACAAAATAACTCTCTAGTTTAAGATTGGCTTAAATAAAAAAGACTCATCAAGGACTAATACTCTCCATCATTTAGAGAGATGCCAAATATATCCTAACTAAGAAATCTTTGAAAAACTGCAGTTTCTCAACAGAGGTAAAACTATGCTACAGCACTGAGCAGGTCACATGTGATCAGAACCCTGATTAACAATTCAGCATAACCAATAACAAACCACTTTGTTTGGTGACTTATTAAAAAAAAAAAAAAAAAAAAAAAAAAAGAAAGAAAGAAAAACACGGCTTGTTGATTTAGGTAAGACAGTTTTGTATTGTGGCACCCCGATCACTGCAGATGCAGTGAATATAAAAAGTTTGCACACCCATGGAAAAAAAAAAAAAAAATTCACAGGTTTTGCGTGATAAAAAAATGAAACCAAGATAAATCCTGTCAGAACATATTCCACCTTTATTGCAAAATTGCAAACTATACAAAGAAGGTGAAAACAAATCAGAAACCGATTAGCAAAAAAAGGAAAAGAAAAAAAATGCTGCAAAAACCTGGTGTGCAGACTCTAATAATCAAGGATGTGGCTGCATTCAGAATCGGCTAATCTCAATAAGTCTCATCTCAAAGAGTAGTTAGTATACACTGGACATCAATTCAAGCGGCTCCGACTGAGCTCAGATAAAAGTTTGGCTGTTCCTGAAAGTTTATTCTGATATCCTTTTGTCTGCAACATACTCCAAAAGCCATGGTCTGCAAAGACCTTTAAAACATGAATGGAATGTCACCAGTGAAATATATCAGTCAGGACAGGGGTATAAAAAGTATCCTAAGCATTAAACATCCCATGGAACACGGTGAAGACAGTCATCAACAAGTGGAGAAAATATGGCTCAACAGCGACTCTACCAAGATCAGGACGTCCCTCTAAGACTGATGAGAAGACACTAAGAAAACTGGTCGGGAAGACCACCAAGAGACCTAAAGCAAAATTAAAGGAGCTGCAGGATTTCCTGGCAAGTACTGGTCATTCCCCACATGTGACAACAATCAGTCGTATTCTTCATTTGTCTGGGTTGTGGGGTAGGGTAGCAAGACAAAAGCCTTTTCTCACAAAGAAAAGCATCCAAGCCCAGCTAAACTTTGCAAAAAAGGTATACCCAGTCTCCCACCACCATGTGGAGGAATGTATTGAGGTCTGAGGAGACCAAAGTTGAACTATTTGGCCATAATTCTAAAAGGTATGATTGGCACAAAAGTAACACAGCACATCATCAAAAGAACACCATAGCCACAGTGAAGTATGGTGGAGGTAGCATCATGCTTTGGGGCTGCTTTCCTTCAGCTGAAACAGGGGCTTTACTCAAGGTGGATGGAATCAGGAAGAGCAGTAAGTACCAGTCTATTTTGGCACAAAACCTTCAAGGAAGCTGAAGATGAAGAGCAACTTCACCTTTCAGCCTGACACCAACACAAAGCATACAGTACAGGCCAAAAGTTTGGGCACACCTCCTCATTCAATGTGTTTTCTTTATTTTCATGACTGAAGGCATCAAAACTATGAATGAACACATGTGGAGTTATGTACTTAACAAAAAAAGGTGAAATAACTGAAAACATGTTTTATATTCTAGTTTCTTCAAAATAGCCACCCTTTGCTCTGATTACTGCTTTGCACACTCTTGGCATTCTCTCGATGAGCTTCAACAGGTAGTCACCTGAAATGGTTTTCACTTCACAGGTGTGCCTTATCAGGGTTATTTAGTGGAATTTCTTGCTTTATCAATGGGGTTGGGACCAGCAGTTGTGTTGTGCAGAAGTCAGGTTAGTTGGACGATCATTTATTTTTCAACAGGACAATGACCCCAAACACACCTCCAGGCTGTGTAAGGGCTATTTGACCAAGAAGGAGAGTGATGGAGTGCTGTAAATGGTCATGAAAATAAAGAAAACACATTGAATGAGGAGGTGTGTCCAAACTTTTGGCCTGTACTGTACATCAAAGTTAACAAAGCAATGGCTTAATCAAAGGAGGATCAATATTCTGCAATGGCCCAGCCAGAGCCCAGACACGTGAGGTGACCTCAAGAGAACTGTGTCCTGGAGATGCCCTTGGAATCTGACACATCTGGAAATGATTTACAAGGAGGAAAAATGGTCAAGTCCAGATGTGCCAAAATGATAGACTCTTACCTACTGACGGAGTACTATAATAAAACCAAAAGGTTCTTCAACTAAGTATTAGTTTAGGGGATGTTTGTGCACATTAATGCAAGCAGAGTTTTGTAGGATTTTTCTCCTTTTTCACTAAACAGTTTCTGATTTGTTTTCACCACCTTTGTACAGATTGCAATTTTGCAATAAAGATGGAATACATTCTAACAGAATTTCTCTTGGTTTAATTTTTTAATCACTCAAAAGCTGCCATTTTGGCAGAGGTGTGTAGACATTTTCTAACCACTGCATGTGCTTGGTCAGGTACCAGGTAGCAACAGGGAGAGGACATGTTAATAAGGTGTAAAGAAACATGTGGAAGTGGACAAGGTGACTGGAGAGCTACTGTCACATTACCCAGATAAGGCCAAAGGAGAATAGAAAAATGAATCGAGTCTGATACAACTAAAAAATTAAAAAATTAAAAAAAAAAAAAAAATAAATAGAATGATATCAGTCAACTAATGGAAAAAACACTACCATTTCATCTTAATTTCAGACTTGTCTAGTAAGTAACTAAATGTGTGCAAACAGACTCGTTCTAGAGAGGCAAGCTATTGTAAAGGCTTGCTAATGGCAAGCTAAAGTATAACATTTACCCATGTTGCATATGTTAGCTTATTCAATTACGAGTGATGGAGTTTCTGCAGAACCAGTAACCAAACAGTGCAAAATGCAAACTTTAGACCAAAAGAAAGTGACAAACAAACACAGCCGAGCTTTTCATGCAAGTTTCCTGTATACTCTCTGCCCTACAGCCTCTTAGGAAGTGAGATAAAGACAGCGAGCCGATTAAAACCACAAAAGGGTAAGGTTTTATTGACAAACTTGAGACATCACTTTGCTGTAGCTTACTTACACCCCAAAAGCAGAAGTGCCCCCATTTTATTTGCAAAAGCATTAAAATCATTACTATGAAAATCAAACAGATTTATCATTATAAGTATGGAATCAAGAAATCCATTAAATGTATACTTCATTTTACATACTGTACATCAGTACAATTTTTTAGCAGTGAAAAAACTAACTACCTACCTTCAGCAGCTTCCCGGCTTGTGCCTATTGCTACCAGGAAATGATAAGGCACATCATAAAGAGGAAAAATGTATTGGCATAACAAGAACAATAAAAGCAAAGCTTTTCTCAAATACACTACCCTAAAAGTGGCATGCAGGTCTGCACAGTTTGCTTTTAATTTAGTCATTGATTGACAAACTGCCTATAATAAAGACAGCTTCAAAATGTAAACACTGCTCCTGACCAGAGCTGCCAGATTTGTTGTGCTCTTTTTAACTAAAATTACCTCAAATTTTGCATCACTTTCTGTTCCCTCTAAAATAATGTTATTTTATGTAAAATAAAAAAAAAATAAAAATATATAAAACGTATGAACAGAATTGGTATATATTTTTTATAAAAAAAATATATAAAACCTACGAACAGAATCGGTGACAAAGGGCAGCCCTAGCAGAGTCCAACCTCAACAGGAAACGAGTCCGACTTATTACCTGCAATGCGGACCAAGCTCCTGCTACTGCTGTACAGGGACTGAATGGCTCGTAACAACGAGCCTTGTTCCCCGTACTCTTGGAGCACACTACACAGGATGCTTCGAGGGACACGGTTGAATGCCTTCTCCAAATCCACAAAACACATGTGGACTGGCTGGGCAAACTCCCGTGCCCCTTCCAGGATCCTAGCCAGGGTGTAGAGCTGGTCCAGTGTTCCACGGCTGGGACGGAATCCGCTGTGATCGATAGGGGGCGCTGTTGTCCCCTTGAACCCTCAGACTAGACACCAGACACCAGGTAAAAGTCCAAAAGTTGACTTTATTAACACAAATAAGTGCACAAAGCACCGTCCTCTCCACAATACTCATATACAATAACTAATACTCAAACAATAAACCAATCCTCCACTTCCAGACGCGTTGCCACCCTTCCACCCAGCTCAGCTCCCCATCTGGGATTTCCCACAGTCCTTTATAGTACGTGACCCAGAAGTGCTTCTGAACCCTGAGTTCATGTGACTTCCTAACACTTCCGGGTCAGATCCAAAGTCTTCTTTTGATCCCGGAAGTACGTCATTCCTCCTGTCGCTGTGACTAAGACGTACTTCTGAGTTATAGGACACGTACGAGTCTCTGGGCCTCCCTGCAGCAAACTCCACTGTCCATGATTCCCTGCTCGCATTCGGGGCACCTCCCTGCTGCCGGGAGAGCTCCACCTGGCGGCCTGGTGGTATTGGCGGGGGATGACTGGCTGGCCATAGTCCACACCGCATTGTTCCTCTTGAATCCGAGATTCGACCATCAACCGAACTCTCTTCTCCAGCACCCCTGAATAGACCTTAACGGGGAGGATGAGGAGTGTGATCCCCCTATAGTTGGAGCATATCCTCCGGTCACCCTTGTTTTTAATTAAGCCTTATTTCAGAATGGTACATTACAAAAAAAACTAAACAATATGACAGCTTGTAATTATGAGAAGCATTTTATTTTCTTTCACATCATATGTATTATGGATAACTAATAAAATATGTACAAAAATATTTAAAGTATGTATTTTAAGGAAATGTTATTTAATTTAGTATTTTATGGTCACTAAAAGTAAGCCTAAAGAATTTCATTATGTTAATAACAAATGAACAGTTAACACCTGTTGTCTATAGTTTAATCATAAAAATGCATTTTAATATAGCACATAGGAGTTATATTTGTCTGGTTATGTGGGAGATCATATCAGCCTTAAGAAACTTAATTGGAGCATCCCTAGGCACTAGGTGTAGAAATAAACATCCCTATTCTCTCTGAGACCTGAGAACAACAATTTCATGAAACTTAGTGATTTCTAGATCTTGCCTCAATAGCTTAACCTTTTTCCAAAGGCCTCATTTTCAGCAAGTGTACGATTTAAAGGTGCAGAATTTAAAGATTAGCAGTAATCACGATTGCTCACATTCATACAGTTAGACACCTCTCTACCAATTTTGGCCAAAGTTAACAAGAAATTCCACAACAATACCCAACACAATACCAGTGCTGACTGAGTATGTTCAATCCACACAAAGATTAAAACAGATTCTTTTAAGCCCTCTAATTGGTACAGCAAAACCATCTAGTTAGAAATATCTGCTATGTACTTTTGTATACTTTGTGCTACTCAAAGCATCCCTTCATATCCTGAACACAGCTCTCTCTTGTTAGTCATGTGAAAGGCAGTGAAAGCACAGGTAAGAGTCTGTTAATTCAGGCTGTGTGCTGCATGACAATGATCTGATGACTTCAACTCACAACACAAATAACAAAATAATATTTTTACTTTTCCATTTGTCATTATAATTCAGAATTTATTACTAATTAGCCATGGTAAGACAGGTAATAGAATACTTTAAAAATATCCACTCTCTCTTGCCGTATGTGTACTTTTAGCACCTTTCCTGTCCATTTGCGTGGGTCTGAATCTCTTTTGACTGTAGCTCCATTCTTGAATTTGTTTCCGTAAGTCATTATTTTCATAGCGCCTTTCTCATCTCCTGACTGATTTTATTTTTTCTCTTTTTGAAGGCAACTCTCTCAGCATGCACCTTTACTCCTCCTCATGCATCTCACACACAATTCTTTCATCACATCACCAAAGCCAAACTGACCAATCAGAATGCTCTGACGGACTGGACACACAGACCTTAGTGTTTTATTAAATAGTAAATGCTATTCTGTTTGTAGGCAAAGGCAAAACGCCTTGGAACATGGCTTTAAACAAAATCTGAATGTGTGTGGATAGAGTCTGAAGTCTCATAAAGTGGTTCTGAATTCAGTGCCATTCTGTGTCATAGCAGACTCTAATGCACACCAAATGAACTTCCTGCATCTTCTCAGATCCTTAAGATCCATGTTCTGATCGCTTTGGAAACATGTGAGCACACTCTGTACATGTACAGTACAAATAACACTACTAAAACTACAATCATGTGATTCATGCTAGTGCAGTTCTAATATAAAATATGGAAATTGTACTATTATGATTATTAACAGCAACCAACCTATATATAAAAAAGTGCTAAAAGTAAACAGTTAAACTAAAAACAGAACAGGGGAAGTTTGATTAAGTAATATATGGTGCAGTTTTATAGTGCCTGCCCAGACAGGGAGCCTATGTGAAATCTGGTTGTCTCTTAAATAGGTCTGTTAGAAGTATGAGAATGGTGTATGCAAGTGCACTGCTCTCTAAAAAAAAAAAAAAAAAAAAAAAAAACTTGCTTCTCAGCCAGGATAAACTCCAGATTTCATCCACTCCTGATGTTTTTAATGTTTAACATTCAAATATGTATTAGTCCTGAATTTAATATCAGACAGTATATCTTCAAAAGCACAACTTCTGAAGTCAATAAACCAACATAAAAATGTTTTGATAGAATACTGCAGCTTTCGCCGAGTTACAAGGAAAGAGGCAATAACATTTGTACACTCAACTGCAGCACACGTTAAATTAACACTCAGAGCAAAGAAATGACTAAGGTGTGCACTCTTAAATGATTTTTACTGTGGTTCACTTTCTCTTCTTTTTCTCAAAAGTAGTTATTTTCTGCTCATGAAGTAAGATCCATTTTAGGTTTCTATCTGTACTAACATTACAGTTGTATTTCACACTACAGGTAGTCGTTAACTTATGACAACGTTTCAGTTCTGACAGACTAGTCGCAAGTCGATCTGGGCATAAGACACCGGTATACGTATTCAAACCTGACTGTATGTATAGTACTGTACAAGTCCCTTAACCCATATTGTTTGTTTTATATCCTTTTTTATTATCATTCTTAGCACATTGTATAGATTTTCTATCTTTTATTTTGTAAATTTCTTTTATTATTTTGTTACATTGGTACTGTTGCTTGCATGGGTGCTGAAACTTTAACAATTTCACAAATTCTTTTTTGTCTGTGTTATGTTACATCATCAGTGTGAGTCTCTAACAGGGGCCTCATGTATAATGTCGTGTAGAATTCACACTAAAACATGTCGCAAAGACAAACAAATTAAATGTGTGTATGCACAAAAAAATTTAGATGCATAAAACTGTGCGTAACTATGCACTTTTCCTTTATAAATCCTGCATGCAGGCAGTGACTGCTACATTGGCACAGTGGATGGAGTGCCAGCTCATAGCAGAGTGAATACGAGCACACACATACACTAGTAGTGTCAAATTAGCATCACCAAATAACCTAACCTGCAAGCTTTTGGAAGGAAACCAAAGCACACGGAGAAAACTCACCAGAAAAACAAACTCTAGACAGGGAACACCCGGAATGTGACCCCCTTACTGTAAGGCACTGTGCCCGCAGATGTTTAATTATTAACAGTATACATTACTTAAATTAAGCTAACAATTTACCTGTAGCCTTGCGCCCTATGTTGGCTGGGATTGGCTCCAGCAGACCCCCCCGTGACCCTGTAATTAGGATATAGTGGGTTGGATAATGGATGGATGGATGGATTTACCTGTAAAATGTAGTATACTTACTTTAATGCATTTTATCATAAAAATGATATCAAGTACTCATCCCAGTATTCTAACAGCACACAGCTCCAAAAGGACATCTCTTGGAAATCCAAATAGACTTAAAAGCCAGTTATCATCAACTGTAAATACTTATTCTCTTCTACTGAATTTAATTCCTTCATTGTCTTTGTAGGTACAAAGAGAATCAACATGCAACTCCTCCATAAACTAATTTTCTTATAAAATAATAATAATAATAATAATAATATGATAAAAAATGCAAAATATACAATAAGAAAGCTTAAGTTCAATATACATCTACATATAGTGTAAATAAGTCAAATGGTTTATAAAGTGGCTCAGGTTGTGCAGTATTACAGTTGTAGTGCAAGTTTACAGTGAGGTAAAAACAGTTCTACCGGGAGCACTTGATAGACTGATTGAGGGAGTTTAGAGCTCTGGGGATGAAACTGTTTCCGAGCCTCGAGGTACGTGCAGGAAAAGCTATGAAGTGTTAGCCAGATTGGAGAAGTTCAAATAGACGGTGGCATGGGCAAGTGAAACCCATGCAGATGCTGGTGGCTTTATAAGGCAGTGTGTGCTATAAATGTCCTCCAGGGCTGGAAGCTATATCCTGATAATCCCCTTTGCTCTCGACACAACATGCTGTAAGCTTTCCGATCAGCAGCTGTACAGCTGAGATACCACACACATACAGTCATATGAAAAAGTTTGGGAACCCCTCTCAGCCTGCATAATAATTTAATTTCAACAACAAAAAAAAAAAGATAACAGTGGTATGTCTTTCATTTCCTAGGAACATCTGAGTAATGGGGTGTTTTCCGAAAAAAGATTTTTAGTGAAGCAGTATTTAGCTGTATCAAATTAAATCAAATGTGAAAAACTGGCTGTGCACAAATTTGGGTCCCCTTGTAATTTTGTTGATTTGAATGCATGTAACTGCTCAATACTGATTACTTGCAACACCAAATTGGTTGGATTAGCTTGTTAAGCCTTGAACTTCATAGACAGGTGTGTCCAATCATGAGAAAAGGTATTTAAGGTGGTCAATTGCAAGTTGTGCTTCCCTTTGACTCTCCTCTGAAGAGTGACAGCATGGGATCCTCAAAGCAACTCTCTAAAGATCTGAAAACAAAGATTGTTCAGTCTCCTGGTTTAGGGGAAGGCTACAAAAAGCTCTCTCAGAAGTTTACACTGTCAGTTTCAACTGTAAGGAATGTAATCGGGAAATGGTAGGCCACAGGCACAGTTGCTGTTAAACCCAGGTCTGGCAGGCCAAGAAAAATACAGGAGCGGCATATGTGCATGATTGTGAGAATGGTTACAGGCAACCCACAGATCACCTCCAAAGACCTGCAAGAACATCTTACTGCAGATGGTGTATTTGTACATCGTTCTACAATTCAGCACAGTTTGCACAAAGAACATCTGTATGGCAGGGTGATGAGAAAGAAGCCCTTTCTGCACTCATTCCACAAACAGAGATGCTTGTTGTATGCAAATGTTCATTTAGATAAGTCAGATTAATTTAGGAACAAAGTGCTTTGGACTGATGAGACAAAAATTTAGTTATTTGGTCATAACAAAAGGAGCTTTGCATGACAGAAGAAGTACACTGCATTGCAAGAAATACACCTGCTACCTACTGTCAAATTTGGCAGAGGTTCCATCATGCTGTGGGACTGTGTGGTTAGTTCAGGGACTGAGGCCCTTGTTAGTCGAGGGTCGGATGAATTCAACCCAATATCAACAAATTCTTCAGGATAATGTTCAAGCATCAGTCAAAAAGTTGAAGTTACGCAGGGGTTGGATATTCCAACAAGACAATGACCCAAAACACAGTTTGAAATCTACAAAGGCATTCATGCAGAGGGAGAAGTACAATGTTCTGGAATGGCCGTCACAGTCCCCTGACTTGAATATCATCGAAAATCTATGGAATGATTTGAAGCAGGCTGTCCATGATCGACAGCCATTGCGATATATGGCCGGCCATTCACCCTGGCCAATACTCCCAGGCCACTAGATGGAGCCCTCCCTGCAGCATGGAGGTGCCCCGAATGCCAGCAGGGAATCATGAACAATGGAGTGTTTATTCACAGCCCTGCTGGATACCATGGGGGACACCAGAGGACGATGCAGGGAGAATCAAGGATTATTTTCCCTACAGCCCGGAAGTACGTCCCAGTCACATAGACAGAAGAAATGATGTACTTCCGGGTTGAAGAAAAAAAGAATTTTCATCCGACCCGGAAGTGTTGCTAGTCACGTGGATAGTGAGAAGAGAAACACTTCAGGGTCAAGAACTATAAAAAGGACTGTGGGAGATCCCAGCGTGGAGCCGAGTTGGGAGGAAGGGTGACAACGCGTCTGGGAGAGGAGGATTGATTATTGTATTGAATACTATTGTGATTATTTATGAGTATTGTGGAGTAGAGGGTGCTTTGTGCACCTTACTGTATTAATAAATTCATCATTTGGACTTTTATTTGGTGTCTAGCGTCTGGTCTGTGGGTTCAAGAAGACGACAGCGCCCCCTATCTGTCACACCATGAGATTTAATTGAACTGGAGAGATTTTGTATAGAAGAATGGTCAAAAATACCTCCATCCAGAATCCAGACATTCATCAAAGGCTATAGGAGGCATTTAGAGGCTGTTATATTTATAAAAGGAGGCTCAACTAAGTATTGATGTAATATCTCTGTTGGGATGCCCAAATTTATGCAACTGTATAATTTTGTTATGATGCATATTGCATATTTTCTGTTAATCCAATAAACTTAATGTCACTGCTGAAATACTACTGTTCCCATAAGGCATGTCATATATTAAAAAGAAGTTGCTACTTTGAAAGCTCAGCCAATGATAAACAAAAATCCAAAGAATTAAGAGGGGTTCCCAAACTTTTTCATATGACCTTATACAATGGGTTAAAATACTATCTGTGGTGCAACGCGAAAGCACCTATGGTATTTGGAACAGTTAGCCATCCATGCACCATTATATCGTTACAGAATGATTACAATCAAGTGCCAAAAATTTGTAAATGATATGGAGTTAATTTTGGTGTATTTGATAAATCCCACATCATGGATGCTAATCTAAAAAAAGAATGAGAAACTGCACAGAAGCAGCAGCCCTACTTTGATGCGGTGTGCCACATGCTGGGTGTTTGCAAAACTGGGCAGAAAAGTGAGTATGCAAGGTGCGAGGCTGCTGTGAGAATGTGTGTTACTTTAGGCCAAGTTTAGTTTTTAAACATCTCGACGTGAGTGTGGAAACAAGCGAATGCAACATTTTTGTGCATACACACTGGTTATACATGAGGCCTCCTGTGTTCATTGTGTTAACTCTGAGAAGAGGAATTGTACTGGCAGAGTTTGAGTACTCATATGTTTTCTTTTGTAACATTTCAGGCTGTTAATAATAAACATTAACAGATAAAGGAGTTCACTGTGGTTTCATTACCCTCTCGTGGTGGTTTGCACAAAGCAGCACATCGTTAGTCACAACGCAGAAGCTTCAGAGGTAAACCAGATTCAAATTTACAGCGCAGCAGTACAGCATGTGTGGTGAATGCCGGTTACAATGGGATAAGTTACATGTAATCGCATTTACTTCCTTTCCTACTTCATACTGCTTGGTCACCTTCAATCTTGTGTCGAGACTAATTGCCTTTCTTCCTGTAATTTTAAGACAAACGTAAGTGAAGGTAGTCCAACTGCTGCAGGTAATAATCTGAGATCAAGATGAATAAGTCACAGCATATGGAGATGGTATACACCCTGAGGGTGACAACATGCGTGACAATATGAAATATTTTTAAAATCCACTCTCAGCATTGCATTAAAATGAAATAAAAACATTTACTATTATAAATTTACATTATTTTATTTTGGAAAAACAGGTAAAAAGAAACTAAAATGTGTAGCATATAACTTAAGGACATGTACTGCATCTGGCTCCATCTAGCTTTACATACAGGCATGCATGGGTTATACAGACTACAAATGTGTCAAAGACACAAACACAATAATTAAGCATTAGAGCACACCACCTGGAAAAACAGAATGTGATGCAACATCTGCAGCTCCAGCATTTAAGATGTTTCCACTGCCAGCAATCTACATAAACTTCTTAAAAGAAATCACGGAGGGTTGCTTTTCCAGCAGAGACAGGGAGCTTTAGTGAAAAGTTTGCAAAGGAAACATCCAGGTTGTCAATGTTACTAGCTAGCCAAATCAAATCAACAAGTTACTTTTGTGTTCCAGTGTTACTCAACCTGTATTATATCACTTATTTTTCCTCTGTTTTTTTTTTTTTTTTTTTTTTTAAACTGCTGAGTGTATGTGAACAACATATGTGCAAAAGCGTATCCATTCATTCAGAATGTGGGGGTGGTCTGGACCACGTGAAGCATCAACAAGCTAGAGTACAGTGCTACAACCGTCCCCCAAAGTGCCATGAAGCTAGGACACACGATCGACGACTAAGCCTTGGCCAAGCTCCACTCAGCATCATCACCTGTACGACTATTGGGGAGGGGTGTATACTGAGGAGCACTGTGATGGGGAACGAAGAGATAACACCTTCGTGGAGGTTCAATAGTGCTAAGCAGCACCCATTTAAAAAACACATAAGTTGGCACAAGTGGATAACTCCATAACAGGGCTATCATTTATAAAACTTTATAAAACTATTGGAATGTTGCTGCTTATGTTTCACAATGGATGACTGCAGTCAATTGCTCCGATTATTTTAAGAAAACTGGACACTGCTGAAAATTGCCTTTATTGTTGGTAAATACGATATGTTTTATGTAGGTACACCCTGTGATAATAGGTCTGAAGCATGCCACTGTAATCTGTGAAGTTTAACTCCACACACACCAGGGGCATCATGTATAAACGGTGCATACGCACAGAAATGTTGTGTACGAACGTTTCCACGCTCAAATCACGATGTATAAAACCGAAACTTGGAGTAAAGCCACGCACATTTCCACGGTAGCTCATACCCTGTCGTACGCAAGTGCTGCACTCGGTTTTGCACACTGGCAGCACCCATTGTCACAGCAGTGCTACTGTTACTGTGTGGTTACCCTTAGATCCACATTCCTGACGCAGCTTTATAAATACACTGAAACTAACTGCATATTGTTTATTAGTGTAATGCATCTGATTGTAATTAACCTGTAACAATATAATGGTCCAGGGAATAGCCATAGTATTCCAAATACCATAACTGCTTTAACGTTGTTACTCTCACTGCACCTTCGTTTCTTCTTTCAGCTGCTCCCGTTAAGGGTTGCCACAGCGGATCATCTTTTTCCATATTACTCTCACTGCACCACTCGGAGTATTTATATCACTGTATCTGAGTGGGGAATCACAGCAACAGCTGATCGGAAAGAGAATTATCGGTATACAGCATCAAGCCCACGCTGCCTCAGCCATGGCAAAACACTTCAGAGAACTTTTTTTCTCTGTACCCTAATAAGTTTTCATATGACACTCAGACGGTGGGCTACAACTCGCCTTTTCACAGTGACTTTGATATGTGATTTCTTTTTTATTTAGGGCACTGTGCGACTTTGTGAACTTGAGCTTTCAAGTTTCTCCGACACTCTGTCACTCGATCAACTTCCTTTTGTTGATTATACCACAGTTTAAATAAACAAATAGTAAATTTTTCTTTGCCTCCACTTGGTATTCGCTGAAATTCTTCTATTTTCCCCCGTGCTTTTCCCATTGTCTTTTCACAGAACGCTGAGCTTAAGGGCTATTTATATTGATTTGCATCATAATTCTGGGAGGAGTTGGGGCGGGACAGCAGAGGCATGCACGTGCGTTACTTTTCACACTGATCTGGATTTATGTAGCATAAGAATGTGAAAGTTTGCGTACGCACAGATTCCTTCATCTGGATTTTTCTGTGCATACGCACATTCCCGCTTTTGTGCTTACGCCATGTTATAGTGTGAGTTCAACGCACGGCGTTATACATGAGGCCCCTGGTGACAGGGTGAAACTGGCCAGGAAGATGGACAGAAACAGGTGAAAGACAACCCAGACAGGCGATTTTAAAATACCAAAGGCCACTGTGTGCAGAAGACATGAGTTATTAGAACAGGGGTAGTTGTTATTTGGGCACAGTCCAGAAATAACATAGGGCTTAGATGGCCTTTGCCCATACCTGGCAAGGTTCATAACAGATTCTATGAATCTGTAAATATATGAGAGTTCATAATGATGAAGATCCATCACAAAGCCAGAAGCTGTCTCTATGCCGCCGAATATTCTGCCTAATCAGGCAAGTATAGTCATCATCATTCCCCACCACAGAACTGGCTGTGATGACTGTACTGTTCTACTGGCTTCTCTCTGGCCTGGATATGTATGTATAAATAATTATGCATTGTATTTTTGGGTAAGGAAGCTACCTTTTTAAAGCAAGTTAAATGCCTACATTTTTTTTTGTACCATATTGCTCTCGTCTGATTATTTCCGTTATGGTTACTAAAGGGATATGTACCGCTCAAGTCTGATCTGCATCAATAAAGGAAACAATCCCAGGAAACAAGCACCCACTGCTGGATACACACCTACACCATACAAAAACATAATGGTGCTCCCTGTTGGTCGGTTAATGGCTTCCAGTGCAGTGGAAGAGATGGAATGAAGGTTGGCCAAAACAGTCCTGACCAATCAGCCAGTTCATTGAGCAACAAATGCAATTTAGCCAATATAAACTGACCAAAAACCAAAAATGTTCTTCATTGCAGATAGAGTTTTTATAGTACATTATATTCACCACTTTTGAGGTTTAATGTTTGTCACGTCAATGCACATTATAATGGCTCAGTGAAATTAATTAATTATTATCTGCATGAATCTTCATTTAGCTGGTTTGGCTGCATTTCCCTACTTGATCACATCTGCCCCTGGGCAATCTTATTATGCATATGCAAATATCCCAAAATCCAAAAATAATCTAAATAACTTATCGAAATAAGGTGGTGCCAGACATTTCGGACTGGGGATACTAAACCTGTACATCTAGAAAATCACATACTAAAAACATGACAGCACCTTAGTTTAAGTGTATATTAGTGGTAAAGTCCAATAAATGTTAATATATCCCATGCCTCAGTGACTGGAATGCTTTGTAAATGGTTTTTAAAATTGTACAATTTGAACTGAAATACTCTAAACCTGCTTAGCTGCAGTGATTAATTCAGTATACTATTTACTTAATTTCATTTCCTTTTTGTCAGTGATTAGGACTTCAGAAGTTTCTACTTCAACTGTGATTCAGCACATATTAACAGATTTTTTGTTAGTCATCATTCTGTGACATGCAAACAGAGGGAGGCAGGGAGGGTGCTGGACATGCTCTATATGATTAGTGGAGAAACGGTTTATTCTTGAAGATGCCAGTTAGCTTATCTGGTCATCAGAAGCAAAAGAAAGTAAAAGAAAGGCAAGTCCAGGCCTGCTGCATGTGTAAGCATATCGAGCAGTTTCTCCTGCACCAAGAGGGAGTAGTTTATTAACATGCAATCACCAAATGAGCCGGACATGTTTTTTTCTGTGACAAGACACCGATACGTCCAAAGTGTCAAGTACAACAAAAGCAACAAGCCATGGTGTACAACAGAAATTCTATATAGGCAATGTAAACAAAGCCCAATGCCTTCACTGGAGAAGACAGAAGCACAGTGGACTTTAACTAAAGGCCATGCCACATAATGGGACTTTTCCAGTGATTTTCAGCTGTGAGCTTCATTGTAGGTCTGCCTGATGTCTCCTGTTTTATGTACCATGACAGCAGGCTAAAAAAGGGCTGAGATTGTGGCTGAACGAACGATAACTGTCAACGCTTCCTACAGCACCAGATCCATCAGGCAGCATGTTATTGGCAGCAACAAAAAAAAGAGACAAGCACAATTATGCTGGGAGGTTGGTGCATAATCAATAATTGTGACATGCCCAACAAATTTCAATCACGTAGATTGTCCAGTGACAAGATCAGCACTGGAATTGGAAACTTTGACACAGAAGTCACATAATGTGCCATCAGTTTAATCAGCTAGCATAGGTCAAGGAGAGACCTGGGAGGAGAGTGTTAGCAATGTTTCACAGAAGAATATCAGACAGACATGGAAAAATTATTCTGATGTAACAGGATAGAATTTAATTCAGTTTGGTTTATTCATAAAGTGTAGGAACAAAATGCTGTGATTAGGTAAAATGCAGTATACCAAATAAAGAATTACTACACTGTTGTGGATGGCCAGGGGGCCCTGCCTGGCCGAGACACCAGCTGGAAGGAAGGACAAGGGGAGAGAGCGTGTTCAAGGCATTATCTCCCCCAGAACACTAGAAGGCAGCCCCCTTGGGTTACTGTGGCACTCTGGGAGTTGGAGTTCGCTACAGCCCTGTTGGGTTCCGTGGGAGACACAAGGGGGAGCTGCAGAGCCCTATTATGTCTGGCTTCTACCATACCTTGAAAGACTTCTGGAACAAGCTAATGGGCCACCTGGAGTGCTCCCAGGTATGGCTTAAAAGGAGCCAGCTGCCACTACTCGGGGAGCCAGAGTTGGGAGGAAGAAGATGGCCCTTGCTGGAGGAGGAGTGGTGGCGACTGAGAGAGAGAGAGAGACAGAGAGAGAGAGAAAAAGCCGAGAAGAAGGCAAAAGTGCTGTGTGCTATGCTCTACTGTACTGGGTTGCTGTGGGGGACGACTGAGAAACATTTCCCCTTGAGAGTAAACGTGTGTTGTGCAGAAACTTGTGTCTGGCGCCTGTCTGTCAGGCTTGGGCGACTGGTGTGCCCCCTGAAGGCCATAACACATAAAGTCAAAGGTTTGTGTAAACACACAGGAAAACAAAGTACTGTAGTTTAAAACTGTTTAACATAAATTTAAAACCAACAATGTCTGTCCTATGCCTATGAATATTATAAAGTGTACAATAAATAAATGGACAATTATCAATTAGCGCAACATATTTTAGTGATAATTGGATGAAGAAATTTTATCTACCTTGAAGTAATTCCAATAACAGTTGGCGGAAGGCAGTGACCAAACATACATAAATCAAAACACAGTAAGTGCTTGGAAAAGACATTAGTGAAATAGTGAGGAAGATTAAGTTAAGAATGGCATTAAAACCTGACTTTAATAAAGAAAAAGCCATTAAAACATGTGGTGAGATACATCTATGACAACTTTACAACAGCTCTCCATATGAACGATGTTACCCACACACTGAAAATGCCAAAAATGTCACTCTTTTTAAAAATAAACATGTCCAAGAGCTGCCCTTCCTCACCCTCATGCATGATGTAAACTAAACAGACAAAAGGCCCTCAAGAAGGACACAGCCACGGTAAGTTGTACTTACTTACCTTAGATATACGCCTTGAAAATGTAGTATGCTTGAGAGACTAGAGGAGCAGCGCACTATTGTAACAAGTGCACAGCACTATTCAATTCGCACTTTTCATAGTAGAATTTAATAGAATGAAGCCTCACATGGTGCACCAAAAATGCACCAAGCTAGACGTGTACCCACCCCACCCTGTAGATCATGACCTTCCCCTTCAACAAGGTGGTATATCAAGCCCAACAATCATTCAGCTGATATCTAGAATTACAATGAACACCAATCAGCTACTTTTAATAACCACTTCTTCTTAATAATGAGGAAGCTGAGTTGGTCAGATGTTTTAAGTAACTGAGAAATGAAAAAACCAGACAGAAACTTGTATTTCAATAAAAATACTCTTGAGTATCTAGAGAAAGTGTCTGCAACACATCTACCCACTAAGGAAGTTACAAATCAATGCTGTATCCCCCACCATTACAAACTGCTGATTTTGTAATATAAAAGAACAGAATGAATGACATTATCATTCCCAGCTTAGTATGAGGGTTGCTCAGAAGGCAAGACTATATGGAGAAAAATCATCATTCTGGGTTCTGCTCTTTATGGAGAGGGGTACCTGAGACTTTCAGCAATGTTATGGTCAAAGACAAAAATGTTAATGTGAACAAATCCAGTGGATAATTCACACAGTATCAACAGGACTGAACAAGTGGAAAAGCATTATCCCTAGACAACACGTACCAGGACCAGACTCCTTCTTGTGCCACATTCATTTTTTAGTGGCAGGACTTCTCTTGAAAATGAGCTAAGGCCTGGTTGCCCTACAACAAGAGAAGCAAATGTTGTCAAAATGGAGCAAATTATAATGGAGAATTGATGAACAACAGACTTTGAGAGAGCAGACACTATAGTGACTAGTTCCATGTAAGACGAATCCATTCTTCTTGGAAACTAAATGATGAGCATGACTGGTATATACTGGGGACCCAGAATGTTCACCACATTTAATTCCAAAGAGAATCTCTACCTAATGAATTTGGACAAGGAGGAGTTTAAAAAAGTGCTTGATAACAGGGGATGCAACTTTCAGTATCACAGAAATATATCTGAGACCAAACATCAATAAAAAAAAAAAATAGAAGCATTGGGATTCTCTAGAACCAAAGGATTTCGATGTCCAAAACAGTATGAAGATCACGTTGCATAGTTTTTAATGATGGTGAGAGTGTAGTTCCTTTCGATTATATGCCTCAAAAAGACCATCTAACTGCTCACAGTTACATAGGTTCGTTTTAGAAGTCAATGTAGTCAATCAGGAAAAGCAGTAATAAAAGCTGTCAAACACTCTACTTCTGTGTCATGAAAATACTTCTGCTCATGCTGCGTAGATTTTAAAGGGGATGCCAAAGTCACCTTAATCTTCAAATCTGATCTTGTGCAACTCCTAGGGTTCCAGGGTATAACATTAATGGAAAAGTACAGAAAAAACAAAATTTTAAAATGCTACAGTGCTAGAATTTAGGGATTTTTGGTACCAGAAGTAAATTTCACTTTCCTCCCAATCCTCCCAAAACAACACTCGCTAGTGGAAAAACATCCGTTTCGTGACACAAAATCACATACTTTGACGTGATCAGGATTTCACAGGGGTAACCCCCACTTTTTGCTTTGACACGACTGGGACCTCACCACCAACGATAGAGAGGTGGTGTGTAGTGTGGCACCATGGCACAACGCACCAGGGAATCTCAAGTAAGACGGGACGATTTTTAAGTTATCCATTATTTACTTTAGAAACACTTTGGTACTGGTTCTGATGTTTGAAAGCTGGTATCAATACCCAAGTTAAAGCTTTAGTACCAATCCAGCCCTTTTGCTCCCTAATTTGAAAGGCCACAACTATGGGAATCATCATGCCAATCACCTGTGATGATGTCAAATCACCTATAGATGAGTGGTTGCTCAAGCAAGACAAAGTATTTGAGTTGCATAGGAAAGTTATTTTATAACAAGCACTTAAGTTTTATGAAGAAAAAAAGTCTAATTTTACTAACATTTCCCTAGGTTTGGCTTTTTGATCACACCTCGCAAAAGTAGCTTTACTGCTAAAATGGATGAATAAAGTGCTAGGATATTGAAATTATTTTTTTTAAACCCTTAAACTGACAACAATACCTCAAACATGTTCATTATAACTTGGTACACAATCTGTATGTATATATATATATATATATATATATATATAAAATCCAACGTACATACGTCTGTTTTTCAGGAAAGAACTACTTAACAGATTTAGATCAGGTTTTTTTTCTATAATTTGCTTGAACATTCTTGTTGATTTTGTGACTTTTCTCATTGCACTATGTATCATAGTTTGCTTGCAGTACCAATTTATTTGCATGCATCCCAGATAGACGCAGCAGACCAAAGTGAAGGGGGTGGTACCCTCCTCACTCATGCACCAGCCTCAAGGCGTACCTTATATCAGCTTAGCTAGCGAACAAGAGAACAACTTAATGGATTTAGATCTGTTTTTTTTTCTATAATTTGCTTGAACATTCTTGTTGATTTTGTGACTTTTCTCATTGCACTATGTATCATAGTTTGCTTGCAGTACCAATTTATTTGCATGCATCCCAAAGAGACGCAGCGGACCAAAGGGAAGGGGGTGGTGGCGCCCTCCTCACTCATGCACCAGCCTCAAGGCGTACCTTATATCTGCTTAGCTAGCGAACGAGAGAACAGCTTAACGGATTTAGATCTGTTTTTTTTTCCTATTATTATTTGCTTGAACATTCCGGTTGATTTTGCGACTTCTCCCATCGTATTAAGAATTATAGTTTGGTTGCAGGAGTGATATATTCATGCTAATCCGAGACAGAGGCTGTGGGTCAAGGGGAGAGGAAAGCATGAAGTCAGGAGTAGGGTGCCGGGCAGGGCCCTCCTCACTCATGCTTAGCTAGCGATACCGGTTTGTTTATTGATTTTTAAAAGCTCTTCCTGTTTCACTACTACACGGGACAGCTAGTATATGATAAAATCTAAAAATTACAAAACTATATTTGTGTACATAAATAGCACAATGTTCAATGTTACTGACTACATTGACATTTGTTTATTTAGCTGACTTCTTTATCCAACACTTAAGAGCCAATTGGTTAGATTTCTTTGGGTTTTCCAATTGGAACACAGGCAGGTCAAAGTGACTTGCTCACGCTCACATAGTGTCAGTAGCAGGATTTGAACCCACACCCTCAGGGCTTGAAGTCCAAAGCCTTAACTGCTACACCACACTGACTGACTGAAACAGAATAGATTTACACATCAGAACAACAAAAACAATCTGTCAAAGAATGTGTGCTCTTTAAAGCAAACCCAACAATAAACAATGCTATTCTTATTTTATGAAGCAGGAGGGTGATGTATGGAAAATGCTTCAAAATACAATTAATAAAGTTGCATATTAAGTTCCATCCATTCATTATCCAACCCACTATATCCTAACTACAGGGTCATGGGGGTCTGCTGGGGCCAATCCCAGCCAACACAGGGCACAAGGCAGGAAACAAACACTGGGCAGGCCACCAGCCCACCGCAGGCATATTAAGTTCCTGTTGAATATTTGAGTTAACGCATAAAAAGATCCTCGTACTTTACAAAATATTCAACATTTTTATCTAAATGGCCAGGACAAAACCATTAGTATTCACCCAAGGGCCTGATTAGCATGATCTGCACAGGCATTAAATGGCAGCACCACATTTCCCAAGACTACTCCTACTTCACTGACCATGTGTTTATTTCAGAATTACCTTGAGCACCCCACAATATTTACACTGTTTTGATTTAACTGGCATGACCTGTAAATTCAGCTGTGTTTTAGAATTATTTAGAGACCTATTCCAGGTCACACCTCTATTTGGTAATGGGGATTGAGGTCTTAGGCTATGTCCACACCACTACATGTTCATTTAAAAATGGCATTTTCAAAACTAAAACAATCTCCGTCCACACTAGCATTTTCACATCATTTACAAAAGTATTTCTGTTCACACTAAAATGACTAAAAATGCATATGAAATATGGTAACTGTTTGCCTACACTGGGCACATCAACTGAAAAATTCTTGAAAAGACAGTAATGCTGCCAGCTACATGATTTATGGCAAAACTATAGTAACTGGCAGATTGTTTACCTTTTGTGCTTCAATGCAAAAAATAAACTGTACAAAACTCAATTTTAACGCATGCATGTAAACAACACTTCTTTGTCGGAATATGGTTTCTAACATGAAGGGTGGCAGGCAAGGAAATAAGACATTGTAATGAGCAGGATCCTATCAGGGGCACATAATAAATACAAACAAATCAGAGCCGATCAGAGTCTATGTTTTTGCCCATCCACACTGCATCGCTGAGGCTGCATTTTCAGAAGTATGCAGCACAGAAGAGCATTTTCAGGACTCTCCATTCTCAAGGAATGAAAACATCAGGTTAGTGTGGACAAAAGGCAATAACAGTGATTAATGTCTGCATTAGCCTCAAAGCAACAGAGTCAAATTACAAGCCTGACTCTAAAATAAGGCTTCCAAATGCTCAGTTCACTTAAAGGCACAGGGGTAAAACAGGCTAAGACATTAAGTGGAGTCCACGGTCATAATATAAAAAAATAACCTGGTCATCAGCTTCATTCTGGTTCCTGATGTTAGTAGTTAAGCAGCATAATTGTGCAAAAGTCAAATTAGTTTTTACGCTTTTTGTCAGGTGCACAATACTAACAAAAGCACACATCCGATAAAATAAAAGAACAGCATACACAGAGTGCAACACACAAGTCAACCTTACTGGCATTTGTAGCACCAAGTCGCTGAAAGAGGAGTTATGGATGCCAATCTTCTTACACCACGATCTTTTACCAAATAAGGCAGGCAGGCACCTCTTCACCTAATGACTACAGACCAATGATGCTCTCACGTCAAGAAGACTTTGAAGAGGCTGGTCTTGGACTAAATGAGTCCTCTTCTGGTAGACCACCTGGACCCATTGCAGTCTGACTATCGGACAAAGATTGGAGTGGGGGATGCAATTCTCTGTCTGCTCTACAAGGCTGGCCAAAGCAGACAGCACTGTGCAGAAGATTTTTTTTATTTATTACTATCGTGCCTTCACAACTATCCAGCCACCCCTGTTAAGGAGTCAGCTCAAAGATAGTGAACGTGGATTAGTTGATGGTGTACTGGGTAATGGACTACTTTCTGGGCTGACCACAATTTGTGAGACTCAAGCACTGCATGTTTAATAAGGATGTGAGCAAAACTGGAGCACCACAAGGAACAGGCCTTTCTGCTTTTCTCTTCACTCTGTACACCTCAGACTATCAATAAAACACCAGGTCATATCATGTGCACGACTTTTCTGATGATCACTTAAGGGGGATGAGACAGAGGAGAGGAGACAGGAAGCGAACTTTGTTTCTTGGTGCAGAAACAACTGTCTGCAACCTAACATCAGTAAAACCAAGGAACCTGTGGAACAAAAGAGCCTGTATGCTTAGTCAGTATTCAGGGAGTGCATTTGGAGGTGGTCCACTCCTACAAGTACATAGGGGTCCACATCAATGGCAGGCAGGACTGGTCATGTAACACAAAAGAACTAGAGAAGAAAGGAAAAAAGAGTCTGCTCTGCCCTACCAGAATGTGCTTCTCTGATGAGGGTAATGACTTCCTTCACATATTCACAGGCTCAGTTATGGGATGTGCTATGGACCCCCTGGTGGTAGTTGAGGGGGAGAAAATCAACACACAACCGAGTGCCATAATGAACAATGCTGCACATCCTCATTCTTACACACCAACACAGAGGACTTGCAGCCAACAAATCACTCAGCTGAAGAGTGTCAAGAAATACTACCCAGGCCCCTTTATACCAACAGAAATAAGTCTTTATAGTGCCTCACACGGACTGGGCCTGTCAAATAAGGTGGCTTCTTTCTTTTTCATTATGCATGGGGAATATTTGAGAGGTTTGGTTGTTTTTCATAGCATAATAATATAACTGCACTTCAGTAAAATGCCATATTTCACTATAACGTTTTACCCAAAAAATGTATAATCCAAACAAGTCCTGCCAGCTTCGTTTGCTTAGTGACTTTGTCCATGCAAAACAATATTTAGAAACTTTGTAAGAATTGCTTGACCACAGAGATCGACCTTAAGGCTATGGGGATATTTACAGAAAAAAAAGTTCTGGTAAAGCAGAGGCTGTGCCATTGGACACCGTTATCTAGCGACACGCACTACAAAAACTACAAATGACAGAAATTCCCGAAAACAAATGACTGCACTTCTTACGGAGGCAAATGGGTGCTGCCGCTTTAAATCAATTGACATCACACGCTTGGGCAATTACAAGACATAAAAACGGGTTTCCTTCTTTAAAATCCTACAATAAAACAAACTACCAGGCTTTCTGTAAACCAGCAGTTCAGCCGGACTGACGACTTAGAGTCGCGTCCAAAGTTCCGTCCATATGAAATACCGGCCAGCCCCAATCTTTTAGCCCTTCAGGCCCATCGCAGAAGAGTGCGGTACGGGTATACTATGCTTCTGACTCCAGTGTCCCTGCCACTGGCAGACTAATGCCGAAGTTCAGTGGGATCCGACATACTAAACGCGGCACGATTGTCAACATAGAAAAAGCCTCCTAGCGCCGCAGAAACGCGAGGCCTATAAGCACACGCAACTCACCCTCATCTCCGGGAACGTCCAAGCCAACCGTATAATGGATTATTCCCTGTAAACCCAAAGTGCATGGCATTCAGTTGTTAATGTCATCAACGGTCCATGCCAGAAGATAAGAAGGAACGCTGAGCGTTGGTCACGTGAACTGTCAGCTGGTAGGAGCACGTGATTCAATGATGCTACGCGCCCGGCCTACACCCTGAGGTCCCTCCCAGAGGGGGAGAAAGAGACGCAGGCGGCTTTTTCAAAAAACTACGCCTGTTCGGGGAAACTCCTTAATTCTGGAATAAGCTGGAAAACAGAAAAACAGATTGACATTAAATAGAGAAAGTGAAAAGGATTGTGTGAGTACCAGACTACGTTAACTGCTGGAAAAGACAAGTTAGTTATCTAGTTCACACGAGAAGGGGGTGTGTCCGAATCCTGCAGTGATTTGAGGGAAACAGAAGAAGCTTTCTGGTGTTATGCAGAAATGGTGTCTGCGTTGAGGCTGAATACTGAAAGAAAAAAGTTGGACGGCAAGAGATCGCAGTTTGTAGGAAGCACGGATTAAAGCCGGAACTCGCAGTTGTGCTTTACGATCCGCGGGCAAAAGAAACCTGAAGACTGGCGTTAGCAGTGACACAAGGCTGTGTTGTGCACAGGTAAGAACTTAAATTGTATTAACAAACTCAAGATAGCGTCCCGGGAGCTTCCTACGTGGAGTTATCCCCATGTTCCAATGGGTGTCCTCCGGATGCACTGGTTTCCTCCCACAGTTCTAATACATGCAGGTTAGGTGGATTGGCAATACTAAATTGCCCCTGCTGTGGATGGGTGTGTGTATGTTTGATCCCCCTACTATAGACAGCCGCCTAGTCCAGGGTTTGTTCCCGCTTTGCGCCCCATGCTGACTGGGATGGGCTCTGGCACCCAGCAACCCAGTTTAGGACAAAGCGAATTACAAAATGACCGACTGACACCCAGGATAGCACAACTGATATTAGACGCCTGTCTTTGGCCGAAAGATGTCTTATTATGTCATCCTAAAATAAATGTTAACAAGACTTTTTGTTAGAGAAGCGCCTTTCTTTTTGCCTTCCTTAACTGCTAACAGACCTCTTACTTCCCCTCGCTGTACATCTTTTATAGGCGTTTCCATCAGCGCAAACGGTTACTATATGCACGTTTGAAAATTTTAAAACTATATTAATTCAACATGGGTTTTGATATCTTAAAATCATTTCTAATGTTGTATATTTCAAGTTTTCATGTATTGGAACGTTTCTATTAACGCTTCGGTCTCAGAATTTTATGTAAATACTCCGAATAAAGCTGTTATAATTCAGTATTAGGCGATAAGCCCGAATAACTTTCTGGACATTATTCTACTGCCATCTAGTGCATAAAATAACCTTATGCTGTACAAAAACCATGACTGTTTCTCTGCGTTTTTTTTATTTTGCAACTCCAAGGTATAACTAATTGATATTCATGAGTCGGATAGAGCCTTCAACCAAAACACATCGCCGTGTAAACGAGAAGCTCAAAAGTTAGTTTTAGAACAAACTGAAACTGAACCATTAGTTGAATCAAGCCATAGTGAGGACATTCTGAACCAGAACTGATCCAAAGAAAGCCAACTCAGTTCTTTCAGGCAGTAGCCACCCTCTTTGCTCCAAATTCCAGCTGTTCCCATCAGGCTGCAGATTGGAGTTTCCAAAGGTAAAGAGCAACAGATTTAACTATAGCTGTAAGCATTTTAAATTCTGTTACTTGTAGGGGTGCTGCTAAATGTTTAATTCTGCATTATTGTTTTGTGTACTGTTGAAAGTAATTATTCTTCATATTGTTCTTGAGTTTGTGTTTATGCAGTAACATTGGTTGTCAACTGTTGTGTCTTTGTTTATCTATTGGATCTCTTTAACAATGTCTTGTGTTTTTGTACTTTCCTGCTGCAAACAAATTTCCCTCTAGGATAATGAAGTTAGCCTAAACCTAAACTATGGCATTGGTCAAGTAAAGCGCCGTCACATGTCCGGTGTATTCGGTAGCCTGAAGGTCCACTGTGGTGCAAGTAGGTAAGTGGCTCAAAGACAACATGATTATGATCAAGTAGAAGGACAAGAAAGATGTTAGCCTCTGATGGTCCGGGTTGGCTGCATCTACCTTATGTCTCTTGATCCCGGGGCCACAATGGTCACAATGCACAACAGTTGCTCATGAATTCACTAAGCCTTTCACTGGGTTTGCCAACAATAGCACAAGGGGCATGTTGATCGTTTGGATCGGGCACTGACATTCTACCTTAACGTCTGCTGTCCTGATAAAGACATCAGACTGTGCACTGGTGACTGTTTCCTAACATATCACATGAAAAATGTGTATTAAACATGCTTCAGTACAGCAGTAGACACTTGTCAGACCTTTTCTACTGGATTTATGTTGATGTTTTGGTATTAACACATTTCTGTTAAATATATTTTTTTTTTGTGAAAATTAAATGTTTCTGGCTTGTGTTTCCAAGAATAAATGCCGTGCTGAAGAGATTGAGACATAAGTTCATGCTGTCAGCTCATTTACACCATAAGTAAAGAGTGAACGCTAAGAAGGCTACCAGTGTAATTGGAGGAAAGAGTATAGTATGG
Organism: Polypterus bichir lapradei; assembly: GCA_026402145.1. Classification (NCBI taxonomy): domain Eukaryota; kingdom Metazoa; phylum Chordata; class Cladistia; order Polypteriformes; family Polypteridae; genus Polypterus; species Polypterus bichir. The sequence continues at coordinate 9,190,321 of JANRMT010062799.1, read as the reverse complement.
AGGAATAGTGGGAGATGAATAGTAAAGTTGTATTAAGAAAAGGTGTTAGGCATGGTGTCTGGAAAGAGACCAAAAGACATTGTGGCAGAACAGAGAGTTGCAGGACATGATAAAAGTTAAGAAGGGGGGAAAATAAGAAATGGCAACAATCACCAAGGAAGGAAAACCAATAAATGTATAGGGAGACAAGCTAGGAGGTTATGATGGCAGTGGTAAGAGCCAAGGCACAGGCTGTGAAGGAGGAGTAAGAAAAATCAGAGACAAAAGAAAGAAAGGATGCTTTTTAGAATAGACAAGAATAGGAACAAGACAGGAAGGGATTTTAGTTAGATAATGCAGATGAAACATAAGTAAGGTGTAGTCTTGAGTGAGGATGATAGGATCAAAAAGAAAGAGCAGGGTTCCTTTGAAAAGCTGTTGAATAAAGAAAATCCAAAGGTTGTATTTTGGGATGGAGTCACAATTGAAGGGCTAGTACCAAGAATAAGGTGGGAGGATGTAAAGGTGACATTGAAAAGAATGAAAAATGGAATGGCAACAGGATTGGATGAATAGCTAACAGCCATAATACCTGCGCTTACAGAAGAGGTCATCCACGTGAAGGTAAGCACATTCAGGCCTGGCCAGTACTTCAATGGGATACTATCTAGGAAAGCTTGGGTTGCAGCTGGAAGAGATGTTGGTGAGGTCAGCAGGGGGAGCTTACCTATGGTCTAAATGTGGATGGTGGACACTGTGCTGTAAAAATGGCACCGTCCTTTGAATAACACGTAAAATCGAGGTCCTGACTCTCTGTAGTCATAAAAGATCCCTGGGGACCCTTCATAAAGATTAGGGTGTATCCCGATGTTCCGGTTAAATTATTCACCATGGTAAGTTATTCTGGCCCCCTAATCATCCCCTGTCTCTAATTTTCTCTGTTTTTCTCCACTTTCATACCTAATACCTAATGTATGGTGAGTGTGCAGGCACAAAAATGGCTGCCGTCACATCATCCAGGTGGATGCTACACATTAGTGGTGGTTGAAGTGACTCCCCCAACTCTATGAAAAGCACTTTGAGTGGCGAGAAAAACAGTATATAAATGTAAAGAAATATTGTTACTATTACCAGCAGAAATGTGGAAGAGTTTAGGGAATAAGGGAGAAGATGATCTAATGGAGAAGATCTATGAACAAACAAGAGAATAATAAAGGAGTACAGAAAGTGTGTGTGTGTGTGTAAGGAGAAGGGAGATATTTAGGATTGTGGAAACTACAGAGGAATAAAGCTGGTGTCACACACAATGAAAATTTAAGAAAGGAGTGTAGGGAGAAGGCTTAGAGAAGAGACAACAATTCAGTAGTAACAGTTTGGTTTTATACTTGGGAGAGGAACAACTGATGTAGTCTTTGCATTGAGGTAACTCATAAGAGAAGGACAAAATGGAAAGGCTTGCATATTGTGTTTGTTGATTTGAAGAAGACTTACTGTATGATAGAGTACCATGTTAAGAAGACTAGAGGTGCACAGGGGAGAACGGAGCACCAGAGAAGTATGCGAAGATTGTCCAGGATATGTATGAGGGAGTGGGGAGTCATGTTAACAGCAGTACTGGGGTAACAGACAAGATCTTGACTCGAGTGGGTCTGCACCAGGGATCATCTTTAAGCCCTTACATCTTTGATTTGGTTATAGATGTGTTGACTTGTGAGATAAAAGACTAACCCCCTTCTGCATGGTTTTTGGTGATATGTGAACACTCCTCCCAAAGTAATAATTTAAAAGTACTTTGCTCTATTTTTTTTTTTGTTAGCATACACCATCCTTCTAATAAAAGAGGGAGGGAAAAAAAAAAACATTTATTGCTTATTGGTTTGTTCCCCGGGGGCACATGTAGAGTGGCCGTAGGTTGTCAGGCTTGGAGTGGACAGGGTGGCACATGTTTCAATGCGAAGGGCCCTTGGGTGGGGGCACGTGCCTGCTGCCCGTCCTGCTTTGTCCTGTCATTTTTCTGGTGTGGCCGTAGTGTTTAGAGGCTACAGTGCTGTGGAGTAACAGACAAGTGCATGGTGGACACCCGTCGCAGGCATAAAAGAATGATGTAGTGCAGAGTGTTGGCAACATAGGCGTGCAAGGCACAGTCGACACAGATAATGTTTAGTCTAAGCACATGACTAGGGAGAGCGAGGGGGGCCTGGGAGAGTTGATGGTTAACCTGGTATAAAAGGTGATCTTTATTCCAGAAACTGGGGAGTTCAGTTCAGACCAGGGGAAGGTTACAATGAGAACTGCTGGGTCATGGACTGGCAGTGAATAGACTAGTATTCCGATTTTTAATAATTTCTTTATAAATTTTTTTTCTCTAATAAATATACCTTTTTAGTTGTTACATCAGCTGTGCCTGCCTCTCTTATTGTCTCACTGACTCACAGTCCCGATACTTCATGTCCCTAAGTTTCTGCTAAAACCTAGGACTCAGAGGTATGACAGGTGATGACATTTGTGTTGAGGAGGGCGTACACGCTCCCTAGGAGTGTGTTCTTTTAGGACTGCAGTTACACTTAAGGCAATATATTCTTCCCAGGAAATGCAACAAACATATATTAAGACAAGGAAATTATGGTATAAAAGAAAATATATTTAATGTACTTTTAAATGTTGCATTTTCTCTTAATGTTGAAACAACTGAGGAAGCCTATAAGATGGCACAATTGTCTTACCGTGTTTCGGTGTGTGGTCTCCGATGATCGCAGGTCCATTTTCAGAGGAAGTGAACTCATGGTCCTAGGCATGGACAGTCATGGGGGATCTTCCATTCATTCATACGAAAGGCTTCTCTGAGTTGTACACCCCTTTATAAACTTTCTTGCTGACATTACATTGCCTTGCATTAAGACGTTGCCTGTTAGCTCTAATTAACTATTAACAGACCATTGCTGACCAGTTGCTAATTAGTACAGTATTAGTTTTTTTTCCCATTAACTTTATTGGCCTTTAGCGTTAATTAACTATTAGCAGAAAATCCATTAGTTCTTTTTATTTTAGACATGTGATTGATCCTCCAGTAAGCTCAGTTAACCTTTAGACTTTATTTCTTACTGGCCTCCTGCCTTTTTTATGCCTCCATTTACAATGGTCATTCTACAGTCAATACATTTCTTCCTATGGCCTCTTGTAATGTCATCTCAATTTATTTGCTTTGAAACAATTGCACTCACTGACAACAGTGACATTTAATTACTGAGCAAACTTAGTTTTTTGATCGAAAGGATCCCCCTCTTTGTAGTCAAGAAAGTTTTTTATGTTTTAAACTATAGTACATACCACATATACTTCCAAACAGGTAATCCACCTGAAGCTAAGCATGTTGAGACCCGGCTAGTAATTGGATAGGAGACCATCTGGGATAAGCTGGGGTTGCTGCTGGAATAGCTGTTGGTGAGGCCAGCAGGGTGCGCTTACCCTGTGGTCTGAATGTGGATCCCAATGCCCCAGTGCAGTGATAAGGACATTGTGTTGTAAAAATAGCTTTGCATAGCATCTGCGTTAATAGCTTTGCATAGCATCTGCGTTTTATGTCAGATGAGACATAAAACTAATGTCCTGACTCTGTCATAAGAGTAAAGAATGGGGTGTATCCCGAACTTCAGGCTAAAGTGTCCACCATGGCCCAGTCATTCTGGTCCTCTAGGCACATGGGATGATTAACTGGCTAACTATGTCTCGCACTACTTCACCATCTAATAGTTAATGTGTGATGAGTATACTTATGCAAGAGTAGCTGCCATCGCATTATCCAGGTGAATGTTGTACATTTGTGATTATTGAAGTGGCTCCCTACTCTCTGTTAAAGGTGCTTTAAGTAGAGAGAAAAGCACTATTTAAATGTAAATAATAATTATTATTCCTAAAATATTATTACAGAATGTTTTTTGAGCAAAACAGGTTTGCAGATAACAATCATGCTGTGATCATAAGTTTTTTATATCTCTAACTACAACATTTGTGTCATGAATTACCAGAATGGAGGAAGTGAAGAGAAAGTTGAAAGAATGGAAAAAGGCTTTGGAAAATATTGGGTTGAAGTTAATTTAGAAGAAGATTAAATATTTGTTGTTTTATCAATGATCAGGATTCAGAACTTGGCCTTCAGGGGGAGCTATTGAAAGGAGTGGATAATGTAAATATTTAGGGTCAATGGGAACACAAGATGAAGACTTGGATACAGAAATTTCCCTCAAAGTACATTATGGATTGAACAATGGAAGAACGTATTGGGAGTACAGTGACAAGAAAAAGTATCTGAACAGTTTGAAATTACCTGGTATTCATATTTTATGACTAATTAATGCAGATCTGATCTTCATCTAAGTCACAACATGTATAGAAAAACACAATATATTTATGCTAATAGCATACTAACAATTATAATCTTTCATGTCTTTACTGAACACACCCATAAAACATTCACCGTCTGCTATGGAAAAGTATGTGAACTCTTGGATTTAATAACTGGTTGAACCTCCTTTAATCTATCTATTGATCTATGCCACCACCCCACCTGATTAAAGCACCGGGATGTCCCTACATTGATGGATTAAAGGCCAGAAGTCCACATGACCGTCATCAAGTTCTTCCATGTGAACCTTGAATACCATGAGGATTGATTGAGGTCATTTATGTTAGGTAGAATGCCTAGAGGGGGCTTGGCGGTCTCGTGGCCTTGGAACCCCTGCAGATTTTTTTTTTTTTCCTCCAGCTATCTGGAGTTTTTTTCTTTTTTCTTTTTTCTGTCCTCCCTTTGGCCATCAGACCTTACTTTTATTCTATGTTAATTAGTATTGGCTAATTTTATTTTCCTGTGGTGGGCTGGCGCCCTGCCTGGGGATTTGTTCCTGCCTTGCACCCTATGCTGGCTGAGATTGGCTCCAGCAGACCCCAATGACCCTGTGTTAGGATATAGTGGGTTGGGAAATGACTGACTGACTGACTAATTTTATTTTCTTATATATTTTGTCTTTTTTCTCTTTGAGCTACATTATTTGTATGAAAATTTGCTATATAAATAAATGTTGTTGTTGTTGTTATTTAATAGCCATAACCTCTAATGAGCATTTTCAGTAGCTGTGGATCAGACCTGCACAACATTCAGGAGAAAGTTTGGACCATTTTTCATTACAGAACTGCTTCAGTTGTGCTATATTCTTTGGATGTGTGGTGTGAATGGCTCTCTTGAGGACATTCTACTGCATCTCCGTTGGGTTAAGGTCTGGGCTCTGACACGTCCACTCCAGAAGGTGGATGTTGTTTTTCTGAAACCATTTTCTAGTAGACTTCCTTCAATGTTTAAGATCATTGTTCAACTGCATCACCTAAGTTCTACTGAGCTTCAGATGGTGGACAGCCACCCTGCCTTTACCCTTTAGGATCCATTGTTCAGCTTGGGAATTCATTTGCACCTTGGTGATGGCAAGCTGCCCAGGCCCCGAATCACCAAACCCATTCCTTCTGATGCTCCTTCTACTGAACTCCATGGTTGGAATGATGTCATGTTGGTGTGTGGTGCCCTTTTTACGCCATACAAGCGCTCTTTTGCATATTCTTCTTAAGCAATTCATCCTTTGTTTCAAAAGACCACACAAAATTTTTTCTCAATTGTAGATTGTATAGTCAAGATGGTGTTTGACAAATTTCAGAAATGCAGCTTTTTTTTTTTTTTTTTTTTTTTTTTTGGAGAACTTTCTAGTCGGTGCCATGGACACCATGCCTGTTCAATGTTTTTTGTACGGTCTCCTCATGAATAGAGATTTGAACCTGTTCCAATGATACTTTCACGTCTTTAGCTGTTACTGTAGGGTTCTTGTTTAGCTCAATAATCATTCTGTGCTGTGCCTCCCAAGTTATCTTGGCCCAGCACACACTTCTAGAGAGAGTAGCCACAATATACAGTGTACTGGTGTACTGTACACAGTTTATCTAACTGTAGACTGAACAATATCTAAACTCTTTGAAATAACTTTGTTACCCTTTACAGCTTTATGCAAATCAACAATTCTTGATCATAGATCTTCAGGGATGTGTTTTGTGCAAGGGATACTTCATATCAGTAGATGCTAGTTGTGAATAGCAAACTCAAAAAATTTAAATATTTTTAATAAGTCAAAGTATCATCAAAACACACCATCAATCTTGTTTTATTGACTACCCTTCAGATTTACTAACTCCAGACTCCTCTTGGCTTTTGTTGAAGTCATCAGTCTAGGAGTTCACAGACTTTTTCCAAGCTACATCTGTGAATGTTTGAACAATACAGTATATTCAATACTGAATGTACAGGAACAGCGCATTCATTTCTGCATTATTAGCTAAAAGTAAAACACATCATTTCTTTGTTATGATCTGATCTTCATCTAAGTTACAATATTTTAAGACACATTTATACATAAATGTGGTTATGTTCAAAGGGTTCACAAATTTTTTCTTGCCCCTGTACACCTGGCATTAAATATGTCTGCTCATATTTATCTCTGCAGCACAGAATACTGCAGCTAGTAACCTGTAATTAGAATGGAAACTCGCTGCTCACAATGATACAACAGGAAAATGCAACTTAAATGTTTTAGCGAAATGCTGAAGATCTGACAGTTTCATGAAGGGGATGCTCATCTTCACACAGTCCGTTGCTGCCCCTCTGCTCACTTTTTTTTTTTGCAACATGTGTTAGTGCTGGCCACTCTTCCATGGCTTACCAGACTGCTGCCACTGCCCTACATAAATTTTTTTTTTTTTTTTTTTTTTTTTAAATATTTTATTTTATTAAAATCAATAAACATTCCATACATGCAAGTCAAGTTTAACAAAACTGGTTTGAAACAAATCGACCCCCACCCATAAGAAAGAGAGCTAGGTCTGCAGAGTAAAGCTTTAATAACCATAATAAATACTGTATGTAAATAAATAAATGAATAAAAATAGAATAGAAAAAGAGGGGAAAGAATCCACTTCCCCATTTTAAATGTTTATTCTGAAATGTTACTTATCAGATCTTGCCAGGTTTTGAAAAGTTTTGTACAGATCTTCTAAGTGAGAATTAGATTTTTTCCAATTTTAGATAACATTAGGTGGCTTCGCCCCCTGCTCGCCAACCACCCCCCGGCCTGTGCTGCGCACCAGCCACTTCACGTCTCTGCCACTTGCATTTTGAAGAGGGGGGCTGAACATACCCCAAGGAGATGCGGTTGCTCCTCCGAATCACCCTCTTAAATGGTGATATAATGGGAAACGAATACATTTTTTTTTTTTTTTTTATATAAACCTCCTGTTTGCTCGATCAGCTGCTGGCTTGCTGCTGCTGCCATGCCATGTGATCTGCATCTCGCGCTGAGCACTTCTGTCATACCACCTATGTCCATATATTCAATCTTTTTTCACTTTTACCTTTTCTTCAAAATCACATTGAATTTTGATTCCGTGTTTGGAATTACAGCGTGACAACGTAACGTATAACTGGCCGTGAGTGAATATCGTTTCCTTCTCTCTACAAGAAATGCATCTGACAATAGCATTCGCAATTTAAAGTTTAAATCAGAACAATATATTCAATCTCTTTTTGCTGTTCCATTATTTCACAGAGTAATAATTTCCGTTACATGTGACCCAGTGAGGCTGTAACTTGATTGCAACGTTTGCAGGTTGGATCTTGTCCTGGAAACATTTTGGACAATTTTAAATGAGACAGATGTGCAGTATATATTATTTTAAGTTGAATAATTGTATGCTTTGCTCATATGCAGCTCAAGTGAATTCTGTGCATTGCTACCTTCCACTCCTTTTCTGAGGTGTTGAATGAGAGATTCTTTTCCCACTGTACTCTGGGATCGATATAAGGGAATGACTTTAAAATGGTTTTATATATTATGGAGATGCTGTCTTGAGTCCTCAAGACTGATCAATATTTTTTCCGCTTTAGAGGTAGGTGGGAGGTGAGGGAAATTGGGCATGTTTTGTTTAACAGAGTTTCTAATTTGGAGGCAGTAAAAGAAATGTGTAGGTGGAAAGTTTAAATTTGGAGTGTAATTGTTCATAGGATGCAAAGACGTTGTCTGTGTACAGATCTCTAAGTGATTTAATCCCGGATGTTTTCCACACATTAAAAACTGTGTACGTTTGAGAGGGTGGAAAAAAGTGGTTCTCATGCAGAGGTGCCACAGATAAAAGCTTCTTTATCTTAAAATACTTCCTACATTAGTTTCATATTCTGAGTGAGTGAAACACTTTTGGGTTGTTAGTATGTTGGTGATGACTTGTACTTATTGTTTTTTTTTTCTTTTTCCTCACTAGATCATTTGTATGTGAAGAGGAAATGCATTTGCATTTCTGCTTATGTTAAATGTGATCGGTATCCATTTCAAACAACTGTGAATGTGGTCTGTGCTGCTCTGACTCGACTTTATGCTCAGTGCTGATTTTATTTCTGTGGTCACTGGTAACTTTCCTAACCTGTTGCAGTTTCCAAGAAAAGAAAATCTGATAAAGTGGGAAGGTTGTTTCAAGAGAGTTACGTGACAGAATATACAATAGTGATGAGCAGAGAGGTACCTGTATGTCGTTTGTTAAGAAAAACTTTCTGGTAGTTGTTTTTGGATGTACCCAATGCTGGCAATAGTGCTATTTTTTCCCACAATAAATTTGAGTTTGACATCCCTGCTTTAGTCATACACCCAGTAGTATGCTCATTATTAAATGACTGGTTATAACAACCATAGAAGAATAACTAAAATCTTAAAAACTAAGATGGGGTGTGGAAAAAAACATTAAATTACTTCACTTAACATAGATATTGCTTGCTTCAATCCAATAAAAAAATCCAGTTTGGTAATTTGTGAATTGGCCACAAAACACAGAAACTAAGAAATAACCATTTGCATAATTAATGTAGGAGTACAATTTAAAAGTTGGTTTCGGCAAAACCCTGAAGCCACAGTGTGCCCCTAAGATTGAACTTCAGAACCACTTATCCAAAAGACATAGACCTGTGGAAGAAATCAACATCTTAATTGAAGAAAGAAACTTATTCTCCCTACTAGAACAAGTTTGATTAAAAACCTCTTTGAGAGAGAAACCAGGCAAGAGGAAACTTACCCATTGCATCCTTTATTTACTCCTCAGCAAGATGGTGAGTTTATTACAGTAGTCTGCTACAGAATGATCCAAAAAAATAAGGAGAGAGGTCAGTTTTTTAAACAACTGAATTTGCATGCCTGTGCTGATTAGTGCTTGTACATCAACTGTGGTTCGTTCGCTTACAACCAGATGACTTATCTAAATAAAAGTCTGTTCTACTGCACAGGGCGGAGTGGTGGCTCTGAGGCTAGAGATCAGTGCCAGCAATCGGGAGGTTGCTGGTTTGAATCCCGTAAATGCCAAACGTGACTCTACTCTGTTGGGTCCTTGAGCAAGGTGCTTAATCTACAACTGCTTTGTCCTGGGTATGACGTTAACCTACAATCCAGCCCTGCAAGCAGGTCCTCCAAATTGCAGGAAAAACTTGGGAGTTGGTGGCAGGATTGGCACTCCAGCCTCTGGAAAAGAAAAGAAAAAAAAAACTCATATTGTCCCCTTTTTGGGATTACTTAAAACTCCACTAAAACTGTAAGGTCTAGTTTCCTAACTTAACTCTGTCTGTGTCAAGTCTGTATACAACCTGTGTATCAGAGACCAAATATGTCCCTGCTTTGGGACTAAAGAGAATTAAATGATCCCTGGCCCAGTCAAATTTGGTGTAAATCATTAATAAAGATAATCACATACATTAATTTAAATCAATAATATCGAACACGGAAAATCAAAGATTATCATGTATCATAGTCCTTGTTCTTCATGTGAAGACCAAATCCTCCATTGGAAATGCCCGAACTGTTTCTTTAAAGGAAAAAACAAGATTGAGATTTTGCTTTCATAACTTGCTCGTCAATAGTTTGTAAAGTTGTTTGGTGGGTGATAATTCTTAAGAGAAGTACTTGGTAACAAATCAGAAGACAAAATAACAAAAAAGCAACACCTATTACAATGCCTGCCTTGGCCAATAATACTCACTGTATATTTAGCTATATAAGTGACCCATTTGTGTCACTCATTATACTGAGAAGTTATGAAGTTAACCCAGAATAATGATAAAACATTGTCAACAACTATTTGATTAATGTCATATTTTCTCTGTGTTTAAAGTCACTGTATGATTTCCTTCTTATCCAATAAACTTTAGCCTTGTTAGTTAATAAAAAATGTACCTGGTCCTGTATTTCATCTGTAATCGGACCATTAAAGAGTATTGTTGGTGCTGACACAGACAGCACAAGTATTTACTTCAAAAACTACAAAAGTTACTGGTTTATGTTGCCATTGATGTGTACAACAATGACCAGAGGTAGAGTCCTTATACATACAACCATGCTCGCATAATTATTAGGGATGGAAATACAGTATGGCAGCAACAACAAAAGTGGGTAAAGGAAGGGCAGATAAGAGGGTCCATTATGGTGTCTAGAAGGTCTTAGGAGGCATAGCAAAAAACTAAGCAAAAATAGTTAAAACTTATGATGAAATCTTAACTTTTGGTTATACCAATTCACCCTTTTTTTCAGGAATTAAATGTCATTGCAACAATTAAACGTTGGCCTGTAAGTGAGGTAAAAGTAGCTTGCTTAGACAGTTTTGCAACATTTTCTGTTCTTAAGCTTTAAAAAAATTCTATATTTTTAACAGGATGTTCTAATTGTGTGGATTGCATGGTGGCGCAGTGGTAGCGCTGCTGCCTCGTAGTTAGGAGACCCGGGTTTGCTTCCCAGGTCCTCCCTGCATGGAGTTTGCATGTTCTCCCCGTGTCTGCGTGGGTTTCCTCCAGGTACTCCAGTTTCCTCCCACAGTCCAAAGACGTGTAGGTTAGGTGCATTGGCGATCCTAAATTGTCACTAGTGTGTGCTTGGTGTGTGTGCCCTGAAGTGGGCTGGCGCCTATAATATAATATTATATTAATATAATATAATATAAAGTGCCTGTTATTTGTTATGGATGGAAGGAGCTAGTTATGAATGGTCAGAGGTGGTTAAAAAATATATCAGAAACTGAAACTTAACAGAAAGAGGTCCCATTACATGGTTTAAAGATGAATATATTCATCACAGTCACAGATCATCACTGAGGATGTACAAATGGCTTCATCTCTTTAGTCAAAATACACTCACTGGAACGGTATCCTTCAGCTTGTCAGAAGTACTTTTAAAGGGAAAAGGAAAGTAATGGCAATGCCATAGATGTTTTAAGAGTGTGAAGTTTCAGAATTAGGAGAATCTGACTTCACCAAACTTGATGAAGTAAAACATGACCACACCCAAGCACAGAAATATAAAAAACAGAAGCTGTGACACTTGTTTGGCTGCTTCTTCTTCCTTTCCTACAAACCTTAAAGATGCCATCTAAGGAAAAGGGCTGTATGCGATGACAAGGTTAATGAGGTGATGTAGGTTTCACATTAGTGCAAGGTGCTCTCACATCTTACTAGCAGAAGGCTGAAGTTCATGGAAATTCTGAAATACAAGTAGGATGGCAAGTGTACCAAATACATCCATTTATCCTAGAAGTATATTAAATTCTATAATATGTTTAAAGATCTGTGGCAACCATGTACATTTCACTGTAGAAGGACTAAAGGACATCGTCACTTTAATGGTCTGATCATGAAGAACCTAATTCTTGAAGCCATTTCAACTTTAATCCATTTGTTATGGTGAGATCTAATTTAAAGATGAGCAGTTTAAGAGAGTAGTGTGCAGTGCTTCTGAAACCACAGACTGCCCTTTTTTAAGATCAGAGTGAATATAATGTGAACATTTTAGCTGAGCTGTTCTCATTTACCCACCCAGTGTATGCTGACCTTCTGTTTATGAACACTGGAATTATTGTGTTTCCTAATATTTATTTGTTAGGTGTAACATGCATTAACTCAGCATCTTGACTTTATAGTCTCTTGTACCTCAGTTTCATCATTTTTAATTGCTTTGTTAAGATGTTTGCTTAGGATTGCGGGAATGGTCATTGCCCCTATGTTTTATATTTATACTGATCTACCCAAGCTTCACCAAATTTCAAGATTCCATGCAGATAGTGTTAATAGCATTATAAATGTAAGAAATCAGAAAGGTGGATACATTTAGAATTTCTTTGAAGTGGTAATGAACATGAATGTGGGAAAGGAAGAAATGGATGACTAATATCTTTTGTGGAGGTCACAGTGCTGCACATGGTGGCCATGTAGACATTTAAAAGGCCTGAAATGTTTAATCTCTAAAGACAATTGTGCAAGTTGCCTGTAAAAATCTGTAGCTTGTTTTAAGTATCTTGTAAGTTTATATATACTGCTTTTTCTAACTTCTCTATTAAGTATAGAAACAAACCTCCTCAAAGTCATTTAACAATACTACTTACCCAATACTTTCATTGTAAAAAACCCCTTTGCACGGAGGTTGGTGAGAAATGTTGGTCTTTAATGTTATATAATAATTCCAGGTTTCCTTGCCTTACAGGGAAATATTTGGTCTCTTCCATTAACAGTCATACCTTCTTGCATTTCCAAAACACAAGTTTAATTTTTAACAATTTTGCAACCTTGTTGTCAACAAGTACAGTATTTACTGTATCTGCGCATGCCTATCCCTGTATAATCGGCTTTTTGTTTTAATGTTTTTTCCCTTAAACCATATATCTTGGGTGGATGAGGTGATTGTAGCTTTTTCCTATAATATCCCCCTTTTCTAGTAAATCCTTGGCAATATTGATGGATACGGAAGAACTTTCTGGTTTGGTAAAGCTAATGGTTGTTTTGCATAAATATTTTAAACTGTGGATTAAGTTTCAAGTATTTTGTAAATTTGTACAAATAAGACATTATAATGTGTATTTTTTAACTTCTGAATGACACTTATTAATATTGGACATTGAAATGTTTAAACAGTGGTGTTTAGTGTGTGTGTGGTTTTTTTTTTTTTTTTTGGTTTTTTTTTTAAGTTGTTATAAATTCAGTCAGTTTAAATCAAAACTAGTTCTACTACCCATCTAACAAGAGTTTAATGTGATGATTTTTGAAAGGACAGAATGAAAAGTCACTTAACTTAGTTACTTGACTCTTGGTGCCAATTAAGGAATGTTCAAGTTCCCAAATGAGTTGATGCAGCTTATTTACCTTGTCTTAAATAATGTTTTCAAAAATGTAGGAGTGCGATATTTGGAGGTTTAAGACTTGCTTTTGCATTTTAAGAAAAAATAAAAATAATAGAGGATTTTCTTAAGCAGTTTGGTCTTAGTTGTAGAAATACCTTGTATTTTTGTATAATTACATTTTTAATATATATCTTGGGAAATGTTCGCTGAAATCATCTAAAATGTGGCAAAAGTGCAGTATGAGTGTTGTGTGGAGAACAGATTGAACCAGGACATGCTGACAGAATAATCAATAGCGATAAGATGTGCAGGAGGCATCCAAACATTTGACAGATGCACTGTATTTTGTCACAGTATATCATTGATAAAGCTGACTGAAGTATTGGGATTTTGCATTTTGCTCCTGACATTTGGGTTTCAGGATCTGTGCACCAGTGTTAACGTTACTGCAGATCATATATTGGAATGGAAAAAAATATTACATATACCAGGGTTCTCACGGTCATGGAAATCCTGGAAAAGTTATGGAAAATTACATTTATCTTTCCAGACTTGGAAAATTTTTGAAATATTTTTTGATTACCATTAGGTAAAGTCATGGATTTTTTAATATACAGAAAATAAGGTCTATGTCATGTAAAAAACTGAAGTCAATTTTTAGTGTTTTTTTTTTTTTTTTATATAAATGTGTGCCCTATAGGGCTCATGGAACATTTTGCTAAGAAAAAGAACCTGAGAGAAGCAACCTCAACACTGAAGCTCCTCCAGGTGCCTTTTCAGAAAAACAATCAACAGAAGGATACTTCAATAATGGATGTTGGATTTGTGGCAGAAGAGGTCTTCCGTCAACTTAAGGCTAATAAGGAAATTTCAGAGAGGCAGCTGCTTGTGTTATAATGGAACATAGACATTTTCTGATTGCTCTCTTGGCCTAGCTTCATAAGGCAAACAGTAAGCCACCTGTTTGTCAGGAATGTGCAGTGCCTTGACCTACAACAGATGGTCTCAAGCAAAATCAAGCAGCAGTGTGCAAAGAAAGTTAAATGAGTGTCCTGCACACTGTTGAAAAACCGTACAAATCAAGTGAATGAGTCGCTGTGAGATGATGTGCTGAGGAAATCCAAGAAATTTTGTGATTTTTCTGTGAGCACAGCAGACCTCTGTGAAACTGACCCCTAGTCAGAAAGGTTACAGACTCTTTTGATGGAACAATGGGCTCCAAAGCAGAGTTCAGGAGGCAGGCTGTGGGTGTAGTGAAGGTGCTGCTGCTTGTGTGGCCTAAACAGGCCAGAGTGGACCTAACTGTTTTGGCTAAACCTTGAAATCTTGCTGATTTTCTATGAATGAACATGCCATTGAGATTAAAGAGGAATGCAATGCAAAAATGTATTACCAATATGTTTTAACGCTGGAAATTATTTTGGGAACTATAGACCATTTCATTTATTGTTTTGATTTTTATTGTTTTTGTTAAATTTTAATAAACCATACATTTGACCTAACATTGTTTAAGTCTTTCTACAAATTGTAGTTTGCTGTTGCAGTTAGTACTGTTGCACGCCTGAAAGAACTAATAATCAAATCATACATCTTTTTGTGAAATCAGTCATGCAAGAGTTGTGCTAGTGGAAGGGGCCTAAAGGTATTGCTAATTAACTCGAATTGTTCTAAATCTCACAAACCTGTCTTATCTGTATTATTATTAGTATTATTATTATTATTATTGTCTCAGTTGTAAGGGCATTTTTATTCACAAAATTGCAGAAATGAAGTCATGGAAATTTGATTAGAAGCTATGGAAAAATCAGAATTTGACTGGTAAGAAAGGGTGGGAACCCTGACATAAAGTAAAATGTGTTCCAATAAACGAAGTCCCCCAAACACAATAGGCTTCTCATTGCTAGGAGTACCAGAATGTGAGCTCTTGTTCTTATTCGCCATCTGCTGGAATGAGAAAATCAATGCATAACCAAAGGCACACTGAGAACAAGAACAGCTTGTTGCAATCGTTCAGTTTCTTCTTCTTTTCTAGTCATATGACAGGCAGATATAACGTCCTGTGCTACATTCCTGCCACCTGCTGAAAAAAACTACTACTCCTTAACAAAGCCTTTTTCTTTCCTATGGTTTCATTCTGTTGTTTTATTTTCTTATTCTTCTCAATAACTATGTATTTTCCCTGAATCACTGAAGTATAAGTGATAATAATGAAAAGCCATTATCTACAACAAATTATCGACATTATTAATAATAATTATTATTGTTTATTATTATTGTACTTGCTGGGCCAAAGCACTGTGATGGCAGATCGTGCACTAGTGCATTAATACATGGCAGTAAAATCCATGACCATCCATTAGTGACACGGTCTTGTTTGTTGTGGCTGAAGGCTTTTAAGGTGGACTTCATTTTATAGTGTATGAGAAGGAGAAATGATTTCATAATGTCCTCTTCAAAGCAGCTGCAAGCACTTCATCAGTAGGGACCGGAGCAGGGTCAAACCACCTTGGGAATTCAGGCCACGGCATTTGTGATTCATTTAAATAGATAGTCACTAACTTGATTTATTTTACTGGAAAGATCCTGAGAGTAAAATGCACAATACCTGCCTTTTTATTAATTTCATTTAAACAAATTAACAATACAGCATTCATATAGTAAAGAAACTTGAATACCGGCAGAAATCTAACATTAAAGAATGAAGATTCATCAGCATCATCATTCTCAAATACTTATACAAGAAAGACAGAATTAGTTCTTTGAATGTGAACAAAGCATTTAGTTATGTTTGAATTCCCGACATGGGAACCTTAAATGTGACGGTTCTTATACACAATAACCTGAAGGTGAACTTGTTCATTTTAAGTGTGTACCTGTAAACACTTCTCTGCATGTCACAGAGGTATGGAGCAGCTCTCTGCTTTATGTACAGTAGTGGCCAAAAGTTTTGGCAGTGTCACAAATGTTGTGTTTTGCAAACTTTGCTGCTTTAGCATTTTCAGATTATTATTATTTTTTCATATCTCTATGGTATACGGAAGAACAATTATAAAAATTTCATACGTTTCAAGAGCTTCTATTGGCAAATACATCAAATTTATGTAAAGAGTCAATATTTACATTGCTGACCGTTCTTTTTCATAACTTCTGTAGTTTGCTCTGGCGTGCTGGATATCCACTTCTGGGCCAAATCCTGACGGATGCTGATCCATTCTTGCCTTTTTAGCGTTTGGAGTTGATCCACAATTTGTGGGCTTCT
Source organism: Polypterus bichir lapradei (assembly GCA_026402145.1). Classification (NCBI taxonomy): domain Eukaryota; kingdom Metazoa; phylum Chordata; class Cladistia; order Polypteriformes; family Polypteridae; genus Polypterus; species Polypterus bichir. The sequence continues at coordinate 9,173,865 of JANRMT010062799.1, read as the reverse complement.
GCTTGTCCACCCACTTTATGAAAATTGACCACAGGTTATCAATGGGATTAAGATCTGGGGAGTTTCGTGGCCACAATCGATTTTCCAGATGTCCCAGACAGTCGGAAGGAGGGTTCATCTGAAAACATAACTTTGCACCAGTCTTTTGCTGTCCAGTCCTTGTACTCCCTGCAGAATTTGTCTGTCCTTGATATTTTTCATGGAAAGAACAGGCTTCTTTGCTGTCCTTCTTGACACAAAAGCCTTTGCCTCACTGTGTGTGCAGATGCACTCACACCCACCTGTTGCCAATGCTGAGCAAGTTCTGTACAATTGCAACACAATTCTGTAGCTGATTCCTCAGGAGGAGACGGTCCTTGAACTTGCGGGGCACTTTTAGCTGATCATTTTCTGCCAGGGCCAAAATAAGTGAAAATGGGTTTTTGTTGGTCTCGTCCGTTACGGGAGATGGACGTCTGAAGTGGAGCTCCGTTAGCAGCTGTTTTATTTTTTCTCTTATTTCTTATTATCCCGAGGTATCCTCTATTTACCCAACCCGAGGAGTTTCTATCACAGTATATAAACATGAGCAACAAGAAAGGGGCTCGGAAAGAAATGGAAAAGAAATCTAAAGCTACATCCAAGTCTAGACAGGCATTAAGTCCAAGTTCAAGGTACGGCCTTTCAGTGACTGACCTGGAATAGACAGGCGAAAGCACAGACTTCCCAAGACCCCGCTCTGCTGCATTGTCTCCAGTCAAGAGCGAAAATGGGAGCGAATGTGCAAGTGATGCAGGTCACGATAGTTCGTTGATTCCAGAAGATCACTTGAAACTGGAAATGGCCTTGCAGTCCGCGCTTTCATCTGCTCCTTGCCAGCCGGGAGCATCGGCTGTAATAGGGGTTGCCGCTTCCACCTGCGGAGCGCAAAGGCCGAAATAATCTGTTTGAACTGAAGGTAATGATCGCTACAATGGCCACGGCCACAAACAAGAAGCTGCAGCAGCTGCGACAGGACAATAAAGACTTGGAGAAACGTGTATATAATTGCTTTGAGGCAGCCTTTAAAGGTATGCTGGAAAAAATTGAGGAAAACATTCAGGAAAATGCGTCTAAGTTTGAGAATAAACTGACAGCACTTGTCGATCAGTTGGAAGACGTTACGCAGGCATTCACGACTAGAATTGAAACGGCCGAACATTTGGCATCCACTGCTGACAGAAAAGCAACAGCTGCGAATTCCGAATGCAAAAAATTTGGAGACAGACTTGCTGCTCTGGAAGATGGATGCAGAAGGAATAATATTAGGATCGAAGGTCTACCTGAGAATCATGAAAGTCCAAACCCAGTGAAATTCGTAGCTGAACTATTATCAAAAATAACTGGAGAGGACTTTAAATCAGACACCGAGATAGCAGCAGTTTACCACATATGGGGATCAAATACCTCTAAACCTAGGACTCTTGTCGTGCGCTTCAAGAAGTGACAATCTAAATTTAATGTAATGTCACTTCTCTGACAGAAACAAGACCATATTTGAAAATAACCACATTCTTATTTTCCCTGATTTCTCACTCCCAACAGCTGGTAAACATGCCGCTTTTTACAACATTAAACAGCGGTTACAGAAAGCCGATATGGGATACCTGAAAGTGGATATTCAAGACAAGCATTACCTCTATACTACTATGGAGGAAGCAGAAAAAGAGTTAAAGCTGATTCTGACACTTTTTTGAAATACGACCGTGAGTCACATCCTGTCATCGCATGGCAAGAAGATATTACCGGCTGTCTGATCTGCTTACAATGATACTGGTACCATAATTATACATCCTTTTCTCTTCTCAGCCAGTTTCTGTTTATGTTTTAATTACAATTATACGCTGTGACAGAATTAGGGTTTTTCTCGCACCCTTGTACCCTCGGACCACACATCAGACACCAGATAAAAGTCCAAATAATTATTTATTATAATAATAACGTACACAAAGCACGCTCCACTCCCAAATACTCCAATAATAGATCAAAAATTACAATAAACAATCCTCCAGCTCCCAGACGCGTTGCCACCCTTCCACCCAGCTCAGCTCGCCATCTGGGAGCTCCCACAGTCCTTTTATATCCCCCGACCCGGAAGTGTTCCCAATCCAACAGTCCACAAATCCTTATTCCTTCCGGGTCAGGGTAAACAATGCTTTTCTCACCCCGGAAGCCCGTCGCTCTTCCTATGACGAACTTCCGGGTCATAGGGCACGAAGAACTCTTCGGTCCTCCCTGCAGCTCCCTCTCGTGGCCCCCATGGCATTCAGCAGGGCGGTGCATAAAAACTCCATTGTCCATGATGCCCTCCTGTTCTTCTGGGGACCTCCATGCTGCAAGGAGGGCTCCACCTGGCGGCTTGGGGGTATTGGCCAGGATAAACAGCCGGCCATCCTCCACAGTATTTCCCCCCCCAGCGACGAATTATAAAGATTCGGAGCGGCCTGCCCCGAGAGGAAAGTCTTCCTCCAAGAGGATGTTCTGGTTGAGCCTTGATTAATCTGAATATCTTGGTCCCTGGAGAACCTAGGGGGAATATTATTCCAATTCGATATCTTGTCCCCCTCTCTCCAAGGACAGTATCGCCAAATGTGGCCCAACCTTCGGCACCCGTAGCACTGCCTCCGTCCTCCTGGTATTCTCCCCCTGCGGGACTGAAAACAATTAGGAAATGTTAGGTCCGCCCCTTGTTTTGCTGGGAGTGAAACCCCTGCCGCCTCTAATGGTACTTTCTCTCTTTCTTTGTCAGGAGACCCCCGTTTTATTTTCGGGATCTTCTGCTTGATCTGGGGCTTGTCCACAGTCTGAGTCTCTCTACTAGATGAAGAGAGACCCTTTACTGTCTGCACCCCTTTTACTTTAGAAATTACCGGTGGCGGCATCTTTAGGGCTGCCTCGTTCCGGGATTCAGCACTGTCTAGCTGCCCCGGATTGATTAGCCCTTCCGCCGACCACTCGGTTAACGTACCGGCCTCTCTTGTAGGGTACGCAGTGTACTGGCACCCGCTATTTATTAAAAGCGGGCCCGGATTACACTGCGTCCCTCTTGTTTTATATACGGTACGGGTTTCACCTACCTGTACCGCCACATTATGATATACGGGAGGCTCCCGACCAAATCGCCGCACGTAGTCCCTCAGCTTCTCCAACGGCGCTTTGGCTACCGCTCCCAATTCCCCGACGATCTTCTCAATGGTCGTCAGGACCTGTAAACAACTCTTTACGGGCTCGATCAAACGCTCGAGTTCCCGCAAGTCAATATTTATTTCGACCGGCAAAAGACTTACTTCCTCGTCTTTCTTCTCTGCCGGCCGGGAGCCAGTGAGCACGCCCGCTTCTGGCACGTGCTCTGACGGATCTCGCGGAGGCTTCTGGGACTTGGAGTTCTCTAAGGCAGCGGTCGAGGATCGGGTCGCTTCTTTCAGCGGACTGAGGTCTGTCTTAATTACTTTTACGACATCCCGAACAGCCATTTCCCGACCCTCCTTACCTTTTTGATTTGTGAGCGGTGCTCCGCTCGCCTCCCCTTTCCCCTTTGGAAAAATCAAGTCCGTCTTTTCTTGGGCGAAGCCACAAACAGCTGGACACGGAACGTCACCTTCCTAGAATCCCTCGTGGTAGGTCACGTGTCCCTCGCCGGCACCCGTAATGCGGAAGTCCTTCGGGTTACTCGTTTGCCTGCACAAGAGCGCGCCATCGCCTTCGGGTTTGTCTTCTGCCTCCCGCAGAGCCTTCAGATGGACATCTGGGAGGTATGTACACGGGACAACAGGTGTTAAATTAAAAAGATTGCAAAGTACATTCCCTGCACATACCTCGTCGGAGACGTCCTCCTCCGGAAATCTCTCCCGAAACGCGTAGCTGCTCCATGGCTCGTCTTGAGCGCAGGCAATGTCGAGCGCTAGACCTCCGCTGTTGCTGGCGCTCTGCTTTGTCTTCTTCTTCCCCATGACGGACTTGATAAAGGTGAGGTTTCTGGCGATTTTTCTGCGTGTCTTGACGCGGTCTTCTTGGGGTATTCTGTCCACAATAAAATTTTTAAATTCAGGTCCTCCGCCAAACTGACGGCCAGAGAATCCTGCCGGCTACGCCAATTGTGACAGAATTAGGGTTTTTCTCGCACCCTTGTACCCTCGGACCACACGTCAGACACCAGATAAAAGTCCAAATAATTATTTATTATAATAATAACGTGCACAAAGCATGCTCCACTCCCAAATACTCCAATAATAGATCAAAAATTACAATAAACAATCCTCCAGCTCCCAGACGCGTTGCCACCCTTCCACCCAGCTCAGCTCGCCATCTGGGAGCTCCCACAGTCCTTTTATATCCCCCGACCCGGAAGTGTTCCCAATCCAACAGTCCACAAATCCTTATTCCTTCCGGGTCAGGGTAAACAATGCTTTTCTCACCCCGGAAGCCCGTCGCTCTTCCTATGACGAACTACCGGGTCATAGGGCACGAAGAACTCTTCGGTCCTCCCTGCAGCTCCCTCTCGTGGCCCCCATGGCATCCAGCAGGGCGGTGCATAAAAACTCCATTGTCCATGATGCCCTGCTGGTCTTCTGGGGACCTCCATGCTGCAAGGAGGGCTCCACCTGGCGGCTTGGGGGTATTGGCCGGGATAAACAGCTGGCCATCCTCCACAACGCGTATATGTGTATGCGTGGAAGAAATTAAATTAGTACGTTTTTTTTTTTGGTTTTTTTTTTTTTTAACTCTTCTAGAGGAGACTGTTTAACATCATACCCTTGGTTTATTGTTATTATTGCATTAGGGTTTACTATGCTTATCCAGGGCCACTTTTTACACCATTCCCTTGGTTTACTGTCTTACTATTTCAAGACTGTTAGATTATATTTTATGCTTATAGTATTTAGACTGTATCGGCAATAAGTATCTCAATTTTAATCCTCAAATGCCGCTGCTGGGGGGCTTGTTTTGTTTTGGACGTGCTCTGTCTCTAGGTATGTCAGAGGACTGGGACTTTGTCAAATGGGGTCCAGCCTTACGTGGGGAAGCAGAATGGGGGGTGGGGGGACTGGGGTTGAGAGTAAGAGAGCAAGCTATCTCTAATCTATCCTTTAATTCCTTATAATTATAATTACCAATGTAACAGTAGGCTGCATGGCAATAACTCCTGGGAAAACTGGAAATTAAGGTCAAAGCTGTCTCACTTTCAGTTAAGACTACAAAATGACATCAAAAATTCAGAATCAATGTCTCCATGATGGGCAGTTAACTTTGTGAGCTGGAATGTTAAAGGCCTGAATCGCAAATCAAAGAGAGAAAGTATTCTCTCACCTAACAGGTCTAAACGCTAAAATAGTATTTTTACAAGAGACCCACTTATTAAGCAAGGATCAGTTCTGGCTGCAAAAAGACTGGACTGGCCAAATGTTCAATTCCAGCTTCACAAAGTAAACTAGAGGTGTGGGAATTCTTATACATAGAACAATCTCATTTGTGTAGTATGTGATCCTGATGGGAGATATGTGATGGGTAATTTATTTAACTGTAAAGTGATTTTGATAAATGTTTATGCACCAAAAGAGGAGAGTTGATGGAGAATTCATGTAAAATGTATTTACATCCATTCCCAATGTGAACACTCATAAAATTATAATGGCTGGGGACTTTAATTGTGTTTTAAATCAAGACATAGATGTCATCATCCCTGTGACAGGAGACCTATCTAACACTGCAAAGACAATTACACAGTTTGCAACTGACCACAGCTTATCAGACCCCTGGAGATTTCTAAACCCAAACTCAAGAACATATTCTTTCTACTCACCAGTGCATCATTGCTACTCAAGAATTGATTATTTCTTATAGAATAATTGATTATTTATTATAGATAATAATTTCTTGCCTACCATTAAATCTTGCAAGTACAACGCTATTGTTATTTCCGACCATGCCCCTCTGATCTTGGAGCAAAAATCATTATGCCCCACATACTCATCTCGCAGATGGAGTCTTAACCAACTTTTATTAGCAGATGAGAACTGTACAGAATTTATGTATTTATTTATGTATTTCTAGAGACAAATACATCCTCAGAGGTCTCCACAGGAATACTCTGAGAAACTCCGAAGGCCTTCTTAAGAGGACAGATTATCTCATATCTTTCCCACAGAAATAAATTAGAAACCAAGGAGGTATCAGAGCTAACCAGCGAAATTACTAGAATAGATGAAGAACATGCCAGGTGTCCTAGTGAAGCTCTTCATAGGAAAAGGCAGGCTCTGCATTCAGAGCTCAACCTCTTAACAACTAAAAAAACTGAACAACTCATTTTTAAATCAAGACATCATTACTATGAACATGGAGAGAAAGCTAATAAGCTCTTAGCTCAACAAATCCACAAACAAGAAGTTCACAATGCAATCCCAGTAATCACCAACACAAATGAAGACAAAATCATTGACCATAAAACCCAATTAAATTCTACCTCAAACTTTTCGCCAAGCATTAATCACCATCTTTCCTAAACAAAATAAGGACTTCTTACAATGTGCATCATACAGATCAATTTCACTTCTGAATAATGATGTTAAGATACTATCCAAAGTCCTAGCTAGAAGGATGGAGAAAGTGCTGCCTTCGGTAATATCACAAGATCAGACTGGATTTATTAAAGGCCAACACTTAGCTTCCAATTTTCACGCCTGTTTAATGTAATATATTCACCAGCAAAATCAAACATCCCAGAGATGATATTATCATTGGATGCAGAAAAGCATTTGATACGATTGAATGGAACTACCTTTTCACTACACTGGAGAAATTTGGGTTTGGCCTGAACATTTGTGTATGGATCAAACTACTGTATACCAATCCAGAAGATTCAGATTGAATTAATAACATTAATTCCGACTACTTTAAACTAGAACGTGGTACCAGACAAGGATGCCCCTTGTCATCACTACTTTTTGCAATCGCACGTGAGCCACTGGCAGCTCATTGTCAAAATGATTATCAGATAAAGGGGATTATCAGAGAAGGAGTTGAACAGAAACTTTCTCTATATGCAGATGATATGGCACTGTATATATCAGACCCACAAAATACTGTGCCTGTGCCTTAACAGCACTTACAGAATTTCAAACGATTTCTGGTCTCAGAATTAATTTGAATAAAAGTGTGTTCTTCCCAGTGAATTCTCAAGCATACAATATCAGACTGGACACCTTCCCTTTTATCATTGCAGATCAGTTTAAATACCTAGGGGTAAACATCACAAGTAAACATAAATCTCTTCATCAACAAAATTTCAACGTCTGTATGGAAAAAATTAAGCAAGACTTGCATAGATGGTCAACCCTTCATCTCACTCTAGCTGGAAGAATTAACGTTGTTAAGATGAATATCCTTCCTAAGCTTCTCTTTTTATTTCAAAACATTCCAATATACTGTACATCAATAAATATTTTTTAAGCAATTAGATTCAACCAAAACCTAATTTATTTGGAATTTAAAACATCCACATATCCAAAGAGTGACCCTACAAAGACCTAAGGCAGAAGATGGCATGGCTCTACCTAACTTTCAGTTTTATTACTGGACAGCGAACATACAAGTTATAAAAACCTGGACAAAAACAGATGAACATACACAGGCTTGGTCTGTAATAGAAATAAAATCCTGCAGTACTTCTTTATATTCCCTGCTTTGTACCCCAATAAATGCAAGTTATCGCCAATACACTAACAACCCAATTGTGCAACACTCACTCAGAATATGGAACCAATGTAGGAAGCATTTTAAGAAAGAGAAGCTTTTATCGGTGGCACCTTTGCACAAGAACCACCTTTTTCAACCCTCGCAAACATATGCAGTGTTTAATATCTGTAAAACATTTGGGATTAAATCACTTAGAGATCCATACATAGACAACGTCTTTGCATCCTACGAATTACACTCCCAATGTAACTTTCCAGCAACACATTTCTTTCACTATCTTTAAATTAGAAACTTTGTTAAACAGAACCTGCCCAATTTTTCTCACCTCCCACCTTCCTCTATGCTGGAAAAAATATTGCTCAGTTTCGAGGACTCAGACAGCATTTCTACAATATATAAAACCATTTTACAGTCCCTCCCTTTCAAAGATCCGAGAGGACCGTGGGAAAAGGATCTCTTACTCGAACATCTCAGAAAAGGAATGGAAGGTAGCAATGCAGAGAATTCACTCGAGCTTCATATGTGCAAAGCATACAATTATTCAACTCAGAATTATATATCAAGCGCATCTGTCTTGTTTAAAATTGTCCAAAATGTTTCCAGGGCAAGATCCAACCTGCAAATGCTGCAATCAAGTTCTAGCCTCACTGGGTCACATGTTTTGGGCCTGCACCAAATTAACATCATTATGGACCAAAATTTTTAAATGCCTTTCAGACAGCCTTGGTGTCACAATCCCTCCTAACCCATTAACAGCTGTGTCTGGTGTACTCCCTAATGGGCATAAAGTGGAGAAGGACAAACAAACTGTGATTGCCTTCACTGCACTATTGGCAAGTAGACTTATCTTGCTCAACTGGAAAAATCCTAACTCTCCTCTTTTAAGTCAGTGGGTAACTGATGTTTTATACTATTTGAAATTGGAAAAAATCAAATTCTCACTTAGAGGACCTGTGCAGAACTTTTTCAAAACCTTGCAGGATCTAATCAATAACATTTTAGAATAAGCTCTTAAAGCATTGAGGAAGCAGATTCTCTCTCCATTTCTTTTTCTTCTCCATTTATCTTTATCCGCTTATTAATTTATCAATTTACTTATTTTTACTAGCTTTAAGTTTTACTCTGTTGGCCGTGTTCTCTTCCTCATGGGTGGGGGTTGATTTGTTTTCAATCCTATTTTTGTAGAAATAGCTGTATGGAATGTTGTGTGATTACAATAAAATTAAAAAATAAAAAACAAACTTTATCACAAAAAAAACATTTTTTGTTTGTTAACTTTTTATGCTAATAAAGCTCTTTGCAATGAATTAATATGCATCTGATCACTCTGCATAATAATATAAAAATATTGTGAATTGTTACCACAAAAACTGAAGCTGCAAATTTTACAAAGCATTTGGCCACTACTGTACAATTGATAGTCTACAATGGGGGTCTAAAACTCCACTCTTGAGCACTACTGTGGTTGCAGATTTTCATATTAATGCTTTTTCTTAATTATTTACCAGTTTCTGCTGCTTATCAACTTATTTTCCTTTCATTTTAAATAACTTGTTTTTTAAGGTTCAGTCCTCTGAGTTGCTTCACTTTTTCCAGCACCTAAACGGAAATGAGATATGAACTTACTGAGCCAACAGATGACCAGCTAAGTCAGGACTTCAAACTCCTGCCAGTTTCTTAATTATAAGCTATCAAATATTTTTATGGTAAAAACCTTACTTTCTTTCATTAAATGTTGTCAACATTTCCAATTCCGTATGTATTTACAGGAATTTGGGCTTTATTTTAAACAGAAAATGTCTTATTTTTCATCTTAGATGAGAAACAGTTTTACCCACAAATGAAGTGTCTGAATCTGAAGAAATAACTAAAAGACTTCTTAGAATGTGCAGACTTAAACAGCATAGAGACTGCCACCTCTGACAGCTCTTTGGGCATTGAGGGATCATATATTTGAACAAAACATTGTGTTACTAAAGACTTGTCTTTTTTTTTTTTTTTTTTTTTAACTAAACGTTTGACATGAAGAGAGCTATATAAATTACCCTTGGCAGACCCCCGCAGTAACTATTAAAAATCTCCGTTTTATTTAAAATCTCATTGGAACCTCCAATATTTGTATCAGGTTGTTATTGTCATAGATACAGGGTACAGTGAAATTCACTCTTTTCTAAGATTTTTGCCCAATAACGCAAAAAAAATTCTTACTAACTAGCCTGAACTGAAATATTGCATTATTCAGAGACACCACAGTTTTAAGTAGCCATCAGCTCATGTATTATTAAGTACAGTGTATAGAAAGGCCAGAAGCTTTAGGGTTCCACGGTATGATTTGGGTAGTAACTACTAATTGGCCGATGATCATTTGGTTGTTGGCCATAGTGATGTTGTGTAATCTGTTATTGCAAATAAAGTAGCAAAAAATTGGAAGCAAGCAGAGGTAAGAAGAGATTGGACAGCCCTGTCTTATACCAGGTGTCTGTGACGGGTGCAGGTCCGCTCCATGCTCCCACTTCCATTGTGGGAGCCTCTTGAACCCAACATGATCAATTGTCATGACAGGATAAGCCAGCAGATGACGGGAAACACATACAAAGCAAGGGGATGGTGAAAAAGTGCTCTATTGCTTTTAATAAAAACAGTTGAATGTTGTCCCAAAAATTGTGCAGTGCAAAATGTTCAATAAATAAACACATAAAACAAAGTGCCATGGAGGTTAAAAACAATCCCATAACTAATCCATTAAAACGTGGCAGGAGTTTGTCTTTAAAAGCATGACCCCAAGTACTCTCCTTTTAAAACACCCGTCTCCTCAGCTTATCCTGCCCAGACCTTCCAGGCGAGGAGACAGCTATCCAACAGGCGCCTACCATCCTTCTATGGGTCTGGGTCTGTGTCTCTCCATGGCTATAACAGGGCTCCCCAATCCAGACTCAAGACTCGGGTCCCCAAAGGCTATGGAGCTCACAATGGGCCTCCCTGTCTGATTTTTGATGACTCCCACTGCCTCTCTGGACTTCTGCAGCGTGCCTCCCAAGTCACTCAGCTGGAGTGATCCTGCATAACAGCCCCCTGAGTGGTGGCCACCCACTCCCTGCCTGCCTCCTAGTTCACTTCTCTGTCTTTCTCCTGCACTGACTCTCCTGTCTTCCTGCCCCTTTCTTTTTCCTTTTAACTTCCACTCTGATGTCTGTTTCTCAATCCCTTCTGCTCCCCTTTTATATGCTAGGGAGAATTTGCAGGTTCAGTTGCCTGATTGCTGCCCCAGGCTGATAATGAGACCATCAGACCTTCTGCACGTGTCGGCAAGGCAATGCACAGTCGGCTGACTGCCTCACACCAACCTGGAGATGAACCTTAGACAATTGCTCACACCTGCTCCACTCACTAGCGCGAGTGCACCCAATTATTTATGTATTTAAAACTGGCACTTTTTTTAATTAGCTGCAGACCCGCTATACCCCAGTGTCAAATATAATCATGGCAATCTACCATATTTGAATTTAGTTGAGATAGCACATTTGTCAGAAGTGTGTCTTAGCTGATTAAGAAAACTCATGAAAGCCAAATTTATACTGGATTATAATTTTAATTAATGCCATAGAATTGAAGGTGTCACACACGTATGCATGCAAGGCAGTTTACAGGCTCAGAAGTAAGTGTTTTTCAGCCAAGCCAGGTGTTGGTGCTGCCAGTAACACTCTCACCTTTTCTCCCTCTGCAGACCCTCATCAGAACCTGTCACCTAAAGATGTCACTTCTGCCTCCTAAGAGCCTGCCTAACAATGACATTATTCACTGAAAATCCCACCTCTTCCTGGTCCCATTATATAAATCCACCACTATCTTTTCTCACCTCAGAGTTCCGCATTGAACTCATGTTTTTTTCTTATTTTTGCATTTCTTCAAGTATACAGGGTTTATATTCCCCAAACCTTTATGCTTGTGACTGAGTCTTATTACAAAGGTTTTATAGAAATCCAGGAAAAGTATGAAACTATTACAATATATAACTCTATTATAATCAAATTGATTTATAAGCAGTCTTATGTTTGCTATTTATCATTTTCTCATAAAACTGCTTTGAGTCTTCTTTATAATACTGTCCTAACATTTCTTATTTCTTTTTAAAATTGCTTTTGCTAAAATTTTGTAATCCTTACAAAGATGAGTAGTAGATCTCCATGTATCTATCAGCGATTGTTTTGTAGCTTAGGAATTAATGTCATGCTTCCCTGTGACATGCAAGGAGGTAAATCTTCCTTATTAATGCTTTCTCTAAAAACCCTAGTGGATAGAGGAAAATGTTAATAAGCAAATATTTAATAAAACTCTGCTCTAATTCCATAACGCCCAGTGGATTTATTATTTTCTGAACTCTTGATTGCACTCATTATCTCTTCAGGACCGAAAGAGTCATCACATACGGATTTCTGTTTCTCAAAAATAATTTTACAATTGCTGATTTAATTTTGATAGGAAATACAATGTCAGAATAATGAGATTTAGAGAAATCTGACTGTTTTTGATATTTCACAATTTTAGCATTCATAAAAGTTGACCAATAAAAGTTGTAGTTTTTTTTTTTCTAGTTTAAAATACTAATTCAATGTCTTCCAACCATCTTCTTCTGGATTTAACATAACCCCCAGCACTTAACCTGCCTGTCTTCTGGTTTATTTTTGAGCATGGGAAAGGTTCTGTATAAATAAAAAGTATTATTATTATTGTTATTGTTTACATTTTTCCAGCTCCAGCATATTATATAAAGTACTTTACAAAGTTGGGTTAACTGTGCAGCCACTGCTGTCCTCTGAGGCTCTATTCATTTTGACTAATTCAGGGACTGCATCTCCCAGAAAGCAATTCCCAGTTACTACTATTTAACTTGTGGAATATGACTTTAATTCAGTATGTATTTATGTCTTTAATTTTTATTTTAATGCCTTTAATGCCTTTGAATGAGAGTAGCAAAGTAGTCATCCTTTTAATTATTAAGTCTGAGGTAATGGAAGAAAAATACCCATCACATATATTTAAATTAGTATCGTGATTGCAAAAAGAGGGGCTATTGTTAGACCTTTATTTTTAATAAATACCTTGAGCTGGTCAACTGTGTAGTGAATGACTCACATGACTTTGTAAAATTTGTCTTCATGACACATGATTCCATTTTTAAAGCTATTCTGGGATTGTAAGATCTGGAGCACTTGAGCGTTTTGGCCCTGGATAATCTACCGGAACGCTTGTATTAAATTGAAGGTTTTCTAGTTTTTCTTTCTGGAATAGACCCGTGGAATTAATGGATATTACCAAAAAACACACAAACAGTAATACGTCATATCCACACTGAGAAGGGTACGTTTTGTTAGTGCGTTTTGTGACCTGCTTCCCTAAAAATGAACAATTCAGTAGATGATGAGATCGCAGTCTACACGCGCTATTTTAGGGGGTCGAGGGACTCTACATCTCAGCAGTTTTGTTTCTTCTAAAAGTGTCAGACTTAAATGACTAGGCCACGCGCTCCGATTTATGTCTACAGAACTTGAACCCTGATCACTCCAGCAACATGTCCATGCATTAGCCCACCAATGGGCGGACACCGCCAATTGGCCCTGCGTCACAGAAAGCTGGACGTGTGTGCCCTCAGACGACCGTGGCGGGGTCAAAGATGACATCAGCAGACGGCATTTCAGCGTGTTTGAAGGACTGTGGCGGAGCTCCAGCTGGCCGCCTTCTTTTAGATTTGAATGGGTGTCCGGTGTCTTTATCTTGTCTTTTTAAACCACTGAACACAGCGATTTTGAAGAGATGAAGAATACCAAAGACCCGAATGACCAACCCGCGAAGACCGAGACTAACTGGACGAACTGCTGAGGATATCGGAGGAGTCACCCGAGACACTTGGGCATCAAAAATGAACAGAAATGAATGAGAACTCGCAGTGTCTGCCTCTGCGTCGCCCTCTTGTGGACGACAGACGGATTTCGTCTGAGCACACAAAGCTGTGAATTTAATGGAGCCTGAGGAGTGAGTTGTGTGCTGATGAGCTGCATGGCAATCTCTTTAAAAATAAATAAATAAAAATGCAATTCGTTCACTGGTGGGAGCCATCGGTCAGGTTGTAATGAAGTGTCCAGTGGTTATCGATGGGTTGCATTATCTAATGGTAATATACACATGTAAGGGGACATAGATGAGGCACAATATAATCTAGACATATAGATAAGGCACTGTATAATATTAATTGGTGGCTAAGAAAGGCACTTTATGATTGTGTGATAGATATGAGATAGATAGCTGTACGTAAGACTGTATACATTGTTTTATGAATTCATATAAGTATCTTTGTGTCTTCATGTAGTCACATAGGCTAAAACTGCTGGGTTCTCTGTGTGGCCATGAGTGTGCCCAGTAATGGATTGGCATTCCATCCAGGGCTGATTTCCTCCTTACACCTAATTTACCTTTTTAAGCTTTTCAGTATTTTTGTTATATAGTGCCTTTCATATGTGTCTTTCTACCCTTTATATCAACAGAAGTATGCCCTTATAATGCTTCACTGTAACTGTATTTGCCAAGTTGGAAGTTTTTTCTTTCTTTTTATTCAATTTGGTGTGTGTTTCTATTTTTGTTTTGGTCATAATATTTTCTATTAATTGAGCTTCTGTAAAAAGCCATATTATCCCCTGAGGACAAATAATGATCAATCAGTCACTCTCTTGTCCTTCTTTCACAAGCAGTGTGGTGGTCCAAATCCTGTTGTTGATACTGTGTGAACACGATCAAGTCACTTCACCTGCCTGTGCTCGCTTTACAAAAAACAAAGATATGGAATTGATTGTATCTTGAATATGGTAAGTTGCTTTGGATTAAAGCATCAGTAAAATAATAAGCTTTTTTTAATGTACTTTGTTTTTTTTTTACATTTGCATCAATTTATCCATTGCAGTCTCTTTATTAACTGAGGACTTTTCCTTTAGAGTTAAAATAATGATTTAATTGTGTTTTACTTCCCTTATACATCCACAAGGTAGCACCAGAGAGCCCCAAATCACAGACACAATAAAGCCATAGACACACTTCCAAATCAATTAATGGGTTTTATTGAGCCACAAGACCTTCTCCATAAGAAAATGACAAAAATAAAGCACCAAGTATAGTTCTTCTTACTCTTCCAAGAATGTAGCCCATTGCCTCCTGACTCTGACTCAGTCCAAAGGATGCACCAGCTTTCTTTTAAGCCTGTCCCAGGAATTGCTTCTGGTCTCTTGTCCCAGTCATCCAGAGCACTTCTGGGTTATGCAAAAACCAGGGCAGTCCTCCCCTGACAGCACCCTCTGGCGGACCCCAAAGACCCTGACAGGGTTGTGTTTCCAGACTCCATTTCCCATGCAAAACTGTGGGTGTCCCAGGGTTTAGCCCTGAGGAAGACTGCCAGCTACTGTGTGGGGGAATGACCCGTTCCTGATGAATTATTTTATCTGGTCCTTCCATTATGTTCTTCTGGCCGTGTATGAAACTTTGCACTATCCCGGCCAGGATGCCTCTGCTTCCTTAGAGGTACTCACAATGTACTGTACTGTGTATACAAATAAACATATATATAAAATCTTGATTATCCGTCAGGAGACGGGACCGAGGCCGTGATGGATAATAAAACAGCTACTTTAAAAATGATATACGGTAGATTAGTTTAGCGAATAGCCATATTTATTTACAAAAAAAAACTATATTAACAAAATATAATATAGTATTAACAAAATTAATTTATTTAATATTGTAATGACCAGCATAATAAGCAAATACAACTCAGAGGTACTGGAGTTTTCTATGTTTTACCTCAAGTCTTTGTTTCATAACAAACAGTGCCCTGTCTTATACTCCGCTATCTGGGTTACATATCATCTCCAAAACAATAAAAGAAAGCTCTCCATGCCAATCAGTTTATCTCCTGCCACTCACGTTCTTTTTTCTCTATACCAAAAACACTCCTGCTTATGGTCTCCTGACTCCCTACTTAAAACTTCCTACTGCCACACCTTCCTTTTCCTCCTAACTTCTCCTGTCACTCATTTCCTAAGAGGCATGTCCGCCCCTCACAGAACAGAAGCCCTTCACCCAGTCCAATCACTTACACAGCATTACACCCTTTCTGCTCCCGCACAGCGCATCACAAGCTGTCTGCACATCACAATATATTAACAAAACATGATATAATGGAATTTAAAAAGAAAACTACAATACAGGATAATATTACCATCAGTGGTTTCCATTTTCGATGTTTTTCAATTTTGTCGGCATCACACTTCATATCATTCACTGTTGTTCTTCTTACTCTGTAAATTAAAGCAATACTTGACGCACATTCACTGTTTCATAAACGTATAATAATTTCAGTTTTTTGTGAAAATGATGTGGCTGTAATATGCGTCAGTGTATTGTGTGCCTTTAATTTTCTCTCACAGTAATACTGGTTTGTATTTCCGTAAAATGCCTGTAATTTTCTCTGACAGTAATACTGGCTTTGATGTCCGTAATGTGACTTTAATTTTCTGTCACAACAGTGGGCAATCAGCAGAGTGTCCCCAGCAACTGATGTAATGTGTGGCGTGCAGTTGATAATCGTGACTGTGTCGTCTCCCCAGCAAGTACTGTGCAGTTCCCCAGCAAGTATTTAAATCTGTGCTCGCGTGTAGCTGATTATTGTATGTGTGGAGTCTCCCCAGCAACGGATTTTATGTGCGCGGTCGCGACTACCCAATCAGCACTCTCCCCAGCAATGATGTCTTTTATTTGCTTATCATGCGCTGCTGCGGCTAGGCCATTCATTGTGTGCCCAGCTTCCAGTGTGTGTGCGTCGACAGTGCCGTGCACATGGGCGGGGCACGGTGCAATATGCGTAGCGGCCCCACGCATGCACGCTTCACCAGAAGACACACACACGGACACCTGGACACACACAGGATTTTTATTAAAGAGGATGTAGAGAGAGAGAGAGGAGCTATAAATGTTGGACATACAGACGGATAACTGTGAAAAATGCTACAGAGATAACAAAACAGAAATAATGACAGAAAGGAAGCACTTATGTGTCAATGTGTGGGGCAACATAGCGCCTTACGCTGAATATCAATAATTTGGTGTCCTGCACAGCAGGTGCCATCCTCTTGGGCTGTAAAGAGGGTTAATTACGTCTGGGTGGAGAGCCCGTGCTCAGAAGTGAATGGCAACAGAATGGATATAATTGAGCATCAAAAAAAGTCAGCCGTGAATACTGCAAACACAATAAAGCTGCAAAAAGAAAAGGTCAAAATCTCAATGGACACGACCAACTGCAAAATCACAATGTTGGCTGAAAGATGGAACAAAAGTGAGAAACCTACTAAAAAATGTTTAACGATTTATAGTAAAACATCAATAGTAAACGTCAACAGCAATAGGAGAACATCAGTACAACTATACATAAATATGACCTACAACGTCAACAACCTAATTTTGAAAACCTAACTCTCAAAGGTATTGATGAAGAAGATCTAACAGAATTCTTTCAACTAGATGTCATATTGCGTAGTCAAGGACATCAGTGGGAATTAAAGGGGGTGCATTGAGGATGATGCCAGAAAGCACTTCTTTATGCAAAGAGTTGTGGAAATCTGGAACAAACTACAAAGACATGGAGTTGAAGAAGAAACTTTGAGAATCTTTAAGGATGAGAAATCGGGACAGTTTAGCTGTTAGCTTAACAAATGGGCCTGATGGACTAAATGGTCTCCTCTTGCTTATCAGATTTGTTATGTTTGTATCACCAATAAAACATCAGAGAAAAATCAGGCAGGCTAGATGAGATCAAGCAACTGCAAAAGGACTGTGTGCTGATGAGTTGTTACAAAAGTTAAAATAAGGCTTTACATAACAGCAGATTGTCTTACTAAGGATCTTTAGGGTCCACATGTAACATGTCATAGATGGTGGGTTTAAAGACAAAGAGTCAGATTGTTCTAAAATGTCAAAACGTGCAGAAATGGTCTAAGGTAAGAGATATTTGTGTAAAACAGAGTTTTCTCTTTCCTTGAAGTCTAAACTACTTAAGTGCACAGTAAAACAGGACCACTTCATAGACACTGCCAGACAGTACACTTACTGTATGAAATGCACATTTTGTGCGTATCACGAGAAAGAGCATCACTTATTAAATAAGGAAAAACCCAAACAAACTTTGGTGGAGTGGCTTGTCATCTGCTCTAACCCTTATCCGCCTTATCTCTCTCAGTTTCTCAAACTGCTCCCCCGTTGTCCCTTTGGTCCTCTTTTCACCCATCACTCTAAGCTCCAAGTGCCTCTGACAGGGGGTACATTTTAAAACCAAAGCTTTTTAACTAATTCTAAGGTGTGCACACATCTTGTCATTTCATATTGCCCATGGTATGGTTTGTTACCCATTTAAGTGCCGAAGTTACTAATATTTCTTACAATAAATAAGTATGAAAGACCAAGAAAAAAACTTTTTTCATTTTCTTTTGTGACATCCCATGTGGGAGAGAGTAATGAAAAGATATATGAGAATAAATTAGCATGGCAAGCTGATCTGATGCATGGGAGGGATGTGAAATTCCATGGGATGCTGCATATTGAAGACAAATGGCTGGGTAGACCTTGACTCCGATTGTGAAAAGCAATTAGTGAGTTTTGGGACGACAGTGAAATGACAAAAAGTTTGCCTTGACATTGGAATTACTCAGATCACTTTATTCACAAATCATAAATAACAGGAGACGCTCACTACAAAAAGTATGAAGAAATTCATTGAAGTGCTGGGTGGGCAGCCTCTCCTGAGGTGTCCCATATATAGTCTGCGTTCCTTTAATGGGGGAAGTGACATTCTTAACATCTATAACTCTGTGATGACTAGTGCGCTTTTCTACGCTGTGGTATGCTGAGCTGGTAACATCACTTCAAGAGAAGCCCATCAAATCAACAAGCTAATGAAAAGGGAGAGCTTAGTTATAGGACACACTCTGGACACCCTGGAGGTATAGGAGTAGAGAATTAAAGCAAAACTGTGTGCCATTATGAACAATGCTGCACGTCCTGTCTCTGACACACTAAGAAGACTTGCAGACAATGAATGACTCAGCAGAAGTGTGTCAGGAAATGCTATGGGGGCTCCTTTATGCTAACATCAATATGCCTGCAAAGCACCTCACTGTAACAACAAAGTCTGAATTTTTCTTTCTTTTTAATTTTCTTGCATTTTAGTTATTGTGGTGTATGTTCAGAGCCTACTGTGTGAGCATATTTATTTATTAATTTGTCAACCTATCTATTTATATATTTATTTATTTAAAGAATTTAAGTTAAAAGTAACATTTCCTCCTGTGGACAAGTAAAGTTTTCTCTCTGTCTCTCTATCAATAACTTTCCCATAATGCAGTTTATCAAGTGTACAGTGCATTTCTTCTGTCTTGAGCTTTAGATCATGCTTTTATTTATCTATTATGTACAAAATGTGGCCTAGTTGGACAATAATCCAGTGACCAGAGTCCAAATACCCATCTGCTCCGTGTCCATATGAGGTTTGCATGTTCTTGGTTTTTGCACATACATTCTCCTGGGAACAGACTCTGGCTTTGCTTTGAATCAAAAAGAATGCACACAAAATGAAGGTAAGTAGGCCATGCAATGTTGTGTGTGCGAATGTGGCCAGTGGCAGTTATGGTCATTGTAAAACCTATAATACACATAGGGTGAAAGTGATGGGAGCCTCTGTCACTAACAAAATGACTCGTATTTAAATGGATTTTAGAAAGAACGTTAAATGCTCCTCCTACACTAATTGTAAAGCCTCCCATATTATGTCTCTGTGTTCCTTCATTAAGTCTGAGAGGGGAGATATGAAGGATGAGCAGCGAGACTGTGTCTTGTCAATACACATCACTTTGTAGAAAGCTAAACCTCAAACACACTTGTCAGTTACCTACCTGGCTTGTGCTCCGTCTCATCTTTGTATACGATGTTAAGATGTTAAAGAGTGAGTGAGTGTTATAATAATTGTATTATTGTTCACAGGGCTTAGGTTACAAATTAAAACTTGTCATGTTTACTTAATAGATCAGGCTTAAAACAGTTTGATCTGCCCATCTTCATACTTTTTTATGCAGATACCCATGCACAGAGTGATATTAAGTGTAAATTTTAGCCTTCCAAGGTCAACTACATAAAGGAAAGGATAATTTTGTGGGCACTCAACCACATCTAGTTCAAGGTACACAAAGTGCCATCCTGGACATTGAAAAGAGAAAGAAGACTGAAAAGACTTTGTAATGGCAAAAAGTAAAACAATTATTACAAATAAATAAAAAGTAATATACTGTAAAGTAGTAATATGAAACGATCTTGGCAGTAGCTGTAAGAAAACTGTGCTATGAAAAATAATGAGTTTTCGGCCTTGATTTAAATGCAGATACTAACGGCTAATTTTGTTTTTGGTAGATCACTCCAGACGACTCTTGGAATTTTAAGGATGCCTGAATCTTGAGATTACAATGTAAGCCCTAAAATACAGGCATTACCTGTATATGTTTTATAAGCCAAGCAGTTGCTGAACTATTTAAAACTTTAAATGTGAGAATCTATCAACTTAATTATGAAGGTTCTACTGAAAGTAATGCATGTGTGCCATTTCTCCAAAACTACTAACCCAAATATAGGGTGGTCCAGATCTAATTATGCAATTTTCATCACGTTATAACTTATTAAGTTTATTACATAGAAAATCACCCAAAAAAATCCCGGACCATCGAGAAGTGTACAAACTGATGACATGAAGAATCGTCTTCACACCGAACTGGAATCGTCCCCGCATAAATCAAAGTCATCCAGACGATCTGGATCTGCATAATTAGATCTGGACCACCCTGTAGAATAACTCTTACTGCATGATTGATTTAATTTCTGTATTTTTAGGAGTTGCAGAACCAGGTATATGTAGAAGTAACAGAGCAGTCATCGAGTTCTTGACCAACAAAGATCACACTGCCACTGACATAAGCAAACAGTTCAGAAATGCGTATGGTGAGGTGACAATTGATGAGAGTAATGAATGAAGATAAGTGAAAAAGGAAGGTGAAACTAAACCATGCAGTAGAAGGCCATCGACGGCATTCACCAAGGAAAACCAAAGCTGGGTGAACAACATGATTCTCAGAGAAGAGATTGTTTAGTAACTTAGCTGTGGTCATAGTGCTGTCAAGCAGATTGTCCACAACCTTGGATACAGGAAAGTGTGTGCTAAGTGGGACAACAATGAACAGCGACCACTGCATTGCATCACTCTGGAAGCTTTGAGAAGACATTGTGATATATGGCCGGCCGTTCACACCGGCCAATACCCCCACACCGCCAGGTGGAGCCCTCCCTGCAGCATGGAGGTGCCCCGAAGGCCAGCAGGGCATCATGGACATTGGAGTCTTTATTCACAGCCCTGCTGGATACCATGGGGGCCGCCAGTAGATGCTGCTGGGAGGAACGAAGGATATTTTCCCTACGCCCCGGAAGTATGTCTGAGTCACATGGACAAGGGGAATGACGTGCTTCCGGGGTGAAGAAAAGGACTTTTTATCTGACCCGGAAGTGATAAGGAATCATGGACTGGGGATTGGAAACACTTCCGGGTCAGGGAATATAGGACTCTGGGAACTCCCAGACGAGGAGCTGAGCTGGGTGGAAGGGTGGCAATGCGTCTGAGAGTAGGAGGATTGTGATTTTTGAGTATTGGGTATTAATTAATGAGTATTGTGGAGAGGTGGGTGCTTTGTGCACTGTGCATTATTAATAAAGTCGCTATTTGGACTTTTATGTGGTGTCTGGCATCTTGGATAAGGGTTCAAGGGAGCGATAGTGCCCCCTATCTGTCACAACATCCATAAAAAAAGTCAACAGAAAGTACTGAATGCAACTTACACCACAGCAATGCACAGCCCCACACTTCTTTGGTAACATAACAGGTTCTTGCACAAATGAAATGGTTAGTGGGGCCACATCTGGCACACTCAGATTGTCACCTTTTGAGTCAGATTGTAGGAGTTGATAATTAATAATTGAATAAGACACACACCAAGGGGGACATGAACAAATGTAGGAATCTGTGTGATTTCTTGTGTCCACCCAGAGAAACAGCAATAAATGTTGGAAATGAAACAATGAATTTTAAGTTGGTTAATTAATCATCAGTTCTGCCTTTGGGAATACCTGAAATTAATCAAATAATTTGGCAAGGCTCTAGCTTACTTTACCGTACCTTTCTCTGTTAAAGGAGGGGGGCCTCTGGTCATTAGATATTAGCCAGTCACTTTAACAAACAAAATAACACAATTTACGGTATTGATAAACCCAAGGATTATAGACATTGTAAATGCATATGTATATACACAACTGCCACCTGGCCCACAGTTCATCTTTGCAGAGAGACTGTCAATGTGTGATCCAAAAAGAGAAATAGGTTGTCAGTTCTGTGCTCCCCAAACAGAGGGTGGCTCATCAGCTTTTAGTTTCAGAGTGCAGATTTCAGAGGTTTTCAGTCATTTTGGAGAAACCCCTGGAGTTCAGTGAGAACAGTTCCCAGATGGGATGAGTGTAGCTAGTTTTAAGTAATTGTATAATTTATCCTGAATGGATTAAAGTTGCTCACAGTTATAAAATCACTATGTCATCATGGGTGAGTTTTTCTGTCCATCAGAGTTGTCATTTTCTAGAGGTCTTAGTTCTAGCTTGAGTCCATATGACACCTTCTGGCTCAAGTAGTGTGCAGAGGGGCCTCAGCAGAGTGGTCATTTGAAGTCTGATTTACTTCTTTGTCATCAGATGAAGTCCAGGTCAAGCACACTGGAATTCAGTCACTTTGTTTGGGATGCAAGTGGATTTTTTTTTAACTGGATGCCTGCATCCCTGATAAATCAGCTTTCTTAACAGGCCTGGTGTGCCGCCAAAGCCTAGCAGAATGGTGTAATCAGAATATAAGTTTAATATGTCACTGTGCTCTGTGCAAATATTTTAAATCTGCTTTTCTTTTCTTCTCACATGTACAGCTAACACAAAGCCAGATTAAGTACAGGGGGCCCAGCATTTAGAATTGCTAGGCAAGCATCTTAAGACAAGACAAGTTAAGAACAACTGCAAATGGGCAACGTGCACTATTTCTGTGTGTTAGAGTCAGCATGAAATTGTATCATCTCTTTGCCTTGTTTGGAATGGCATGATTTACCTAAGTGAGGGCCTGCACATGGAGAAAGAGTATAAAGCCTTGGAACATTGCTTGCACACCTTTGAAGCCAATGGAAGGGTGGGAGATAACGTTATCCGATCCAGAAAATCCTTCCAGCGCAGCGACGAAAATGGCAGACTGTATACATTGAGCTTCCACTTCAGTGAAAAGTCTTGTCATGGCTTCCTCATTTGTTATGCCACATAAATCGTCATTAAAGAAAATTATTTCTCCTATGTGATTTCTTACCGCTGTATCACTATGGGAGGGGTATCACTTTAATATCATATCTATATAGTCTTGGGTTATGTAACATGCCACAATTACAAAAGAACTTATTCTAACCAGGGAGCTAGCGCCCCCTGCTGGATAGAAATGGGCAATGTCTACTTTGTCCTACAAGATGAAGGAAACCTTTCCAGGATGGCGCCTCACTGACACAGGTGAAGTGAAAGAGGCAATCAGATGCTGGTGTAAGGAGCACGCAAAAGAGTTTTTCTGCAGTGGATTTGACAAGTGAGTGCCAAGGTGGCACAAATGAATTGCCACCAGTGGAGACTATTTTGAATAGTACCATGTTGTAGACAAAGAGATACTCTACACATGTCTCATGCTGTTAATAAAGAAGTCATGACTTGGCAGACATTACCTTTGGCACAACCCTCATAGAAGCCAGTGAGGTGATTTAAGGGCTGGAGTGGAGTGAGGGTGGCCATATGGTTTCGGTTTTTACTTCTTTATTCCAATCATTACTAAACTGCTGCAGTTAAAGATGCATGTAACTATGATGATTTGTATCTGTATTCTATGATTCTAGGCTAAATTGTTTACAGCAAAAATCCATCTAAGCATTCAGTTTGATTTGAATCTTTGATTTTATGGTTGACATGTAGATCCAGGGAATGCAGCTGATTGTGTCATTGAGAACAGCAGTGTCTGAAGAGTCTTGTTTGTTCAAAGACAAATGTCAAGATGATGACATGCTGGTCATCCATTCATCCTTTAGTTGTCATTTTTACGTGGAATGATTTTTACAGTCCTGTCACTTCTTTCTCTCTTTTGTAAATTGAGATTGAGAGGTTTACCCCACACATTCATTTGAAATGCACTTTTGTTTTTATTTCTTTTTAGTCTTATATTTCCAATATTTAGTGTATTGAGAAGCATTCCTAAAGCACTAACTCTGTTGCACTCTCATCGTGTTTGTTTAATTAAAGGTGAGTATCTGATCACTATTCTGCTTATGAGAGATGAGCTAGACTTAATTTCTCATTCATGTTCATCACTTTCATTCAGTAAAGGACTGTGGGCAGCAAGAGCATTTCTGGACTGGAATCGGCATAAGGCAGAAATCAAGCTTAGACGGAATCCCAACTTGATATACACACATACACTCAGACTGGTCCAGGTAAGATATGATAATAATACTTTTATTTATACAGCACCTTTCTCATGCTCAAGGCGCTTCACAGAGTCTCAGAAAGAATAGCAGGTATATGTAACATTGGATACAAATATTTTCTGCATAGAACACTAAAACAGAAAAATGCAGGATATACAAAGCATTAAATAAAATAAAAGACAATAAAAGAGTAAAATTCTAAATTCAATACTAAAAGAAAAGCCTGAACAAATCACATCATTTGTGATATAACAGACACACAAATCATCCTGAGCATCTGGACAGAGAGGGTTAAACTGAAGAAGGGGCAGAATGTTAGGGTAAGTTAAAAGCCTTCCTGAACAGTTGAGTTTTCAGTTGTTTTTTTACAAGAATGAATGGAGTCGGCTGATCTCATTAATTTCGGGAGGTCATTCCAAATTCTGGGCGATATACAGCTGAAGGTCCTGTCACCCATACAGTGCAGGTCAGTGTGAGGCACAACAAGATGGCCAGAATCAGAGGACCTTAGTGGGTGAACAGGGGTGTAGCGATGGAGAAGGACACTGATGTCATCTAGTGTGAGATCATTTAAAGCTTTGTTATATTCAATCCTGTAAGACACTGGGAGCCAGTAAAGGCAAGAAGTGGAGGAAGGGCCAGTGGCTGGAGAGTAGAAACGCTTGCTGTGACAAACCTTATTGCATAAGCTAAGAAGTGAGCCTCTGAAATAACCAATGAGGAAAATGATCATGCTGTGTTATGAAAATCAGTTTCTTACTTATGAAATCATGTGATTTAATTCTTCTAATTTAATAATTTAGTGTTTTATTAGACCAATAAATGGCAAATAATTTCTATTATATCTTTTTACAGGAGTTTATTTTATTTGTTTATTTATTTGACATTGTCTGCCTTAGATTTACACAAGTGGTTTCATCCTCTATCTCTTCGTTCAGTCATTCCTCTCTTCAAAGGATACCCACATAAACCGAATATAATGTTATGCATTAATATTAGCAGAACAAAGTCTTAATTGGAAGGGTAGTGTAGTGGTTAAGACTTTGGACTGTGATTGTTTATTTTTACTGAGTGACCCTGAAAAAAACACTTCACCAGACTGTGCTCCAACTGAAAAAACACACACACGCACTCTCCATCATACTAAGCCAATAAAACTGGAGTGGCTGCAGAACAACCAATGCAGACACACAGAAACTATGCCAACTTTATGCAAGGCTAAGATTTTAATCCATTCTCAAGGAGCTGGGAGGCAAAAGTGTTAATCACTGCAGAGCTTTTCTATACACTGTGAGCTGAAGCAAGAATTGGAGAAGTAACCTGGTTGTTTAAAGTCCAGTGTTCGACACCACACTGCCTCTAGAGTCAACCTTCAAGTATGTGAAGAGATTTGGGTGGAGTTACGCTGTAAAATAACATTTTGGTAAGTTATTCAGTTGATCTGTCTTTATTTTATATAGTGCTTTTCATGGTAAGCACTTCTCAAAATGGCTTTGAATTTACATTACACAAAATCATTAAATAAAGTTTGAGCTAATTTACTGGAGGCTAGAGTGTAAATAAGCTGGAGAACTTAATTTAATAAATCCCGAGTGCACTTTTAAATGTAAGCACTTTTGAGCATTTGAACAGTCTACACGAGAACAGGCCATTCAACTCAATGTAGTTTGCCAGTTCTTCCAAATTAACATCAAGTTGAGTTTTGAAGGTTCCTCAAGTCCTACTGTTTGCCATACTACTTAGTAGCTTATTCCATTTGTCTGTGGTTCTCAGTGTAAAGAAAAACTTCATTATGTTGATGGACCTGGAGCCTGGAGACCAAAACTGCACACAGTACTCCAGATGAGGCCTCACCAGTGTGTTATAAAGCTTGAGCAGAACCTCCTTGGACTTGTACTCCACACATCAGGGCAATAAACAACATCACATTCTGTTAGCCTTCTTAATGGCTGTTGAGCACTGTTTGGCAGTTGATAGTGACAAGTCCACTACAACTCATAAATCCTTCTCATAAGGTGTACTCTCGATTTTCAGACTTTCTATTGTGTATTCATACCTCACATTTTATATTTATATTTAATACTTTACATTTATTTACATTAAATGTCATCATCCACAAATCTGCCCAAGCCTGTATGCTGTCCCAGTCCCTCTGCAATTATTCAATGGATTCTAGATTATCTGCCAATTGACCTAGCTTAGTGTCATCTACACTATATATATATACTAGCAGAATACCCGTGCTTCGCAGCGGAGAAGTAGTGTATAAAAGAAGTTATGAAAAAGAAAAGGAAAAATTTTAAAAATAACGTAACATGATTGTTAATGTAATTGTTTTGTCATTGATATGAGTGTTGTTGTCATATTTATATGTATCTATATATCTATATCTATATCTATATCTATATCTATATCTATATATATATATATATATCTATACTAATTAATAAAAGGCAAAGCCCTCACTCACTCACTCACTCACTCACTCACTCACTCACTCACTCACTCACTGACTGACTGACTGACTGACTGACTGACTCATCACTAATTCTCCAACTTCCCGTGTAGGTAGAAGGCTGAAATTTGGCAGGCTTATTCCTTACAGCTTACTTACAAAAGTTAAGCAGGTTTCATTTCGAAATTCTACGCGTAACGGTCATAACGGTCAACAATGTCC
>JANRMT010062799.1:9134529-9146414 GCA_026402145.1 Polypterus bichir lapradei | reverse complement strand
AAAAAGAAAAGGAAACATTTTAATAATAACGTAACATGATTGACATTATAATTGTTTTGTCATTGTCATGAGTGCTGCTGGCATATATATATATTGTGAAAAGGGCGCTATATAGCGCCTGACCCGGCACAGACTACGCAGAGGCACGTGTTCACACTCAATGGTCTTTATTTTTTTGCTCTTCAGCCGTGGGCACACGTCTTCCCCGTGTCCCACCGGCCTAACACAGTCCCAAGCACAAACCCCACACCAAATGCTTCCTGGCACCACCACTCCTCCTCCCAGGCAACCTCGTCCTCTTCCTCCCGATTCTGGCCACGATTGCTGGGAGGCACGCCCTTTTATACCTCACCCGGAAGTGTTCCAGGTGCCTGACCAGCTGGTCTTAATTGCACCTCCAGGTGGGGCTGATAAACCGTCCAGTGTGGTGGCTGGTTGTCCGCAGCACCCCCTAGCGGCCACCACAGCAACCGGGCTGCTGTGGTGGACTCCATGTCCCATGGGGGGGAAGGTACTGCAATGTCCATGATGGCTCCCCCGGGACGTATGCAGCAGAGGCATCCCGGCCGGGCATGGGACCCGGCTGTCCGTCACAATATATATACATACATGTGTACATATATACACACACACATATACTATGGGGTGCGAAACAGGCAAATACATTGATTTTCTGAATATATAAAGTCGGCGTCAGAATATATAAAGTCAAAACTTGAATATATAAAGTCATTCCCGAATATATAAAGTCACTGTCGGAATATATAAAGTCAAAACTTGAATACATAAAGTCAGCGTCGGTATATATAAAGTCAAATCTTTTTTCTAAATATATAAAGTCAAAACTTGAATAAATAAAGTCATAGCTGGAATATATAAAGTCAAAACTTGAATATATAAAGTCATCGCTGGAATATATAAATTCAAAACTTGAATATATAAAGTCAGCGTCAGAATATATAAAGTCAGCGCTGAAATATATAAAGTGAAAACCTGAATATATAAAGTCAGTGTCGGAATTTATAAAGTCATTCCTGATTATATAAAGTCAGCATCGGAGTATATAAACTCATTCCTGAATATATAAACTCAAAGTCAAAATATATTGATTGAAGCGACTCTGAACTGAAGTAAATTAACAAAAACGTATTCAGAAAAATAAATTAAAAAAACACTGTTCGGTCAATGTTTTGAAAATGATGTATTTGCCCTGCCCAGGATTGGTTCCTGCCTTGCACCCAGTGTTGGCTGGGATTGGCTCCAGCAGACCCCCGTGACCCTGTGGTCGGATTCAACGGGTTGGGAAATGGATGGATATTGCAGCACTGACTTTGTATATTCCGACGATGACTTTATATATTGAAGTTTTGACTTTATATATTCCAGCGCTTACTTTATATTGTGAGCTGGATGGCTTCGCTATTACGTGTGGGGACGAAACTTCACTTTGGTAACTGATCATGCTCCACTTCAATGGTCATACCGACAGAAAGATACAAACTCTCGCCTCATGAGATGGTTTCTGGGCTTACAACCTTACCGTTTCACAGTAAAACATCGACCAGGTTCTGAACACGTCAACGCAGACGTATTATCAAGACTAAATGAACCTGGTACAGAGAATCGCTTGATTCACGGAAATGTGAATAAAGCTGAGGGGGAGGGTGTGAGCTGGAGGGCTGATCGCACCCCAAGAAGATACAGACGCCTCTGGGAAAACCACAACCCCTGAAACACAGACTACCCTCACATTGCTCCTTACTTTCTCACTTGCGCTATAACGCGTAATGCAAACCTCGCGCAATACTCCGCTAACTTAAAAGACTTGTGCAGCGCCTGTCAGTTGAAAATTGATTGTTTGCTTGCTTTTATCGCTCTCTCTCTCTGATCCTAGCAGAACTGTCATCTCTGACTTGTCATGGAGCATGTTTAAGCTCATGTGTTTGCAATGTTTGAATAAAAATCCTTCTTGTTTCTACGACCTCATGTGTCTATGTGCAAATCTGTGACCCAAGCGTGACAATATATTCCGACGCTGACTTTATATATTTAAGTTTTGACTTTATATATTCCAGCGCTTACATTATATATTCCGAAATATTCCAACGCTGTCTTTATATACTCAGGTTTTGACTTTATATATTTGGGAATGACTTTATATATTCAAGTTTTGACTTTATATATTCCAGCGCTGACTTTATATATTAAAGTTTTGACTTTATATATTCAGAAACAAGTTTTGACTTTAAGTTTTGACTTTATTTATTCCGACAGTGACTTTATATTTTTAACGCGTTATGGAGCACATGCATCGAAGCTTCTCAGCTGTGCGATTGTCAATGTAACCCTTTTGTAAGTAGTGCCTGGAGGATTCAGTGTGGAGAAACCCTAGACACAGCGTGTGTATTAACTTGTGGATTTTTCTGTGAGTATTTGGTAGCAGTGTGATGAAGTTGCTTCGGAAAACGGCGTTAGCCGCGGAGCTCAGCTCAGAGCGAAATGAGGTAAATGGGAGGGGATATGATGACGTGACTCCCCCACCCGCCTTAACTGTCAATCCCCCACAAACACAGTCTCTCGGAATTTGCATAAGCACACCCCTTCACCTGCAATTTTAACTTAGTTACAAAGTGATCAAAACTCTCGTTTATATCCTGCGTCCTCTCATTAAACTTGTATCCCACATTACCCGTGGGCATGAAAAACGCCAGCGGCAGCCTGTCTATTAACTTAATTTAAAGTTTAGGTTTATACCTTGCTTTGTTTCCGAAGTAGCAGTACTCATGAATATGGTAGTATATGTCACTCGCTCGCTTCTTATTGTTTCGCTGCCTTCTCAATTATATAATGCATGTTTTCTTCAGCGCATTTTGGAGCTCTTCCTGGTTTTCTAAATAGTGCGTTGACAGTCAGTTCACGTGATTACGTGGGAGGCGTGATGATGTCACACGAAACTCCGCCCCCACGGCTTTCAAGCTCAACTCCATTACAGTAAATGGAGAAAAATACCTTCCAGTTATGACCATTACGCGTAGAATTTCGAAATGAAACCTGCCCAACTTTTGTAAGGAAGCTGTAAGGAATGAGCCTGCCAAATTTCAGCCTTCTACCTACACGGGAAGTTGGAGAATTAGTGATGAGTCAGTCAGTCAGTCAGTCAGTCAGTCAGTCAGTCAGTCAGTGAGGGCTTTGCCTTTTATTAGTATATATATATATATATATATATATATATAACTGCTCAAAAACATTTAAAGGAACACTTTGAAAACACATTAGATCTCAATTGGGGAAAGAAAAAATCTATACTGATATGGACTGGGTAATGTTTTAGGAATAAAAGGATGCCACATCATTTGATGGACATGAAAATTAGCAACCTACAGAGGACTGAATTCAAAGACGCCCCAAAAATCAAAGTGAAAAAATGATGTGGCAGGCTAGTCCATTTTGCCCAAATTTCATTGCAGCAACTCAAAATCATACCCAGTAGTTTGTATGGCCCCCACATGGTTGTATGCATGCCTGACAATGTTTGGGGGCATGCTCCTAATGAGACGATGGATGGTGTCCTGGGGGGATCTCCTCGCAGATCTGGACCAGGGCATCACTGAGCTCCTGAACAGTCTGAGGTGTAACCTGGCAGCGTCGGATGGACCAGAACATTATGTCCCAGAGGTGTTCTATTGGATTTAGCTCAGGTGAGCGTAGGTGCCAGTCAATGGTATCAATTTCTTCATCCTCCAGGAACTGCCTGCATACTCTCGCCACATAAGGCCGGGCATTGTCATGCACCAGGAGGAACCAAGGACCCACTGCACCAGCATATAGGGTCTGACAATGGGCCCAAGGATTTCATCCCGATACCTAATGGCAGTCAAGGTGCCATTGTTTAGCCTGTAGAGGTCTGTGCGTCCCTCCCCAGACCATCACTGCCCCACCACCAAACATGTCATGCTGAGGAATGTTACAAACAGCATAACGTTCTCCACGGCTTCTCCAGACCCTTTCACATCTGTCAGGTGCTCAGGGTGAACCTGCTCTCATCTGTGAAAAGCGCAGGGTGCCAATGGTGGACCTGCCAATTCTGGTATTCTATGGCAAATGGCAATTGAGCTCCACGATGCTGGGCAGTGACCACAGGGCACACTAGATGATATCGGGCCCTCAGGCCACCCTCATGAAATCTGTTTCTGATTGTTTGGTCAGAGACATTAACACCAGTGGCCTTCTGGGGGTCATTTTGTAGGGCTCTGGCAGTGCTCATACTGTTCCTCCTTGCCCAAAGGAGCAGATACCAGTCCTGCTGATGGGTTAAGGACCTTCTACGGTCCTGTCCAGCTCCTCTAGAGTAACTGCCTGTCTCCTGGAATCTCCTCCATGCCCTTGAGACTGTGCTGGGAGATGCAGCAAACCTTCTGGCAATGGCACATATTGATGTGCCTGCCATCCTGGAGAACTTGGACTACCTGTACAACCAAACTCTGTAGGGTCCAGGTATCGCCTCATGCTACCAGTAGTGACACTGACCGTAGCCAAATGCAAAACTAGCGAAAAAACAGTCAGAAGAGATGAGGAGGGAAAAATGTCAGTGGCCTCCACCTGTTAAATCATTCCTGTTTTAGGGGTCATCTCATTGTTCTCCCTCTAGTGCACCTGTTGCTAATTTCATTAACACCAAAGCAGCTGAAATTGATTAACAGTCCCCTCTGCTACTTAACTGACCTGATCAATAGCCCAGAAGTTTAATTTACTGTACTTGATGCTATACCCTGATTAAAAACTGTTCCTTTAATTTTTTTGAGGAGTGTATATATATATATATATATATATATATATATATATATGTATAACACCATCTACTTTCTGTGCCTGAACCAATTCTGCTCCCACCTACACATGACACAGTCAACTCTCACCTCTTTGTAGTATCTAGTGTCAATAAGGACTTAATGACTATAATACAATGAGTAATTTACATTTTCACAGCATTTTTCGTTGACTTCATTTGCTCAGCATCACATGGTATGTTAGCATTAGGATATCCAGTTCAATCATTCAAGCTTTCTTTTATATAATGCATTGCCATTTACATTTTAAACTGAGCACAGGCTGTGAAAGATCAGCCCGACTACAGACAGATACCAGGAGACACAAGTCCAAAAGCACACACTTTTAATTTCTTTTCTTTAGCACACACAATACAGTGCACAAATCACCCCAATTGGGCTTATTCCCGTCTTTCCTTCTTTTTCCTTTGACTTTACTCTCTTTTCCTTTGCCGCCTCCACTCCTCTCCCTCAAACTCTGTCCTCTGCCTCCCAACTCCAGCTCCCTGAATGGAGTGAGGTGGCCTCTTTTATACCGCACCCAGAAGTGCTTCAGGTGCTCTCCGATCATCTTCCGGCAGCACTTCCGGGTGTGGTGGAAGTGCTGCATGGGAACCTAGATCCTCTTCTGGTAGCACTTCCATGTGTGGCAGAAAATTTATAAGATTATATAAACATATAAATTTGTGGGAACCTTTAAATCTATCCAGTCTGTGTTTAATTTATATTTTTGGTGTTAAGGAAGGTTATAACAGAGTTACAAAAGGTTCTAAACACAATTTTTTAGATTTTGAGGTTTAATTTATAAAGGGGGTATTAAAATAGCTAAATAATGAACTAAAATGACCAAATTATTTCTTAATGATGCAGTTACTGCTGCCCTATGATGGACCAGTGCCTTTCACAAGCCTATAGCTTGCCTTGTGCTCAGTGCTGTTGAGATAGTCTCCAGCCCACCACAGTTCTTAACTGTATTTAGCACATCTGAGAATCTGTCCATTCATTTTCAAACGCACTTATCGTGAGCAGGGAAGCCGGTGCCTATCCCTATGAGCTATATTTTTTAAACTACTTTTCTTATTGTGGGATCATGGGAAGCTGGGGCCTATAAGAGTGACACTGGCTGGAAGACATGAGTCAACCCTAGATGAGATGCCAGTGCATCATGGGGTACGCTTCCTCAATGAGTTTGACCTGCCAATTAATGTTGGAAGGTGGAGGAAATTAAAATAGGCATTAGGGAGAAATTGTAAACTCCAAACAGACACAAAATTAGGATATCAATGGAAGTCTTTGCAGCTGTGGGGCATTGGGCTAACCAGGCTGAACTTGTTTTTTGGTTCTCAGAATTCTTCATCTGTTTCTTTTGGCTGCTCCTGTTAGGGGTTGCCACAGTGGATCATCTTTTCCCAAAATTCCAGTATTTGCTTCTAAGAATGGATTATGAAAAAAGAAACCTTTAAGAGTATAAAAGAAGAGAGAAATGTAAGAGATCCACAGATGTATGGAATAACTTATCGAGTAGTGTTGTGGACAGTGTGACTTTGGGGAACTTTCAAAACGTGAAGAAATTAGGTGAATAAGATTACCAAGCTTGTTGAGCTGAATGGCCTGTTTCTCATCAAAACTCTTGTAATAAACAAGGAACCCCATGGCAGATGGGAACCTAAGTCTGGCTGCATCTGTATTGACTTGCATGGTAAATCCACTGAAGAGTGTCTAAAGACGTGGAAGTAATGGACTTACTCCTTAGAGTGGACCTTAGTTCACTGACTCACTTTCAGTTTTCCTTTCTTCACCACAAAAATTCAGACAACATTCTTTAATTAGATAAGTTCTGCAGCTTGAGAATCTCATGACATTTTTCAATGTGAGTGAGTTAAACAGCCACGAAAAATCTTAATATGTACTGATAATAATCCTTTATCAGCAATCACCATCCCCCAACAAAGCCCTTCAGTACTTTCATTCACAAATGCTTCCCAAAGAGAATTAACAGCAAATAATGTGTAAACAGTCTTTACTGATGCAGACTACCAGGAGCATTTCTCTCCCATCTGCCGAGCAGCTGACGCATGTAGGTCACTCTCTGGCCTAATCGTGCTCGACTTGGTAAGCGGCTTTGCGTTTGCATGACTTATCACTGCCTGCCAACAGCAAGCTGTATGCGGGATAATGGCATAGAGCAATATGCCGTCTAGTTGAGGTATGTGGTATTTCCCTTTATTTAATTTAGCTTTTCAAGTAGATAAGGCTGAAATCATTCTAAGGAATGGTTGTAAGTACCCACCGACCAAAGATGAATAAATACATCGTTTGGAAATAATTTGCATTAGAAGCTATCTTTTCAATTGCACCTCTGAGAAAGTTTGCTTGGCTTACTGGGTGGCTGGCAATAAGCCAAGTATTCCCCACACTTTCCACATCAGTCCCTAACTGGAAGATAACATCTGAAAGAAGTTAAAGAACATGTGGAATGGTGAAGCCCCCAGCAACTTTGACATTGCCACACTGCCTACTGTACCTTCCCACCTTAGTGTCTGGTGAGAATTTGTGTGCAGAAGTGTTTTTATTAGAAAACTGCTTTCACCAATATTCAGTACTCATGTAAATGAACCACAGGTGCACCTGCATTTTACCCTGATGTGAGGGGAAAAAAGGGTAAGGGGACAACAAATGAATGATGCTGCATGAGATAAGACACGATACAACCTGCACCATCATTCCTGTGAGTCCAACTAACCAGTACCTTTGTGTAGGTCACCTGCAGACACCTCTGTTCTGCATCTTGTGTACTCTCTTAGGTTGTGGCCTTTTTGACTGCTCTCCTAGGTGACAGATGACAGGATACGAAGGCTACAGCAATTTTTAAAATCAGGTACCATCAAAAGGCAAAAAAAAAAAAAATCTATATACATCCTGTGGTGGTTAGAAGGAACAGCAAGATAACATGAGACTAGGGATTTGCCTGACAAAGGGGATACTATATGCGGGTACCATCATTAATAACTTTACAACATTTTTGTAGTATAGAATGCTCGAGGAGAGGAGCAGTTTTTTGGATTTTTTGATTCCTAGAGGTTTATGTTTCTCCAGTGTCCCACTAATTGGAGTTTTTGTTTTCCTCTCATTCCTAACCAGCCAGCCAATGCCTTAGACTCTAATATTTGCCTTTTCTTAAAAATTGCATGCAGATAATAGTTCATTCTGTTAGGGTCTGGTCTCTTTTTGTTAGCTTATTGGTACTGTTTATCTTTTTGTTTATAACTGTAACTCTTTTACTTTTTTAAAGTACTTTTGCCTTTTAGGGTTTCTGATAATCATGATTGCAGGGACTTTGTATCTCATTGCATAAGGTCTAGCAAACACGTTTGGGGGCATTTTCTTGTTCACAAGCAAACAAGGTATGTTAATACAGTTGTGATGTTATTCTGTGGCTCAAACTATTAACTTCATCTATCAATATGACCAAGACACTACTACCTGCACATTTCACATTTTTGCTTTGAACCAGTTCTTTTCTTGCCAAAATTGTGGCTGAGATTTATCTTGTTCCTCTCTTTAACAATTTGCTCCGAAACTATGCTGTGCCTTTACCTAAAAGGAATCTAGTACTTCTGAGAATACCTGATCATGCTTCCTTCACTCCACTTACATCGTGGCACATTGCTAGTGATTGCAGCATCAGTTTTTATCTTAAGAACTCTGATCATTACTAATGAACTTGAATTGTTTCCAATAACTAAATACTCAGTGATTCATCTTCATATTTGTTGACTTTAATTTTCCAGATTTCTTTAAAATGGTTGACTGAACTCCTTCCTATTTCTTTTCATGTTCAATTTTATTGATTTTTCTTTCATCAACAGTCCCCTAGTCTTTATATTAGTTTAGGTGTTCCATTTCCAAAGGAAAGAGCAAAGGCTAAATCCAACGTTTTACTTACAGCTTTTATACTTGTGTACAAGGAATGCCTGACTAATAGAAGACATATTACTACTAGTTGCCCTCCTACTTTTGAAAAGATGGACTAAAACAAGTAGGATAACTGATACATATGCAGAGAATTACAGTAAAATTGTGCGATGCTCTGTACATTTCTATAATTTTTTAATCTCGTTGCTGTTTGAATACTTATAAAAGGTAGTATAATAAACATTATGGAACCCATTTAATCTAATTCAGATTTGCATGGGATATCACAGCATCAAGAGTAAAGTACGGACCAGCCCTGGGCAAATTCTCAGTCTGTCACAATGTTCACTCACCCATACTCTCACTAAACCAATGTAGGACTGCCTCTTAACCTCAAGCACAAGTTGGAGGAGATGTGAAGTTGGAGTAACTGGAACAAAACTCAACACATGGAGCACATTGTTTCTACACAGACAATGAGACAACAGAGAGGGTAATTGCTATTGTCAAGGATGGATACAGTGAGACGACGCAGAATCAGCCACTCCAGTGTCTTCATGATGTGTGGGCCACTAGTTTGTTGTCAATTATGTCAGTCAGCTGCCAAACTTTGGGAACCAGCACAAGACATTTCTTTTTCATGGTATTACAGATAGTTGATTTAGGTCATCCTAAGGTTTTACCTGTGTCTCTAATGGCTTTCTAATGGATTCTTTGACTTTCACTGGCACAGCTGTTGTCATCATGTTGAGCAATGGCAACTACAGATTCTAAAGGGTAGAATCAAGTTAAGGTATCTGTTGAAGCCATCTAATTTAAAGTGTGGAGCAGAGGGGTAAATCAAGAACAAATGGGTATTTGTCTGTATATATATATCTATACTAATAAAAGGCAAAGCCCTCACTGACTGACTCACTGACTCATCACTAATTCTCCAACTTCCCGTGTAGATAGAAGGCTGAAATTTGGCAGGCTTATTCCTTACAGCTTACTTACAAAAGTTAAGCAGGTTTCATTTCGAAATTCTACACGTAACGTTTATAATGGTCGACAACGTCCGCCATGTTGAACTTTCTTATTTATGGCCCCATCTTCACGAAATTTGGTAGGCGGCTTCCCTGCCCTAACCGAAACCTATGTACGTACTTATTTCGGTGGTATGACGCCACTGTTGGCCGGCATATTGAACTTTCCAGCGTCACTAATTCTCCAACTTCCCTTGTAGGTAGAAGGCTGAAATTTGGCAGGCTCATTCCTTACAGCTTACTTACAAAGGTTAAGCAGGTTTCATTTCGAAATTCTATGTTTAACGATCATAACGGTCGACAAAGTCCACCATGTTGAAGTTTCTTATTTATACCCCATCTTCACGAAATTTGGTAGGCGGCTTCCCTGCGCTAACCGAAACCAATGAACGTACTTATTTCAGTGGTATGACGCCACTGTCAGCCGCCATATTGAACTTTCCAACGGTCTTTGTTACTTATGGGCCCATCTTCAAGAACTTTTGGTACGCCGGTTCCCAACGCTAACTGAATCCTAGTTACGTACATATATACGTCCATAGCCTGCAGCTCGGTCACTGTGTGAGGCAGCGTTGGGTCCCCCATCCCAACGCCTCCCACGTTGTTGGCTGCCTGCCTATATAAGGCCGTCCATCGCACTGGTCTCTAAATTCCCTTCCTTGCTTCGCCACGGGATTTACGTCTCCCTGCAGATAACTGCAGCGTTTTTATTTAATCCACGGCTCTCCGCTGCTTTATTGTTCGTTTATTACGATTATAGTTATTGTGTAGGTATTTTAGACTTACTTTACATTGTTCAGGTACCCATTTCCTTTATCGTTCCAACCGTACCCCCATTAACATGTCTATCGAGGTATTCACCATCGATTAAAGAACTGTCACTTACCAAGTGGTTTCCATGCCCTGAGATGGCACCTACCTTTTCCATTCTCTTTGTTACATATTGCACGGCCATATCAGGCTCACTCTTAATATCCGGAGGAACATTGTGCCTTATGTATTGAATGACTGAGACAGGTTCAAGGTGTAGACTGATGACGGTACAGGAGATAATTATACTACACAGGAGCACTATAAGAGTGAAATGCTTAAGCCCTTCACCTATGGTTCTGCATGCGAGTTGATGGCTGCCGCTGAATTGTTCGGTTGTCGCTTTCAGGTGTACCGAAATGGCCAAATATTTTACACCTTTGGACAACCGCCAATGCCTCTTAAACATCTTAGATTCACAGGTGACGATTTCAGTAGTGGACACTTTGATGTTTATGAATGTTTAAACTCTCAAAAGCTGGATGTGAAGTTATCGATGAAACCGGTTGTGTGCTTACAACGCTTGACAGATGCCGAATGCCACTTCAACAGAAGTCCTGCAAATACTGTCGTAATTAAAACAAACCATGAAACTCAAATCGATTATGACAGCAGCAATCCAAGCTGTGAGATTTGAAACAAGATTACTTTTCACATGGCCAACTGTACGTTGCATGCTCAAGAGTAAGCTCAGCGCACAGCTTGGTCATATTACAACCGGAGGGCCGAACTGACAATGTGGTATACAAAGAGATCCTTAACAAATAATTATTGGTATATTTTCCCTCAGTTTAAAAGGGTTTAATTTTCTTCTTAATAAAAATTTTAAGACAGTACTTTGCCGCTACGAAGCATGGGTATTTTGCTAGTATATATATATATGTTCATGGCATTCGTAGTCTGAATCACAATCTGATTGTAAGGGTGGTTACCTACCAGGTAATGCTTGCGGTTGGTCTGCAAGTCAGCAAACATCCGCCACGGTGCCCTCTTCAGTTGTGAGAAGCAGATCATAGAATGTTGCATAGTTTAACTGTCAAATAATGCAAAGAGTATGCGACATGTGTTTCGCCCTAATTCTGGGCTCATCAGGCGTACACACTCACACTCAGGGATTCGTAAGCTGGAGTTGGGTGGAAGAGGATGAAGCCTGGAGGAGAGGAGTGGAGGCGGTGAAGAGAGGCATTGTGAGAGGCCTGGACTAAGGGTGATTGGTACGGGAGCAATGGGTTGTATGCTGTTGGACATTGTATATATTAGAAAATGTTTAATAAAGGCGTGTGTGGTGGTAAACCATCGGTGTCTGCCT
>JANRMT010062799.1:9043772-9054259 GCA_026402145.1 Polypterus bichir lapradei | reverse complement strand
CATAGCCATTCATTATTCAATTAAATTCAAGCATTGGAGGTTATACTCCAATATACCTTGCTTTGTTTCCGAAGTAGCTGCAATGATGAATATGGTAGTATATGTCACTTGCTCGCTTCTTATTGTTTCGCTGCCTTCTCAATTATATAATGCATGTTTTCTTCAGCGTATTTTGGAGCTCTTCCTGGTTTTCTACATAGTGCGTTGACAGTCAGTTCACGTGATTACGTGGGCGGCGTGATGATGTCACACGAAACTCCGCCCCCACGGCGGTCAAGCTCAACTCCATTGCAGTAAATGGAGAAAAATACCTTCCAGTTATGACCATTACGCGTAGAATTTCGAAATGAAACCTGCCCAACTTTTGTAAGGAAGCTGTAAGGAATGAGCCTGCCAAATTTCAGCCTTCTACCTACACGGGAAGTTGGAGAATTAGTGATGAGTCAGTCAGTCAGTGAGTGAGTGAGTGAGTGAGTGAGTGAGTCAGTGAGGGCTTTGCCTTTTATTAGTATAGATATATATCATTATACAGTACATGTTTTGGACATTCAGTCAGAGCAGAACAGTACCCAGGGACACAATCATTATGTAGTGTAACTTTGTCACTAATGTGCCCAATGCAGAATGCTCTTGTATTACTTAAAATGTACAAGTTTATTAAATCATTCATTTAACCATCCATATTCTAAACCTTCCTGATTCAATCCCAATTCAGAGTTGAGATGAGCTGGAGCCTGTCTCTTCAGCATCAGACAAAAACCAGAAACCAACCCTGAAAAATGTGAATTTTTGTCAGCATTTATATTTTATAAAAAGAATATATAGGTGGCAAAGAGCCGGAGAGATTAGCCCTGCTGCCTCTCTGTTTTGGTGTGTCACTGTTCATGTGTAGTTTGCATGTTACCCTCATGTGTAGATGAATTTTTACTTTGCAATACCAGTGTCCCATTTAAGTTCCAAAGGCAGTGACTGGTGACTCTAGCACGAATGAGAATGCCTCAAAAACAAGAGGATGAAGAGGGTGAAAAATCTGTGTACTGCTTTGCACTTAGCATAGGTTTTGCAGCACACCTGTTATATCCACCTTCTCATTGCACAAAGCCTACTTAGTCTACCAAAGTGTGGCACAGAGCCAGAGCTTATTCTAGCACCACTGCACACTAGACAGAACCCAACTCTGAGGGCCAAACCAGTGCATTACAGGGCAGAATCACACATACCAGTAGGCCTGGGTATTGGCATTAATGTCCTGATACTGTATAGGCAGTGAGGTTGCTCCCGGTGTGACTGGAATGCAGCACGCTTGTCTGCAATACATCCTCCACAGTTGCCCCATTGTTTCTAATGTAGTGACATGTGATTTGTCATGTACGAATCTACTGCCCTGGATGTTCAGATGTTGCAAGTTATGTCTACTCACCGCTGAATGACGTGTCAATGCTTTGCTTAAGATCTTCATAAAGCCTAGGTACAATCACTTCACTCGTTTGCTTTCTGGTTGATATAGCGTACCACTGTTGGAAACCCTGCATCATTTGTCAAAGCCCACGTGTAGGGTCTCATACCTTTATAGATGAAAACAGCTATAGATTGTTATTTTTTGGGCACAAGGATAATTAAATGGAAGGCTGGAGCTACCTGCCATCTCCAGTGTAGATTATTTAGACTCTACTCATCTGGATGTCGACTGAGATAATGTTTATGGGTGATGTCAGGATAAATGATTTCTGAGATTTGTTGTGTTACAACAATATTTAACCTCTGAGCTCCACAGCTTACATATGACTTTGCTTTTATCCAGATTCTCTTTATAGATGCAATGTTTGAATCTGTAGGAAGTCGACACAACTGCTTCAAGTGTCTAAGGTGCTGATTTCAGTAGAGAAGGATACACCATTTTAGGCTGTTCAACCTGCAGCCTGACCCTTCTCATTCTATGTGATGCAGTAAATTGCTTTTTCTGTAGAAAGTCTTAACAGGCACATTAGTGACATCTACTGGATTGGACGCCAAGAACAAAGATAGGCGAAAATCTACATATAGTAATTGAGCAGGATAGAGATTCACAAGATTGATCCAGAGACTTTAAGAATCAATACTGAATTGTTTAAACAAAAAATGACAATCATAGAATCGATATTCTTACCCAGGCCAACATACCAATCACCAAATACTTTAAATTCTATGTTTTCTGGATATGCAAGGAAACCAGAGCATTAGCAAGAAACTGATTACCATTATCTGCACTTTGAATTTTGTGATTGAGCCAAGGTAATTAACAGAAACAAACTTAATTTTTCACACAAAAAAAGATTTTGAGTTTTTTGCAATACCCATTTTAGTCTAAACAAAAGTACAGATTTAAGAAGAAGGTCATCTGAACATTATAAAGTGGCCTAGACTTTTTGTTAGGACACTAAGAGTACAGCCCATTCCTTGTGTGGACTGCATCTGTATGGTAATGTCTGGTCATTTATAGACACAAAGAAATTGACTAGCTGATCTGAGTACACAAAAACATGAATGGACAAAAAAATGGAATCAGAGAACAGGTGAACACATGCATTTGGCACAACTTAAGCAGAAAAATAAAAAAAACTATTAGGCACAAAGCATAAATGGAAGAAAAAACAATGTGACTTTCCCCTGGATGCAGGCAATAATGATAAAAAACTACGTTAATGAATAAAATGATAAAGTATAGTTCAGAACAGTACAGTATGGTATAGTAAGGTATAGTATAGTCTAGTCAGATAAGCTCCAATGAGCCTCAGCTGATAGCAGAGTATTTGCCATTGCCAGCAGATAAAACAACTTTGAAATGAGTTGAAGAAGATATATATATACAAATAAAGTCATACGCTGTGTAATCAGTGGGGTCCCTCAAGGGTCTGTGCTTAGACCCTTACTCTTTCTAATTAATACAATGACTTTGATTTCTGATATAGATACAACAAATGTGAAATTCACAGATAACACTAAAATTAGAGGGATAGAAAATACTGAGGAAGTGACAAAAATAATTCAGAAAGATCTGGGTAATCCTAAAAAACTTGACAAATCCTTGTAAAATAAACTTTAAAAGTAGAAAACTGTTGAGTGCTACACATAGGTAAAAGGAACTCTCTTTCTAAATACAAGATGGGTGCAATGCTGACCTACAAAAATCAATTTTTTAAAAGAATTAGGTGATGATGTTGATTTATCATTCTAACTGTCTAGGCAATATGTAGAAAGAATTAAAAATGCAAATAAAATGTGAGGTAATATTGTAAAAAATTTCCATATAAATTTAGGCATGTTATGCTTGGACTAGGCTTGGGCGGTAATACGGTAAAATGGTATCCTGCGGGATCTAAAAATAGCAATGGTATCAGTCATAAAAACAATGCACTTATATAGGAGACAAGGATTAAATATTAAATATAATTTATTTAATGCCTAAAAATGCGTATGCGTGGTTGTCATCACGTGACAGCGTGGAGGAGAAAGAGAGAGGTGGGGAAAGATGGCGAGTCGCGCACCAAGTGACCTGGTCTCGAAAAAGAACACAACTTCTGCAGTTTGGCAGTATTTTGGGTTTCGACCGAACGAGAAGGGAGAGGCGGTAAATACAAACGGGGCAATTTGAAAATTGTGCAACAAAAAGGTGACCGTGAGAGATGGAAATACCTCGAACCTAAGGTCGCATATACGAAACCACCATCCAGTCACTGCTGCGAGGATGGACCCGAGTTCACTCAGTGCAACAGTTTCAATGCCTCGCAATGCAGGACCAACAACATCTAGGTCCACTGCCAGTACGCAGCCAACGATAATGGGGGCCTTCGGGAAAGCAACAAAGTACAAAAGGGACAGTGTCCGTTGGAAAACCTGTACTGATGCAGTGACAAAATACTTGGCGAAGGAAATGGTCTCTTTCCACACAGTGGAAAAAAAGTCCTTTACGGACATGGTAAAGGTCCTAGATGCCCAGTACAAGCTGCCTGGACGGAAATATTTCTCACAAACAGCCATCCCACATTTATATAGTAAAGTTAGAGACAATGTTCAAGTGCTGCTGTCAGCGGCAGACAGTTATTCCTTAACAACGGACATGTGGTCGTCAGTTAACATGACACCATATATGTCTCTGACTGTCCATACTATTACACCTGACTGGAAACTTGAATCCAAATGCCTCCAAACTACGTATTTTCCTGAGAGTCATACAGCAGACAATCTTGCTGCTGCGCTCAGAGCTGCACTTCAGGAATGGCAA
The DNA here is from genome assembly GCA_026402145.1 of Polypterus bichir lapradei. Lineage (NCBI taxonomy): Eukaryota > Metazoa > Chordata > Cladistia > Polypteriformes > Polypteridae > Polypterus > Polypterus bichir. Next base: position 9,049,998 of record JANRMT010062799.1, on the reverse strand, counting down.
CTTGACGAGAAAAAACTTTCAGCCATAACCACTGACAACGCTGCCAACATTCATGCCGCAATCAGGTCCCTGCATTGGCCGTGGCTATACTGCTTCGGTCACAATCTAAACTTGGCTGTCACAAATGGAGTGCATGACCAGAGGCAAAAAAACGAGTGCACCCTCGGACTATGCCGTAATATTGTCGGGGCCTTTTCACACAGCTGGCAACGTAAGCATGAACTCCACAAGAAGCAAGTGGACTTGGGACTCCCAAAACATAGTCTCATAACGGTAAGCATAAAACGTGAAGAGAGTTCCTCAGGGGCAGGGGCTCAAATATAAAAAAGGGGTATACATATGCTTTGCATCACATAAATAAATTATATTGAAAAGTAGGCTATATTAAAATAGAAAACCATTTTTTAAATTGTAATTTTTTTCCTGTATTTTTTATCAAATAAATGCAGGCTTGATGCGCATAAGGGACTTATTTAGCTTAAAATAAATGTGCATGCAAATTTGACCAAATGGAACAATATACATTAATGGACTTATTTATTTATGCATTCATTTATTTATTTAGACCTATTTATTCATTAATTCGTTTATTTATGCCTATTTATTTATTCATTCGTTTGTTTAGGCCAATTCATTCATTCATTCGTTTATTTATGTCTATTTATTCATTCATTCATTTATTTATGCCTATTTATTCATTCATTTGTTTATTTAGGCCTATTCATTCATTTAATCGTTTATTCATCATTCATTAATTAATTCATCCATCCATCCGTTGGCAGGACTGCGCAACTCGCTGGGGCTCCAAACTAGCAATGGTGGAGCGCATCCTCGAGCAGGCCCAAGCGATCAGACACGTCCTGTCTGATGACAGAAGGAGGAGCCTGTCCCTGACCTGGCAGGACATGGACGTCTTGGAAGCTGTTCACGAAGCACTGAAACCAGTCGGTGACTTCACTGAAATTTTGTCAGGAGAAAATTATGTGACCAGTTCCTGTATCCTCCTCATACTACAGCTCTGCAGGGACAATTTGATGGCTGCGTCAGAAAATGACCTCCAGCTAACAAAGTCAATCAAAACTGGAATTCTAACAAAGCTGGAGGCCAAGTATGAATCCAATTCAGTGCGCAAAATATTGCGAAAATGCACTTTCCTTGACCTTCGTTACCGTGGAGGATATGAGACGGATGACATCGCATTGGCTGAGACCAAGGCTGAATTACAGGCTGAGATCGTGAGCTTAGAGGCAGCAGGTCCAGTGGCCATCAGAGTGGAAGAGGGAGAGGCGCAACCTGCACCCTCATGAAAAAAGATGACTCTGGGAAGTATGCTGCAAAAAATATCTGATGCAATGGCAGTTCCCGTCGGCATCGGCACCGTAGAGGACCGAGTCGGAGCTGAAATAACAGCCTACTGTTTAGAGCCAGTTACTCAAGGAGACGAGGACCCACTTCTCTGGTGGAAAAATGCTGCCGGGCGTTTTCCCCAGATGTCGCGAGTGGCACGAAAGTACCTGTGCGTCTGTGCCACAAGCACACCATCGGAGCGGGTTTTCAGCAACGCAGGTAAAGTTGTCGGTCCACAACGTGCCCTGTTAAAGCCGGACAAAGTAAACATGCTGGTTTTTCTAGCGAAAAATCTTGACTAGATTGATGCCACTTGCCATTCGTTCCTATTTGCACTGTGTTTATTTTTATTTATTTAATTGATTCAGGTATTTTTATTTGGTTTACGTTAAAAACAATATTGGAAAGAAGACTGGAAAGAAGTTATTGTTTCAGTATTAGTGTTTCATATTCAGTTTCTGAACGGTTTAGGCACAAGCAAACAGTTTGGTGACGCTGTCTGAGCCTTACGTCACAATTTTTTTTATTATTCACGGTATATATCATATACCGAGGTAAAATAGGGAGGAGGTTTGACGGTATCAAAATTTGGATACCGCCCAACCTTAGCTTGGACCATATAAGGCAGTAATAAGACTGTATATATTGCTTACTGTGTGAAATTCTGGTCATTGAAATACAAAAAAAAGACATAACAGCCCCAGAAGCTATGCACAAGGGAATTACCAACTGCATCCTAGGAAAGGCTAAGACAATTAAGCCTTGTTAGCTCTGGGCTGAGAAGGCTATGTGTGGTCCTAACCCAGGCTTTTGAAATGAATAAAGGCAGTGATAAACCTGAGCCAATGGAAGATTATTCATGCCAAAAATATATGCAATCCAATATGTTAACTGCAGTGCAATGTAATGCATATGCACATGGTGTATTTCATTTACCATGTGTTTATTATGTCATAATTAAAAGCATAGCAACAAAATTATTGATTTTCACCATGGCACACAATTTTGCTGTCAGTTTAAAATGCAATACAAAGGTGTACTTCATTTTAATTTATGTCCATAGGTCAGTGTCATAACTAAAAGCAAAGCAAACATATTGCATTTCACTTAGCAGCTGCTCAAAGTGTATTGCATTTCGATTCAAGCTCATACATTCATTGTGCCAAAGCTGAAAGTAATTAAATGAACAATCAGCATCAAAATATGGCATGACAGTGTTCATCCAATGCTAAAGATGGTGAACGGGAAGTTGACGGGGTGTAATGATGATTTCATTCTTTTCTGTGTCAAATGGTTGCTGGAAAGGACTGGAGGTCAATTTCCAACTACTATAGTAACATCCTAAGAACACATATAAGAACTAATAACCCAAAGAACCGCAGCAAACAGTTATGTAGATCATCTGTCAGGGCATCCATACCTCAATATTCCTCTAAATAGGTTTTGTAAATACCTGCAGATGGGGATGACAGTACCAGCTATTGTGAAACTTCTTGATGTATCAGTCTGGAATATCAGAATAATAATCGAAAAATATAAGGAAAGCAAAACATATTATACAGACAACTTAACTTTAAAGTAAAAATTTTCAGTGAGAACTGAAACATACTTCTCTCTGTTTTGGTTAATCAGTCCACATGGATGAAACATAGAAATATTTTGAAGTGGAACGCCACTTACTCCAACTGTTGGTACCCCAGATATACCTGAGATGTTTAATGCAAGAAAGAATGAATGGCACAAGCCATTCAGCATAACGTTGAGCTAGGGCTTACTGGCCACAACCTCAAAATCTCAGACTTTTGGAGAGACATATTTTGTCTTTCTTCTCACTAGTTGGGCCAAGACCCAAACAATAAGACTTACAGTAGATCTCCTTTATGAACTCCCGATATTTATTCCATCTTCATATATGGTTTTAATTAAGAAAACATTGTATTGAACTCAGCTCTTTTCAAACACTTTGGTGTTAATGTCTGCAGAAACTTATAATGGGTACTGTTACACAAGTGTGTGCTTATTTTCAAATAAGCAAACTAAATTCAAATAGACATTACCATCTCAATTTAATACTAAGTCTAAATGGTTTATTTCTCAAAAGATTGCCTCATCAAGAAAAAAAATGACAGAGCAGTAAAGCACAGAAACACCAAATTCAATAATAAAATTATTAGTCATATATTTATCACTAACAAAGCAAGACAGCACAGGACATTTATACTGCTTATCAGAAAAGCATGCCAAACCTAATAATAAAACTTAATCAGTATCTTGGCAGACCGTCACAGCAGGAGGGTTTCTAATGCATGTCTGCTTCAAAGTATGGTAAATGCAGGTTGCATTTATCCTGCCAACATTATCACAATTCTCAGAAGCACCATGTGAAGTGGTTTAAGCTGTAGCGGGCATCCTCTTCTTTGGGAACCATTTCTCACCCGCTAGCTTAGAGATTTATTTTCTGCTCCCAAGTGATGCCAAGTGAAGGTGCCATTACATTTGTCACAATGTTATTTAGACCTCTTATTGAAATTGCATTGTTTTCATAAATAAATTATGCTAGTACCGTAGGACAACCTTGTCATATCATTAACTAGAACAGTGAAGGAACGTGCAGAATTTAAAGTACCATTACAGGGCATCAAGTGCATGCATATGCCAGAAACATTTATGGACATTATATTTTCTGGCAAGCTAGATGGTTTAAATAACTGGAAGTCTGAAATATTATTAATTACTCGAGCTTCACAAAATTCTTGGAATAGATTGGGATTAATACTATTTAAAAGACAGTTAAGTTCTGCATAAAGTCTGACAAAAATATGCCTCAATGATAAAATCGGTGACAGTACCACTGAGGTTAGCAGTGATAGCTGAAAGCTACATGGACTTAGGTTTGATGTCCACCCTGTTCACTATCTACGTAGAACGTGCACTCTGTCTGTTTTCCACTATGTTAGGTTCATTTGTGGCCTACATTTGTGTTTTATAATGCCATTACAACCAGATTCAGTCCCTGTTTTGCGCCTGATTCTTACCTCCAAGAGACCTTGTAAGCTGGTTCAGAAAAGGATAAATGTACCACATGAATTTCAACAATCCAGGCACTCATAGTAATTATCTAATAGAAAAGTTCTTATTACAAAAAATATGACAAAGACTTTATAATATTAAATTAGTTGTTCTTTATATATTTACAATGTGAGCAGAATTGTGGTATGCAAGATTCTAGTCTGAGATTATTAAGAAACATAAAACATGCTGCACTAAAGTGAAACTATGAAGTGTTCACAGGGACTTGGGGAAAGGGGATTTTGCTTGTGTGTTACAGTGGAACATGTAGCCACTAGGGGACCAAAAAGAGCTAATTCATCCATTCCCTCACTTCCAGATCACAAATTTCTGCACTTAATACATTCATTCTTAAAAGCCTCACACATTCCTGCATCTAAGGTCTTCCAAGACATAGAGATTCAATGCCTAGCCTAACAGCAATGGATATGCAACATGAACCAACGCAGAACACCCACCAGTTCATTGTAAAGACACAAAGGCATACAACAACACCAAAAGAATTTAGAGCTGGTAATCTACCTTTGGACTATTCAAGGACACCTGAAAAAAACAAAAGTAAACACCAGAAGGAATATATACACTCCACAAACAGGGCACCTTATGGGTTACTGACCCCAGGTGATAAAGTGTAAAGGCCCCACATATAATAATAACATTACATTTGCAAACCCACTTAATGCAAGTCTGGGTCAGAAGGGAGTGGGGCAGTGAAGCCTGTCCTGATAGCACTTACTGTAAGCCAGGAAACTGCCACAGATCTCCATTTAATAATATGGCAACAACCTGCTTTTGTTTTAATATTCAATATGGGTAATTCATTAATTTTCTAGTTTTAAATATAAGCTCCTTTGCTTATTCAGCTAAATATATAGCTGTACAAGCTTATTTGTCTGTTCAGTTAAATATATACAGTAAAAGCTGGTTTGCTTATTAATATTCAAAAAATACTCATTCATGCTTTATCACAGTGATAAAATACATATGTTTTTGATATATACAGTATTTGATTCAATCATTTGTGTATGTTTTGGGTGCACGATGTTAATTTACATGAATATAGATCTATAAAATGGTGTACTTAATAATGGATTCACTCAAGCACTTTTTGGTTATATTAACATGTAATTTATTTATGTTCTCTGCATTCATTAATCAGTTATTTTGTGTATACTTTAGTTGCACATTTAAAATCATTCTATTATTTGGTTGACGCCTTTATCCAAGGTGGCTTACAATATTATTTGACAGATACGATAAGTTCCATTTCTTTTGATTCTGCAAATGGAACACAGGGAGGTGAGATCTAAATCCTCAGCGTCATGGTTTGAAGTCCAAAGTCTTAACCACTATGCTTAAAAGTCCATAAGTTACTGCTTTTAATATTTAATCTATACTAATAAAAGGCAAAGCCCTCACTCACTCACTCACTCACTCACTCACTCACTCACTCACTAACTGACTGACTGACTGACTCATCACTAATTCTCCAACTTCCCGTGTAGGTAGAAGGCTGAAATTTGGCAGGCTTATTCCTTACAGCTCACTTACAAAAGTTAAGCAGGTTTCATTTCGAAATTCTACAAGTAACGGTCGATAACGGTCGATAACGGTCGACAACGTCCGCCATGTTGAACTTTCTTATTTATGGCACCATCTTCACGAAATTTGGTAGGCGGCTTCCCTGCGCTAACCAAAACCGATGTATGTACTTATTTCGATGGTATGACGCCATTGTCGGCCGCCATTTTGAACTTTCCAACGTCACTAATTTTCCAACTTCCCGTGTAGGTAGAAGGCTGACCCCATC
>JANRMT010062799.1:9028641-9041138 GCA_026402145.1 Polypterus bichir lapradei | reverse complement strand
GAATATATAAAGTCAGCGCTGGAATATATAAAGTCAAAACTTGAATAAATCAAGTCAGCGTCAGAATATATAAAGTCAGCGCTGGAATATATAAAGTCAAAACTTGAATATATTAAGTCATTCCCGAATATATAAAGTCAAAACTTGAATATATAAAGTCAGCGTTGGTATATATAAAGTCAAACTTGTTTCTGAATATATAAAGTCAAAAGTTGAATATATAAAGTCATCGCTGGAATATATAAAGTCAAAACCTGAATATATAAAGTCAGCGTCGGAATATATAAAGTCAGTGCTGGAATATATAAAGTCAAAACCTGAATATATAAAGTCAGCGTCGGAATTTATAAAGTCATTCCTGATTATATAAAATCAACATCTGAGTATATAAACTCATTCCTGAATATATAAAGTCAAAGTCAAAATATATTGATTGAAACGACTCTAAACTGAACTAAGTTAACAAAAACGTATTCAGAAAAATAAATTAAAAAAACACTGTTCGTTTAATGTTTTGAAAATGATACATGTGCCCTGCCCAGGATTGGTTCCTGCCTTGCACCCAGTGTTGGCTGGGATTGGCTCCAGCAGACCCCCGTGACCCTGTGGTCGGATTCAACGGGTTGGGAAATGGATGGATATTCCAGCGCTGACTTTGTATATTCCGAGGCTGACTTTATATATTCAAGGTTTGACTTTCTATATTCCAGCGCTTACTTTATATATTCCGACGCTGACTTTATATATTCAAGATTTGACTTTATATATTCCAGCGCTGACTTTATATATTCTGACGCTGACTTTATATATTCAAGTTTTGACTTTATATATTCCAGCGCTGACTTTATATATTCAAGTTTTGACTTTATATATTCAGAAACAAGTTTTGACTTTATATATACCGACGCTGACTTTATATATTCAAGTTTAGACTTTATTTATTCCGACAGTGACTTTATATAATCAAGTTTTGACTTAATATATTCGGGAATGACTTTATATATACAAGTTTTGACTTTATATAGTTAAATTTAGTCATCATTGCATAAATTTTTCTTCACCATACAAATGTAAAGAGTAAATTCGTCTTACATTCCAACCAAAGATATTTGTGTCGACTAAATAGAACTTGAAAAGATATATTTTTTCGAATGTGATCGCGCAATTCAGATCGAGTTGATGCGCACCGACGCATCGAGCCTGCGTGCTATTGTGGTTTCGCCTGCTGTCTCAATAAGTCACCCTCCCCTCGCTCTAACTTTATTACCGTTCATCTAATGAATACACTGAGTATGGCTTCACCAAAACAATCATTGATGGCGAATAAAAAGCTTCAATTGGTGATCTGTCTTTCTGCGTTAACCGCATATTTTTTCATATGTCTCAAACCAAGGGGATGCGAGGGTAAAATGAATTGAGAAGCACGCATACATACTCAGTGCATCCCCTCTCGGGAATCAAACCTCGTACGTCGGCACTAGAAGCGAAGCCTCTACCATTGCGCCACAGCGTGTAGTTTGTCTAGTTGAGAGTATGTAGATCGAGGTATATATGCGCTTCGCAGCGGAGAAGTAGTGTGTTAAAGAAGTTATGAAAAAGAAAAGGGAACATTTTAAAAATAACGTAACATGATTGTCAATATACAGTAATTGTTTTATGAGTGTTGCTGTCATCAAGGATTTGATTATCATTATTTCTTTCAATCAGGTTCGTATGTGTAGGATGTGTTGTGTTCAAGTTACATTCCGTGTTTGCCAATCGTTGTAAAGATAACAGGTTTCATGCATCGATTGTTTCTTACTGCATCAATAAACAGCTCGTCTTTCTCTTTATCTGAGACGTGACACACTGCATGCACGGGTTTTTTTTTACACTGTCTTCCTTTAGCGGGACATTGACTTTTTCCACCGTGTGCTTTGTTTCCGCAGTAGCTGCACTTATGAATATGTTTGCATGTGTCACACGCTTCATATTTTTTTGCTGCCTTCTCAATTGTGTAATTCGGTTTTGGTTCAGCACTCTTTGGATCAAGCAGATGTCTATTATAGTCTATGGAAGAAAAAATAGGTTCCAGTTATGACCATTACGCGTGGAATTTCGAAATGAAACCTGCCCAACTTTTGTACGTAAGCTGTAAGGAATGAGCCTGCCAAATTTCAGCCTTCTACCTACACGGGAAGTTGGAGAATTAGTGATGAGTCAGTGAGTGAGTGAGTCAGTGACTGAGTCAGTGAGTGAGTCAGTGAGGGCTTTAACTTTTATTAGTATAGATTATATAGTGATTTTATGGTACAGGAGAACACTCCAAAACATTTACAGTACAGGCCAAAAGTTTGGACACACCTCCTCATTCAATGTGTTTTCTTTATTTTCATGACCATTTACAGCACTCCATCACTCTCCTTCTTGGTCAAATAGCCCTTACACAGCCTGGAGGTGTGTTTGGGGTCATTGTCCTGTTGAAAAATAAATGATCGTCCAACTAACCTGACTTCTGCACAACACAACTGCTGGTCCCAACCCCATTGATAAAGCAAGAAATTCTACTAAATAACCCTGATAAGGCACACCTGTGAAGTGAAAACCATTTCAGATGACTACCTGTTGAAGCTCATCGAGAGAATGTCAAGAGTGTGCAAAGCAGTAATCAGAGCAAAGGGTGGCTATTTTGAAGAAACTAGAATATAAAACATATTTTCAGTTATTTCACCTTTTTTGTTAAGTACATGACTCCACATGTGTTCATTCATAGTTTTGATGCCTTCAGTGAGAATCTACCAATGTAAATGGTCATGAAAATAAAGAAAACACATTGAATGAGGAGGTGTGTCCAAACTTTTGGCCTGTACTGTAAAATTAACTGTTCAACATGCCCATGTGTTTATCTACTAATTGGGTTCATGCAGGCTAACAAAACAGAAGGATGATTCAACCAAAAACTGTATTCTTTTTTAATAATACTTTCCTGTTTTTGTTTTTAAATAAATGCAATTACTACAGTCAGGAATCATCAAGGAACTAAAAACAATTCACAATCAGTACATTGAAAGCATAATTCACACTCTAAATGTCACTCTCAAAACTAATATATTTTAGGAGATGAGGTTATTAAGCAACAAGGATTGTATCAAACAATCAAATACTGTTATGAGAACTCTGGTGCAGGACTTGCCAACAAGAAAAAAGCAAAATAAGCTTATATGCAGTAATCTGTGCTTTGAGTGGTAACATCCATCCTTCCAGATATTTCAACTTCTTAAAAAGTCAAAATCAGATAAATACAGTCAAATCTTTCAAAGAACAACAATGAAATTACATTAGATTTGTATAAAAAATATTTTCTTTGTTTTATGCACATAAAGAGAGATGAACAAAAAGAGTAGCAATGGCAAGCATACACTACTTGGTGGGGTGGCCTGCACACATGATCACCTCAGATAAGCCACAAACACCCCCATCCTTCACTCCATATAAAAGTGGCTGCCTACTACAGATAGAAGTCTTAGCTAACACAGAATATCCTTATACTACATTGTATAAGATAGGGGTAACCAACACCAGTGCAACCTGCCTTTCAGAATAAAAGAGCAGGAAGGTTTATGTAGCCATTTGATTAGGGTACAGTGATTAAATCTTATTTCTTGGATGGGCAGACAGAGACACTATGTGTGGTTTAACTTTCATACACTTTTGTGTTGCAGGGTGGGGTACAAGATTTTACAGGACTGCCAACTGTCCCAGGGCCAAGGTTTTCAACCTGGGGGGGGGGGGGATTTAAGATTATGCTGAATTGTACTCATCCACTTTACATATCTAAACAGCCTAGTGACACATGCATGCACTTTTCTCTTATGGATGTGCCAACTGTCTGACTGAAAACATCATGGAAGACATCTCTACTTTATTTTTCTGTGAAGGTAAAAAAAAAAAACAACACCCCCACATTCAGCTGAACATGTCCAAAAGGAGAAACTCACAATCCTGTGTGAGAATGCAACAATGTTAGAACGGTGTTGAATAGGTGGTGAACAGGTTAAGACAGGTGTAGGGTGTGTCTTTTTGGTACTCTTTTGTTCTTGAGTACTTCTGGAAAGCTAACATGACCTGTACCACTGCCCAATGTACTGCTTTCTTTTGGGCCACTATGTCTGAAGAAAACACTTTTGCTGATGACTTATGTTCTGTATCAGAAGGACAATGCCTGCCTTTCACAGAGATTTCCTACCATATTAGACACGGTGATTTCAATTTCAACAGTTAGTCCCTGACATCAGTTTGGGAAACATGGTTACTGTTTCAGTGCAAATGTAGCAAAGATGAGTATGGCTTTTATTGTGCAAATATTTTTCTTCAGACTCTGTTTGTGGTCATTTTTCTTTACTTGCTTTTAAACATTTTTTTGCCCTTGGTAGATTACCATTCATTTCTTGAAACTGTTTATTTTAGTCCAGTATTGTGGACAGGCCACAGTCAATACATCCATCCATCCATCCATTTTCCAACCCGCTGAATCCGAACACAGGGTCACGGGGGTCTGCTGGAGCCAATCCCAGCCAACACAGGGCACAAGGCAGGAAACAATCCCGGGCAGGGTGCCAACCCACCGCAGGACACACACAAACACCAAGCACACACTAGGGCAAATTTAGAATCGCCAATCCACTTAACCTGCATGTCTTTGGACTGTGGGAGGAAACCGGAGCGCCCGGAGGAAACCCACGCAGACACGGGGAGAACATGCAAACTCCACGCAGGGAGGACCCGGGAAGCAAACCCGGGTCTCCTAATTGCGAGGCAGCAGCGCTACCACTGCGCCACCGTGCCACCCACAGTCTAAACATCAGGAATTAAAAGGAATTCTTTGCGTTTTTACGGAATTACTCTTTTTAAACTTTTGTTTATGTTGAGTCACACAGTTATGATATCAACAATATCACAGTTTAGAAACTCTGTTACTGCAAAACCATGGGTGAGTGAAGTCATGGAGAGCAAACTAGAGAACCTGAAGAGAAGCCTACACAGACAACAGGGAGAAAATAAGTAAATTTCACACTTACAGTTACCATGTTCAGATCAATACTTAAGATTCTAGACCTGTGAGACAACAGTATTAAACACTATGTCACTTTTCAACCACCGTTAATTTTAAAGTAGTGAGGCTCCAAAAAACTAAAACTGGTGAAAATAGCAATGCATCATATAGATAAGCTGCTCATTTATTTCTAGGCTCTCATCAAGACATCAAGAGTAGGATATCAAAGCATGCCATCACAAGTAAATTCCTCAAAGCAAACACACCCTCTGAAAGAAACTTATATGTCTTAGCAACGCTTCTCAAAAAATTAAAATATACAGTGTTGAATGCAGTCCAACTGGAACATGAATAGCAAAAACTTATTTAATCACTCATTTTAATGAATGTCTAACCTTGGACAAAAGAGATGGCGGATGCATTTACTGTATATCAGTGAACCCTTCATTAGGATCGGCATCATCTTTTTTCCTCCACACTTGTTAAACATTTTAATGTAAATGTTTGGAAAATTTTGCCACTAACCTCTGCATGCTGCCAAGAGACTGACTTCAATGTCAGGATAGTCTTGATTGAGAGGTAAATCCGTCCCACCAAGGGGGGTCCTGTTTTCAGTCTTGTTACAAGCCTGAGTGTGAACCTGCTGCGTATCTGTATTTGTAGACCACAAGGTGGCAGCACACGTTTGAGTAGCGTTCTCTTGCAGCTGAGTCTGAAATAAAGGCAAAATGCTGTGGTCTAGCTGTGGACTTGGTGGACTTGGCAGCCTTGACAACCACAGAGAGGGTGCAGTTAATGTGGCATTGTGACTGGTGGTGGTGACAGGTAAAGACTGATTAAAAGTGCTGTCAAATCTGACTTGAACTGGCGATGCTGTGCGTTTGACATCTTCTTTTTCACTACTACTTGAGGCAAACCCCTTCAACTGATACTGAACCCCTACAGTCATCATTTCCACAGGTACTGTACCCTGATGGTCAAAAAAAACATCTAGATTGTCAAGGCTTACTTGCTCTGACATTTTATCTTCTATACCAACTTCTTTTAAATGTCTCCCAAAATTACTACTGGTGGATTCACCCATCTTCCACAGTTTAGATGACATATTTTCCTCTGAATCAGGCAAAAGCACAGTGCACACATCTTCCTTGGCCATCAACCTTACTGGCACACAAGAAGAGTACACCGAAGCAACGTTCTCCTTCTGTGTCCCTATCAGTTCCGGAGTTTCTCTGGTGTCATTTCTGCCAACCTGATGCAACACACGTTTTACCTCTTGCACCTTAGCAACTACTTTAATCCCAGGGTCTTGTCTGGAAGATTTTCCTCCTTTTGCTGGCAACTGTGGCTGATTTGCAGGGCTATTAAAAGCCTTTCCTATGGAGCCAGACCGAAGTGGTGTTCTGCTGCAGGCCGGGCTGCTTCCATAACAGGTGTAGCTTGACAAACATGTTGCTGTACTTTCTGAAATATTCTCCTGATAGTTGCTACTGTAGTAAGGTATGCCATAACCAAATAGCTGCTCATTATCATAATCTGACAACTCACTGCAAATATCAGTGTCAGATTCGAAGTTTCTGGAATCCTCCATTAAATCCCCCTCAGGTTTGTCAGGTTTCCCTAGCACCACAGATGTGACATTCCAATGCCGATTGGGAAGTTGGCCAACAAGGTTTTCCGAAAGACCCCGTAAACTTCGTCTCTTCTTTCCTTCCTCAACAGAAACATATGTTGAGCAGGACTCATCACCACTGTACACTCTTCTTGTTGGACTCTCCCCTTTTCTTGTCCCTACTTTCTTTGCCTTTCTTCCTTTGGCAATGACTGGCAAAAGGACCGGTCTCTGTGGTTCAGTGCTACAGGCCCAACTGTGATCTTCCTTGGAATTCCCAGCCTCCAAATAGCTCTGGATCTTCCCATCTTGGTTGCCCATATCAAACTTTCTCCTGCAGTAGGCGCAGACTGCAAACCGATCAGCCCGCAACAGTACTTTGTCGTGCTCTGCTTGCTGCCTGAACAGCTCGGTAACAGCTCCCTGTTTTGGAGTCGAGTTCACAAGCTTCAGCACACTCTCACAAGACCAGTCCCCCTGCTGTGCTTCCCTCAGCTCCTCCTTTCCTTGGCCATACTGAGCAAAATTCTTTGGAGTCTGGCTCCTGGCAGGACTTGTGCTCTTGTACACAGAGCCTCTGGCACTACCCCTTGGACAGTATATGCTGATGCGGCAAGCCTCCGCAATGGGCTTGTACAGCAGGTGGGCAGCATGAGTACTTTCCATTCCAAGTCTCATTATTTCTGCACTTAAATTAAGTGGATAGACATAAACAGTAATGTGAAGACTGCTGAGAAAAGCAGGCTGCTCTCATCTTCTGGCGTTATTGATTCCCTGTCTGAAAGCAAAGAGAAACAAAATAAGTATAAAGGCCTTTTCAAATCTTCAAATAAAGAGCCTATGCAAGGGATAATCACAACAAAGAGTGCTAAAGGAGCATTTCCTAATAACTTCAGAAACAGTGGCCCTTTCAAACGCTTTCTTACTTGATTATCAGTTGTCTTGTGTTTTATGTTCTTAGTGATAGCTCCATATCTAGATAGATAGATAGATAGATAGATAGATAGATAGATAGATAGATAGATAGATAGATAGATAGATAGATATGGATTCAGAAAGTAGTCGGACCGATTCACTGTCTACACACTTTATTGTTTTGTAGATTTAAAATGGATATATTTGAAATTTTTGCCCATCAATCTACACTCCATCGCCAATAATAACCATCTGGAAACAGGCTTTCAGAAAGGGTTACAAATTTACTAAAAATCCAAAAATGAAGACTATCAATCATGTAAGTATTCAGTCCCATTGCTGTGGTGCTCCAAATTGTCCTCAGATGCATCTTTATCCCTTTATAGAGCAAAGCTTAAAAGAAGTGGTGAGGCGGCCTTCTGCTGTTATGCACCTAAAATCTGGAATAGCCTGCCAATAGGAATTCGCCAGGCTGATACGGTGGAGCCCTTTAAAAAACTGCTAAAACACATTACTTTAACATGGCTTTCTGATAACTTCACCTTCATTTAATCCTAATACTCTGTATATTCAATTCATTATAATAACTATTCATGGTGGCTTTAAAATCCGTACTGACCCCTACTCTCTCTTCTGTTTCTTTTCCCAGTTTTCTGTGGTGGTGATCTGCGCCATCACCACCTAATCAAAGCATCGTCATGTCCTACATTGATGGATTAAAAGCCAGAAGTCTACATGACCACCATCATCAAGTCCTTCCAAGAGAACCCTAAATACAAAGAGGACTGTTTCATTTATGTTAGGTAGACTGCCCAGAGGGGACTGGGCAGTCCCGTGGCCTGGAGCCCCTGCAGATTTTATTTTTTCTCTACAGCCGTCTGGAGTTTTTTTTGTTTTTTCTGTCCTCCCTGGCCATCGGACCTTACCCTTATTCTATGTTAATCAGTGTTGTCTTATTCTAATTCTTACTTTGTCTTTTAATTCTCTTCTCTTCATCATGTAAAGCACTTTAAGCTACATTATTTTTATGAAAATGTGCTATATAAATAAATGTTGTTGTTTTTGTTGTTTATTTCTCCTTAAGATGCATCTAGAACTTGATTGTAGTCCTCTTGTGGCAAACTGAATTGACTGGACATCGTTTAGAAAGGTGCACATGTACCTGTGTATATAAGGTCCTGCAATTCACCCAGCATATCAGGGTAAAATCCAAGCCATGAAGTCTAAGAACTCTCTGTAAACCTCTGCGATCAAATTGTGGTGAGACATTGATCAGGGCAAGGGGATAACATGTTTCTAAATTGTTGAGTGTTACCAGAAGCACACTGGCCTCAATAACTGGAAGAAGCTTGAAAATGGATGAAGTCTGGATCCACCAGGACTCTTCCTAGAGATGTCCATCTGGCCAAACGAGTAACCTGGCAAGACAGAATTAGTCAGGGTGGTTTCAACAGTCTTCTGCTGAAATGGGAGAACCTGTCAGAAGGACAACCACCTTAGCAACACTCAGACCAAAGCCACTCTTGAGTAAATGGTACATGACGGTTGAAAGGACTCTGAGGCCAAGAGAAAGAAGATTCTCTGATATGATGAGACAAAAAATAATTTTTTTCAGCAGAACTCCAAGCACTATGTCTGGCAAAGCCACCTGCCTAATACCACCCCTACATGTGGTGCATAGTGGTGTCAGCATCATGCTTATTGAGGTGCTACTCAGCAGCTGGATCAAAGGGACTGGTCAGAACTGATGGATGAATGCAGCCAAATACAGGGAGGCCCTTGACGAAAACCTGCTCCACAGTGCACACCACATCAGACTAGGTTTACCTTTCAGCACATCAATGAGCCAAAGCATACAGTCAAATCAATGGAGTGTGACTTTGGGACAAGTCTCTCACTGACCCTTAGTGGCCTTCCAAACGCCCATATTTCAACCCCTTTTGAACATTTGTGGAAGACTTGAAGAATGCAGTTTATAGATGCTTCCCATCTAATCTAATGGAGTTTTAGACCATCTGCCAGGAAGAAAGACATAAACTATCCAAATTCAGGAATGCAAAGTTTGTAGAGACTTATCCAAGGAAACTCAAAGCTGGAATTACTGCAAAAGGGGCTTCTGCAAAGTACTAAATTAGTCTGACTATTTCAGGTTTTGATTTCTAATACATTTGAAAACCTTTCTGAAAACATGTTTTCACTTAGTTATTATAAGTTACTGAGTTTGCACTAATGGAAAAAACAGCAAATGTATCCTTTGAAAATGAAATCTACAACACAATATAGTGTGCAGACAGGTCTTAATACTTTCTGAATCCACTTTAGGTACATAGATAAATTGTATCAAATAAAGTACTACCTATCTTGAGGAAACAATGAGCTTAGTAGCAAGTAGCAGTGTTTCTATAGTGCCTTTTATAAATTTAGCAAAAAATGAGATGTTAAATAAGAGTCAGAGACTGCTCTCTTACAGTGGCTGCTTTGTGCTCTTTGAGCAGAACTGATCACAAGTTCAATGACTCTGTTAGAGAAAATTTGGATTCAGACAGTCAAATGACTAGTTTTAAGGGCAATTATTTAAAAAAAAAGGTCAACATCTTTGCAGAATTATTTTTTTATTCTTCCGCTGTCTCAAAAAGTACAATTCAAAATGCATTACAATTAAGTTTGTTTTACTTAACTTGATAAGACATGTGTTTTCCGAAGGTGACAATTCTAAGAATATTTTTAAAAATGTGAATAAAGCCTTGTTTGCTTTGAGTGGCCATAGCCTTTGCCACGGTAAATTAGGTCAGGTGGTTCAAACATAATGAATAACATGGCACCCCCTAGTGTACATCCAAAGATGTTCAGTTGATTCCATGATCCTAGTCTTGTGGGGCCAGACATGATTCTCAAAAGAAAATGTCTGTGGACAACCTGTTAAAAAGTATGTAGTGAATAGCAGCAAAATCCCACCCTGCAAAAGCTCGACCGACATGGCTTCTTATTAAACACCTGACCCAATTTCCTCCAGTCCATGCATTTTAAACCCCCTGCTGAGAGAGCAAAAGATACTGAATAAAAAGACTTGACACTGAAAGAAAATAAAAAGCTACATTGGCGGTTATTGGTTTGGGAGCTCAGTAGTACAAGTTAACTGAAGCTTAAGGACTAATTTTGACATTGTAATGAATGACAGTGGAGACCAGACAAACAGACACACATACACACACACGTAAATCACCAGACCAACTGGGCTCCACACATTTGAGAATCACTACATGACATAACAACAACAAATAAGAGTTTGGATAAGCATTGTGGTCTATGAATATACAACGTGTTAAAAAGCTGCAGCTATTTCATCAGGGCATGTTTGCATTTCAAGTCAGAAAGTAGTGTTAAATTTCTGTAGTTACTTGTTTAGATGTACAGTCAGAAGGTGGATATTGTGCAGCCTCGTCTGTGCATCCACTGTTGTCATTAGGCAGATGTGTTGATTCGGGTGTGTTGACTACTGAAATCTGTACCTCCTGTGCTCATTACCAGACCTTCTAAAAAGGAGTCCTTTTGACCAGTGTGACACACTGTTTACTGTTTACTTCAAACTGATGTTTTCCAGTTTACATTTTCATGAATATAGCTAACAATTCTTTTAAACTTACATTGACTCCTACACAATTGTCATAACTTAAAAGAAAGCACACATGGCACCTGCAACAATGCATCATCCACATTTATCATTCATCCACTGATGCCAGCAAATTCCAAAGTATAATTTGATGCAACAAAAAAGTTATTCCCATGCACCAGGTTATGTTTATTTTTAACACATGCAATATGCTCTCTGTACACACAACATACATTTATATGTTTAATAGGTTTTTTGCATGAGACTTTTCGACTGTTCATCATAATCAGAAGCTTGCTGTCTGTTGGACCAGGTTAATGAGAGCACCTCTGAATTTTGTGGTTCAAAATCACCACCTATACTGTGAGCGCTACCTTCACAAGGCATTAGATTGGTTTACAAATGTGACATTTGGTGAGCCGTCTAATTGTTACCACCCACTTTAAAATTCACTTATGGTTGTCTCCCAGTGCACATACTGTATTATACGTCTGGCTTCCATGAGACTACCATGGTCTAGTGCAAAGAATTGAACGGATTATGTTATATGAAGTGAATGGCAAGATGCAATAAAGAACAAGATTTCCAAGATTTCTTTAGATATACATAAAAGTTTCAATGACTGAATATTTGTTTCCCCTTATTTCTTGTCAGGTCTTTCAGTGTTAACAAGAAACAGATTGACACCAAGAAGTCAAAATCTACTCCAGCAGTGTCCCTCCAAACTAAGCAGGTTTTGGGCTATTGAAATTACTTAAGAATGTCACTGGAAGAGCTTTAAAGGGGCTATAAATGTGGAAATATTGACCTGCAACATTACCCCAAAAATGTAGCCTGCATGGAATGATGACAAAAAGGAAACCACGAATGAAGAAAAGCTATAAAATGTAATGAGCAACAGACATGATAAAGAATAAAATGGTTTAATGAAACGAAATCAGAACATTTTCACTTTAATTCAAAATGGTATGTATGGCTGATTTATAGCATCAATATAGCTTGACTCTCACTAGATGGTCCTGGAACCAAATGTGAATATCAAAAACTATCAGCCCTGGTACCACAAAAGAACCTTTCTCTGAGTGTTGTACACAGTGGAAAAGCACATTGTATTAGGCCTCTTTTCATTAGGATATCTTGTTTTCTCTGTTTTCTGTTTGTGTCAGCCTACTAGACAAAGCAGCCCTAGTGTAGAAGAAAAGTAAGTAAATGGTTGATTCCATCTCTAATATTAAGTAAGCTTAAGATGGTTGCAAGTTTAAGATGAGATGCAGGTGCATACATAGCCATTCATTATTCAATTAAATTCAAGCATTGGAGGTTATACT
>JANRMT010062799.1:8981730-9003503 GCA_026402145.1 Polypterus bichir lapradei | reverse complement strand
TGCATTCAAGGAGATCGTGACTCTTATTGCAAAAAAGACCGAGCTTACCGTATGCACGACCAGCCATCTCCGCCTTTTTGGCTGAGGTGTCTGTATTCCCCATTTCGGCAGCAACAGCAAAGCTTGTAGCAAAACTGCCTTTCCAAGGAAACTTCCCTTGATCAGTCTTGACCTTTTTCTTCTTGAAAATATGGCTTTGAGGTGCTGAGCCGTATGCAGGATCCAAGGCCATTTTAGCTTGTTCTTTCAGAAAGTCCACTGGGTCGACGAGTCGTGCAAGTCTGTGTTCTTTACCTTCAATATTCCAAGCCCAGTGTTCTCCCCAGAAATCTTTTCCAGCCGGGTGGCATGAAAAAGTAGCTGGGTGGGGCGGGACGGGGAAATTTGGTGGTGGGGAAAATTAAATGTGCACTATTTTTATTAGTTAATTCTTATTAATTATAATAATTTCCAATGCTCAATATGACTTCCTTTTTTAAGGTTTGACACTTGTGCCACAATATTTTTATTAAATTTAAGAAATATTAAATTCAGGATCCTGCAACCCTAACAAAAATTTTAAATAACAATTGTTATGACATAAACCAAGAGGCACAAGTATTGTCGCTGTCGGAAAGAAAAGCGAAAACAATGAAAAAAAGTATGGGAAACCTAATAAAAAATAATTAAAAAGATATTCTTCAAAGCCAACTTGCATATGCAGAAGGTGTCTTAAGTTAAATATTTATTTTTCTTTTCTTCCTTGAGGCCCAGTTGTCTGCAGCTTTCCCATAATCAAAGTCCCCAGGACCAGGACCCTCCAAGGAGATCAGCATGAGATTATTTAGAGTGCTTTGATTCATGCGATTTCTCAAACATGTCTTGATCCTTTTAAGGGCAGAAACCCCCCTTTCACATTCAGTTGTGCTCACTGGGATCACTAGCCCAATATGAGCTAGTTTGGCTAAATTTGGAAACGACTCTTTGAGCTTTGATGTCGTTGCCATTTTTGGTAAAATCTGTTTTGGACTGAAGTATTTGTATGACTGACTTATGATCATTTTTGATGCAACTGTCCATTCTTGCCTGCTACTTTCATATTTTAAAATTGGAGGGCTACCATTTTTAGAGTAATGATCAAAAAGAATTTCAGCAGACTCACTTGAATCGTGAGTTTCTGCATTGAAAACTTTTGAAAAGCTGGAAATAATTGGCATGTCAGGGAATCTTGCATCTAGGTGCTTGACAACTGTCTCTAGGTTTTTATCATATATTGCAGTTTTGAATGACATAACATCACTCTGTGTATAAACAATGTGGAGATCTGACAATTCTTCTGCCAGACAATGATGAAGGCTTTGAAAATATCTCCTAGGAGTGTCTTTTAGGTCCATGATGGACAATTTTGTGGCGAGCAAAATTGGCTCAATTTCGGTAAGATTAACATCTTGCCTTTTCCAAGCCTTAGATAAATTGGACAACAAAGAGAGGAAACAAAATTGTACGTTTTAATACATCTGCTTAATCCTTCAGCTGTGATGGTTTTTTGTTCAGTGGCCTCTGTTTCCATCGCAGCTATGACACTCATCATACACTGTCGTAGTGACTGTTCTGCAGAGTCATGAGACAGCCATATAGTGTCACTGGCCATTTTCAGCTTAATCTGGAGAATGTTCAGAATATTTTGAATTTCCGTTAAACCACCATCCGAACTGAAGACTTTTGGAAGGAATAGAACAGCTGCCTTAAGATGTTGTTCAGTTTTGTTAAATAAGGTACAGCAGCTGCTGCTTGGGCACTTGCAAGGGCCAATCGGTGGTTTACACAGTGGCAGTTGTCCAAGAGTCCAGATGTTTTATCTTTAAGTAGTTTTGTTACACCTTTCTGTTTCCCAATCATAACAGCAGCTCCATCTGACCCTAGTCAAACCAGATTAGCATTTTTCAAGCCTAGAGTGGCCATAGTTTCACTCAGTTTGTTGGTTATAGTCTCCGCTTTGCCATCAATCATATTGCAGGTTGATACAAAACTAATTCTGACCTCTTTAGTGACCTCACAAACATATTTAATGTAAATAATTAATTGTTTTACAACTGAGATATCTGTGGTTTCATCACACAGAATACTGAAAAAATTTTCTGCGTGTATATTTTTCAGTATGTTAGATTTTATTTCTGTATTTATTTTAGCATTGTAAATGTTCAGAGAGCAGGAATATCATGAAGTGAATGTATTCTGGGTGGCGATCGCTGCCTGCGCCTCCTCAGTGCAAGAGGAAGTCAGTTTAAGAAGCGCGTAGTGATTAACAACTCAGTCAGGGAACACTTAACACAAAGCATTTAATATACTATATTAACTTATGACGAGGTTTGAGAAAATCTAGCAAATTAAACATTGATTTTAAAATGAAGTTTAGTTTACGACATTCTACTTTTATGACAAAATAAACTATGAGAATAAAGTGGAAATGTCGACTTTAATCTCACCATAAACGGCGAGAATAAAGTGGAAATGTTGAGCATAAAGTCAACATGTCGACTTTATTCTCGCCATAAATGTCAAGATTAAAGTGGAAATGTCGAGAATAAAGTCAACATGTCGACATAAACGGTGAGAATAAAATGGAAATATCGAGAATAAAGTCAACATGTCGACTTTATTCTCGACATATAGTTTTATTTTCTTCACCTTGGCCCTAATATGCGCCCGTACAAAACCCCCAGCAATTCAGTGACAAAACCTTTGCTCAGAACACAGGGTTTCTGCACACTTTTTGCAATATGGACGCAGGTCCAAATATGAGCAAATATAAGAACGGCAGATGGGAACACTTTAACAGGAACCACAGTGAGTGCTACAAGGATTTTTGCGCACAAAACACACCTAATGCTTAAACAACTGTATGTTTATATTGGTTGCGATGTACTGAACAAGAAGAGAGCAGCTGTATGCTCCAAGCAGCACTATACAGACTGCACCGACGCTGAGAACAGACGTCACTTCCTGACGCCCTTTTTTTTGATATCTGACAGGCTGGTTCCACTAGACTTTTTTTTTTTATCAGTCCTCCTCTCGCCCGCCCACCTCCACATCCTCTTTGCTACTGTATTAAGCTGCTCCACACCCGCTATTACCATTTACACCCCCCTCCCCACACTCTTTGCGTCCCCGCTATTAGCTTTAGCAACGAGTGATCGGCAACATCCTGTCCCGCGTCTCTCCCCTCGCAACTTGCGATCCTGCTTCTAAAATATTTGCCCACCTGGCCGCTCGTCCCTTGCCATCTCTGCAGATCATTAGATCTGCCTGTGCCTGTAGATCTGCGGCTGTCATCTCACAATGTCATGTGAGATGACAGCCGGGCGCTCAACTAAATTAGCCAGGCAGAGCGCCTGGCTAAAAGATGCTAGGGAGAACACTGCAAGCCACACATTGCCACTGTTCTCGCAGTTCTTGTGGGAGCTTGGCCATTATAGTACAAAAGCTATCGCTAATTTGAAATTCATTTCCGTCCTTCAAGCTGGACATAATGTTCATATAGCCACCAAGAATGACCGCATAATCCATCAGACCTTCTCCATTGTCTGGCTTTATTTTTGGCCACGTTTTGGCTGTCTTCATATATGCATCTGCTATCTGTAGTTGGTTTCCATAGAGGCTTTCAAGCTTCTTTCTGTCCCTTTTGTAACCTGGCGGTGGCAGGTATATACAGCTTTTAACAATTTCATTGGGTGAACCTTTGGTAAATTGTTCTAAGAATCAACATTTATTTATTTTAAATCAACATTTATTTATATAGTACATTTTCATACAAAAAAATGTATCTCAAAGTGCTTTACAAAATGAATAGAAAAATAAAAGACACAATAAAAAATAAACATAAGTCAACATTAATTAACATAGAATAAGTAAGGTCCGATGGCCAGGGTGGACAGAAAAAACAAAAAAAAAAACTCCAAAGCTGGAGAAAAAAAAAATAAAATCTGTAGGGGTTCCAGACCAAGAGACCACCCAGTCCCCTCTGGGCAATCTACCTAACATAAATTAAACAGTCCTCTTTGTATTTAGGGTTTTCAAGGTAGGACCTGATGATGATGGTCACGTAGACTTCTGGCTTTCAGTCCATCAATGTTGAATCAAAGAAGTCCAATTTATCTTGGGATTTCTCCATCACCTCATTGATATCAAATGCTCTAATAAAGTTCACATAGTTCATTGGGTCACCATCAAATACAGGGACGTTTGTATATGGCACATGAGGTACTTGTGCCTTATTTTACTGGTAATTCTGCTGTTAATAATGATGTTGGCTAAGCTTATATTTACTTTAATTTCTATATAAAGACCCACAAATATTTTCATCATATGGCTCTTCATTCGTCACAACCGGTTTCTCAGGAACATAATAGGGATTTTGTTTACTTGGAACTTGGCTGTGTCGTTTAAGAGCTCTCAGTTTTGCAGTGGATTCTGCAAATGAAGTTCCTAATGCCAGCTGATCTGTTTTAGCCTTTAGCTGTGCTTGTTCAAATTCTCTTGTGGCTTTCAGCCGTGCCTTTTCCATATCTAGAGCCTGCTGTCTTTTTGCAGCCTCAATGAGGGCGAGCAATACTGCATGTTCCAACAGAGGTAACTGAATTTGCTCGACTTTTAGTTTTTGCAGAGACTTGGGAGACACTGTTGGCAGGAGTGATATCATCAATAAATCTGTAGTCCTTGAATTGGTTTGCAGAATTGGGAGGCAGCTTGGGGAGGCTTTTATTTTGATGCACTTCCAGAATCCATTCCATCGTCTTTCCCATAAATGCACGTAAAGTCTTCAGTTTAGCATCAAAACCCTTACGTAGCCTTTTCCGTTTGTCCTTGTCACTTTGCACAGAGAATAATTCATCGCTTAACCTTTAATATTCTGTTATCAGGGTCTAGAAATCTGCCTCAATATTTTTGTTTATTTTTTCACAGATTCATTTTTTTGTAAATCCTTTATGTGCTTCATCAAGCTGGATAATTGCCCCAACTCAAATCCTGCACCTGATTATCTGCATGGACTGTCGATGTTCTCCCTGTATTTCTGTGCTTTTCTTCCCAAGTTTTCCTCCCACTTTTTCAAAGCCTTCAAGGTTTGGTTAAATGGTCCCAGTGTGAGTGTGGGGGTGTACAGTACGTGTGTGTGTGTGTGTGTGTGTGTGTGAGTGGACCATTCGATGGATTGGTACCCTATCTAAGCAGGCCTTTTTCCTGCATTGTGCTCTGTATTGCCAGGATATGCTTTTGCTCCTTGGTCCTCTGAATTGGAGTAAATACGTTTGAGAATGACTGCGACTATTTTTAGTTTGCCACTTGTAAAATAACCAGCAAACACAGATAAAGGTTTGAGGCACATCCTTGAAGCCGTATAATTAAATCAAAAAGTAAAATCATCTTTTTACACAGATAAGGTTGACGTGTTTTCATTCGATAGCACGATACTGAACTGACTTCAAAGATGGCAAAACTTGCTGGCCATATGGGTTCCATTCAGGAAGGGGCAATTCCAATTAGGTAGACAACGGAAGTGACGTCAGAGGGGAACGGACGTCAATTATCCATTCTGCAGAGGTAGGAAGACAAGAAGGCATAGCACACAGTGGCAACCCCTCATTTGGCGGGTATCCACCATCACCAGAGCCCTTAAGCTGTCTCCCAAGCATGTGTGCTTGACATAGTAAACATATTTGCTTTGAGAATACCGTAAAATGTTGCCAAAATCATAAAATATTTCTAAAAGACCATAAAATCATGTAAAAGTGAATTGTGGCATTATAGGGAAGGCGTCCTATTTTTATGCTGAAATGTCCTTGTCAGATTTAGACAGGTGACAGCCTTCGCCATAGGTATGTTAACAGGTGATCTTCTTGAAAGATATCCATGGGTATTGTTAATCTTTTTGCATGTGTCAATGATTTTACTTTTCAGGTTAGGTTTAAAGGCTGTCAGTCTGCCACAGACATTTTAAAAGAATGACAATTGTGAGTGTCTTTAAGTTTAGTTGCAATGAAGCCACAAATTAGCAGTGTTTAGTTTGTCAATTATAAAGGAACAAAACTAAATAAATACAGTCACAAAACAATCCAAGCCAATTTACTTTTGTATTGATTCGAGTAAAAGTATATAGTTCAGCCTGTTTATAGTCTCCAGTTTAACCAAGCTTTGATTTTCTTCTTAAGACCAATTTAAATACAGGATATCTTGTACCAGCTATATCTCTGACTCCTACTGTGCACTTGTGCAGCTCCACAGAACAGCCATTGCTGAATTCAACTGCAACATCCAGGTGACTTTCTATTTTGCGAGCTTAACGAAATGTAAATGATGAAAAAAATTTTAAAGTAATAAATAGGGCACAAGTATAAAATAGTGATTTAAAAACGACAAGAGAGATTGCTCACTAGGTAAATATGTGCATTAAAAATACAAATTTATGGGAATTGCCACACTGAATTTCAATCCCTGAAAACTTAAATGTTTTGTAAAGAGAGTCTTTCCTTTATTTCTTGGTAAATTACAGAGAAAGGCAGTGTTCCACCTGCTTCTTCTTAAATAAGCCATGTCTGACATGGATGCATGCTTGGGTGTAAAATGAGACTTGAATCTACAACCAATGTAGATAACAATGGATAACATTTTTTTTAAGTCATAAATTCTGCAAAAAGTCTCTGAGTAGTTTCACAATACATTTAAACTGGTACATTGATGAAGATTAGGGAGACCTCATAATTTTAACACAGAGTGCACAGGACACATCTCTGTCACTAACTGATCCCAACATGTTACCAATAACTTCCTTCCATGTTAGGGGATTTCAGTTATGGGCTGAAAAGATATGCCTTCATTTGGAGAACTACAAGTAAATGAGTGGGCCATGTTTAAGCAATAGCAGTGTCCGGGGAAAGTGCTAACAGAGAAGAGATAATTGGGTTGGCAGCGTATTTTTACACAAGACAGCACTGCACATTGACTAAGATGTATGCATAAATGATCAAGCAGTTCATTTGACAAGTTCTGCTTGTAAGGTATAATTTCTCTGGAGATTCATTTCACTTCAGTTTTGTATAATTATTTTAAATGCTAAAAGTGTCCAGTGCAGTAACAGTGCAATTTCAGTGCTTTGCTTCTTTCTTCATGGTGAGTCAAACCACTGGCTCCCTGTGCATCTTGACTTTCGCTTCACTAGATCACTCTGCTCTTATAGGTTTGGATGTGCAAGTCACATGTTGTGTACATGCAGATAACTTGATGTTCTAAATGGCAGACATTCATGCTGAGAGGCTTAGCAGAAAAATGATTTCAGAACCATGCCTGTCTTTGAAAGTAACACATTTTCTTACAGCTGCTCTGCGCTGCGTGAAATCTGACTGTCCTTCCTTTATTTTTTTTATTAGTCTGCTTTTACTACTACAGGGGAGCAATCCCAGTGCACATTCCTTTTACATGTCAAACTAAAAAGCAAGATTAAACCCTAAATAGGATACCAGTCTGGGCCACACTTAAACATGCTGACTTTCATACATTGAGTTACCAGTTAACTCAAGATTTCACCTTTATGCAGTGTGAGAGAAAAATGGACTACAGGGTGAATTCTGAGGGAGAACTTGTCAGCAAATAAGTTCTGATTCCTGGAGGTGTGAGCCAGCATGATATGCAAGAAACATCATTATCTATTACAGTTTTAATCTGGGAAGGAAATATTGCGCATCCCTAGTTGTTTGTTCTTCTGACAGGCAAAATAGTAATTTCCAGTAGGAAGGTGGTAAGCTGTGGTTTGAAAGTATCACATCCAAGCACAGGAAGCACCATACAGGGTGGCAGGAGCATTTGGAAGGGACCTTTAGAAGGTAACTACAAAATCATGTGCTGCTAGAAAACCAAAAGGTGGTGTCACACACTACAAGGCTATACGTTTTGACAATCTCACAAGAGGTAAATTTACCTCAGCAGCAATATCAGAGCTAAGTTAAGGCACCTGTTCCTATAACTAGTTCCTGCAAGAATGATAAACAAAAAAAATCCCCATATGGAACCTTAAACAAGAATATGTCATGAGCAGAAAATCAAGACAAAATGGTACATCAGACCCGAAAGCCTGGCACATTGAGGCTGACTGAAAGCTTTTGCAATTGGACCTCATTAAATTTAGTCAATAGCATTCATGCAACCAAAAACGTTTTTATTACAGCCAACATCTAATAAACATGAGAACAGAACACACACCTGTGACATCTATGATTTTTGTTTTTTTTTCCCAGTTTCTGTAAAAGTAAAAAAATGATCTTATTTAAGTAAACTAATATCCCTTTAGCCTAAAAGGATTTTTGTCCTTTCTGTCACATTTGCTTGTAGAATCTGGGCCATTATTAGTTTAAGTCTCCTAAAAATGTAGTGGTATTTGCACATTTATAGGAAAGGCACTATATAAATAAAATATTATTATTTACTCATAAAATAACAAAACTATTGCTTTTGTGCTTGACAGTTTCCTTTTGGTACATGCCAAGTAAGAGGGGCTCCACACCCTTTGGTGCTTCCAGGAGCCTCTCGAACCCATAACAATTGATAGTCATGTACCAAGGTGAGCCAGGCAAATGAGGACACACACATTCAGCAAGGGGCTGGTGCTAATTTGTTCATTGCTTTTATTAAAATCCAGACCAAAACTGTAGTGCATAAAAATTATCCATAATAAATAATTCAATAAAAACTGTGTTGTCCATGAATTAAAATCAAAGAAATTATCTCAGGATAAAGACAGAATAAGACACAATCATCTGGTCCTTGATATTCCCCCACTGTTCTGTGCTAAGCCCAGCACAACTTTCTCTCTCTTTCTGTCTCCCTGGCTCACTCAAAGCTAGCTCAGCTGACAGAGACTCAAACAGACGCAGGCCCACTACACTGCCCCCATCTTTGCTCTGCTCCTCTGTCAGCACCTGCCACATAGCTTGAGGTCTGTTGCCATTGTACCTGTTCCTCTGAAATATCAGCGGGGACCATCTGCCCCAGAGCACCAATCCTTTACTCCTGCATGGGGCTAGCAGCCGCTCTGCTTCTCACTCACCTCTCGGCTGCCTTTTGATGTTGATCAAACAGAGGAAGCTCTGCAGTCTACTTGTGACTTTACACTGTAGGAAGATAAGTAAATAAATCAAGGTGAATAGAATTCAATCTGGTTTTTATATAAGTAACATATAAATGTTTCTTATGTAAAGACCATCACAAAACATAATCACAAACAGGACCTTGCACGATACGTTGGCGAGCTCTATAAGCCGTGCTGTTCCTTTGAAGGACAGGTGTGGGGCAGACTGAGAGAATAAAACTGAATTAAAAAAAATGCTAACCTTTACAAGTACCATATATTTACACCAGCTGTTACAGACTCAAATCAAATGTATGTTTTTATTGTATAATAGTAACAATAAGAGCAGCTCACTACTCAAAACATTTATTTTGGGACATGTGAAGACTCGAACTTGTGACCTTTTGAATAGGACTCAGCAGTTCTTACCACTGTACTACCACAGAAGTCGCAACAATAAGCCACACTAACCTGATTTCTTTTTCTTCGGTTATAGTCTTGAATAAAAGCGCACTTGTTCTGTTCTATTTGTACCTTTTGTGAAAGTGCTTATTTGATATTTGGACTTCAGTTCACTTCAGACACATTATATACTTCATGTCAAAATTTTGTCGTTATTACTAAAACATGAAAAAAGTTTGTCTTTTAGGTATGTGTTCAACATTTCTTGCATTTCCTGTCATCCTACACTACATAGATCTTTGTAGACATGGAACACACATGAAATGCATGTGTTCCAAATAACAATATATTTTTTCGCCTATACAGCTCTAGGTACTACCTCACTCCCTGATAAACAAGACTTGAGCTGGGAGAGGTTTTTGCCGTTTCTATGGCGGTGTGAGGATGAGATAGCAGGCTCCTTGCTGCTTTTGCTTATCGACACATTTATAAGACAAAAGACACTGACGGAGAGGTGCGAACGGATTTAAGGTGGGCCGGGTTTACAATTTTTTTCGTAGGCTGTGGTAATTCTAGTGTTAAAGTGATTGTGCTCTCATTCTAATAAGAATGTAGTTGTACCAAGTGAATCAAGCAGACATGTTAAAGTTAATTTGCCTTGTGCATGGATAACTGTTGTGCTACCCAGCACACCATACTTACTTCTCTTCGGGCAAATGGGGCTCATCAGTCTCTGAGGACCGCTCATGTAGGAGAAGGAAAATTTGGGAGTTAACCCTGTAGAAAAATCTGGAGTCAGAGTCCCAAAGGCAGTTCAATCTCAATATTGAACCTTTTTCAGGCAACTTCTACAGCCAAGCTGACTCCAAATATAGTGTTCTACATTCCTTTGGATTTAGTTAGCACGGCCGAAAGGGGGTCCTGTTGTCTGGGCAGCACAAGGCCCTCATATACTATTGCCCAGGCCTGTGCCCTGGAGAGGTCACTCCAGTTTCACCTCATGGTGTTAGCACAACATGGAAGACAGCAGTTATGGGTTATAAGTCCCTTTTCAATTGCTGTAGAGCTGGATGCCACAGGCTTTTTGACGGTGGGAGGGGTCTTCGTGTCCCATTGGTCAACTTTCGTCTCCCACAAGCTGGGCAGCACCCTGGCCAGTAAGGTGTTGACCCACCACAGTCTGTCTGCTTCAGTGGCTGCCTGGAGCTCAGAGCTTTGTTCAACAAGCAGATTGTTAACCATGCAGCAGGAAAATATCACTGGAAAAAGCTTAACAACCCTGTTTTCCGTATTTCCAGCTGGAATGTGTGAACAATGCGCACTGGACTGTCTGATGACCTGAAAGAAATTGAGGATGCTCAAAAGACCGCTGTAATTGATTGTGAACTGCACAGATTGCATGTTGACACAGCAGCACTGCAGGAAACAGGCTACCAGACAGTGGATTCCTAGAGAAAGAACGTTATACCTTTTTTCTGGCAGGGGAAAGGTGTTGAGGAAACAAGGAGTTGGTTTTGCTGTCAGGAACATCCTGCTCCACATGATTGAACCTCCAATGGGTGGCACAGAAAAAGTTCTCATCCTACACCTCTTCACATCAGCAGGTATTTTAAACCTTCTGTGCACGTATGCACAAACCCTAAAAGCCACTTTCAAAGTCAAAGACCAGTTCTATGAACACCTAGATAGCATTGTTAACAGAATTCCAATGTCAGAGCACATTCACCACTTGGGAGATTTTAATGCTAGGGTGGGTGCCGATCAAGAATCCTGGCCAAGTGTGTTAGGTCATCACAGCATAGGAAAAATGAATGAGAATGGCCAAAGGTTACTTGAGTTCTGCTGCCGTCACACTCTGTGTCTCATAAATACTTATTTTCAGAACATTGCATGTTGTATACCTTCCTGGAGACACCCAAGGTCAAACCACTGGCATCAGCTGGACTTGGTCATCACCGGACATGACTTCCTAAACAGCATATTCAATACTAGAGTTTACCACAGCACAGACTGTGATATTGACCACTACCTAATTGTCTCAAAGTTAAAGCTCAAATCAAAGAAATTCCATCTTTCCAAAAAGAAATGTCAACAAGAATTATCATCAGCAAGATCGCCTACACAGACAAAAACAAGGAGTTCATAGAGAGGCTTTAAAAGTCACTGTCCAACAACCAACAGCAGTGCGCGGAAGCAAGATGGAATTCCCTCCAAAACACCATTTACAGTGTTGTCATCATGACTTATGGCAAGAAAGAACACCATAATGCAGCCTAGTTTGGGGCTGGCATATCAGTGTTAGAGCCAGTCATTAATGCTAAGCAAAATCTATATATATAATTCACTAAGGCAAGACACCCATGGAAAGCACGCCGGAAGGGGCGTGGATTCACTAAGCCGCCGACAAGTAAGACACCTATGGTGCACGCAGGAAGGAGCCACGCCCACCAACTCCAAGACCATTGGATACGATGACAACTCGCAGAGCCACGCCCACCAACTCGGACGCAACGACACAGAAAAAACGGCGTCATTTATATTCGTCTGTCGTAGAGGCCACATGCACCTCCGAGCCATGTTGACTGTTCATAGAGGCATGTTTCTCGCGGAGGTCAATCGCCATATGCAGCGTGTAAAACAGTTTGCGAGGGGTAGCCCATGGGATCCTTAAAACAATCCTTTACAACTAAGGTTAAAACACAATGAAGTAAGCAGTCTTTAAAAACCGAGTTTTCGGTTACGACGCACGACCGCGTGCACCATAGCAAACTGTTTTACACGCTACATACAGCAATTCGCACTACTACCGTGGTCGGGTGTCTTGGTGGATTATATATAGAAAAGAATCCAAAACCGCACAGAGCAATGAAAAGTCTACGTGAGTCACAGGTGCATGTGGACTGTTCAAAGACAACAACGACTCAAGTGACGAGTTGGAGGTGGGCACATGAGCAGGCAGGGCACGATGGCGGTCCGCCAGTTTTCAGTCACAGACGATTGTGTGTTGGTTCGTTCCGTGCATTGTTACAATGTTACTTTTCTTGCTAATTTATTACATTACCGATTTTTCAAATGTTAATTTTCTCCCTGTGCTTAAAAACCATTAAAAAACCGGCCTGATTATGCGGCGTATGGTA
This sequence comes from Polypterus bichir lapradei, assembly GCA_026402145.1. Classification (NCBI taxonomy): domain Eukaryota; kingdom Metazoa; phylum Chordata; class Cladistia; order Polypteriformes; family Polypteridae; genus Polypterus; species Polypterus bichir. The sequence goes on along the minus strand of JANRMT010062799.1, from coordinate 8,990,870 downwards.
CGCCGCGGGTTGGCTAGTACGCTTATCACTTACAAGCGCAACCCAAGCCAGCAAAATCAACAGAAACTGAAAGACGCCTGTCACAAGGTCCAACAAACTTTTCATCACAGAACAAATGACTATTGGCTTTAACTGTCAGGCAATATTCAGCTGGCAACAGACACTGGAAACATAAAGAGCATGTATTAAGGCATTAAACAAGCAATAGGTAAACAAATGAACAAGTATGCACCTCTGCAGTCTAAGACTACTAAGAGAGGTAATCACAGATAAATCCAAACAAATGGATTGATGGGTCAAACACCATCTAGACCTGTACTCCACAGAAAACTCTGTTACTCAGGTAGTGTTAGATGTCATCGAAGACCTGTCTGTCCTAGAAGACCTAGATACAGAACCAGCTGTGGCTGCACTCAGCAAAGCCATCGATGCCTTAATATGTGGAAAAGCACCGGAGAGGACTGCATACCACCAGAGATCATTAAATCTGGAAAGCTAGCCTTACTAAAGCCACTTTATGAGCTCCTATGACTCTTCTGGAGGGTAGGCAAGGTACCACAGGACATTCGTAATGCCAAGATAGTAGTGCTCGGCGGTATGACCAAAATTCTATATCACAGTATTTTTCAAAATTATACCAGTTTGACGGTATTTTTTTCCCATGTCTGAGTGGATGTTAACCACATTTTCCACTGCAGAAGACTGGCAAAGAATAAACTATTCCACTGTCATGATAATTGTACACAAAAACATTTTAATGTGCACACAAGTATTAATACAGGTTTGCATGGCCCCATAAAGTGATACTGTGGCACTAATGAAGAGAAGGAATCACATTGCATGACAGTTGCAGTCACAATATAGAACCTTTTTATTGAACAAATTTTGCAAACAACTTAAGCTAAAATTTTGACAACATATTTTCAACAATCCAAAGAGGCATTTAGACTTAGTAAAATATTCAGAGGTGATTGTCAAAAGTTGTATTGCACTGAACATGTCTTAGAAAAGGAATAAACAGTGAATATTTTTTGTAAATCAACTACACTTTCTGTTAATGTTAACAATCTCTGTCTACTGACACGTTAAAGTGACTTTTTAAACAACTTTACCATCATTAAACTGCATAGTATTTAAACTAATAAATAATAACAATAAAATAAATAATAGTGCAACTTCCAGTAATAATACTATTACTTCAAGAATTCAAGCCCAGGTGCATTACATAGTAGTCACCTAATAAAAATAAAATAAAACAAGTGCAACTTGGTGAGACATCTTTACCAACTGAAACATCATTAAGGTAAATTGCATTAATATGGACCTTGCTTCAAGCAAAGCTATATACATAAATAATAAAACTGCAGCTTGCGTTTATAATGCTATTTGTGGTATAGCCCTACGGAAGCGCATTAGGGCCACAGTGAAGAAAAAAAAACTATGTCGAGAATAAAGTCGACATGTTGACTTTATTCTCGACATTTCCACCTTAATTTTGATGCTTATGCCAAGATTAAAGTTGACATTTCCACTTTATTCTCGCCGTTCATGTTGAAATTAAAATTGACATTTCCACTTTAATCTCATAGTTTATTTTGTCATTAAAGTAGAATGTCGTAAACTAAACTTCATCCTAAAATCAATGTTTAATTTACTAGATTTTCTCAAACCCCGTCATTAGTTAATGTAGCACATTAAATGCTTTGTGTTAAGTGTTCCCGATCCAGTTTTTAATCGCTACGTGTTTCTTAAACTGACTTCCTCTGCACTAAGAGGAGGCGCAGGCAGGGATCACTGCACAGAATACATTCACTTCATGATATTCCTGCTCTCTGAAAATTTAGAATGCTAAGATAAATACTTGATATTTTCAGGATGAAATGCATTAAAGCAGGTATTAAACATGCACGGTAGTGAGGCAGTAGTGCTGCTTCCTTGCAGTAAGGGGTCCCCGAGTGTACGTTCAGTGTAGAGAACTTTATGGCAGGTGTGACGAGGCTTCAAAAAAACTGGATGTATGAATGGTTATCGCACAGGTTTAACTTAAATATTGTGTAAATGTTGGGTTCGTGATCTGGTGGTCGGAGACACTAACACGGAATTTAATGGATGTTCTAAGTGGGCTTTCTAATTGCATGCATGCTGTATCTATCTGAAGTACCAAATCCCCAGTTCCTATCCTTACCTTTTCTTTCTCCACATAACCAATCACCACACGATAAACATCTTTGTGAAATTAAAACTTTAAAACTAGTTATAAACTTAGACCACAGAGTGTTCAGAACTTTAAAAAAATCTTCGTTATACATGTTTAATTATGCCATCCATTCAGGATTGCGCCCATTCCAGCAAGCATTGTGTGCGAGGCAGGAGCAAATCCTGAACAAGGCGCCAGCACAGCGCAGGGTGAATACGATCAACACATACACTAGCAGGGTCAATATAACATAACAAAACCCCACATCCTACATGACTTTGAAAGGAAACTGAAGCATGCTGACTAAACCCACCAGAAAAACGGGCAAATTCAAAGCATGGAACACCCAGGACCCTCTTGCTACGAGGTAGCAGTGCAACCTCCATGCCACTGTGCCCCCACATGATTAATACATGCTTTAATGCATTTCATCATGAAAATTATATCAAGTACTTATTTTACCATTCTAAATGTTCAGGGAGCAGGAATATCATGAAATTAATGTATTCTGTGTGCTGCCTACGCCTTCTCTTAGTGCAAGAGGAAGTCAGGTTAAGAGGCACGTAGTGATTAACATGGCTCAGGGGAACACTTAACACAAAGCATTTAATGTGCTACATAACTTACAACGGGGTTTGAGAAAATCTAGTAAATTAAATATTAATTTTAAGATGAAGTTTAGTTTACGATGTTCTACTTTAATGACAAATTATGAGAATAAAGTCAACATGTCGACTTTAATCTCGACATAAACAGTGAGAATAAAGTAGAAATGTTGAGAATAAAGTCAACATGACGATTTTATTCTCTTCATAAGCTTCGAAATTTAAGTGGAAATATCGAGAATAAAGTCAACATGTCGTCACACAGAACCCAGGTACATTAAACAGTATTGAATAAAATAAAACAAGTACAACTTGGCTTGCAGTATTATCCAGTAATATAGAAACAGTTTTCACATATTTTAACATAATGGTCCACATCCGACCTTTTAAATCCAAAGTATCTCCAGACAACAGACGTGACTCCTTTTTCCAGCAAAAGTTCTTCTGTGTCATCATGTTCAACTTTATTGTCTGCTACAGCTTCAGTTTCGAAATGTTCCCTGTCCATTTTCACCGTGCAATACCTCCACTACTGCATGTACTGTACTCTGTTGCATGTCTGTTTAGCGGTGTAGCAGTGAAGAAGAGCCCCCACGCAACACCTCCACTAACACATGTACTCTGTTGTATGTGTTTAGCTGTGTAGCAGTGAAAAAGGTCCCCCTTAAACAGTTGCATGCTGCGCCACGTTCCGAACGTTGTTTAGGCAATTTAAACTGGTGTTGTGGTATAAGTAAAATCCATAACATAACAAAAATAAAAAACGGTTTTCGGTATGAACCGGTATACCGCCCAGCACTACAAGATAGTCACCCTGTATAAAAGTAAGGGTGATTGCAGTGACTGTAAACAAGGCATCTCCTTGCTGAATATCGTTGGCAAGGTCTTCACCTGTGTGGGTCTAACTCGATTGCAAGTCCTTGCTGATCACATTTATCCAGAATCACAGTGTGGCTTTAGGGCTGAAAGATCAGCAGTTGACATGACCTTCTCTATATATCAGCTCCAAGAGAAATGCCAAGAACAAGGCAAAAAACTATACATTGCATTTATCGATCTGACCAAAACATTTTAGATAGAAAGATAGATAGATACTTTATTAATCCCAAGGGGAAATTCACATACTCCAGCAGCAGCATACTGATAAAAAACAATATTAAATTAAAGAGTGATAAAAATGCAGGTATAACAGAAAATAACAGTGTACTGTATTTTGACTTTTACATGTCCAGAGTTGCAGCACCTTGTATTCACATAGAGAGCGAGTCCTCCTCCTTTCTGCTTCCCGCAGGTATTTGCGTCTTTGTCCGCTCCAACTGTGCTTAACCCGGGTAGCTCCACGTTAGCATCTGGGATGTTAGTTGTTAGCCACGTTTCACAAAAACACAACAACCTGCATTCTCTGTAGGTCCTGACATTTTTCACCAGCGCAGCCAGTTCGTCGATCTTATTTGGTAGTGAGTTCACATTTCCCACGATCACAGAAGGCACCGAAGGCTTGTATCGCCACTTTCTTGCTAGCTGCTTAGCTTTTAGCTTAGTGCCGGCTCTGCTGCCACGATACAACCTTCTTACCTTGTCGAGTAAATAGGGAACCACACCAGCACAGGCCTTTGTTCTGAGCGGCGAGTAAAAATCCATGTCAATGTAGTAAATAGTGACCAGGGAACAAGTCCACATAAAAGAATGTGGTAGGAGTGATCAGTGAAATAGAGAAAAAGGTAGAAAGATAAAGTCATACACGGAGCTGCTGGAAAGGCTTCCTCTTTTGACCTTGTGAGTAAGACAGGTACAGTATGTTTCAGCTGCTAAAGAAAATTAGCATAACCCCCCCCAATTGCTTAGTATTATAACCTCCTTTTATGAGGAGGGCTGTGTCAAAGGCATCAACCTACATACTAGGAGCATTGGGAAGCTGTTCATCTTAGCTTGCCTAAGGTCAAAGACCAAGACTTATTTGCACAATAGTCATTAGAGAATTGCTGTTTGCTGATGATGTGGCCCTGACATCACATTCTTGCAGCCCTCCAGCAGCTTATCAACCATTTTGTATTTGCTTACAGGGAGTTTCGGCTGGCTTTAAGCATTAAGAAGACAAATGTCATGGGCCAGGATGTCCCTGCTCCACCTTCGATTAGCATTGACGGCACAGTTCTTGAAGTCACTGACCACTTTACTTACCCAGGTTCCATCATCAGCAGCAACCTATCACGCTGCTCTGTACTACTAGGAAAATGTGAAAAATTACTTCAGACTTTACCTTAAACTCATTAAAGCCCAGCTGAAATCAGTACTTTATAGCTTTTTTCCACATCATCATCTGCTGAAAAACAGAATTATGTCTTTTCAGGCTGACTGCCAATCACTATGTTGGCTTCTTCCTTATTCCATGGATAGCCATCTGGTAACATTAATACAAAGTAGACATTTGAACTTACTATGCAGAAGACAGCCAGAGGGATTTGACTGACATATGATGTTGAAGTTATATCTGTGTCAGTGGTCACACAAATGGAACAAGCTGGAATTACCCAAATTTACCAAAGTGATCAAGACAGCAATGAGAATAGTACATTTTTAGCATGAAATCCTAACCATTTGCAAATATTACATATATATTGAATACTTGTTATTAAAATATAAGAACAACCAAATCACAGTCATCCAAGATGTGCCTATTAGCCTCAGCAGAACTGCATTTTTGTTTTCCAAAGAATCCCAAGCTGACACCATTTTCATTTGTATCTTGATTGATATTTTTGGAAAGTTATACAACACAGTATGGCTCATTATGCTTTATCTGCATACAGATTATGACACAACATTCCTATTAAGCCTTAAAACTAGATTAGAAATTTAAAAACGCATATTAATGCTGTTTGGGAAGGAAAGTCTCCTGTCTAAAAAACCTAGCATGCTTTATAAATAAATTAGGTGACCCCTGTCAAGTAAATTGTTTTATTTTTTTATTATTTCAGGTAATGTAACAAATCTTGAAAGTCTGAGCAAAATTAAAATCAATATAAAATTAAGGAAATTATATAACATTATGCTGTTTGTAGACTCAAGACTCCAAATTGGGCATTAATTGGATGGTGACTTCCGTGAATCTACTGAAATTAGTTGCTGTGTTCTTTTCAATCAGTACCGAATGATTATTTACTCATTTAAATCAAGGTTTAATATGTTTTACAATGGCATGATTTATCTGGTGTTAAAAAATGAATAGGCTGGGCTTTGGAAATGACAGTGCTTGTATTCATGTGTGCAAATGACGAGATTCTTCTCCATGAGGTGTTAATGGTTTTTCAAAGACTATATTTCCAGGCACAAAGAAAAGTGTTATCACTGTGTGTTTGTGGTTCTGATAATTTCCAGAAAGAATATGCGGGGCATTAGGTATTTTTTTACTTTTGGTGCAAGTAATGATCAGATTTATTATTCCTCCATCAAACCATTTTTGAATTTGCTTTTTACATAGGAACCAGAGTTGATTCCTGCAGCCGTGGATGGAAGCAAGGACAGAATATCAATTCATCACGTGGAACAATTCATCACACAGACACACACACACACACATATATATATATATATACAGAAATAATCTGTTTTCCCATAGAGCCTGGACTCCCCACCTCCCTTTACCAATAGTGCTGGAGGACTTGTTGGCATTGTATTGAACTTGTACTGGCCCAGCCCACATTATCCATTTATTATTTTCGGTCTCTGTGTTCTTTAAGATGCTTTACAATGTTCAAATAACAAAGCCATATAATGACAAATGGATATTATTCCTCCTTAAATGCTCCTAATGCCTCATTGATATGAAGTTAGTGAATATGTGTTACCCTTTAATGTTTGGACTTGAAAACAATTAACCTGGCGACATCGTGCTTGTTCTAATTCAGGGTGTTAAGTCCATACAGGAATAAAGCCATGCAAGGGATTTTCATCTCCTTTTTTTATTTTTTAATAATTTTATTGTAATCATTCCATATAAATTGATCAATTTTTACAAAAAATAGGATTGAAACTGAAAAACAAGTCCACCCCTGAGAGAGAGAGCATGGCCAACAGGGTAAAACTTGTAAAAAGAGTAAAAAGGCTTGTAAACATGAATAAATTGATGAGTTTAATAGACCAATAGAGATGAATGGAGAAGAAAAAGAAATGAAGAGATAATTGATTCCTCTGTGCTTTAAGAGATTATTCTAAAATATTATTGATTAGATCTGCCAGGTTTTGAAGAAATTCTGTACAGATCTTCTAACTGAATATTTGATTTTTTCCAATTTCAAATAGTATAAAACATCGGTTTCCCACTCACTTAAAAGAGGAGAGTTAGGATTCTTCCAGTTTAGCAAAATAAGTCTGTGTGCCAGAAGTGTATTGAATGAAATCACAGTTTGTTTGTCCTTCTCTACTTTAAACGCATCTGGAAGAACACCAAACACAACTGTTAATGGGTTAGGAGAGATTGTGACATCAAGGCTGTCTGAAAAGCACTTAAACATTTTGATCCAAAATGATGTTAATTTGGTGCAGGCCCAAAACATGTGACCCAGTGAGGCTGGGACTTGAGTGCAGCGTTTGCGGGTTGGATCTTGCCCTGGAAACATTTTGGACAGTTTTAAGCGAGGCAGATATGCTCGATATATAATTTTGACTTGAATAATTGTATGCTTTGCACATATGGAGCTCGAGTGAAGTCTCTGCACTGCTACTTTCCACTCCTTTTTTGATATATTGATTAAGAGGTCTTTTTCCCATTGTCCTCTTGGGTCTTTGAAAGGGAGGTACTGTAAAATCTATACTAATAAACGGCAAAGCCCTCACTGACTCACTCACTCACTGACTGACTGACTGACTCATCACTAATTCTCCAACTTCCCATGTAGGTAGAAGGCTGAAATTTGGCAGGCTTATTCCTTACAGCTTCCTTACAAAAGTTGGGCAGGTTTCATTTCGAAATTCTACGCATAATGGTCATAACTGGAAGCTCTTTTTCTTCATTTACTGTAATGGAGATGAGCTTGAAACCCGTGGGGGCGGAGATTCGTGTGACATCATCACGCCTCCCACGTAATCACGCAGTACGTAGAAAACCAGGAAGAGGCCCAAAAAGCGCTGAAGAAAACATGCATTATATAATTGAGAAGGCAGCGAAACAATAAGAAGCGAGCGAGTGACATATACAACCATATTCATGAGTTCTGCTACTTCGGAAACAAAGCACGATGTAAACCTAAACTTTAAATTAAGTTCATAGACAGGCTGCCGCTGGCGTTTGTAATTTAGTGCCTGCCCATATAAGGCCGTCCGTCAGCGGCAATCCAATAGAAACACTGCCACGGGTAAATATTCACGGGTGAAGGACTGTGCTTATGCAGAGGAAGATGAGATGGTCAGGGTGGTGTTTGGCACAAACTCAGCGAAACTGCGAGAGAAAGTTTTAAGTGCCGGGACTTCGGTAACATTAGATACAGCCATGGACATAGCACGACATGGCACCAGCACAGCTGGGAACCTTCGATGCATGTACACCGAGCGGCTCACGTGAACTGACGCAGTACACAGACAAAAAGCAACAGTTCCAAAGAGCGCTGAACAAAAACCGAATTACACAATTGAAAAGGCAGCAAAAAATATGAAGCGTCTGATACATACAAGCATATTCATAAATGCAGCTACTGCGGAAACAAAGCACACGGTGGAAAAAGTCAATGTCCCGCTAAAGGAAGACAGTGTAAAAAAAAAACCCGTGCATGCAGTGTGTCAGGTCTCAGATAAAGAAGAAGACGAGCTGTTTATTGATGCAGTAAGAAACGAATCGATGAATGAAACCTGTCATCTTTACAACGATTGACAAACACGGAATGTAACTTGAACACAACACATCCTACAAATACGAACCTGATTGAAAGAAATAATGATAATCAAATCCTTGATGACAGCAACACTCAGTAACACTCACAAAACAAATACTGTATATTGACAGTCATGTTACGTTATTTTTAAAATGTTCCCTTTTCTTTTTCATAGCTTTTTTAACACACTACTTCTCCGCTGCGATACGCGGGTATATATATATATGTATATATATACCCTGATCTACATACTCGAATAATGGATACTTTATTCGCCATCAATGATTGTTTTGGTAAAGCCATACTCAGTGTATTCATTAGATGAACGGTAAAAAAGTAAGAGTGAGGGGAGGATGACTTATTGAGGCATGCAGGCTGTAGTGCGCGTCAACTCTATCTGAATTGCGCGATCACATTTGAAAAAATATATCTTTTCAAGTTCTATTTAGTCCATATGTGTCAAACTCAAGG
>JANRMT010062799.1:8952861-8971730 GCA_026402145.1 Polypterus bichir lapradei | reverse complement strand
GCATGTGTTCCAAATAACGATCTATTATTTCCACTCTAAAACTCCAGCAGTTGAGTCACTCCCAGATATTCAAACAAGGCATGAGCTGGGAAAACTTAGTGAATGTTCTGCGACGGTGGGGGATGGAATAGCCGGCTACTTGCTGCTCGTCTTAATCGGCACATTTAGAAGACAAAAGACGGTGGCAGAGAAGTGAGAACGGTTTTAAGGTGGGCCGGATCTACAAATTTTTTCGTAGACTCTGGTAATTCTAGTGTTAAAGGGCAAAAGACGCTGACAGAGAGGTGAGAAGCAATTTAAGGTGCAACGGAGCTACGAGTTTTTTCGTAGACTCTGGTAATTCTAGTGTTAAACTCAGTAGAATATAAGGATTTATAGTACAGTAATCCCTCCTCGATCGCGGGGGTTGCGTTCCAGAACCCCCCTCGATAGGTGAAAATCCGCGAGGTAGAAACCATATGTTTGTATGGCTATTTTTATATATTTTAAGCCCTTTTAAACTCTCCTACACTGTTTATAAATATTCTCCGCACAGTTATACAGTAAACCCTTGTTTGTCGCGGTTAATCCGTTCCAGACTCTACTGGATTTCCACGCAGGAGGATTCTTTATTTATAAATCTAATATTTTCGCAGTTAGAGCATAGAAAACCTGTTTACCTTCCAAATACGTTTTTTAACATTATTAGAGCCCTCTAGACATGAAAGAACACCCTTTAGTCAAAAGTTTAAAATGTGCTCCATGACAAGACAGAGATGACAGTTCTTTCTCACAATTAAAAGAATGCAAACATATCTTCTTCTTCAAAGGAGTGCGCGTCAGGAGCAGAGAATGTCAGAGAGAGAGAGACTGAGAAAAGCAAACAATCAAAAATTAATACGAGCTGTTGGGCTTTTAAGTATACGAAGCACCGCAATAAAGCGGCCGCAAGTAAGGGAGCAATGTGAAGGTAGTCTTTCAGCATTTGAGAGGAGTGTCTGTATCTTCTAGGCAAACAGCCTCTGTGCAAACATCCCCTCTGCTCACACCCCCTCTGTCAGGAGCAGAGAATGTCAAGAGAGAGTGAGAGAGACAGAGAAAAGCAAACAATCAAAAATCAATACGTGCTGCTAGAGCTTTTTAAGTGTGCGAAGCACCGCACAGGAAGCATATCGTATATCATTGAGGAGTTTTATTTAATACGTAATACATGCTCTGATTGGGTAGCTTCTCAGCCATCCGCCAATAGCGTCCCTTGTATGAAATCAACTGGGCAAACAAACTGAGGAAGCATGTACCATACATTAAAAGACCCATTGTCCGCAGAAATCCGCGAACCAGCGAAAAATCCGTGATATATATTTAAATTAGCTTACATTTAAAATCCAAGATGGAGTGAAGCCGCGAAAGTCGAAGCGCGATATAGCGAGGGATCACTGTAGTCTCTAAATGTGTGCATTATATTTTTATGGTCAATATTTTTGTCTCCGTTCGTGTTGGTGATTGTTGGGATTGCATTGCAAACTTCTTGCTTGTGGATTTGTTGAACTAAAAGCTTATTAGCTTTTTCTCTGTGTTCATAGTAATGATGTCTGGATTTATAAATTAGTTGTTCAGTTTCTTTAGTTGTCAAGAGGTTGAGTTCTGCATGCAGAGCCTGCCTTTTCTTATGTAGAGCCTTGCTTGGAAGCCTGGCATGTGCTTCATCTATTCTAGTAATTTCGTTTTTTAGCTCTGATAGTTTCTTAGTTTCTAATTTATTCCTGTGGGAGAGATATGAAGTAATCTGTCCTCTTAAGAAGGCCTTTAGAGTTTCCCAGAGTATTCCTGCAGAAACCTCTGAGGATGTATTTGTCTCTAGGAAGAAACTGATTTGTTTGGAAATAAATTCTGTACAGTTCTTGTCTGCTAATAGAAGTGGGTTAAGACACCATCTGCAAGGTGGGTGTGTGGAGCATAGTGACTTTAGCTCCAAGCTCAGCGGTGCATGGTCAGAAATAAGAGTAGCATCGCACTTGCAAGATTTAATTGTAGGTAAGAAATTATTATCTATAAGGAAATAATCTATTCTTGAGTAGCAATGATGTACTGGTGAGTAGAAAGAATATGTTCTTGAGTATGGGTTTAGAAACCTCCAAGGGGTCTGATAAGTTATGGTCAGTTACAAACTGTATAATTGTCTTTGCAGTGTTAGATGTCATCCCCCGTGTGACAGGAGTCCTATCTAAGAGTGGATTTAAAACACAATTAAAGTCCCCAGCCATTGTAATTTTATGAATGTTCACATTGGGAATGGATGCAAATACATTTTGTATGAATTCCTTATCATCGTTATTAGGTGCATAAACATTTATTAGAATCATTTTACAGTTAAATAAGTTGCCCATGACCATCACATATCTCCCTTCAGGATCAGATACTACAGCTGGTGCTACAAATGAGACTGTTCTGTGTATGAGGATTCCCACACCTCTAGTTTTCTTTGTAATGCTAGAATGGAACATTTGGCCAGTCCAGTCCTTTTGCAGACGGAACTGATCCTTGCTTAATAAGTGGGTCTCCTGTAAAAATACTATTTTAGCGTTTAAACCTGTTAGGTGAGAAAGTACTTTCTTTCTCTTTAATTCGTGATTCAGGCCTTTAATATTCCAGCTCACAAAGTTAACTGTCCCATCATGGAGACATTGATTCTGAATTTTTGATGTAATTTTATAGTCTTAACTGGAAGTGAGACAGCTTTAACCTTAATTTCCTATTTCCCCAAGAGTTATTGCCATGCATCCTGTTGTTATATTGGTAGTTATAATTATAAGGATTAAAAGGACAGATTAGATATAGCCTGCTCTCTTTCTTTCCCCCCTTTATCCCCCACCCCCCTATTTTGCCTCCGCACATGAGGCTGAACCCCGCTTCACAAAGTCTCGGTCCTCTGACATACCTAGAGACAGAGCATGTCCAAAGCAAAACAAGCCCCCACGTAGTGGCGTTTTAGGATTAAAAGTAGAGATATCTATTGCCAATATAGTCTAAATACTATATTCCTAAAATATAATCATTAACAAACTATAAGCATAAAATATAATCTTCAGCAATCTTAAAATACAAAGATAATAAACCCAGGGAATGGTATTAGAAAGTGGTCTAGGATAAGCATAGTAATTCTTAATGCAATAACAATAACAATAAACCAAGGGTATGATGTTAAGCAGTCTTCTTCAGGGTAGTAAAAAAAAAAAAAGTGAATTTCTTCCACACACATGTCTATAACTGTAATTAAAACATAAACAGAAAGTGTCCAAGTAATGAAAAGGATGTATAATTATAATACCCGTATAATACCCGTATCATTACAAGTGGATCAGACAGCAGGTTATACATCCTTGCCATGCCATGACAGGATGCGACTCACTATTGTGTTTCAGAATAGTGTCGGGATCAGCTTTCTTATTTGCTTTTCTGGTTCCTCTTTGCTGGAGAAGACGTAGTATTGGCATTGAACATCCACTTTCAGTTTGGCAGGATACAAGAGGCTGTATTTGATATCGGCCTGCCGTAACCGCTGTTTAATGTTGTAGAAGGCTGCACGTTTGGCAGCTGTTGCGGGAGAGAAATCAGGGAAAATACGAATGTGGTTATTTTCAAATATAATCTCTTGCTTGTGTCTGAGGAGTGCCATCACATCTAGTTTACATAGTAACCTCTCGAAGCAGATAATAAAAGACCTAGGTCTAAAGGTATTTGATCCGCGTATGCAATATGCTGCTACTGTTTCAGTATCTGATTTAATGTCCTTTCCAATTATTTTAAAGAATAGTTCAGCTGTGAATTTCACTGGGTTTGGACTTTGACGATTCTCAGGTTGACCTTCGATTCTAATATTATTCCTTCTGTCTGTCTGTCTCTGAGTTTTTTGGCATTCAGAATTGGCAGCTGTTGCTTTTCCATCAGCTGTGGATGCTAGATTTTCGGCTGTTTCAATTCGAAATGTGAATGTCTGCTTAACATCCTCCAGCTGATCGGCAAGTGTGCCCAGTTTAGACGCATTTTCCTGAATGTGCTCCTCTATTTTATCCAGCAGACCTTTAAAGGCCGCCTCAATGCGAATATATACGCATTTCTCCGAGTTTTTATTATCCTGCCGCAGCTCTTGCAGCTCCCGTCGCAGCTTCTCACTTACCTTCTCGCTTGCCTTTTCGCTTTTCTTTATATCATTCTTTATCTCTTGCTTGAGCTCAGCGATCAGCACCTTCAGTTCGGACAGATCATTTCTGCTTTCATGCACTGTAGGTGAAGCAGCGAGCTTTATTACAGCTGATGTTCCTGGCTCGCTTGGAGTAGGTGAAAGCGCGGACTGCAAGGCCTTTTCCAGTTTCAAATTATCTTCTCCAATCTCCAAGCTATCTTGACCTGCGTACTGTCGCTCCTCATTTCACTCTCAACTGGAGACGATGCAGCGGACCGTTGTCCCGAGGAGCATGGGCTTTCGCCCATCTGTTCCAGGTCAGTCTCTGAAAGGCCGTACCTTGAGCTTGAGCTTGAACTTGGACTTGTCGGTCTGGGCTTTAATGTAGCTTTAGTTTTCTTTTCCATTTCTTTCTGAGCCCCTTTCTTGCCGCCTTTGTTTATACAGTGCATCCGGAAAGTATTCACAACGCATCACTTTTTCCACATTTTGTTATGTTACATCCTTATTCCAAAATGGATTAAATTCATCTTTTTCCTCAGAATTCTACACACAACACCCCATAATGACAACGTGAAAAAAAGTTTACTTGAGATTTTTGCAAATTTATTAAAAATAAAAAAATTGAGAAAGCACATGTACATAAGTATTCACAGCCTTTGCCATGAAGCTCAAAATTGAGCTCAGGTGCATCCTGTTTCCCCTGATCATCCTTGAGATGTTTCTGCAGCTTAATTGGATTCAACCGGTGGTAAATTCAGTTGATTGGACATGACTTGGAAAGTCACACACCTGTCTATGTAAGGTCACACAGTTGACAGTTCATGTCAGAGCACAAACCAAGCACGAAAGGAATTGTCTGTAGACCTCCGAGACAGGATTGTCTCGAGGCACAAATCTGGGGAAGGTTACAGAAAAATTTCTGCTGCTTTGAAGATCCCAATGAGCACAATAATGGGCCTCCATCAACCGTAAGTGGAAGAAGTTCGAAACCACCAGGACTCTTCCTAGAGCTGGCCAGCCATCTAAACTGAGCGATCGGGGGAGAAGGGCCTTAGTCAGGGAGGTGACCAAGAATCTGATAGTCACTCTGTCAGAGCTCCAGAGGACAACCATCTCTGCAGCAATCCACCAATCAGGCCTGTATGGTAGAGTGGCCAGACGGAAGCCACTCCTTAGTAAAAGGCACATGGCAGCCCGCCTGGAGTTTGCCAAAAGGCACCTGAAGGACTCTCAGACCATGAGAAACAAAATTCTCTGGTCTGATGAGACAAAGATTGAACTCTTTGGTGTGAATGCCAGGCGTCACGTTTGGAGGAGACCAGGCACCGCTCATCACCAGGCCAATACCATCCCTTCAGTGAAGCATGGTGGTGGCAGCATCACGCTGTGGGGATGTTTTTCAGCGGCAGGAACTGGGAGACTAGTTAGGATAAAGGAAAAGATGACTGCAGCAATGTACAGAGACATCCTGGATGAAAACCTGCTCCAGAGGGCTCAGACTAAGGTGACGGTTAGTCTTTTAGCAGGACAACGACCCTAAGCACACAGCCAAGATATCAAAGGAGTGGCTTCAGGACAACTCTGTGAATGTCCTTGAGTGGCCCAGCCAGAGCCCAGACTTGAATCCGGTTGAACATCTCTGGAGAGATCTTAAAATGGCTGTGCACCGACGCTTCCCATCCAACCTGTTGGAGCTTGAGAGGTGCAGCAAAGAGGAATGGGCGAAACTGGCCAGGCACCGGTGTGCCAAGCTTGTGGCATCATATTTAAAAAGACTTGAGGCTGTAATTTCTGTCAAAGGTGCATCGACAAAGTATTGAGCAAAGGCTGTGAATACTTATGTACATGTGATTTCTCAGTTTTTTTATTTTTAATAAATTTGCAAAAACATCAAGTAAACTTTTTCACGTTGTCATTATGGGGTGTTGTGTGTAGAATCCTGAGGAAAAAATGAATTTAATCCATTTTGGAATAAGGCTGTAACATAACAAAATGTGGAAAAAGTGATGCGCTGTGAATACTTTCCGAATGCACTGTATATGTTTGCGTATATTGTAGTAGAACCCTCGGGTTGGATAAATACAGGATATCTCAGGATAATAAGAAAATAATATAAAAAAATAACACCGCTGCTAACAGCGCTCCACTCAGACGTCCATCTCTTGCAATGGACGAGATTTTCATCTTCTGCATCATCAAGTCTGTTCAGTGTCAATGCCAGTCCAGTAGGAAGCCATCCTTAATAGTCCCTCTAAGAATCTTTTAGATTGTTGTCTTAATGAAATTGAAGCTACAGAGCTACTAATGTTTCCTGTGTATAGGAGACAATCCTGAAAAAGTGGCTTAGGCCTTCCTTGTGAACTTTATTGTTGTTAGACTGCATTTTTCCCTGGGAGCTTCAGCAGTGTACAATGTTGTACTTTTTGGTTGTCTTCTTTCTTCTTCTTTCAGCTGCTCCCATCCAACTTGAGCTGACCCTTTAATGTACTCATTTCTAATCCTGTCCATCCTTGTCACACCCAATGCAAATCTTAACATCTTTAACTCTGTCACCTCCAGCTCTATCTCCTGCTTTATGGTCAGTGCCACCATCTCCAACCCATATAACATCACTGGTCTCACTACCGTCCTGCAGACCTTCCCTTTCACTCTTGCTGATATCCGTCTGTCACAAATCACTCCTAACACTCTTCTCCACCCATTCCACCCTGCCTGCACTCTCTTTTTCACCACTGTTCCACAATCCCCATTACTCTGTACTGTTGATCCCAAGTATTTAAACTCATCCACCTTTGCCAACTCTACTCCTTGCATCCTCACCATTCTACTGACCTTCCTCTCATTCACACACATGTATTCTGTCTTGTTCCTACTGACCTTCATTCCTCTCCTCTCCAGAGCATATCTCCACCTCTCCTCACCCTGCTCCCTACTATCACTACAGATCACAATGTCATCAGCAAACATCAAGGTCCATGGGTACTCCTGTCTAATCTCGTCTGTCAACCTGTCCATCACCATTTCAAATATGAAAGGGCTCAGAGCCGATCCCTGATGTAATCCCAGCTCCACCTTAAATGCATCAGTCACTCCTATTGCAGACCTCACCACTGTCACACTTCCCCGTACATATCCTGTGCAACTCTTACTTACTTCTCTGCCACTCCTGACTTCCTCATACAATACCACAGCTCCTCTCGAGACACCCTGTCAAATGCTTTCTCCAGGTCCACAAACATGCAATGCAACTCCTGCTGGCCTTCTATATACTTCTTCATCAACACCCTCAGAGAAAACATCACATCTGTGGTGCTCTTTCTTGACATTACACCATACTGGTGCTCACTAATCATCACCTCACTTCTTAACCTAGCTCCCACTACTCTTTCCCATAACTTCATGCTGTGGCTCATCAATGTTATTCCTCTGTAGTTACTACAGTCCTGCATATCCCACTTATTCTTAAATATCGGCACCTGTACACTTTTTCACCATTCCTCAGGCATCCTCTCACTTTCCAAGATTCCATTAAACAGTATGGTTAAAAACTCCACTGCCATCTCTCCTAAACACCTCCATGCTTCCACAGGTATGTCATCTGGACCAACGGCTTTTCCATTCTTCATCCTCTTCATAGCTGTCCTTACTTCCTTCTTGCTAATCTGTTGCACTTCCTGATTCACTATCTCTACATCATCTGACCTCTTCTCTCTCTCGTTCTCTTCATTCATCAGCCTCTCAAAGTACTCTTTCCATCTGCTCAACAAACTCTCCTCACTTGTGAGTATGTTTACATCTTTATCCTTTATTACCCCAACCTGCTGCACATCTTTCCCAGTTTGGTCCCTCTGTCTAGCCAATCTAGGCAAACTGAAAACGGTTTGCAGTGAAAAGCAATAAATATGGATTACATACTTGACAATATTCATGATGTGCCTGAGGCATTCAAGGGAATAACACAAATGAGTTCCTCAGGCACATCCAGAATATTGTCAAGTATGTAATCCATATTTATTGCTTATCACTGCAAACCTTTTTCAGTTTGCCTTAAATCTCATATTGCTTGCACTAAGGATGCTCCGATCCATCAGCCACCGATCAAAATAGGCTGATTTTAACTAAAAAAAGACTCAAAGCATGGTCAGTAAAAAAGCCAATCACAAAAAACAATATTTTCAGCCCCTGCTTTCTTAAGCCTTTTGGTAATTTGTTGCAGTGCTCCTTTACACAAGATATTACAGTAGTTGGACCAGCGCAGTCTTTTTTTTATTTTTCAGCAAACTTTCTGCATTGTGAACAAAGAGCAGAGAGTTGAAGCTTGTTTTATCAGTGAACGAGAGGTGATTGGTATATTAGCCATTATGTTGAGGAAAGTGAAGTAATAAACTGAAAAAAGGAATCCGAGAAGTCATCCTGTGCAATTAGACAAATGGCAAAAAAAAGCTAGTTTAAGGAATTCAGGCCTTTTTATTTTCTCCTTTAAATTAAAACAGAAACTATTTGAATTTGGAAAGTGAGCTTGATTAAAATGCAGCAGCTTACACCTTTACTTGGAAAAAGAAAAGATAAAAACAAATTTGAAATTGCTGCTTAGTAAACAATAGTTTATTTTAAAGATTTGTACTGTGTTTTATTATTTGTGGCTCTATGTCATCAAGCATAAATTTTGATAAGAAACAAATCCTACATAATTAAAATGGTAATCCATATTTTATAATTACACCTCAAGAATTAGAAAAGTCTCGCTGATACACTGAAGAACAAAACACACCTGTATGTCAATTAATTGATAGTATGAGAATAAATATATACAGTCCCTGACAAAAGTCTTGTTGCTTCTCTATTTTGTAGAAACTCCTGCTATTAACCTTTTAATTAATCAACTGGTGTTAGAAATAGCTCATATGAAAAGCTAAAGCCCTCCCAAATTATGTTTAATGCACTGAAATAAAGTAGTTTCACTGAAAAAAGATTTATCATTTAATCAAGACAGAAAGGTCAAATTTGGGCAAGACAAAAGTTTTGTCGCCTATACAGAAAATGAACAACTTTACTGCAAATCCAAAAATATGTCAGCAAATTAAGTAGTGGTGCTGTGAGATCCAAATTTAATATGTTGTATGACTTCCATGAGCTTGAAGGACAGCATCCTTGCGGTTTGGCAAGGATTCATACAATTTATTGATGAAGTCATCAGGAATAGCAAAGAAAACAGTCTTGCATGCCTCCCAGAGTTCATCAATATTCTTTGGTTTCGTCTTCCATGCTTCCTCTTTCATCCTACCCCACATATGCTCAATGATGTTCATGTCTGGTGACTGGCCTGGCCAATCCTGGAGCATCTTGATCTTCTTCGCTTTAAGGAACTTTGATGTGGAGATGGAAGTATGCGATTGAGCACCATCCTGCTGCAGAATTTGGCCTTTTTTATGGTTGGGAATAGAAGAGGTAGCTAAGATTTTTTGGTATTTTAGACTATTGATGTTGCCTTCCACCCTGCAGATCCCTCGCATACCCCCATACTGGATGTAACCCCAGACCATGATTTTGCCTCCACCAAACTTCACTGTTTTCTGGGTAAATCTCGGCTCCATGCGGGTTCCAGTAGGTCTCCTGCAATATTTGCGGTGACTGTGGTGTAATTCAACAGAAGATTCATCTGAAAAATCTACCTTCTGCCACTTTTCCAGCGTCCATCCTTTTAGCAGGCTGTGGGCCTTGGCAAATGCCACACGGTTTTTCAATTGTCTTTTGTTTAGTGCTGGCTTATGGGCACTGATTCGACCATGGAGGCCATTTCGAGACAGAATCCGACAAACTGTTCTGGTTGACACAGGGACTTCAGGTGACCAGGTCTCGTGGAGCTCTGCTGCAGTGGAAAATAGGCTGGCCTTGGATTTTCGAGCCAACAAACGGTCCTCTCGAGCAGTTGTCTTGCGGGGTCTTCCTGACCTGGGCTTGTCAAAAACGTCTCCAGTCTCTTCAAATCTTTTTTTTATCCTCTGAACTTGACGCTGAGACACATTGAAGGTGTTTGCCACATCAGCAGTGGATTTGGTCTTCAGCCTCTTGATAATCGACACTTTAGTCTCAGGGTGAATCTTAGGCATGTTTGCAGAGGTCTAGTTTCAGTTGATGTGAAGGTCTAGTGTACTGGGGTTCTTTTTATACACTCCTGAGACCTAATTGATCCATTATTAGTCACAGGTGAAGCTCATATGACAAGGCGACAACACTTATGTCTTGCCAAAAATTGACTCAATGGGCTTTACCAAGCTGTGAATATTAGAATACTTTTTGTCAGTTTCGTTTTGCACTGAAACATTATTACAAAAGCTGATGGGATTAAAATGACCCATTTCTTGTAACAAAATCTTGATTAGAAATATATTTTAGCGGCACTTCAGGTCAATTTGTACACAACCGACAAGACTTTTGTCAGGGTCTGTATACAGTATGCATAATATACTGTATTTTGTTAAAGAAATGGTGCAAACTACCTATTTAATTAAGCCTTGTTTCAGACTGGTACATTACAGAAAACTAAACAATATGATAACTTGTAATTAAGAGAACCTTTTTATTTTATTTTATGCCATATGTATTATAGATAGATATTTTTGTATATATTTTATTAGTTAAAATATGTATTTTAAGAAATGTATTTTTATGTTAGTATTTTATTGTCACTGAACAATAAGCCTACAGAATTTCATTTTGTTAATAAAAAATGAACAGTTAACACCTGTGGTCTATTGTTTAACTATAAAAATATATGTTAATATAGCACACAAGACTTCTGTTTGTCTGGTTAAACAAGGGATAAAGAAAAAAAATCATAATCAGTATGGAATTGGCCGATCAAGAAACATGAAATGGTAATCAGTATTAGCCTTAAAAGACCTGATCAGAGCATCCCTAGTTTGCACATTAGCCACCGTTCTTAGAATTCATCTTTATATGGTATCCTTCCATGCGTCTCATTACATGAGGATTTGTCAACTCATTGCATATTGCCTCTTTATAATAATAGAATTAGTGGACCATAAGTTATTAGATGCATCACTAGCCTAATATCAATTACTCGCTCAGACTTTACATTTTATAGCATCTTTCTGCCATGATGGCTCAAATAATATTCATTTTTTGATTTGCTATTTATTATAATTACATGCATGATTCATGTTGTACAATTTCAAGCTCTAGTAAATGGCTCCAAATTCAATAAAAGATAATGATCCCAAACATCCTGCTAAGGCAACAGAGGAGTTTCTCAAGGTTAAAAAATGAAATATTCTTGAATGGCCAAGCTATTCAACCATTTTAAATCCAATTGAGGAATACTTCCATATGCTGAAGAGAAATCTTAATGGGACAAGTCCCAAAAACAAGCAGGAGCTGAAAATGGCTGCATTAGTGGCTTGGCAGAGCATCACTAGAGAAGATCCTCTGCACCTGCTGGTGTCTATGAATCACAGACTTCAAGCAGTCATTGCCTGCAAGGGATATGTGAGAAAGTCCTAAATATGACAACTTTAACAGACCTGTGTCCCAATGATTATGGTGCCCTGAAATTGAAGGACAGTGTAGAAAAGTACTGTGTGACCGAAATGTATGCAAAGGGAGATATCAAGTAAAAATATGTTTGTGTGTAGATATATATATTATTGTAAGGGACGCCCCAGTAATGGAAGGATGGAGGAAGGCAGCTTATCAAGGACACTGCCTCCCCCAAGACGATAGATGGCAGCGTCCCTGGACTGCAGCGGTGCCCCGGAAGCCCACAGGGCACTATGGGACTTGGGGTTCGGCAGCACAGCCCTGCTGGGTACCGTGGGTGCCTCCAAGGGACGCTGTGGAAAGTTGGTGGGAAAATAAATTCTTGCCTAGTCTGGAATTACTAATGGACTATGACAACAGATGCCCCAAAGTACTTCCGGGCTGATTGAAAACCTGAATTCTTCAGCTGACCCGGAAATGCTGGCAAGTCACGTGGGAGGAAGAACAGAAGCACTTTCAGGTCCAGGACTATATAAAGGACGGATGGGAACCCAGCAAGCAAGCTGGAGTTAGGAGGAGTGTGATGGAGCTTGCTGGGAGGCGTAATGGAGAACAGTATTGTGTTTATTTATTATTGTATTACCTGTTTGCTGTGGATGAGGTGCTTTGGAGGCACTACAGAAGGAAAAAAGAATGAAAAGAATAATTCTTGGTGCTTTTACCCTTTGTCCGCGTCTGTCTGTTAGGTCTAACGGGGCAACAGCAACCCCTTGTGTTCACAATATATACCAGCAGTACCCAAGGATTCTCCAAAGAGACACAGTATCAAAGGAGTCCATTCTTTGTCTTGGGTCACTGGATAGCGTTCACATCTTGTAGCCATATAGCAAAACAGGAAAGGCCAGGACTATTAATACTTGAGACTGTTGTTCTTTTGTAAAGATAGTTGGAGCACCACACACTCCTTACCAGTAATCTCATGACTCCCATGCTCTCACAGTATGTCTACTGACTTTATAGGAAAAGTCACCAGAGACATGAATGTCGCTGCCTAGACATAAACCTCTAGACAAATTGACATTCTGTCCGCAGACAGACACACTGCTGATGGCTGTGCCCAAGAGTCCTTTAAAGGCCTGGATCTTGGTTTTTATCCAGAACTCTTGCAAGCCCAGACACTCAGACTCCTCACTCAGTCTCTTGAAAGCCCTGATCAGTGCCTCCATTTACTCCCACATCCACTGAACCCCATGACCCTGCCCCAACACCCAGTCCATGCAAGCACTAAACAGAGCAGGAGCAAGGACATACCCCTGATGAACCCCACAACATTCACAATGTACAGTGGGGTTCATCAGGCCCCAGTGTACAGGCCAGCCATGATATCCATCAACTTTAGTAGGACCCCGTAAAGTATCAGGATGTAATGTCTTATAGGGCAGCTTGAGCAACTGGGTTGATGGCTTTATGAAAATCTGCAAAGGCTGCAAAAAAACTCTTCCGATATTCACGTTTGCACTTGATTGAGATCCCTCAGTGCCAGGAACCGGTCAATGGTAGACATCTTAGGCATAAAAACCAGACTGCTCTTATTGATGGTAGGTGAACAAGTGATCACGGATCCTATTAAGGATGACCCTAGCAAAGACCTTAACTGGCACCGAGAGCAGTGTTATCCCCCTGTAATTGCCTCAATCCAGGCAATCCCCCATACTGTTCCAAATAGGGATGTCAAGTCCTTTCTTCCAGTCAGTTGGGATGACGCTCATTTCCCAAATGGAAGCAAAGATTGCTTGCAATGCCAGGACGACAGGCTTATCACCAGACTGGAAAAATTCATCCTGGATACCACAGATCCCTGCAGCCTTCCGTACCCTCAGCTGGTTCACCACCTGTACAATGTCAGTGAAATTGAGTGGTTCACAGCTAAATTGGAGGATCAGCCTCAAGAACAGTGGACCCAAAAACATCCAATGTCCTAGCTAGAGGATCAGCTTTAAACATGTGCTCAAAGTAGCCAGCCCAGTGGGTCACAACTGTGGCATCATCCGTAAGGACCATTCCATCACCTGCCCTGACTACGACTCTCCGAGGAACATGTGCGTAATGCTTCGATTCCTCTGTAAGAATGACATGTGTCACTAGACCATAGATGGTGTGTCAGTTGCTCACAGATTCCTCTAACAAACACCTCCTTATCTGCCCTCAGAGCACTCATAGCTGTCTTTTTCAGTTCTCAGTACATACCAGTGTTGCCATCAAGCTGTGCCATGCGACTCCTCTCAATGATATCCAGGGTGCCCTGCAAGATTAAATACCTCCTTCTGGGAACACTGGCAACGCCAACACAACCATCAGCAACCTTGAGGGTGTTGTCACGGTAGGTCCTCCACATTATATTAGGACCGGCAATTGCACCAAGTCTGCAAGTTCCTCACACAAACTGTGTGCACACTCATTAGAAACAGCCTGATACTGGAGTCTGGCCTGATCCAGCCTCATTCGTCTAGTAGGTGGTATCCTACTAGACCTAAGCTGAATCTTCAGAGTAGCAACATCAACTCTGTAGTGAGAATTCATAAATTTGCCACTTCTGTAGATCCTGCAGTTCTGCAGGAGCCTCCAGCATTTGCCCACAAGGATGTGATCGATCTCCTTCACTACTCCACCAGTACTGGAATACCATGTTCCAATGATGCGGCTCAGGGTTCTGGATCCAGGATCCAGTGATCTGCAGCCCCTGACCTTTTGCAAAGTCAAGAAACATGGAGCCTCTTTCACCATGGTCGCCAGATCCAAGGGGACTAACACAGTCCTCATGGCCAGCCCTGTCAGTGCCAGTGTTCACAATGATGTCACCCATGACCCAGAAGAGTATCAACTATTGGGGACCCATCAGCCACAGAGCAAAGCTGCGAATAAAATGTCTTTTTCACCAAGACATCACTCACCGTTGTCGGGAGCATACACTGAGACAACAGACAAGGCACCCAGAGAATGCCTTAATCTGAGTCTCTCAATACGCTCATTGTAAGGAGTGAAATCGGATTCCTTTGGAAGGAGCCAATTCGCCACAGCATCAGCTACTCCCTGAGTTTTGCAGCCATCAGAGTGACCACACCAATAAAAGGTGTACCCAACCTGCAGAGATCTGGCCAGTTCCAGGTCTGCACAGCTCAGAGAGTGCCACCACTGAAATGCAAAGTTCCTCTGACAGCAGAGGAAGATGATAATCATGTTGGAAAGACAAGATGTTTCATGAACCTACCTAGATGGGCCACCTCAGTTCGGGACTCAAGTGCTGCCATGCAGTGGACCAATGCCTCAGCACCACACCAGTTCTGATCCCCAACAGGCCAGACCCAATTGGCTGTCCTCTGGTTTCGACTCTAACGGGGGTGAGGCCCTTAATGGCTTTCCCCTATCCCCTTCATGATGTGAGCAGCCTCCCTGTGGATGGCTGCAGCAGAGCCACTCCTGCGCAGAGCAGAAGGGAGTCCCATCTTCCATTTTGGAGGTATATGAAGTTTTTGCGTTGGCTGAACCACAAATCCTGACACCAACCCCCAAGTTTTCCCTGCAGTTGGAGGACCACTAGCAGTGCCGGATGCAGTTTAACATCATACCCAGCATATATGTGTGTGTGTGTGTGTATATTTATATATATATACTGTATACTGTATATAATATATATTGTCATACAAAGCAGAGTGCCAATAAGCCCCAAATCCCAATGTGAACACACTAAGAGTCCCACGTTCAAATAAAGGTGTTATACCAAAATACACAATGCCTTCACAAATTAACAGAAGCATAGGTTTTCTCCCACCACAAACCAATTCTCCCCAATTCCTGTCACCACCGCACTGCCTTCTTCCAGTTGAGTGTTGCTCCACGTCCTCCTAGCCCTGACTCACCTGGGTATTGAGTGTGGTCCCTTTTATTAAGGACCCAATGCCAGTGCCCCTGCCCGATGGAAGCACGTCCAGGTGATATGAAAGGCCATTACAGCAGGGAGCTTGTCTCCCTGGAGCACCCTCTTGCAGCACTTAGTGACCCCAGCAGGGCTGCTCTGCTGGACTACATTTCCTGGCATGGCCTGCTGGCTTCCCCCTGGGCACTGATATCTGGGGCCGCTGCCATCTAGCATGGTGGAGGAGTAAGTAGACATCAGCAACGTCTTTCCTTTCCAGTGGGCTGTCCATCCATCCGTTTTGAAACTTCCTTCCGGGTACGATTCTCTTCACCTTCCCGGCTGAGATCCCTGTCTGCCTGTTAGGAGCCTCCCATCCAGGTAAGGAACCATTCCCTCTTCTAGCCAGAACACTTTAAAAACACATCAGATATCAATGGGAAAAAAATCATGCTGGATATCTATACTGATATGGACTAGTTAATGTGTTAGGAACGAAAGGATGCCACATTGTTTGATGGAAATTAAAATTATCAACCTACAGAGGACTGAATTCAAAGACACCCCGAAAATCAAAGTGAAAAAATGATGTGACAGGCTAGTCCATTTTGCCGAAATTTCATTGCAGCAACTCCAAATCGCACTCAGTAGTTTGTATGACCCCCATGTGCTTGTATCCAAACAGCTTTGGCGCCAGGGTCCTCTCTGAAAACATATCTAAGGTAATTCATTTATCTTGACTATCTGTCTCTGCTCTTAACCCCTTCCGAAATGATACTGTTGTGCTAGGACATGATAAGTGCTTAATAGAATCTTCCGTTAAAGTGCACAACATTAATACTGTAATAACCAATCTCAATGCACGTAAAAAATCTAGGCAATACGGCATAAACACCAATAATCTAATTAAAATGACTAATTTAAAACTATAAAAACAGATTACGGATTAAACAAAAAATACAAACAGAGCGGTGCTAATAAAAA
This sequence comes from Polypterus bichir lapradei, assembly GCA_026402145.1. Classification (NCBI taxonomy): domain Eukaryota; kingdom Metazoa; phylum Chordata; class Cladistia; order Polypteriformes; family Polypteridae; genus Polypterus; species Polypterus bichir. Next base: position 8,955,168 of record JANRMT010062799.1, on the reverse strand, counting down.
TAACTTAGTTCCTGTTCCAAATATCAATAACGCATATAGTATTCATCTCTGCCTCTCCGAAACATTAAATATGGCACTATTAAATGTTAGAGCTCTAACTAATAAGACGTTTTTTATCAACAATCTTATTAGTGATAAAAAAATAGATTTTAAGTTAAACGTGGCTTAGCTCAGACGGGGCAGCTGTTTTAATCGAATCTGCGCCTCCGGATTACAGTTTTTCTCGTGCAGATCGCCAAGGAAAAAGAAGCAGGGGCTTGGCAAACATTTACTCGAGCTGTTTAAAATGTAAAGATGTCAGTTTTGGCAAGTTCAAGTCCTTTGAGTATCTCGCCGTTGTTATCCATGGAGATTCTTAAGTTCTAGTATTATCCGTGTATAGACCTCCAAAATTCCACGCGTCTTTTTTGAGGAATCCTCTGACTTAATGTCAATTTTAATTACGAACTATGACACACTCCTAATAGTTGGCGACTTTAATTTTCATATAGATAATCAGTGTGACCTAAAAGTAAAAGAATTTATGAACCTCCTGGACTCTTTTGATTTGAGACAGCTCGTTAATCAGCCTACACATAAAGCAGGTCATACGTTAGACTTAGTAATTACTAAAGGACTAAAAGTTGATATAAAGCAGGTCATTGATATTGGTCTATCAGACCATTTTCTTCTACTTTTTAATGTAGAAATAATGATAGAAAACACCCATGAGAAGCATACTCGTATTGTTAAAAAATGCTTCTTTGACTCAGCAGCAGCTTTAAAATTTACAAACATTCTAAGCCATCAGTCCGTTTATAGTGCCAACTATAATAGTGAGGATAATGTAAATAATAAGGTGGAAAGATTTAATACTAAAGTGAGAGCTGCTGTTGACATAGTTGCACCTGAAAAGACAGTTAAAAAATCTTCTAGCATTGTTATTCCATGGAAGACCCAAAGAGTGTATGATTTAAAGAGAACATGCCGTAGAGCTGAGCGTAAATGGAGGAAGACTAAACTAACTATTCACTATGAAATATTAAAAGTTAAAATAACAGAATACAATAACACTGTCCGTCTTGAGAGGTACTACTATTTCTCGAAGATTATAAATAACAATGCTAGTAATCCCAGAGTGTTATTCTCGACAATTGATCGTCTGCTAAACCCAGGTAACTCAAAGGAATGCCTCCTAAGTACTTCCAGTAAAACATGTGAGGCTTTTGCTGTATTTTTCAACCACAAAATGAATGATATTAGAAATAACATAGTATATCTCCCCAACACTAAGGATCCTCCTAAACCCCAGCATTCCGTTATAAACAAATTAAACTCTTTCACTAGGATAGATTTACCTGGTTTACAAAAAATAATATCTCAATTAAAACCCTCCACCTGCGTCCTTGACCCAATACCAACAAATTATTTCAAAGAAGTATCGAGCGTGCTAATTGATAATGTTCTTGACATAGTAAATTCGTCATTAGATACGGTGGTCTTCCCAGACTGTCTTAAGACTGCTGTAGATAAACCCCTACTTAAAAAACATGATCCCAACCCCTCAGCTCTTGAAAATTTTAGACCCATCTCTAACCTGCCTTTCTTAAGTAAAATTCTGGAGAAGGCATTCATTATGCAGTTAAATGACCACCTCAATAAACATGCTATTCTTGATAAATTTCAGTCGGGTTTTAGAACAAATCACAGTACAGAAACTGCACTCATTAAAGTAGTAAATGATTTGCGGGTGAATGCAGACAGAGGCCATTTATCTGTTCTCATCCTCTTAGATCTGAGTGCCGCATTTAACACCATTGATCATAATATTCTTAGAAATCACCTTAGTCAATGGGGTGGTCATCTCTGGCAGTGTCTTAAATTGGTTTGAATCCTACCTGGCAGGTAGAAAATTCTTTGTTAGTTGTGGTAATTACAACTGAAAGACACATGATATCCAATATGGTGTTCCACAAGGCTCTATCGTGGGTCCGCTGTTATTCTCAATCTACATGTTTCCGTTAGGTCAGATTATCTCAGGGCACAACGTGAGCTACCACAGCTATGCTGATGACACACAGCTGTATTTATCAATAGCACCTGATGACCCTGATTCTATTGATTCACTAACACAATGTCTGACTTGTATCTCAGAATGGATGAATAGTAACTTTCTCAAGTTAAATAAAGAGAAAACTGAAATCTTAGTGATTGGCAATAATGGATACAATGAGGCTATTAGAAATAAGATGGATACATTAGGATTAAAAGTCAAGACGGAGGTAAAAAGCTTAGGGGTAATTGTTGACTGTAATCTGAATTTTAAAT
>JANRMT010062799.1:8931048-8942861 GCA_026402145.1 Polypterus bichir lapradei | reverse complement strand
AAAAACAGCTTCCAGTTATGACCATTACGCGTAGAATTTCGAAATGAAACCTGCCCAACTTTTGTAAGGAAGCTGTAAGGAATAAGCCTGCCAAATTTCAGCCTTCTACCTACACGGGAAGTTGGAGAATTAGTGATGAGTCAGTCAGTCAGTCAGTCAGTCAGTCAGTCAGTCAGTCAGTCAGTGAGGGCTTTGCCGTTTATTAGTATAGATTCTAAAGGGTTCACAAAGTTTTAAGCACAACTGTAAGTTAATGTACCTGATTATATATTATTGTACAGTCCCTATGGCTATATTGTATTGTATAATCATCCATTAAGTGATTTCTTGTGGTATCACTAAAGTGTAATTTACATGGAGGTACTGAATAGACTAATTCCATACTGATGTTTTTTTATGGTGTAAGTTAATTTCATTACAGTTGATTTCTTAATGGTTTCTGTCATTTAGTTGGTTTACTTTCATAGACACCACTCTTTTAGAGGCTTGGGTATTTTAGGCACATGATGTATATGTTCAGTGACCGATAACTTTACAGTGGACGAAGTTTTAAACATGCTATGGCAAAAATTAAATGTAAGCAACCAAAAAGTCTTAATATCAAGCTATTAAATCTTTTTCTTATTGTAATATTTATTTGACTTATCAATGTAGAGGAAAGCCAAGCAAAATGACACCTTTTATTGGCTAACTAAAAAGATTACAATATGCAAGCTTTCGAGGAGCCTGAGTTGCCTCAAAAGTTTGCAAATTGTAATATTTTTAGTTAGCCAATAAAAGGTGTCATTTTGCTTGGCTTTTCTCTACATTCATAATGGCTAATACGGTACAACACCCTAGTACTACTTTGACTTATCAAGAAATTTGTATTTAAGATTATTTAGCTTATTTTAAGAAATCTTGTCAAGAAATTTTGTTTTTGCCACATTAGCAGATTTCTTTTGCTAAATGAAATAGTTGTTTTGCTTTTATTTTACAATACAATAAGAAAAACAATGACTTGATGTAAAACATTTTCACTTGCTTATATTTGACTTTTTGCAGTGTGTCTACACGTGTGCTCAAACTTTGTAGCAATATAAAGGAAACACAGCAAATAAGCTTTGTTATGAGCACTGTTGTTGTTCACAAAATTTTGCCTTTAACATTAGTTTTGTTTTGGATTTCAAACTTAGTGTAATCATTGGATTCCTTACTCACTCAAGAAAACAATTATTTTACACCAGTAATGGCGCACTGCACGATAATGTGCCATGAATACACTTGACTTGAGCATTCATAGTTTTCGTCCTCTTTCTCTGTACGTTTAGCATTCGTTTGCTCAGAGGTTGATGCACTTGCTGCTTCCTGAGCAGCTCTTCTTTTCTCCACCCTAGCGGCCCCTCTTCTTTTCTTCTTTCATCGGAATCTTTTCACGTTAAAACTGATTAACTTAGAGTTTGTGTTGCAATTTCTTAGTACGTTTTCTTTAATTTTTCACTTAAGTTCGCACTTAAATCTTCAATCTGCCTCAGGAATGATTTAAGATATGAAGAGATAGGGGAAGTGATGGCGAAGGTGGTAGGGATGAGAACGGGGCTCGTACATATGCGCCGCACAGCCGCCCTGCTGGCCGCTGCTGAGAGTTGATTTTACAATAAAATAAAATAAAATAAAAATAAAAAGAGGAATAACCTTGGAGGTCAGTCATCACCCCGAAAGCAGATTGTAAACGTCACATAGTATATGTGTACCAAATTTCAGGTCAATAGGTCAAACCATTTGCGAGCTACAGGTAAGTTAAAATCCTGGACAGGCAAACGAACAGCCACGGTAGTGTATTATATAGAAAGATAAACCCCATCATAATTACAGTTGGTTGAATATGTTGTGAGAATCATGCTCTAAGAATGTAAATCCCCTTTTGTTTCAGACTGTGACACTGCATTGCTCATACACCATCTTTCTTTCCTTCATTGTCACAGACTGTACATAATACTGTAGGTTTCTCCTTGTCTACCGATAAAGAATGTGTCACTTTTGTAAAGAAGATTCTGATCAGAAGTTGTGTTTATTCATTCATTTCTTTGACCTGTAAAATCCAATTAGGATCTGTGCATGTATAGTTGGTGGGTGCAAGTTATCCTAGCAGAATACTATTTACAGTTTTAATTTCAAAAACTTTAACTGAAGGCACCTCTTAGATAGTCTTGTGTGTTTTAGAAACATGCCAATGATTGCAGATCTGTCTTCATTTTGAGAGGAAAAACACAGGAACAATTCAGAATTCTTTCTCCGTAACAGGAAAGTGAACCTAAAATATCAGTAAATGATAACCTTAGATTAGGAAGTATTATTTGTTTCTTTTTTTGTAAGTTTGTTTATGGAGAATGTGAAAGGGAGGTTGTCGCGACCTTGGTCTCAGATCATTTCCGTAGCAACTACTGTAAAGAAATACAGTTAGATGGCTGCGGTTTTCCTCTGTGAACCACTAAATGTGCTTATGCAGTTCATCGTAAGGTGGTTATTGCAGGGTTCTGCCATCAGAGAGCAGCAAAACCTCACCTTTCTTAAATCAAGAAAGTAAAGTGACTTCATGTTACAGGCCATATTTTGCTTGTCTGTCTTTCTGTGGCATTTTGGAATGTTTGAAAGTTGCTCATTTTTGCTTTAGATTTAGATTTGATCGGAGACAGGATGTTCTGGACACCCAGGTAAAGAGACAGGTGTTGAGCTATCAAGTTATGGTGATGAACTTGTCAAAAGAACAGTGCCCACTGAACAGACCTGGAAAGTCTAAAATGTTACAGGTTGTTTGCTATGAATGGCTTGCAGATGCCTTCTTTTGGTAATTTTACATCTCTCCTTAATAGTTACAGAATCTAAATAGGCCACATTCAAGTCCCCAATAATGGATGCAGCTCTAGGTAGTCATGGAGACCTAGTGGTGGACTTTACTGTTAATGGAAGCTGTCAAGTTAAAGATAAGTTTCAAGTGCAGATATTGCTAAGAAGATCAAGGAACACTTTGAAGAACTTCTACACATGGTGGATATACCTTCCTCACAGGAGCCAGAAACCAGAAGCATCTTTATGGATGGGGTTGCTAAGCCTATGCTGGAGTACAGGATCAGAGACTCCAAAGGACTACATGACCTGTTCTGATCTATTGGAAGAATTAGATCTTTAGCATAAGTGACAAAAAGCGATTTTTCTTTGTGGAGTTACTGGGCTTACTTTACATGACATGATGTTGAGTTTGAGAATATGGAAGGACCTCTGAGTAGAACTGCTGCTTTTCTGGATTGAAAAAAGCCAGTTGAGGTGGTCTGAGCATGTTGTTGGAATGCCCATTGGTGCTTTCAGGGAAATGTTCATGACACAGCCCACTAGCTGAAATCCTTTGGCGAGATGGTGCAGACCTAAGACACACTGAAGAGATCATATCTCTTCACTTGCCTGAGAGCTTCTGTGATTTCTCTTAGGAGATGCTGGATGAAGTTGCTAAGAATAGTTTGGCCTGGTATCCAGTTGGATTTGTACTACTGCAACCCTCGTTAGGATAATTAGAGTGTAAAGCATGATATTTTACAATTTAACAATGATTCTGTTACTGCAGTAATATAAGTAGTAATGTCACAGGCACAGAGTACAGTGAAAATCTTACATGCCTGTACAACTAACATGTAACAAATTGCCACTATCTGGCACCATGATAAAAAGAATGTATTCAATTAAAATGTTTACAAAATTATTAAAAACATATATAATGGCTTGCAGAGCCAGATATTAAACATGATCAAGAAAGCAAAAAAAACTTGACTAAGACAAAATGGCTACTTTATATAGCTTTCATTCACATTTGTGTTAAAAGACCGAAACTAAAAATGAAATTGTCCATCGGCTCTAGGTTATTCTCAGAGAATAAAAACATAATACTGTTATAAATTCACCATAGCATGTCCTCAGTTTTCTTTCTTTGCTTTTACTTTGACTCATCAAATCTAGCTGGCACCGAATTCAATCCTATTAGCAATTAGTGTGATTACTTTCTTTATGCCATCCATGTTCCAAAAAGGAAACATTATTTTAATTAAATTGAGTTGCTCTCCCTCTCTAGTCATCTCCTTTTCATTTCATAATTAAAGAGATGGCCATTCACTCTGGCTGCTGCATTTGCTTGCCAGACCTGAATTTCTTTGGAAAATTTTCTGCATGCAAATTTTTGTGGCACCCAATCTGTTAATGTGCATATTATTGATATCCTCATGACAAATGCAGACGATCTTTATTATTGAAATATGTCTGGCTTAGCTGCCAATAGTTCTGTTAAACAAATCAACTGATTCTTAGCACTTAAACCTAGGATTATTTTTCTCATTTTGGGCTGACCCATATCCATCCTAATTTATCTATATTATTTGTGCATTTTGCATTCCATTGTCAATTGTTGATGATCTTACCCACTATTTCATTTTATAAGTGAATGGCATTTGTTATGTGACTTTATATATTTCTATGTTGAAATATCCTAGAAGAGTTTAAAGTTTGCTCTCCATCTTTTGGGAGGCTGATTGGAGAATAACAGTGCCCAAGTACCACTTAGTCTGAGGATTTAATTTTTGATTTTTAGGTATTTTGGACATAGGTAGGTGTAGTGGTGGCTCTGAGGCTAAGGATCTGTGCCGGCATTTGGAAAGTTGCCAGTTTAAATCCCATAAATGCCAGAAGTGACTCTACTTCCTTGGGCGTTTGAGCAATGCCCTTAACCTGCAATTGCTTCATCCTGGGTATGATGTTAACCTGCATCCAGCCCTGCAAGCAGGTCCTTCATCTTGCAAGGGAAAATGTGGGGGTTGGTGGTAGGATTGGCACTCCACTGTAAAATACCTCACACTGTCCCAGTGTGGTGCCGAGTAGTCACCCAGTGCATTGACTACACTTGGGTCCCAATCCGTGTAGCTTGTTGTATGGTGGGTGCAGCAATGCACTTTAATCATCGCATGCTCCCAACCTCCTCCTCCTTAGTCATAGGTCTGTCTCATTTTAAATACTTTGTTCTGATAACATCTTTGTTTTGAACTAGTGTTGTTTTACTTACTAAAATTGCTGCTAATTCTGTGCCACTCAATTATTAGTGTTCTGATTAAAAAAAATGTTTTTTTCTTAACAGTTGAGATTTTTAAAGACCTTCAGTAGTTTCTTCTAAAAGATAAAGGGACATCACTTATCTGGTCTTGTCTAAATTCAAGATAGGCCCATACCTACTTACCTACTCGGCCTTGTTCATTAGGCTGCACATAACTTACAGTAGTTCATTATTTCAGCTCTACGTGAGTTTGCTCACATGATTTTTCCATTCCTTTGAAATTTTGTTGCCCTGTAGATCATTACTGCTACCTTTCACACTGGCATTTTCCTAACAAGTGCCCAAATCTAACTAAGTGGGAGATGTTACTGTATTTAAATGCTGCACAGCAGCCAGTCCATGTTTGAGATTTCTGCACTAGTGGAATCACATCCTTACAGCTCCTGCAGTGCCATTTTAAATTTCAGGACTAACTTCTTTCTTGAACCATTGGCATTTTGAGTTCATCTTTTCAGATGGCTAACACGCAGTGTATTTTATAGCAGTAATTCTTGCCACACCAGGAACACCTCCCAAACCAGTTATGACAGTCAAGCACAGGCACTAGATACAGTACTGTATGTACAAGAAGTTTTGACATTCCTTGTGTCCAGCCCTATCTTTTTACTGTCGTTTTGTGTGTTATGTTTTTAGGATTGCTTCTCCATTTCTCTTTTCTGTTGTTTACATTCTTGGAGCTACAGTAATAATCCTGCCTGCTGGGCCTGTGCTGCCCAGATTAGTAGTTTCCATCTTCTGCAGGACTTAGTGTCCCCACTTGTTTCATGCCTGACTGGCACTTCTCCTGCTGCGCTTCCTCATGTTATGGTTTATTTAATTTGTCTTGCCTTATTTTTATTTGACTAAACTTTACAAATATTAGAAGCTCATCAGACTAATTGCTTGAATATATACACTCAAAGACAATTCAGAAGGATGATAAGCAACAATAATTGACTAAGGGATATACTGTATGATTGTTTGTCCTGAATGACGTAAGACTGTTTAATATTTAAAGGCGTGGAAGGTGTGTAGCTCTGCTGGTGCCCTTAGGGGTTACGCAGATGTAGGGATGGGCATCATCCTGTCTTTGGCTGTCTCCTATTAAGCCAAACTTAAGTGAGGGCATTATCCATGTTGACTTGACATTCAATTCCATGGACAAGTTTTTGCCACACCAAGTTAAACACTATATGTAGAAGCTACAGAAATGTGTTTTGCCATATGTAACTGGATGGAAAACCAGTAGAACAGGTATAAGGAGAATGCACAGCCCACAATTAGATTATTAATGTTGCATTTTTTTAGGAAGTGCTTTGACAAACCTCAGGTGACAAATCACCAAGGAGATGATCCCTCTCTGCAACATTTTCAGAGCTAAGGAAAATACCCACACATTAACTGTTGTGAAGGTTTCTGTGGGAAGAGAATAGTTTCTGCTTATAGTTTAGTGTAGCCTAAATGCAAGGAGATGCATAGTCTGTGGAATATACAGGTATTATTTAAATGGTGATTACCGGAAACAGTGATGAATACAGTGCAGCATGTGTCAGGAGCAGTGTTTCTTCTTGGTTTTAGCCATGCTCAGTTATATCAGTTATGCATTATCTCTTGATTCTTTAACATAATTCCTGTGGCACAATTTTAAAAAAATCTCAAGGTTTTTAGCTGGATACTGTATATAGAGAGATAGGGAAGATAGTCTATGACAGATAGATGTGTAAAGGCACTGTATAGTGTAAAAGAGACAAGAGGAGACAGCAAAAAGGTTTGGGGTTTCCGGCCCTGTATACTGCAGAAATATCCACAATAACAAAACAAACAAGGTCAAAAATATAAACAGAAAATGTTCATATGCGCGACGCCAAACATGGCGTCGGCGGCCATTTTATAGAGGAGGAACCGGAAGTGGAGGAATGCTGGGAAGGAACCGTGAGGGAGGATGGGACTGATGACGTCAGAAAAATGACGGAGGAAGGGCGGAAGTAACGTGCTGCGGGAATGAGGCTTATGGTGGCGGAGCGTCTTTTTTCCTGAAAGAAAGCAAAGGAGAAAGGTTAGTACCCCGCCACTCCCTGCCGGCGAACGTCTTCCGAAGCGTGTTAAGGTCCGTCCGCGGTCTCCTATTCGCGCGTGCGTGACACGACCCCCCACCCCCCCCAGCCCAAGACCGTCAGGTCGGGCGGACCTAGCCAGGAGGTCGTGGATACGAGGGAGGGCATCGGCATTGGCCTGAAGGTTGCCGCGATGATAAGTGACTGTGAACTTATAGGGTTGCCAGTCCAGAAACCACCTGGTGACCCACGGGCTCGACTCTTTGTGCAGGGACATCCACTGAAGCGCAGCGTGATCGGTCACTAGAGTGAACTCGCGGCCCAACAGGTAGTAACGGAGATGGGTTACTGCCCACTTAATGGCCAAGGCTTCCCTCTCCACTGCCGCATACCTGGTCTCTCGGTCCAGCAGTTTCCGGCTTAAGTACATCACGGGGTGCTCGACACCATCGACGCTTTGGCTCAACACGGTGCCCAGACCTGTGTCCGAAGTGTCGGTCTGGAGAATAAAAGGGAGCCCAAAATCAGGGGTCCTTAATACAGGTGCCGACGTTAGGGCCTTTTTTAGGTCACTGAATGTGTGTTCCGCCTTGTCGTTCCATACCACGTGCAGGGGAGCGCCCTTCTTTGTTAAATTAGTCAAGGGTGCTGCCCTTTCGGAGAAGCGGGGTACGAACCGGCGGTAGTACCCCGCCAACCCCAAGAAAGCCTGCACCTGTCTCTTGGTATTCGGACGGGGCCATTCCAGGATGTCCTTGATTTTGGAACATTGGGGTCTCACCTGTCCTCGTCCCACAAGGTAGCCTAAATATTTGGCCTTCTTCAAGCCAAAAAAACACTTACGGGGGTTAATGCAGAGGCCGGCTTTAGCTAGCGTTGCGAGGACAGCAGAGACCTGTAATAGATGCTCCTCCCAGGTGCCGGAATAGATGACATCGTCATCCAGGTAGGCGGCACTATAGGACTGGTGGGGATTCAGCACTCTATCCACCAGACGTTGAAATGTCGCCGGGGCCCCGTGCAGCCCAAATGGGAGGACCTTGTATTGCCAATGTCCGCTAGGGGTGCTAAAGGCTGTTTTCTCTTTCGCAGATGCCGTTAAGGGAATTTGCCAATACCCTTTCGTCATGTCAAGAGTAGTCAAATATCGAGCCGTACCCAGCCGTTCAAGTAGGTCATCAGTGCGGGGCATCGGGTAGGCGTCGAACTTGGAGACCTAATTCAGACGTCTAAAGTCATTTCAGAACCTCCAGGAGCCGTCCGGCTTGGAAACGAGAACGATGGGACTGGACCAAGGACTATGGCTCTCCTCAATAATGTCCATATCCAACATCCGTTGCACCTCCAGTTCCACTTCAGCACGTTTTGCCTCCGGGAGTCTATAGGGTCTCTCCCGGACGATTACCCCGGGGTCCGTGACTATGTCGTGCGCAATCAACGAGGTCCGGCCCGGTGACTCGCTCACTACTTCGGGGCGGCCCGGATTGCCTGGGTTATCTCCTGCCGTTGTAGGGGTGTCAGCTCGTCACCGAGGTTAAGGGCAGACGTGCTAGTGAATAGGGAGAGGGATCTACGGGTGTCGGGAGACTCCTTCCTGTCCTTCCAAGGTTTCAATAAATTAACGTCGTAGATCCTCTCACTCAGTCGACGATTAGGTTGTTTAACTAAATAGTCGACGAGTCCCTTTCTTTCCTTAACCTCGTATGGGCCCTGCCAGTGAGCTAATAACTTAGAATGGGAGGTAGGAACGAGCACCATCACTCGATCCCCCGGGCGGAACTCCCGGAGGACGGAGTTGCGGTTGTAACATCGGGCCTGCGCTGCCTGCGCACGAGTCATGTGGTCCTTTAGGAGTGGCCTGATTTTAGTGAGCCTGTCGCGCAGTTGCGCCACATACTCCAATATATTGGAGGAGGGAAGGGCCTCAGCCTCCCAGCCTTCTTTTAGTATGTCCAAAAGTCCACGGGGTTGTCGCCCATATAATAACTCAAAAGGGGAGAAGCCCGTGGAGGCCTGGGGCACTTCCCGGTAAGCAAAAAGCACGAGCGGTTGGAGCTGGTCCCAGTTCCTGCCATCGGCATTGACTACCTTGCGGAGCATCTGCTTAAGCGTCTGATTAAAACGCTCTACCAACCCGTCTGTTTGAGGGTGATAGACAGACGTCTTCAGGTGCTTTATCCGGAGTAATTTGGCGACCTCCCTGAACGTATCTGAGGTGAAGGGTGTACCCTGGCCCGTGAGGACTTCTTTGGGTATACCCACTCTAGAAAATAAGTTGACTAATTCCCGTGCGATATTTTTTGTGTTAGCGGAGCACAGGGGAACCGCCTCTGGGTATCGGGTGGCGTAATCCACCATGATCAATATATATTTATGGCCACGGTTTGAGGGTTCCAGGGGTCCTACTAAGTCCACCCCTATTCTGTCAAAGGGAATATCTATCAGGGGGTATAGGGACGAGAGGAGCACGGTCCCTCCTAGGAATCTGGCGAATCTGACATTCCGGACAGGATTGGCAGAAACACCAGACCTCCTCGTTGATCCCGGGCCAGTAACAGCGGAGTTTTATCCTTTCTAAAGTTTTTTCAGCCCCGAGGTGGGCGCCTAGGAGGTGAGCGTGAGCTAGTTCACATACCTCCCACCGGAAGGTACGCGGAACTAGCAACAACTTCCGCACCTCGCCCTCGTGGGTCGCCACCCGATACAACAGATCATTCTCAAGAACAAAGAAGGGCTCGCGTGGCATGGATCCGTCAGCTTGTGAGCTGCCTGGAAGAACAATCGCATTCTGGGCAAACCGCAGGGAATCGTCATTCCACTGCTCCCTTTTAAATGAGGCAGGCGTGGACCGAAATTGATGGTCCAAGTTGTTCAGGGGGTCTTGTGAGCTGGTTCGCGGAAGCGTTCCCTGGCTCGTCCCTTCTCCAGCGGATACTTCCGGTCAGGGTCCGTCGCCGGGGAAGCATCCCCCGATGCGCCTGCGCCATTAGGGCCTGCCCCAGAGCACGGCGTGGAGACCGCGGGAAGGGTGCCTCGCCCCCTCATAACCAGAACCAGTGAGGCTCCGGGAGCGGTGTTTGTCTTACCGCATTTTCTGTGTGACCATTCTTGTCTCAAAATCACTGGATAGGGGGGTTCGGGCAACACTGCGACCATCAAGTTAGATAACTGCCCCTTCCAAGTGATGTAACACTGAGCGGAACGATATGACTTGGTCTCCCCATGCACGCAAGTGACTTGCAAATGTTGCTTAAGCCACTGTCGCGGTAATACATAACGGCGAGTGACAATGGTTATGTTGCTGCCGGAGTCAAACAGAGCCACCACCGAATGCCCATTCAACAACACCACTCCCATGTTCGGACTCGCCAGGGGGTGCGGCGGAGTACAGTACCTCTCTGTGGTGGCCCAGGTGCAGTCCATCGGCTCCGAGGTTGTGTTCAGGGGACAGGTCGGCAGTAGGTGGCCGGTCTCACCACACTTGTAACAGCGCGGGGAGGCCGGCTTTTCTTTGGGTTTCTGCGGCGCTTCCGCAGCGCGTCGAGAGGGCTCGGGGGTGGCCGCCCGTCCCTGTCGGTTCCCACGAGCTTGCCTTTCCGACCCCCCGGCTCGGTAGACCGCGAGCTGACGCTCCAGGACTTGCACGAGTCCTGGCATGTCCTTATAAGGGTGGCGCCAGACCTGCTGGGCGAGGGAGCTAGGCATGGCGTTTTACCAGGCCCTCACAGGCCACCTGCTCCACGACCTTCCGGGCTTGGGGACCCTCGGGCCGTAGCCAACGTCCCATCTTTCCCCAGAAGTGGAAGGCCTGTGCTCGGGCCGGCTTCTCAGGGTCAAACTGCCAGCTCCACCATTCACTCGCCTGTTGGCCCAGCGTGATGCCGTAGCGTGCCAGGATCTCCTGTTTTAGGAGGTCGTAACTTGCGGCCTCCTCCTTGGGGAGATCGTAGTAAGCCCGCTGCGCGGGTCCCTTCAATGTAGGGTAAACTGATAAATTCTATTAAATGAAACAGAATAGCTAAACAAATTATAAATATCCCTCCACCAAAGCAATACCGTGGCAAACACCTATATGAATATAATATATATGCCCTTGTAACATATAATAAACAACCCAAATACCAAAAAAATGAATGAGACACAGAAATGAACGGTCGTGAACTTGAGTCCGAGTAACAATTGTCCTAAATGCATTGGGCAAAAACTGAGTTGAGTGGAACTCAATGAGTCTTAACTTGCATGTTGTGAAACCACTTGAAACACATCTGCGACATAGTTTTTTACAGGAATGGAATGTTTTGAACAGTTTCCTTGTGGAAAACGAGCCGTTACACATGTCTACACAAAGTGATTTTCAGCTCTTGAAACGCATTATTGTGAATTCAGGTTACCTTCAAGTCTCACTCAGTGGAAAGTCAAAATACTGTGGTGAAAGCAGTTCTAAATGGTGAAATCCCCAGTTCCCTTACGGTTAAGAACTGTTTGGATGGTTTCCCAAGTGTTTTTCAAAGTGGACTTCAACATCTGAAACTCACTTTCTGAAATCCCCATTGACTTGCATTGGGCAAAAACTGAGTTGAGTGGAACTCAATGAGTCTTAACTGCCATGTTGTGAAACCACTTGAAACACATCTGCGACATAGTTTTTTACA
>JANRMT010062799.1:8919644-8931038 GCA_026402145.1 Polypterus bichir lapradei | reverse complement strand
CATGTTGTGAAACCACTTGAAACACATCTGCGACATAGTTTTTTACAGGAATGGACTGTTTTGAACAGTTTCCTTGTGGAAAAAAGCCGTTACACATGTCTACACAAAGTGTAGACGTGTGGTGGATGATGATCCGACCCCGGGGTCTCTCGTGATGAGGGTATTGGAGTCTGGCGGAATGAAAAACAAACTGGATGGAAATGCTCGATGTGAAATACAGCAGGTACAGGTGGTTCGTGGTCGTGAAATGAAAGTCTCTTTCTCTCTCTCCTCTCCCTTCTTCCTCCTTCGTTCCCTCTTGATTGTTTTTATAGTCCTGTGACGAATGCAATTGATTGATTGAAAACCGGTGTTTTCCAGGTTTGGGGCTGCGGTCTCCTTCCATCATCCGTCTCCCTTTACGGGGACGGCATTCACTGACACACACAAACAGTAAACGGGACAATGGAAACAAGACGCACGTGGTACGAACACAGACAACACTATTACTACTATGTAGCCCCGCTACAACTGAGTGCCATTATGAACATTGCTGCACATCCTCTCCATGACAAATTAGCACTGAGTGCTTTCAACCAGTGAATTACTCCGAAGAAGAGTGTCAAGAAACACTACTTGGACTCCTTTATACCAACAGCAGTATGCCTGTGTAGCACCTTACTGGGACTGTGCCAGCCAAGTTAGATGTTTTCCTGTCTTTTTTAATTCAATTTCTCTCTCTCTCATTCTGGTTTGTGTTTTGAGCACAGTGTGTATATGTTTATTTATTTATTGATTGAACTTTTGTTAGAAAATTCCAACAGGGACAAATCAAGTTCTAGCTATCTATCTAATCACTAGTCATGTTTTTTCCCCCTAACAACCCCCACAAGCAGATATTTTCTTTTTTTTTGTTTTGTTAACTGGCAATAAGAAAGTAAGCAGTCTTGCAAATTTCAGGCCAATATCACCTGTGAATGGAAACAGCAGGAAATGACAGCACAGAACATCCCTTCACAAAATTGTATATGCTTTTCTTTTTCTGACCAGAAACCCCAACTCTGATAGCATTCTGTGGTGCTATTTAACCAGGAAAACATGCAGTTCTCTGAGATCCATGCTGACAGTTTCAAGTAAAAGGTACTCCCTCAGGGGGCAAATTTCAAGCAAATTCTTGCATACTTCTTGAAATCTCCCAAAGTCGCCTTTGAGGCTACAGTGTATTTATCAGTACAGGCTGTGACTCTTGTCATGCAATAAGAAAAATTAATGAGGAGGACATGTAGGATTATAGAAGAGTACAATGAGACATTTTTGACAAGACTCAGTAATTTGCAGAAGTGTTCCGATACCATTTAGCTACTACTACTTTCATGGCTTAGGATCTCTTATGTTTATTTTCCTCTCTCATCTTATCAACATGCATAAATGTCTATTGCTATGTATTCTGGAAAACAGGTTATGTAGTTAAGGCAGACTGAAGCTAAATGTATCAACTATAGAGCTTGTAAATGGCAAGAAGCATGGTAAAAATGTGCCTTTGGTCTTAATTGAAGTTGCCAGGGATCATGATGTAATACACCAAGGGAGCTCTAGTGGGCTGTGTTACTTTGTGTTTTTGGAGGTAACCCCTGACTCAGGACATCATTTAAGCCCATTACACAGAAGCAACCATAGGAATACTGCAGGTATTAATGCAAAGATCACACAGTCTTGGAATTGTGAAGAAACAGTTAACAGTCCTCTGGCTAAGTGAAAAATTAGCCAGCAAATCAGAGGGTTGAGAATAAATAAATAAGAAGATTAAGTAAGGCAAAAATACATTGGTTTGGTATTAAAGTAGGACACATTGTTGCTCCTTATGTACCTGCTTTTTATCCACTAATTAATAAATGCCTTCAACTGAGAAAACCACTGACCAGTATAAGCATTTATGCATTTTAGAATGGACAAAATGAACAAGGACAGTCTGTAATACTCTATGTCTATATAAACAAAGTGCCTCCTTTTGTCATTTGGCAAAGCTGAATTTTTGAATTCATAATATACAATTGTCACTTTTTTTGAGCTGTTGCTATCAAATTGCCTTAACTGTTAGCTAAATTCATTGTTAATTGTAACTTTTTGTTTACCAGACTATGACTGCAGTTGATTTTTGTTTATCCTATAGGTCAGTCCTGTTTTAAGAAAAGTGATGATGCTGATCATGAACTGTTGACAGAGAACCACTTGGAGTTTTCAAGGAGCCGACGGCCAGATCATTTGGACATCATCAAGATCACAGTGGGGGAGGAGGGTGTACTCCATGATACACAGAATTGGGATGTAAGTAAAGCTTAGGCCATTAATAAACTATTGTCAAGATAGAATCTACTGATGTGCCATAAAATCAATAAAATGCTGTTTAAAAAAAGTACAGCTAGAAAATGAGTGCTAAATAACATTCTCTTCAACTTCATTATTCAGGTTTTCACTTGCTCAGACTTGTTTTGAAGCTGAAGTTGGTCATTAGTCAGGTTTAGATGTTTTTTTTTCTTGCCTAAGAACAGCTGATGAAGTTTTGGCTTGCCTTTTTCATTAAGAATCCAATGTACAGTATATGTATTTAAAATAATTTCTCTGTACACTTCTAGATCGGACGTTCATTCCACTAATGACTATCTTCTACATTTCTCATATCTTTTCCTCATTTTCTGCTCATTTCAAGTGTTATAATTATATCCACTGTCACACACGTGCGCATGGGAGGCAGCTAAAGGACTTGAGTTAGAACAGTTCCGAGACATACCGGGATGTGGCAGAGTGCACTGACTCTTTTTCTCCCTTGCCTGCAGACCATTCACAGGAGATTCCACCTGGTTCCCTTGACATCACTTCCGGGACAGAGCCAATGGAAGGAGACCTTGCCGGCTCCGGCCCCTGTGATGTCATGTCCGGGCTCGCACCAAGGACAGAAGACCTCCATCAGCCCAACCCCTTTGACTTCACTTCCTGTCTTCCCCTTTAAAACCCTCCAGCTTTTCCCTATTCCCTCAGTTCTGTATTGGACTCGGTTTTGAGCACAACAGTGCTATCATTGAAAAGACGATTTGCAGCCAGGATACCACATTATACGGGAGGCTGCCCCAAACCTTGCTATGTCTCATTGTGAGTTTTGTGACACTAGCGTAGTCGTCAGGATGGAGAAGTCCTGGAGGAGAAGGGGACAGGACCTACAATATACCCAGGTGGGATCGTACCAGGGCCGAGTTTTCAGGCGGGGAGGGTGTCCCGTGGTTCGGCGAGACCCGGTATGGGCTCCGCTCCCAGCACGCTTAACCAGGCAACCTAGAGAGGCCAGGGAGTGTGCGGGAGGGGCTCACAGAGGTGGGCTGCTTCGGAGCGGGGAGACAAAAGGGGCTTACTATGCTGTCTTGGAGGAGAGTGCCTGCCTCCCTGTGAAACCAGAGCCCCAAGTACCACCTAGGGGTGCCCCAGACTGGCAGGTGGAAAAAGTAAAGAAGTGGAGGTTGGACCCAGAGCGGCTGACCCTCAAACAAGCCTGGTCCTTCTGGGCAATGGTAGGGCAGTGGCTGCGGCCGTTTGAGAACAAGCCCTACCACATAATAGAGCAGGTAGCTTGCTATCTGCTCCTGAAAGCGCTTCCCCATGGCTTCACCCAGCTGGTCTGGGGCAAGCAGTTTAAGAACATGGCAGAGATCATAGAGCTTCTGAGGGCGGCCTCACACTCTGGGGGAGCAGAACCGTCTCTTTGTCGAACTCAGCTGGGGTATGTTCCAAGACCCAGCCCCCCCATGCAACCCGGAGCTTGTATCGGCATCCCCGGAGCCGCAGGCGCGCAAACCGCTTGGAGGCAAGGAGGAATGCAGATGGAGGGCGAGGAAGGGTTGCTGTGCTCTGGCTAATCCATTGGCGGTTCCACATACTGGCGTGGTGATCGTCAACAGACACAAGACCACAGCCTTATTTGATTCTGGTAGCAACATTACCATTGTTGCCCGCCGGTTTGTGCTGCCGCAACAGTGGTTAAAGATTAAGACCAGCATAACCTGTGTCCATGGAGACATCCGTTGATACAGCTCTGCCGCTTGTGTTATCAGTTACGGGGGATCGGTATAAAAACTAACCGTGGCCTTCCATCTGAATCCCCCACACCCGGTGATACTAGAGCGGGACTGGTCTAATATTAAAAGCGGCAAGACACATACCACTCCTGGGTATGCACAGCTTTAAATTAACTAAATTCAGATGAGGTCATAAACATTGAAAGACGTGTGAAAAGGTTGTCATTGGCTATGCTACATGTGTCCATTTGGTCCTCAGACTTAGTGATGGGCTTATATGTTTTTTGCAGTGTTGCCTCTTCTTGCTGAGAGAATGATTAAAAATCACAAACTCACTCCTTACTGATTGCTTTCCATTAGTATCCTATTTCGAGTAAAATATTTCCCTTCTTTTATGTTCTTTTTTGTTTTCGTTTTCTTGATATCACTTCAATCCCTGATTACCCATGTGTATTTAGCACCCTGGGATAGGAACATTATTTAATAATTTAATGGAAGTACTTAATTCACTACCTCAGTGAACTTTCATGATCGACTATAAATCACATTGTGACACTGAATTGCGAAAAATGGTTGATCCATCCATCTTTGCAGCACTGGGCACACGGCAGGAAGCAGCTCCTAATGGAACACCAGGCATCCATACTTTGATTGCTTTAGAGTGATTATCAAAGTACTATTATTGTAGTAGTAGTTTTATCTCTTGGGATGTGGGAGGAAACTGAAACACCCAGAGAAAAATAATCCTACATGGACAGAGTTGGGAAACCATCCATTGATAGTGAACATTGAATTATTTGCAAGGCTTTAACAGAATCTTTTTGTCATTAAGAAAAGATAAAACAAAATATGTCGCTAATGAAAAAATAAGTGACTGTGAGTATTTAGTATTCTTCTGTAGTGTAGGAAGCCCTGGAATATCACTAATCCACTAGCTTTAACATTGATATCTGAGCATGATATTCTAAAATCACGGTAAAATGAGAGAATAACGAGATCCCTGAATTTCTTATTGTGTGGATCAGAGCTCAGTAGCTACCTATGGATGTTAATTACTGAGTAAGCAGAAGTATAGCACAGCATCAGTGCCATCAGCTAAGATGACATTCCACATGTACACTTAGTTTTAATGATGTCATTTAGTGCTAATGTTTTACTGTATGCAGAGCAGTGGTGCTTAACGAGTTAATGTCACACAAAGGTCCAGAGAAGAGTGACTAGGCTGATTCCAGGGCTACAGGGGTTGAATTATGAGGAAAGATTAAAAGAGCTGAGCCTTTACAGTTTAAGCAAAAGAAGACTAAGAGGTGACATGATTGAAGTGTTTAAAATTATGAAGGGAATTAGTACAGTGGATCGAGACTGTTATTTTAAAATGAGTTCATCAAGAACACGGGGACACAGTTGGAAACTTGTTAAGGGTTAATTTCGCACAAACATTAGGAAGTTTTTCTTTACACAAAGAACGATAGACACTTGGAATAAGCTACCAAGTAGTGTGGTAGACAGTAAGACGTTAGGGACTTTCTAAATTCGACTTGATGTTTTCTTGGAAGAAATAAGTCGAGAGGACTGGTGAGCTTTGTTGGGATGAATGGCCTGTTCTCGTCTAGAGTGTTCTAATGTACTTCTAAAGTGATGAGCTCAGATTTGCTAGCCTTGGCTGGGTCTAAATGGTGTTTGTATAATCTTCCCGTGTGTGTGTGTGTGTGTGTGTGTGAGAGAGAGCTGTGTGTATAACTGCAGAAGATTACCTGTTTTACAACTGTTGTTGGAAACTGTTATTAACATGATGGTAAATGTGTTCTTAGAAATGCACTATATACATGGGATAACTTTCATTCACCTTATTACTGTTATTAACATGGTTCAAATAGTGACTTGTTTCAAAAAATAATGAAAGCAAGAATTCTCTGTGAAAAATACAGTTTCAAAAATTGAAATCTGTAGATGACATATTCAACATCAGAAAATATGAAAAATAAATGTAACACAAAAGAGTGTATGTGTAGTGATCTTGCTACTTGCATTGGGAATCACACAACTGAAAATGAAAGTATTTTTGAAATTAATTAACTGTTTTGCTTAAATGTAATGCAGGGAAAGTAACAACTAACAATAGAGGTTACTTGTTACAGGAATCTTTTGATAACACCAGAAGCCTTGAATTGTCACATTATCATGAGACAATGGAGCTCTGTCAACAATTGTAAAGTTGTACGCTTCATGTATTCATGTGTCAGGCTGACAGGAATGCAAGACAAATCAGATTAGATTAGATAAACTTTATTAATCCCAGGGGGAATTTCACATCCATACAGCAGCAGAAACGTAAAATTAAGGATACAGACTCTCAGGACAACAGTAACAGCCAATCAATCAATTGATATGTAAAAATAAACAAACGGATGAATGAATATTTTTCAGATATTTCAAAATGGTATTTCGAAATAAATTTAATGCTTGCCCCGGGATGAAGCATTGAAATGCCTGATAGCACTGGGCAGAAAAGACCCCCAGAGGCACTTCTTAGCACACTGTGGTGAAATGAATCAGTGGCTAAAGGTGCTCCAAGAGAGTGCCTCCTGGAGGGGATTTTACATGATAACATCCAATTTTGCCACCATCCTCTTTTGTACAACAGCTTCCATTGTGTCCAGGGTTCTTCCTGTGATGATGCAGGCTATCCTGATAAGTTTATTCAGGCATTGTACTTCTTTTGAGTTCAAACTGCTTCCCCAGTAGAACACAACGTAGCACACACCACACTGGCTACTAGGGACTGATGGAACATTTCCCTTTTTGTTCAGCCCACAGTGTTTATCAGACCAGTCCGGTTTGTTGTTTGTGTGAGCCCTCAGGTACTTGTAGCTCTACACCACTTCCACGTCCTCCCCCCTGTATGGTGACAGGTCTCAGAAATGCCTTGGCACACCTAAAGTCCACTATCAACTCTTTAGTTTTTTTGTCCCTGCACCACCAGACGAAGTCCTCCACTACCTTCCTGTACTATGACAAGTCTTCATTATTAATGCAGCCTATGATGGATGAGTCATTCGAAAATGTCTATAAATGGCAAATGTTGGTTTTATGTTGGAAATCTGTTGAGTAGAGGGAGAACAGGGAGACAGAACAGTTCCCTCAGGTGCTCCAGTATCATCACCATTTCTGACACACGGTCCCTCAGCCTCACAAACTGCTATCTGTTGGTCAGGTAGTCCATTATCCAGGAGATTGTAGGGGCTTCACAATACAAAGCCCTGAGCTTTTCTCCTAGTCAATTTGGCAGAATGTTGTTAAAAGCACTGGAAAAGTCAAAGAACATTACCCTGACTGTGATGCTGGATTTTTCCAAGTGGGTGTAGGCTCTCAGGAGCATACAGATGAGAGCATCTTCCACACCTACTGTGTATGTGTCTGATAGGCAAACTGCAGAGGATCCACATGTTCTGAAACTACGGGCTATAGCTGTTTTAGGACCAGCCTCTTAGAGCCGTCATACTATATGAAGTAAGAATCTAAAACCCTTGGGATCATTGGAATGACCTTTCTTTGGCACTGGGACCACACAGGATGTTTTCTACAGCTGAAGAACTTTCTGCATATTTAAAGAAAGCAAGAATAGGTGTTATAGGACCCCTCAGAGCTGGTTAGCACATGTTTTCAGCACCCTGATGCTGATTTCATCTGGCCCTGAAAGCCTTTTAATGCAGAGTTTTCTGAGTTCTCTCCTCACTTCACATCAGCAGAGACAAAAAGTCCAGAGAGTGGAGAGGAGCTGGAGACTATAGGTGTGATGTCATTGTGGAGGAAGGTTGTGCAGGGTGCAGATGGCAGTTGGGATTCTAGACCTTCCTCCGTTCACTCACAGATGCTAGCTGTGTTGGAGGAGAGCCGTACTGACCAGAATGAGTGAAACCTTTCGAAGAACTGATACACGGTTTGACATAAAGAAAGAAGGCTGTTATTTTAGCCATGCAGATCACTGTCCATGCTGTCATGTTTTGTTGAATAAAATGATCATGTTTTGTTGAATAAAATAACCAAAATGTGAGTAAAACTAAAAGTCAGTCACTATTTAACTAAAACTAAATAAAAACTAAAATTAGAATTAAAAACTGAATGGAAATTAATATTAGAAAATGCTGAAAAACTAAGTAAAATACAATGAAAAATGAAATAAAAAGTAAAAGTAAAAAATATTGTAAAACTAGAAAAACACTGACCTAGGGATGAGAGGCAGTACCACTAACCACTGTGGCACCATGCCTCCCAACATACGAACATATTATTATATTCATCATCTTTCAGTAATGAGCACCATCCCGGCATATTTACAAAGACTAACGTTACAGTACAATTGCTTACTTTCATTTTTTGTACAGTACAGATTAAGTATCTAGTCATTTAAATGGGGAATTGAACTGGCAGCCTAGTTTAAATGGCTATGTGTTAACCACTAGACCACATTATTCGATTCACATTTAGAGGTGTGTTGGCTACTTTTAGCAGATCAAATTCCACATAGATGGTATTGTTACAGTAAAAATGATAGTAATTATTGAATTAAAGTAATTGACCATGGAGATTTACCTGTACTATTTTTATCTCTGTGGTGTCATTTAAATGCCTGCAATACCCAACCATAGAACTCCATATGTAAATCTTTTTTTCTCTGACACATTCATGAATGGTAAGTAACTGCCTTTTCTGTGCAAACTTTTATTTTTGAACATAGTATTATTTGTAGCTTTTCATTCGTGAAAAAATATTAAAATGAAATTGTTACAGTAAAGCATATTATTTATGGTTTATATTAACTGTGAAACAGAACTAGCAAAAATGTTCTTTATGAAGTATCTCTAAAGTTCAAAAAGAAATAATCTTTTATTAACTAAAGTGTTTGGCCATTAGGACTTTTGATTTTTTTTTTATTTTGACTTTGATATTTTTGTATTCTGTTTTTGGTTCATATTTCACTTTCAGGGTTCCTGAATGGACTGGTTGTATAACCCTTGAGATGGCTTGTGGAAATCTGTGTTGCAGGGTTAAATGCAACATGACACAGAGTTAAAAAGTGATGAGCTATATGTTATGAAAGCTCAACCAAGCATTGTGCATCTTCTGTCAGGGAGAAGCTAAGATATTGAGAAGAGAAGAGGATATGCAATAGGCTGAGGTGACCTCCCACATTGTCATATATGCTGTTCATCTGCTGGCTAGCGAAGGCAGAAGATGCTGCTATACAGTGCATCCGGAAATTATTCACAGCGCATGCTGTGAAATTGGCAGTCTTAAGGCAGAAGAATATGCAATGAAGAACAAAGATGAATTTTAACAATTATTAATAACGTACAGTGCATCCGGAAAGTATTCACATCGTATCACTTTTTCCACATTTTGTTATGTTACAGCCTTATTCCAAAATGGATTAAATTCATTCTTTTCCTCAGAATTCTTCACACAACACCCCATAATGACGTGAAAAAAGTTTACTTGAGATTTTTGCAAATTTATTAAAAATAAAAAAATTTGAGAAAGCACATGTACATAAGTATTCACAGCCTTTGCCATGAAGCTCAAAATTGAGCACAGGTGCATCCTGTTTCCCCTGATCATCCTTGAGATGTTTCTGCAGCTTAATTGGAGTCCACCTGTGGTAAATTCTGTTGATTGGACATGATTTGGAAAGGCACACAACTGTCTATATAAGGTCCCACAGTTGACAGTTCATGTCAGAGCACAAACCAAGCATGAAGTCAAAGGAATTGTCTGTAGACCTCCGAGACAGGATTGTCTCGAGGCACAAATCTGGGGAAGGTTACAGAAAAATTTCTGCTGCTTTGAAGGTGCCAATGAGCAACAGTGGCCTCCATCATCTGTAAATGGAAGAAGTTTGAAACCACCAGGAATCTTTCTAGAGCTGGCCGGCCATCTAAACTGAGCGATCGGGGGAGAAGGGCCTTAGTCAGGGAGGTGACCAAGAACCCAATGGTCACTCTGTCAGAGCTCCAGAGGTCCTCTGTGGAGAGAGGAGAACCTTCCAGAAGGAAAATCATCTCTGCGGCAATCCACCAATCAGGCCTGTATGGTAGAGTGGACAGACGAAAGCTACTCCTTAGTAAAAGGCACATGGCAGCCCACCTGGAGTTTGCCAAAAGGCACAGGAAGGACTCTCAGACCATGAGAAACAAAATTCTCTGGTCTGATGAGACAAAGAATGAACTCTTTGGTGTGAATGCCAGACGTCACGTTTGGAGAAAACCAGGCACCGCTCATCACCAGGCCAATACCATCCTTACAGTGAAGCATGGTGGTGGCAGCATCATGCTGTGGGGATGTTTTTCAGCGGCAGGAACTGGGAGACTAGTCAGGATAAAGGGAAAGATGGCACAGAGACATTCTGGATGAAAACCTGCTCCAGAGCGCTCTTGACCTCAGACTGGGGCGATGGTTCATCTTTCAGCAGGACAACGACCCTAAGCACACAGCCAAGATATCAAAGGAGTGGCTTCAGGACAACTCTGTGAATATCCTTGAGTGGCCTAGCCAGAGCCCAGACTTGAATCCGATTGAACATCTCTGGAGAGATCTTAAAATGACTGTGCACCGACGCTTCCCATCCAACCTGATGGAGCTTGAGAGATGCTGCAAAGAGGAATGGGCGAAACTGGCCAAGGATAGGTGTGCCAAGCTTGTGGCATCATATTCAAAAAGACTTGAAGCTGTAATTGCTGCCAAAGGTGCATCGACAAAGTATTGAACAAAGGCTGTGAATACTTATGTACATGTGATTTCTCAGTTTTTTTATTTTTAATAAATTTGCAAAAACCTCAAGTAAACTTTTTTCACGTTGTCATTATAGGGTGTTGTGTGTAGAATTCTGAGGAAAAAAATTTATTTAATCCATTTTGGAATAAGGCTGTAACATAAAATGTGGAAGAAGTGATGTGCTGTGAATACTTTCTGGATGCACTATATGTACAGTTATTACACCTAAGAAATAGTACAGTAGTTGTGTGTAGTCATGCATTTAGTGGCTGCCATTTATAATTTTACTTACCTGTAAAGCTAATAGGGAAGCCAAAATAGTAATTTATGAACTAAAGTTGAACACTCAATATGTCTTATTCCAAGTTAGGATCTTGCAACTATGTTTTGAATTAAATGGAAAATAGTAATGGAGTCACATTACAACCTGGAATTAAAATGGATTTTTAGATGGTTAGCATCATTTGATTTACCCAACATTCCTACCACTTTGAAGGTGCAAAAACATACTTTTTATTGTGACACAAACAATAATTTGGACAAAAAACATATCCCTGGTGTGCATAGGTATTCTCCCCCC
>JANRMT010062799.1:8882863-8919244 GCA_026402145.1 Polypterus bichir lapradei | reverse complement strand
ACATTGAAATGTTTCCTTTCAAACCACTTCTTTGAAGCTTAATAGTATGTTTTGGGTATTTATCCTGCTAAAAGGTGAACCTTCATCCCAGTCACAAATCTCTGGCAGACTAAAACTGGTTTTTATCAAGATTTGCGCTGTATTTAGTGGCAGCCATCTTCCTGTTCAATCTTGACCATATTTCCTATTCCCATAACATGATGCTGCCACCACCATGCTTTACTGTGGTAATGGTGTTTACAAGGTGATGGAAAATAGTGTTGGGTTTGTGCCACATATGGCATTTCCCATAATGTCTAAAAGAGCTGGTCTCGTCCGTTGCAGGAGATGGACGTCTGAAGAGAACTCTGTTTGCGGCAGCTTTAATTTTTCTTTTATTTTTTTATTATCCTGAGGTATCCTGTATTTACCCAACTTGAGGAGGTTCTATTACTGTACAAGCATATATAAACATGGGCGGTAAGAAAGGAGCTCAGAAAGAAACGGAAAAGAAATCCAAAGATACACCTAAGCCTAGACAGGCATCAAGTTCAAGTTGAAGGTACGGCCTTTCAGAGACTGACCTGGAACAGACAGGTGAAAGCACAGACTTCCCAGGACCCAGCTCCGCTGCATCGTCTCCAGTCAAGAGTGAAAATGGGAGCGAATGTGCAAGTGATGCAGGTCACAATAGCTCATTGATTCCAGAAGACCACTTGAAACTGGAAATCGCCTTGCAGTCAGTGCTTTCATCTACTCCTCGTGAGGCGGGAGCATCGGCTGTAATAGAGCTTGCCGCTTCACCTACGTAGAACGAAAGCTAAAACGATCTGTCTGAACTGAAGGTAATGATCGCTACAATGGCCACGGCCATAAATGAACTCAAGAAAGATATTAAGAAAGATATAAAAAGAGAAATAAATGGTATGCTCAAGACAAATGAGAAGCTGTGGCTGGAGCTGCAGGAGCTGCGGCAGGATAATAAAGACTTGGAGAAACGTGTATATAATCGCTTTGAGGCAGCCTTTAAAGGTATGTTGGAAAAAATTGAGGAACACATTCGGGAAAATGCGTCGAAGTTTGAGGAAAAACTTACCACTTGGTAATCAGTTGAAAGACGTTAAGCAAACATTTACGACTTAAACTGAAACAGTCAATCATCTGCTATCCACCGCCAATGGAAAAGCAACAGCTGCGAATCCGAATGCAAAAAACTCAGAAACAGACTTGCTGCTCTGGAAGATGGATGCAGAAGGAATAATATTACAATCAAAGTCTACCTGAGAATCATGAAAGTCCAAGCCCAATGAAATTCATAGCTGAACTATTCTCAAAAATAATTGGAGAGGACTTTAAATCAGACACCGAGATGGCAGCAGCTTACTGCATATAGGGATCAAATACCTCTAAACCTAGGATTTTTGTCGTGCGTTTCAAAAAATCACAATCTAAATTTAATGTAATGTCATTTCACAGACAGAAACAAGAGATTATATTTGAAAATAACCACATTCGTATTTTCCCTGATTTCTCACCCTCAACAGCTGCTAAATGTGACGCTTTTTAGAACATTAAACAGTGCTTACGGAAAGCCGATATCAGGTACAGCCTCTTGTATCCTGCCAAACTAAAAGTGGATATTCAAGACAAGAATTACATCTTTACCGCTACGGAGGAAGCAGAAAAAGAGTTAGGAAAGCTGATCCTGACTCTTTTCTGAAACACGATTGTGAGTCACACCCTGTCATGGCATGGCAAAGAAGATATTACCGGCTGTCTGATCCACTTGCAATGATACTGGTATAGTAATTATATATCCTTTTCCCTTCTCGCCCCCTTTCTGTTTATGTTTTAATTACAATTATATGCGTATATGTATTTATGTGTGGAAGAAATTAAATTAGTAACCTTTTTTTTAAACTCTTCTAAAGGAGACTGTTTGAACATCATACCCTTGGTTTATTGTTATTGTTATTATTGTATTAGGGTTTACTATGCTTATCCAGGGCCACTTTTTACACCATTCCCTGGGTTTACTATCTTACTATTTCAAGACTTTTGAAGATTATATTTTATGCTTATAGTATTTAGACTGAATCGGCAGTATATATCTCAATTTTAATCCTCATACTCCGCTGCTGGGGGGCTTGTTTTGTTTTGGACGTGCTCTGTCTCTAGGGGGAAGAGTAAGAGCAAGCTATCTCTAATCTGTTTTTTTAATCCGTATAATTATAATTACCAACATAACAATAGGCTGCATGGCAATAATTCCTGGAAATTAAGGTCAAAGCAGTCTCACTTTCAGTTAAGACTACAAAATGACATCAAAAATTCAGAATCAATGTCTCAATGATGGGACAGTTAACTTTGTGAACTGGAATGTTAAAGGCCTGAATCACGAATTAAAGAGAAAGAAAGTATTTTCTCACCTAACAGGTCTAAACGCTAAAATAGTATTTTTACAGGAGACCCACTTATTAAGCAAGGATCAGTTCCGGCTGCAAAAAGATTGGACTGGCCAAATGTTCCATTCCAGCTTTACAAAGAAAACTAGAGGTGTGAGAAATCTTACACATAGAACAGTCTTATTTGTAGTATCAGATGTAGTATCTGATCCTGAAGGGAGATATGTGATTGTCATGGGTAATTTGTTTAACTGTTAAGTGATTTTGATAAATGTGTTTGCATCCATTCCCAGTGTGAACACTCATAATAATGGCCTTTAATTGGGACTTTAATTGTGTTTTAAATCCAGACCTAGATAGGTCTCCTTTCACAGGAGTGATGACATCTAACACTGCAAAGACAATTACACAGTTTGTAACTGACCACAACTTATCAGACCCCTGGAGATTTCTAAACCCAAACTCAACTGCATATTCCTTCTACTCACCAGTGCATCATTGCTACTCAAGAATTGATTATTTCTTTGTACAAAGTAGATAACAATTTCTTGCCTACGATTAAATCTTGCAAGTATGATGCTGATGTTATTTCTGACCGTGCCCCTCTGATCTTGGAGCTAAAATCATTATGCCTCACATACTCATCTTGCAAATGGTGTCTTAACCCACTTTTATTAGTAGACGAGAACTG
Source organism: Polypterus bichir lapradei (assembly GCA_026402145.1). Lineage (NCBI taxonomy): Eukaryota > Metazoa > Chordata > Cladistia > Polypteriformes > Polypteridae > Polypterus > Polypterus bichir. The sequence goes on along the minus strand of JANRMT010062799.1, from coordinate 8,916,169 downwards.
TACAGAATTTATATCAAAACAAATCAATTTTTTTCTAGAGACAAATACATCCTCGGAGGTCTCTGCAGGAATACTCTGGGAAACCCTGAAGGCCTTCTTAAGAGGGCATATTATCTCATATCTTTCCCACAGAAATAAATTGGAAACCAAGAAGGTATCAGAGCTAACCAGCAAAATTACTAGAATAGATGAAGAACATGCCAGGTGTCCAAGTGAGGCTCTTCATAGGAAAAGGCAGGTTCTGCATTCAGAGCTCAACCTCTTAACAACTAAAGAAACTGAACAACTCATTTTTAAATCAAGACATCATTACTATGAATATGTAGACAAAGCTAATAAGCTCTTAGCTCAACAAATCCACAAGCAAGAAGTTTGCAATACAATCACAGCAATCACCAACACAGAGACAAAAATCATGGACCATAAAAATTGAATGCATATATTTAGAGACTACTATTGATCCTTATATTCTACTGAGTTTAAAGAAGACAAGACACAATCTAATGCATTTCTGGATGTATTACAGATGCCACAAATAGATATTCTTAGTGCAGAGGAATTGGATAAACCTTTGGCACTATCAGAATTACTAGATACTATAAAGTCACTTCAGAGTGGGAAAGCAGCTGGCCCTGAAAGCTACCCTGTCGAATTTTATAAGAAATTCTCCACTCAGCTAGCTCCCCTTTTATTAGCAACATTCACAGAAGCTAGAGACAATAAAAATTCTACCTCAAACTTTTCGCCAAGCATTAATCACTGTCTTTCCTAAACAAAATAAGGACTTATTACAATGTGCATCATACAGACCATTTCACTTCTGAATAATGATATTAAGATACTCTACAAAGTCCTAGCTAGAAGGATGGAGAAAGTGCTGCCTTTGGTAATATCACAAGATCAAACTTGATTTATTAAAAAGGCAGACACTTAGCTTCCAAACTTCAACGCCTGTTTAATGTAATATATTCACCTGCAAACTCAAACACCCCAAAGATATTATTATCTTTGGATGCAGAAAAGCATTTGATACAATTGAATGGAACTACCTTTTTACTACATTGGAGAAATTTGGGTTTGGTCTGAACATTTGCGCATGGATCAAATTACTGTATACCAATCCGGAAGCTTCAGTTTGTATTAGCAACATTAATTCAGACTACTTTAAACTAGAATGTTGTACCAGACATGGATGCCCCTTGTCACCGCTACTTTTTGCAATCGCCATTGAGCCACTGTTAGTTCACTGTCGAAATGCTTATGAGATAAAGGGGATTATCAGTGAAGGACTTGAACAGAAAATTTCTCTGAATTAATAAGAATAAAAGTGCACTCTTTCCAGTGAATTCTCAAGCACACAATTTTTGATTGGACACCTTCCCATTTATCATTGCAGATCAGTTTAAATACCTAGGGGTAAACATCACAAATAAACATAAAGCTCTTCATCAACAAAATGTTGCCATCTGTGTGGAAAAAATTACGCAAGAATTGCAATAGATGGTTATCCCTTCATCTCACTTTAGCTGGAAGAATTAACATTATTAAGATGAATAGCCTTCCTAAGCTACTATTTTTATTTCAAAACATTCCAATATACATCAATTAGTCATTTTTTAAGAAGTTAGATTCAACCATAACCTCATTTATTTAGAACTCAAAACATCCACGTTTCCAAAGAGCAGCACTACAAAGACCTAAGGCAGAAGGTGGCATGGCTCTACCTAACTTTCAATTTTATTACTGGGCAGCAAACATACAAACTATAAAAACCTGGACATGGACACAAATAGATGAACATACACAGGCTTGGTCCACAATAGAAATAAAATCCAGCAGTATTTCTTCATATTCCTTGCTTTGTACCCCAATAAATGCAAGTTATCGCCAATATACTAACAACCCAATTGTGCTTCACTCATTCAGAATACGAAACCAATGTAGGAAGCATTTTAAGATAGAGAAGCTTTTATCTGTGGCACCTCTGCACAAGAGCTACCTTTTTCCACCCTCGTAACCTTATGCAGTTTTTAATATCTGGAAAACATTTGGGATTAAATCACTTAGAGATCTGTATATAGACAAAGTCTTTGCATCCTACGAACAATTACATTCCAAATTTAACTTTCCAGAAACACATTTCTTTCACTACCTTCAAATTTGAAAATGTGTTAAACAGAACCTGCCCAATTTTCCTCACCTCCCACCTCCCTCTATGCTGGAAACAATATTGCTCAGTTTCAAGGACTCGGACAGCATTTCTGCAATGTATAAAACTATTTTACAGTCCCTACCTTTCAAAGATCCAAGTGGACAGTGGGAAAAGGATCTCTCACTCAACATCTCAGTAAAGGAATGGAAGGTAGCAATGTAGAGAATTCACTTGAGCTCCACATGTGCAAAGCATACAGTTATTCAACTGAAAATTATATATCAAACTCATCTGTCTCGTTTGAAATTGTCCAAAATGTTTCCAGGGCAAGATCCAACCTGCAAACACTGCAATCAAGTTCCAGCCTCACTGGGTCACTTGTTTTGGGCCTGTACCAAATTCACATAATTTTGGACCAAAATTTTTAAATGCCTTTCAGACAGCCTTGGTGTCACAATCCCTCCTAACCTATTAAGAGCTGTGTTTGATGTACTTCCAGATGGTCGTAAAGTGGAGAAGGACAAACAAACTGTAATGGCCTTTACTACACTATTGGCACGTAGACTTATCTTGCTCAACTGGAAGAATCCCAACTCTCCTCTTTTAAGTCAGTGGATAACTGATGTTGTTTACTATTTTGAAATTGGAAAAAATCAAATTCTTAATTAGTGGGTCTGTGCAGAACTTTTTAAAACCTGGCAGGATCTAATCGATAACATTTTAGAATAAGCTTTTAAAGCACTGAGGAAGCAGATTCTCTCCCCATTTCTTTTTTTTCTCCATTTATCTTTATTCACTTATTAATTCATCTATTTACTTATTTTTACTAGCTTTAAGTTTTACTGTGCTGGCCATGCTCTCTTTCTCAGGGGTGGGGGTTGATTTGTTTTTAATCCTATATTTGTAAAAATGGATCTATTTGTATGGAATGTTGTCTCATTTTAATGAATCAATAAAATTATAATAAAAAAAAGAATATGAGGTTTTTGTTTTGCTGGAATTTTCAAAAAATAAAAAATGAGGCTTTTGTTTTGCTGGAATTTTCAGTTTCGTTCTAGCTTATAATTGTAGCCCTATTTACATTCCACACAATGAGAATGCATGCTTTTCAACTGAAGAGTTTCAGATTGAGGCATTTCATTGTATTTTAAGGCAGTTTTATTACACATGTAGTCAAAGCCCAAAGCAAATAGGCGCCTATTTCAGGTGATAGCTTCATGCACACCAATGCAAACACAGCACTCCTTCATCCTCCTTTTTCTGGCACTATGCAGATTGCTCCTGTTTATAAATGGCACTTGCTGAAATGTGACTTAAGGATGTGGACAATGCAGCGCACACGTATGTGACAATAGGCAATTAACATTATCAGTAAGCATAAACATTATTGAGAAAAGACTCCTCAGTCCAAAGTAGCTTTGTCCAATATTGTGAGGTTTGATTCTTACTTCGTGCTAATTTTAACTACCCTGTCTTTAAAGTTATGAGCCTACTGTGAGAAGCTGATGTAAGTCAAAAGCAGGACCTAGCCCAGGTTGAAAACACCATTCCATCATAGGGCACATTCTCTCACACAACAGGATAATTTAGAAATCCCAATTAACCTAAACTGCATTTTTTGTGGTCTGGAATGAAACCAGAATACCTTGATAAAACCCAAAGTGATACATGTAGGATATGGATACTAGTCATGGCCATAAACCTGGAGATATGGTTTCATGAAGGTAATGACTATGCCATCTTAGTAAAAAGTAACTTTGTCAAAAAGTGTGTTTTTTATATCATTTGTCCTGTGTTCACTGGGCTTTTATTTTATTTATAGTCATAACACTAGACCTTTCAGTCACCTTAGGTCTGACTATAATATCCACCTACATTATTATTCTTTTCCTTCATTTATCTGTTAAAGCATATGGCATTACAATACCCACAATTACAGAAGGCATAATATAGGGTGTCAGCATCACAGCAATGCAGTAAACTGTTAAGTCTACCTTATGGGTCTAGCATTCTAGCCATCAGCCCTGACTATCAGATGGGGTATGTTTTGTCCTGGCTTACTGCAGTGGTTTAAGACAGAATTCTTAAACACCCCCTTCTTCTCTTGCTGTACCATTTCTCTGCCAGTGAGCCTTAGTTCATTGGATCTTGTACATCTCCATATTTTAATCTCAGTAATCTTTGCTGTATTGTGGAAATTGATATCCTTTCCAGAGTTGGCTTCTTGATTGTTCTTGTAGTTATTTTCAGGGTTTAGGGCCATCCTTAAATGTTGTAATGATGTCATGCTGGCTCTTAGGAAGCTTTTGGATAATGGGTAGTACACACATGATCATTCTGTACCTTTCTACTGTATGATGTTGGCAGGAGGGTCCAAATAGTATTTGTTGCCATTAGGGCTGTCAAAGTTAAATCATTACTGCAGGTGATTTGTTTCAAATGTATGATTAAATATTTTTTCTTAAATCACAATCATCAAATGTGTTGTTCGACACCTGTTGCTGTTCAGACTAGTGATTTTCACACTGGCCTGTCCCAGTGAGAATGACACTTAAAAAAAAAAAATGAATTTCAGGTGCAAAGATTAGCTTTAATTGCCGAGTTTTTATATAAACATACAAGTAAATGAAAATTTGTTACACAAAAGTAGTCATATGTCAATGCTGTTAGACACAAGAGCAGCCGTCCTCAATGTGTCAGATGGTACGCGAAGAAGCATAAACAAAAAATTTGGACATGAGCATCACCAGACTTTGCGCCCTAGGAACCAAGTTACCCAAACTATTGTATAACATTCAAGTAATTATTTACCGCTCTGATGCTGATCTTTCTGATCACAACAAAGGTCATTATGATAGCAATTGATGAGAAAAATTCATAATTATTTGCAGAGGGTTCCTCTAGAGTGCTTCTTTTCTTGCACAATTTGGCTCAAAAACTAATCACCACATTGTTATCTCATAACAGGCCTAAGTTTTGAGTTTGGAATTTTTCTGTCCACCCATTTTACCTCTAGACCGTCCTCAAGAAATTGTGTCACAAAGACACTGTGATGGACAACATGCAGAGCGGGCGTCCTGGTCAGGAAGAAGTATGGTTCCTTAACCGGAAGGGAGGCCACTCCTATGCCGCCTCAAGAAACAGGGCAAACAATATCGTATCATGCCTAGAAGACCGGCAGGGGATGCCAATGCCAGAATGGATATACAGTGGAACCTCGGGTCATGAACGTCTTGGACCACGTACAAATCGGGTTACAACCAAAAAGTTCGCCAAACTTTTACATCTGTTCACTACCACACACTCGGGTGACGAACAAGCCAGTTTCACTTCCGGTTCGTACGCGCTGATGATTTCTGTACGTGTTCAGTATCTCCCTGTGCATTCCCTGTGCAGCGAGTGAGTGAGAGAGAGAGAGCGAGCGAGAGAGAGAGCGTGAGAAGGCAGTTAAAGAAGGCAGTAAGGCCGAGAAGGCAGTTAAAGAATGCACCGGGCTTGTTTTTAAAGAGACTGCTTCAAGCATTGTTTTAATCTCGTATTTAATGAAGACTTTTTTCTATTGGATTTTAACCTCCACTTCACTTCTGTTTTTATTGGATCATTTATTTATTGAAGGATTCTGAAAGCACTGCACTTTCATTTGGACTTTGTTTGTGATTGTTGTTTTGTTGATTTTAAAAAAAGCATTTGGCACTTTTTGCACCATCCGATTGCTCCATTGTATCGCCTCATTGTCGTGCTCATCGGTAACATTACCGACGGCGACGGGTTTAAGGGCTCCCGGAAGCGAGATGGGAGCATGCAGTGAACCCGCATCTTCACAGACTTTACCTCAAAACTGTAATCTTCTCTCCACCCAGTTCCTCCTCACTTCCTACATGCCAGAACTTGACTCATGCAAGGTTAGTTTTCTTGGTTGTTTATGGTTAGTTTTTGTATAAATTACTGATTTTTCAAATGTTCATTTTTTTTCCCTGTGCTTAAAACTCATTAAAAAAAGTGTTTACAGAGAGCAGTTCATAAGGCTATAGCGTAAACTCTTGCAATACTAGTTTTCTCTGTTCAAGGTTTTCTCAGTGTTATTCAATGTTTTTACATTTAGTTTACTATTACACTGTGCATTCTATGGTATAATTAATTATTTTTGTGCTTAAAAATCTTTAAAAAAATATATTTACATACAGCTCATACGGTCTGGAACGGATTAATTGTATTTACATACAGTCCTATGGGGGAAATTACTTTGGTTCACAACGAAATCGGTTTGCGACCAGAGTTTTGGAACGAATTACGGTCGTGACCCGAGGTTCCACTGTACTGGCATCCTGGATGGGTTAAATTCAGGTACAATACATTTGATGAGAATTGATTTCGTACATATCCTTCTGTCTTTAGTTGAATGGGACTTGTGTCTGTGATTGAGGTTGAGTCTGGGGTTTGGACTCTCTGGCGCCCCTGGTGGTTTACAGCACACGCACAGACACACACCCATCATTGAGATATAGATGTTTTCCGTATCAGGTGACCCAAAAACATTAAGATCTGTTGAAAACCCGAGACTGAAATATTTGTCGAATCTAAACCTTTTGCTCCTCCCCCATAGACTATAGGTTATGGTGGGGGAGGGCACAAAGCAATAAAGCTAAAAAATAGGACTTAAAAGGACCGTTGGTTGAAATGATTTTATAAAAATTCAGCAGGGTAGCCATCAGGACCTGGTGCTTTCCCACTCTGAAGTGAGTTTATAATGTCTAGTAATTCTGATAGTGTCAGAGGTTCATCCAGTTTCTTTGCACTGAGAATATCTGGCTGTGGCATCTGTAATGTATCAAGAAATGCATTAGATTTTGTCTTGTGTTCTTTAAACTGAGTTGAATATAAGGACTTATAGTAATGATATTACGATTTAAAAATGTTAGCTTCCCTTTTATTAGAAACATTTATAGAAGCCAGAGACAATAACATTTTACCTCAGACTTTTCGCCAAGCATTAATTACTGTTTTTCCTAAGAAAAATAAGGACTTATTACAATGTGCAGCATACAGACCTATCTCATGTCTAAATAATGATGTTAAGATACTCTCCAAAGTCCTATCTTGAAGGACTGAGAAAGTGCTCCCTTCAGTAATATTACAAGACCAAACCAGATTTATTAAAGGTACACATTGGCTTCCAATCTTCAATGCCTATTTAATGTAATATATTCACCCATAAAGTCCAGCACTCCAGAGATCTTATTATCTTTGTATGCAGAAGAAGCATTTGATATGGTTTAATGGGATTACCTGTTCACCACTTTACATTAATTTGGGTTTGGCCCTAACATATGTGCATGGATCAAACTACTGTATACCAATCCAGAAGGTTCAGTTTGTATTAACAACATTAATTTAGACTACTTCAAACTAGAACACCTTACTAGACAAGGATGCTCCTTGTCACCACTGCTATTTGCAATCGCCATTGAGCCATTGGCTGTTTATTTTCAAAATGTATCAGAGATAAAGGGGATTTTCAGAGATGGACTTGAACAGAAAATATCACTATATGCAGATGATATGGTACTGTATATATCAGACCCAAAAAAAACTGTGCCTGCAGCCCTAACTGTACCAGCTTAATTTCAAAAGATATCTGGACTCAAAATTAATTTGAATAAAAGTGAATTCTCTAGCAAACAGCATTAGATTGGACACCTTCCCTTTTATCACTGCAGATTAATTTGAATTTGTAGGGGTATACATCACAAGTAAATGTAAAGCTCTTTTTCAACAAAAAAAATGCTGTTAGCATGGACAAAATTAAACAAGATGTGCATAAATGGTCTGCCCTCCATCTTACTTTAGCAGGGAGAATTAGCACTATTAAGATGAATATCCTCCCTAACCTTCTGTTTCTATTTCAAAATATCCCCATATACAGTAACAAATAGTTTTTTAAGAAATTAGATGCAGTCATAAACTCATTTATTTGAAATTTGAAATATCCATGCATCCAAAAGGCGACCCTACAACGACCTAAATCAGAAGGCGACATGGCTCTGCCTAATTTTCAATTTTGTTACTGGGCGGCAAATATACAAGCTATAAAAACCTGGACACTGACACAAATAGATGAACATACACTAACTCGGTCCACAATAGAAATGAACTTCTGCAGTACCAATTTATATTCCTTGCTTTGTATCCAGTAAATACAAGGTATTGTCAATATACTAACAACCCAATTGTCCTTCATTCACTCAGAATAGGGAAACTATATAGGAAGAACTTCAAGTTAGATAATATATTACCTGTGGCACCTCTACATGATAACCACCTTTGTCCACCCTCTCAAACTCACAGTTTTTAATGTTTGGAAAACATATGGGATCAAATCATTTAGAGATTCGTATATAAATGATGTTGTTGCATCCTATGAACAATTACACTCTAAATTTAGTTTCCCAGTAACACAATTTTTCCACTATCTCCAAATTAGAAACATTGCTAAACAAAATCTGCCCAATTTTCCTCACCCCCCCACCTATTTCTATTCCAGAAGAGATATTAATCAGTCTTGAAGACTCAGACAGAATTTCTATAATATACAAAAACATTTTAAAGTCCGTTCCTTTTAAAGATCCCAAAGTACCGTAAGAAAAGAATTTTACTCAACATTTCAGAAAAGGAGTGGAAGGCAGCCATGCATAGAATTCATTCGTAATGTCAGTGGGTAACTGATGTTATATACTGTTTAAAATTGGAAAAAATCAAATTCTCTCTTATAGGATCTGTTCAAAACCTTTTTAAAGCCTGTCAGGATCTAATCAATAATATTTTAGAATAAACACTTATACTAGGGAGAAAGACTCCTTTCCGTCTTTACTACTCTGAAAAGTTTTACTCTGGTTGTTAGCCTTTCTCTTTTTCTCATGGGTGGGGGTTGAATTGAATTTAGTTTTGTTAAGTTTGACTTGATTGTATGGAATGTTACATGCTTTAAATAGATTCAATTAAAGTTTAATAAATACATAAATAAATAAAGGGACTGTTGGTTTTACAGTAATCTAACCCAAGTCTCCACACCAGCTGCTGTTCAGTTCCATTGCTCAGTCCTGCTGTGAAACTCCACCCTTGTCTCTCCCTTGATGGTTGTTCTCTACCATGTCCATCACCCACACCAAATCGAAGTCTTCCACTGCCCGCATTGATTGTTAGGGAACATCTTCCTCTCACTTCTATACCTGTTTGAGCCATTCCATGCTAGGAGGGAACTTATTTGGAACCACACACCAAGATTGATGGATTTTTGTGAGTGGTCTCTTTCTCACCCACTCCACTCACACAAGCATTCTGCACAGCAGGTCTGTCTGTCTCTCTGAGCTCAAAAGTGCAAGATTTTTAGTTTGGGTGAACTTAATTTTTGTACCATCATTTTTAGAAAGATTTTAGAAATTGGCAGTCTAAGGCAGAAGAATATGCAATGAAGAACAAAGATGAATTTTAACAATTATTAATAACGTACAGTGCATCCGGAAAGTATTCACATCGTATCACTTTTTCCACATTTTGTTATGTTACAGCCTTATTCCAAAATGGATTAAATTAATTTTTTTCCTCAGAATTCTACACACAACACCCCATAATGACAACATGAAAAAAGTTTACTTGAGGTTTTTGCAAATTTATTAAAAATAAACAAACTGAGAAATCACATGTACATAAGTATTCACAGCCTTTGCTCAATACTTTGTCGATGCACCTTTAGCAGCAATTACAGCCTCAAGTCTTTTTGAATATGATGCCACAAGCTTGGCACACCTATCCTTGGCCAGTTTTGCCTATTCCTCTTTGCAGCACCTCTCAAGCTCCATCAGGTTGGATGGGAAGCGTCGGTGCACAGCCATTTTAAAATCTCTCCAGAGATGTTCAATCGGATTCAAGTCTGGGCTCTGGCTGGGCCACTCAAGGATATTCACAGAGTTGTCCTGAAGCCACTCCTATGATATCTTGGCTGTATGCTTAGGGTCGTTGTCCTGCTGAAAGATGAACCGTAGCCCCAGTCTGAGGTCAGAATCGCTCTGGAGCAGGTTTTCATCCAGGATGTCTCTGTACATTGCTGCAGTCATCTTTCCCTTTATCCTGACTAGTCTCCCAGTTCCTGCCGCTGAAAAACATCCCCACAGCATGATGCTGCCACCACCATGCTTCACTGTAGGGATGGTATTGGCCTGGTGATGAGCGGTGCCTGGTTTCCTCCAAACGTGATGCCTGGCATTCACACCAGAGTTCATTCTTTGTCTCATCAGACCAGAGAATTTTGTTTCTCATGGTCTGAGAGTCCTTCAGGTGCCTTTTGACAAACTCCAGGCGGGCTGCCATGTGCCTTTTACTAAGGAGTGGCTTCCGTCTGTCCACTCTACCATACAGGCCTGATTGGTGGATTGCTGCAGAGATGGTTGTCCTTCTGGAAGGTTCTCCTCTCTCCACAGAGGACCTCTGGAGCTCTGACAGAGTGACCATCGGGTTTTTGGTCACCTCCCTGACTAAGGCCCTTCTCCCTCGATCGCTCAGTTTAGATGGCCAGCCAGCTCTAGGACGAGTCCTGGTAGTTTCGAACTTCTTCCACTTACAGATGATGGAGGCCATTGTGCTCATTGGGACCTTCAAAGCAGCAGAAATGTTTCTGTAACCTTCCCCAGATTTTTGCCTCGAGACAATCCTGTCTCGGAGGTCTACAGACAATTCCTTTGACTTCATGCTTGGTTTGTGCTCTGACATGAACTGTCAACTGGGGGACCTTATATAGACAGGTGTGTGCCTTTCCAAATCATGTCCAATCAACTGAATTTACCACAGGTGGACTCCAATTAAGCTGCAGAAACATCTCAAGGATGATCAGGGGAAACAGGAGAAAAGTCTGAGGAAAAAAATGAATTTAATCCATTTTGGAATAAGGTTGTAACATAACAAAATGTGGAAAAAGTGATGTGCTGTGAATACTTTCTGGATGCACTGTACATGTACAGGTATGTGACATTGCATTTTTGTGTTATTAATATTATTCAACAGCAGAAAGCTATTGTTTCAGACAGAGTTGTTTCAATGTTTGGTAACCTTCATCTTTCATTTTTAAAATATATACAGGAATAGATTGAAGTTATGAGCAGAACTATACTTAAAGTTATCAAAACTGGAACCTGATGTTAACAATGGTGAGCCTAAAACATAAAGATGCACAACCTTCACAATTGACTTTTGAGCTATTTTCCCCTTTTTTGACCTTAAGTCATATGTAATTTGAGTTACTTTTTAAGTTTTGTAAATTAAAAATGCAGAAAGTTTAGGCTTTCTAATTTTTATTCTTTATCAAACCATACTACAGTTCTTACATTAAAAAATAATTAAATAGAAAAGTAAAGAAAAACTAAAAGACATACACAACTACACATAAAACTCTCTGTAATATCTTGGAATAAGTTGCAATATTAGTTGGAGTTACCACTTTTAGTTGTGCCTGGTATGAGCTCTGTACTTAGTAATTTAAAATTGAAAGAAAATGGTAAATCAAAATGTTTCAATTCCAGGAGATGGTACATCATGAAAAACAGCTGAAAACTCTTGACCCAGATTTATCATGTTACGTTTGCTTTTTGAGATGCGGCATTTGTGACACATATGTATCAGTAGTCTGGTTTGAATGAGCACATGCTTTGATTAATAGGTCTACTATTATACAGTTTCACTGAGATCCTAGATCATGCTCTGAGGCCCTGACCAGATAGTAGAACATTCTGAGGAGCTTTGACTTAAGATTTGGGAGTACTGGGTCTAAGCTACTCCATTAACGACGACCAAGAAAGATGTTATGATGCTTGTTTACTGGTTAGTCCTACTTGGTCATCTGCTACCGCAGACCAGTTTTCCATCTACTTGTCCTAGTATCCATCCATATTCTGAACCCTTCCTTCTTATATGCTTTAAAATCCAATGCTGTGTATATGTGTGTCAGTGTTCAGCTTATAATGTGTAATTTGATATTTACTGTGTCCCAGAGATTCTTAAAAATGGTATTAGTGGTGTGTCCTGTCAATCAATCATTTTTCTGAACACATTTTACCATTATAGAATTATGGAGAACTTCAGCTACCCTAAGAGAAATGCACACTAGGTAGAAACACCCCCTCATGGGTCTGTGGGCCATCATAGGATACTCTCACTCATAAGGGAATACATTTATAGTCACAGATTATTCTAGTACTCTTGTCTTTGGGATGTTTTCCAAAATGGGTATTTAGAGAAAACCTTTCCACATTCTGGGAGAATGTGTAAACATAGTGGGGCATAAATTGGAAAAAACAGCCCTATGGATTTAGAGTTGCCCATATATCTGGACCCTGAGCAGCTAAAAGTTCCGAACCTTTTTATTTTTTCAACCTGTGCAGATCTTTTTTTATGTTCATATACAGTACATACATTTTTTCATCTATTTATCCATTATTAGTTAGTCAGTGTATAGCTTTTACCTTGTGCAGTAGGCATTATCATGATAATCTATCTTTACAGGGCTGGGGGGGGGATTGTGTACAGTTTTTCCATTTTCTAAACCCAGCTTAGATAGTTTAGCTTTAGGAGATATTGAGCAGAAGGCTGGAACAAACTTTGTGGCACACACTGTTACCTTCAGGTAATTTAGAGTCACCAGATATCCTAACACAAACACTTTTTGAGGTATGGGAGGAACTTGAAATGCTTGGAGAAATCTCAACAGTGATCCAGGCAGAATATGCAGACTCTAAATAGACAGCAGAGTGAACCCTGAAGAGTTCAGCATAATTTGTTTTTCCATTTATTTTATATCTCTTTGTTCTTTTGCTACCTGTACGAAAATTAAAATTGATGCACGGCATTACGAGGTATATGCTGTATATGCTAAATGTCTGCTTTCACCTTCAACATCTTAATGTTCTGCAAATTTATACTTCCATTAATTAAACGTTGTTTGATTTATTTCACATTGTGGCAGGAAAAGGCCAATGTACCGCTGGATCAAAGTAGCCTTACTTCTCCTTTCACAAGAGACTGTAAGCTGTTCTTAATACAGACTATGGTTTTTCGGGGTGAATGCAGGCACTGTTCAGTCCACCTGAGCTCATGGAGATTAGCTTGTTGCTGAGTGACTGTGCTGTGCAGACTGCAGCTCCAGCACTCAGTAGCAGTGGGTGTGGTGATGAAGGTTGTTAAGTACCTGTTTGTGAGCCTCTGAAGTTGGAGCTTGTAATTTGACACCATTGCCGCTGTTGGGTTTTCCTCATCCGCCCTGGCCTAGCTGCATTCCTGCCGGAGTAGGCGGTGTCCTTTTCTCCTAAGCCACTCGAGGGCTGGCATATTTAAGAAGTATAGCTCCAACTGGAAAGCTGTAAGGCAGCCAGCAACAGCAAAGCAGCGTCAGCACGGAAAGAAACTTCCTGAGTGACTTGTCGGCGTGGTAATTCATTGTGATTTGTTCCTGGGGCCCAGAAGCACAAGGTGCCTTTTCTCAGGGAGATTAGCTACAGAGCACTCTTCATGTTTTTTTCTCCTGTGTTATCAGAACCATTTTCTAGTGTTTCTGAAGTTTAAAAGCAAGACTTGGAAATGCTTCATCCAGTGAAGGTGGACTCGGGATATCCTGCGCAGTAATGTGCCCAAGCTGTGTTTTGTTGGAAGGATTACAAACTGGACTTGATTTGAAAGGCAACATGCAGGACAGGGAATAATCAGTCTTAATAGGTTTAAACTGACAAAGGCCCTTTGTTGAGTGAAACGAGAAATGTAGTTGGATGAATTGGTCTAAGTACAGAGAAAACACTTTGGTTTTGATGCCTCGTAGTGAGTGTGCAGCACTGCCTCAATATGGTTTAAATATTTTGCCACGTCCAACATATAAAAAGTAAGGATTTTATAAATAATTTACAAACATTATTATTAAATTGAAGACATAGTATTGAGCCTAACTCTGATGATGGATGATAACCTTGCTTGACAGTTTTCTGAACCTGAATCTGAAAATGGACACCACCAGTACCTTGGCAGATAGCACTGATGCTATGGGAGCTCAGAATGTTGAGGCAAAATTTACAGGAAATCCTCAGTCGATATTTAAGAAATTTTCAACAATATTTGCTCGAGGTGGAGCGGACAAAGCGGAAGACTCAGCACAGACAGAGACAACAGCTGTGCTTATGTCATTCCGTACTCTGCCTGAGAGCTTGAATGGTGACAGTCAAGATGGTAATTTAAACAAAAATCTGGATCCCGAAGTGAACAGCCATTCTGAGGTGCAACCGGAAACTCCACTGCCACCTGCATTTCATGTGGATGATACAGGCGAATCAGATCTTGTTCGTGTGACGCTGGTTCAGACCACTAGTGATACAGAATCTGATGAGGACGAGAACAGTGACTTAATAATGCCAAGCAATGTACCCACTGATTCACACAGTACCTCCTATGAGAATACGGATGGGAATGGAGCAAACATGTTTGCAGGAACGCGTCTAAATCATAATGATGCCGATACATTTGTGACTTCTCTAGATATTGCACTTCCAGTTTCAGAAATGGAGCTTAAAATCAGTCTGAACAAAGCAGATGGTGTCATTCCAGTCGGTGAAGAGGAAACAAGTTCACCTGGAGTGGATGGCAAGGAGGGTAAATTGGTGAAGCATCCTTTTGTGGTGAACACAGCATTTAGTATTCCTGCTAACATAGCCAATGTGCCTGTCACCACTAGAGTTACACATTCTGATGCAGAGCTAGGAGATACTGAAGGCCTGTCTGAAAATGGCACTGGTGACATAAAGTTGGAACGTGACAGCAACCCAGAAGATGATGGAAAGAGCAAACTCCATGAGCTAATGGGTGAGGTACTTGCTAAACAGTTACATGGTGACGAAAATGAAGACATTCCATTTATCGATGATTTGGTTCAACATTCTGACTCTTTTGTGATAGCTGATGTGGAGAACTTAAGCAGTGTTACATCAAAGAAAGAAGAGGATTTTAATAGGTTCTCCCCTTTAACAAACTCAGATGTTGCTTGGGATAATGAAGATGGCCTTACTAATGGCAAAATTTCAGAAGAGAAAACAAAATTTGAAAATACCCTACAAGATGTACAGCCTATTGGCAGCGATCAGAGTATAGCTTTAAGTCCCACAACACCAGATACTCCAGTAAAGTTCCCACACAGAAGCATCAGTCCACAACTTGGCACTCCTGAAGACAAAAGTTTCCAGCTGCCAGCCCTGTTCAGTGGTCTGCGGGTATTGAAAAAGGGGGCCACTGGTGAAGACAGAGAAACCATTGCCGAAATCAAATCTAGAGACAGTGACTTGGCTCTTCTGAGCCTAAAAAACACGGTCAACAAAGTCCGGACTACACCTGAAGCTCTGCTACAGAAACAGGAGCAGAGAAGCAACCGCGAGCCTAAAAACATCTTTCTGGGACATTTAAGCCAGTTGTTTAACTTAGAAAAAAAGGATGTTCCAGACGAAGAAAATGGACAGACATATAACAAAAAGGAGAATAATGACGCAAATGTGGACACAGTTTCTCCTGTGGAAGAGAGCACTCCTCAAAGTATGGAGACGGCTTTTGATGCATTCAAATCATTTTTTACGCCAAAGTCTCATAAACGGAATAAAACGGATGGATTAGACTTGGATGCTGTGAAGAAGAAACTTAAAAATGACAAGGATGCACTGAAAGCCATATTTGAGAAGTCCAAATCAAGAAACCCATCCATTGAAAGAGGATCTGATGATAAATCGGTATGTATACCATGCTGTTTTCCATTTACCTCTGTAGTCTAGTCTCTGTGGCAAGTGGCACCTGTGTTTGATTTCTGGACCAGGAGCCGTGCGTCTAGTTTCTGTATTCACTCAGTGTCTCAAGAGGTTCCAACTTTCTTTTGCATTTAGGAGACATTAGGTTAACTAGTCACTCTACATTAGACAGGTATGTTGAGTATATATGTGTGTGTGTGTGTGCTCTGTGTTTAACTAACATCCCATCCAAAAACAACATTTATTACTATAGTACATTTTTATACACAAAATTTACAGCTCAAAGTAAAGTGCTTTACAAGATCCCAGAAAAAACATTACAAGAAAGGAACAATAAATCTACATAAGAATAATAATTTATAAATAACATACAAAAAGTAAAGCAATACACATTGTGGAAGATCAGCCCAGCTACAGACAGACATAGACTCACAATGTCCCAAAAACACACGCATTTCTTTTCCTTTTAACACACAACACAGTGCACAGATGACCTCAATAAACTTGCAATCCTTTTCTTTCTCCTTATTCTTGTGCTGCCTCCTATCCTCTCCTCTCCAGCTCTGTCCTCTGCCTCCCAACTCCAGCTCCCCGAATGGAGTGAGGTGACCCCTTTTATAATGCACCCGGATGTGCTACAGGTGCTCCCTGATGCTTTTCCTGCAGCACTTCCTGGTGTGGCAGAAATGCGGCTACGGTCGCGGACAGGATTGAGCTTCCAAGCTCCAGTCCCGTGGCCCCGATGCAAACCGGGTGGCTGCCCTCTTTCTTCCTGGGGTAGATATTGCCTTTCTCCCGGTCCTTCTTTTCTCCACTCGTCCCGGCCGGGCAGGGGTCCCTGCTGTCCGCCACAACACATAAAACAAATATGTAATTAATCCAGTGTTAGTTCCTGCCTTCTTCCACCTTAACAGTTGGCTGTTATCCTACATTGGACAGAACTAGTTTAAATGAATGTACAGTATGTGTATATGTATCTCTTATTTATATATAATTTAATTTTTTTAGCACTGCTGCCACACACATCAGGTTTCCTTGGTTCACATCTCATTTTAAATAATTGTCTGGAGTTTGCTTGTTCTCCCTACATCTGTGTGGGTTTTTTTCCCACATGCCCTAAGAAAGGCTGGTACTCTTTGCAGATATATTTCATTCCTAATGCCTGATTATGCCAGGGCAGGTTCCAGCCCTTTTGATTGAACTGGATAAGGATATTGCCAATAGATGGATCTGACACTCAAAGTTGTTATTTTAAATACACAGTGCATCCGGAAAGTATTCACAGCGCATCAGCTTTTCCACATTTTGTTATGTTACAGCCTTATTCCAAAATGGATTAAATTCATTGTTTTCCTCAGAATTCTACATACAACACCCCATAATGACAACATGAAAAATGTTTACTTGAGGTTTTTGTAAATTTATTAAAAATAAAAAAACTGAGAAATCACATGTACATAAGTATTCACAGCCTTTGCTCAATACTTTGTCGATGCACCTTTGGCAGCAATTACAGCCTCAAGTCTTTTTGAATATGATGCCACAAGCTTGGCACACCTATCCTTGGCCAGTTTCGCCCATTCCTCTTTGCAGCATCTCTCAAGCTCCATCAGGTTGGATGGGAAGCGTCGGTGCACAGCCATTTCAAGATCTCTCCAGAGATGTTCAATCGGATTCAAGTCTGGGCTCTGGCTGGGCCACTCAAGGACATTCACAGAGTTGTCCTGAAGCCACTCCTTTGATATCTTGGCTGTGTGCTTAGGGACGTTGTCCCATTGAAAGATGAACTGTCGCCCCAGTCTGAGGTCAAGAGCGCTTTGGAGCAGGTTTTCATCCAGGATGTCTCTGTACATTGCTGCAGTCATGTTTCCCTTTATCCTGACTAGTCTCCCAGTTCCTGCCGCTGAAAAACATCTCCAGAGCATGATGCTGCCACCACCATGCTTCACTGTAGGGATGGTATTGGCCTGGTGATGAGCGGTGCCTGGTCTCCTCCAAACGTGACGCCTGGCATTCACACCAAAGAGTTCAATCTTTGTCTCATCAGACCAGAGAATTTTGTTTCTCATGGTCTGAGAGTCCTTCAGGTGCCTTTTGGCAAACTCCAGGCGGGCTGCCATGTGCCTTTTACTAAGGAGTGGCTTCCGTCTGGCCACTCTACCATACAGGCCTGATTGGTGGATTGCTGCAGAGATGGTTGTCCTTCTGGAAGGTTGTCCTCTCTCCACAGAGGACCTCTGGAGCTCTGACAAAGTGACCATCGGGTTTTTGGTCACCTCCCTGACTAAGGCCCTTCTCCCCCGATCACTCAGTTTAGATGGCCGGCCAGCTCTAGGAAGAGTCCTGGTGGTTTCGAACTTCTTCCACTTACGGATGATGGAGGCCACTGTGCTCATTGGGATCTTCAAAGCAGCAGAAATTTTTCTGTAACCTTCCCCAGATTTTTGCCTCGAGACAATCCTGTCTCGGAGGTCTACAGACAATTCCTTTGACCTCATGCTTGGTTTGTGCTCTGACATGAACTGTCAACTGTGGGACCTTATATAGACAGGTGTGTGCCTTTCCAAATCATGTCCAATCAACTGAATTTACCGCAGGTGGACTCCAATTAAGCTGCAGAAACATCTCAAGGATGATCAGGGGAAACAGGTTGCACCTGAGCTCAATTTTGAGCTTCATGGCAAAGGCTTTGGATACTTATGTACATGTGCTTTCTCAATTTTTTTATTTTTAATAAATTTGCAAAAACCTCAAGTAAACTTTTTTCACGTTGTCATTATGGGGTGCTGTGTGTAGAATTCTGAGGAAAAAAAATTAGTCCATTTTGGAATAAGGCTGTAACATAACAAAATGTGGAAAAAGTGATGCGCTGTGAATACTTTCCAGATGCACTGTAATTAACTTTTTTTTTAAAATGACACAGGATTGATGTGGCCAAAAGTGGCAAGAGTACAGCACAGGTTGTACTTCAGAGTTTTAGTAATTCAGAAAGCAGCTGATTAAAGGTGTTTTCACACCTAGTTCATTTAGTGTGGGGTTTTCAAACTCTGGTGTGATTTCCACAAAAGTCCAGTTTGTTTATGTAAATGTGAACATGCCAAACACACTCTGGTAAGGGTGGTCTCGGTGCAGTACCAAGCAATCCCTGGAGCAGACTCGCTTGAGACATGAATGTGATCCAACGTAGGACTGACCTAAATACTGTGCATTTGGGTGCTGTGGTAGTCGCGGTAAGAGTCTGCTGTCTTTAATTAGGGAATCTCATTCAATGCATAAGGCGTTCTGAGTTAACATTGAGTATTAAATGTAATAAAATAAAGAAAATAACATACGTAGGCACAAATGAGGCACAGTTTGCGTAAAATGACTTGCACAATTATTTTCCCAACCACAGCAACTCAGGAAACTGATTCACGCTAACAGCCTCTTGCGTGTGTGATTGGACAGCAGTTAACCATGTTAAAAAAAAAAAAAAAATAGTGTAACTTCACTTGTGATTGGGTCAAACAAAACACCTGTAGAGGTAGTAAGAAACAAATAGTTGTGCCCTGGTGAGACCGACGATCAAACCCCCTAATCTTCCATCCATCCATCTATCCTCTTCCGCTTATCTGGGGTCGGGTCGCGGGGGCAGCAGCTTGACCAGAGAGGCCCCGACTTCCCTCTCCCCAGTCACTTTTTCCATCTCTTCCGGGAGAATCCCAAAGCGTTCCCAGGCCAGCCGGGAGACATAGTCCCTCCAGCGTGTCCTGGGTCTTCCCCGGGGCCTCCTCCCGGTTGGACGTGCCTGGAACACCTCACCAGGGAGGCGTCCAGGAAGCAACCTAATCAGATGCCCGAGCCACCTCATCTGACTTCTCTTGATGCGGAGGAGTAGCGGCTCTACTCTGTGCCCCTCCCGGATGACTGAGCTTCTCACCTTATCTTTAAGGGAAAGCTCACCCCCTAATCTTACAAAACGAAATTTATGTACTCAAGTGGGATGTCTTTTTAATGTGCACACTCACTGTGGAAAATGTAAGTTTTAACCAAGCATTCCAAAACTGACATTATTACCAGATATTTACAAGAGTTCAGTAGAAGTGTGAGTTGAGATAAACTATATTGTGGTTACATCCATATGGTGGATGCTAAGAAATAAATATGCAATATTATCATATAGTTAAATGAAACTTGCCTGATGCCTCTGTTGTCGTAAAACTGTAGCACATCAGTGTGTGCCCTTAGCAGAGCTTGCCTTCTTTTATACACTTGGCTGTTTCAAACGTGTCCTTTTCATACCAAGCGTACTATGCATAATTGTAAAGTATTTTCTATTTCTGGGGTCTCCAACTCTGGTCCTGGTGTACCATTCCTGAGCATTATGCAGGTTTTCATTCTAACCCTTTTCTTAATTAGTGACCAGTTTTTTCTGCTAATTGACATCTTTTCCCTTCATTTTATTTAACTTGGTCCTCTGAACTGAAAATGAAATAAGATGTGAAGTGAACCAACAGATGACCAGCTAAATCAAGGCTTCAAACTCCAACCAATTTCACTTCAACCAGTTTCTTATTTACAAGCTGATTCTTGTTGTTAATTAAACCAGTTATTTAATTTCATGGCTTGTTGATGATCTCATTCTGCCATAGTCGATATTTTTAAAACTGTTCAATTTCTTTTTTAAGAGCGCCATCAAAGTGTTTTGCAGACCCAAGCAGATCAACATTACTGAGACCTTCGCCACTCATTTATTTTCAGATATTGTATGGTGAGCACAGATTCTGGTCATGTGTTGGCTTTTTTTTTCTCACTATTTTTTGTATGCTAATTAAGGATCAAAATAATTAAGGGCCTGAGTCTTAAACAGCAAGTCAATCAAAATTAATGCAAAAGACTCAATTAGCTGCATAAAACCGGTCACTAATTAAGAAAAGGGTGAGAATGTACATGTAACCACAGTAGTGCTCCAGAACCAGAGTTGGAGACCCCTGTTCTAGTTGTTCAATAATAGGCGTTTTTGCTCATAGACCTGTGTTTGGTAAATATGCCAGATTATTATGGGAAATGCAGCAGAGTACAAACACAACTGTTGCCCACCCTCCATGATATTTATTTCTTAGGCAAAAATGTTTTCTGCACAATAGAAGAAGTCCATAAAATGCACACAATGATATGTTTAATTTGCAATGTAAATCACAACTGAACTACTTGAAATTTAAACAAAGTAACAAATGATTCCCTAATAAAAAACACTTTTAGTCATTTTTCTTTTTTAAACCACTTCATATGTCCCTTTGAAACCAGAATATCTGGGATGCATGTGTGTGTATGTGATTGTGTGTTATGCCAGGCTGTCAGACATTCCAGAGATGACAACATAGGCTATAGATCCCCAGTACTATGTAGTAGAGAAAGCAGATTTAGAAAATATTTAGAGGTAAAAAAACACTTGTTGATAGACTATTGATAGACTGAAATTTCAGCCTTCATTGCTGAAATAGCAATAACCAAATGACAACAATAGGAAAACAAAACACTATAAAAACAAAACCATCAGGAAACTAACACAGCTATAAACATGACCAAAAGTTGTTGTTACCCCAGAAGGACCAGAAGAAGTTGTTGGCTACTCGCATACAGAGAGTTATATCACCAGGTGATGGCCATTCCAAGGGTGCTTTGTGGGAGTATGGTCAGGAGAGAAAGTCTAACCAAGGCAGTATTTGCACTCTGGCATTCACTTCTCAGGACAGCTGTGACCACAGCGGCCTAGTTTGGCCTGGCATTATCCTGTTTTAGGGTCATACATCTAGAAGGCTTTAGCAGAATAACTGTGAGTAAATGGTTTGCTTTAAGGCCTGCAGCATGGAGCCTGTCCTGTCACTGATGGGGGCTCTGTATCTACAGGTTTTAAGTGATGATTTCATAGATGGACTAATCTGATGTGGCAACCAGATCTTGAAAGGGCATCTTGGAAGGGCATCTGGTTGTCTTCTGAAAACTCGTCAAACTTAGTGGAAAAGCATAATCCATTGTATGGCAACACTGGCACTTGACATGCTTACCTACAACATGGCAATGACCTTTGCTTAAGGTGACATGCAGTATAGGCACTACAGAATGCACAGAAAACTGACATAAATGTGTCATTTGTCTTGCTTTAATCTTAAAGTGACCTGATGTGGACTTGGTGCGCCTGGACCTTGTTGTCTAAAAGTGCACCTTTAAAAGCTTTCATGCATCTCACAAGTTGTAGTGCCTCACTGGATTAGCAAGACTGCTGGTAATAGTGTCTAAAACAAAGTGACACAAACCATATTTAGAGCATTCTCATTCCAAAAAATATTGTGTTTGTTTTTTTTCCATCATTTTAGATGAATGAAGAAATCATTAGCCAAGAGGTACATATTCCTTCGAAGTGTTTCAGTATGAATTTTTATAACTACCTACTTTTTGTGAGCAGTTCCCACTGGCTTATTCCAGAGCCAATCTGCTGAAAGTCAGATATACAAAATTACTGAAAAGAAAACAGAAAGCATATGACAAGCTGTTTGCAAGCATTGCTGCCCTCCCCCACAGGTTCTGCATTGTTTTAAAGGCCAGGTGACATCTGGTGACTTGCTCCAGGTATGTGATGCTTAGCAGCATCACACTCAACCTTTAATTTAGCTGCTGCTTAATTAGCTTTCCTGTTTATCTGATTCTACATTCAGGCTTGTCTGCATTCTGTTATTTTACTGATCCATAATTCACACATGTGGGAGGAGGATATGTTTATCAAATTAAGAATGTATGTGTTTACACTTTCAGAGCATTTTTCTGTGCAAAGGTAGACATGCTTTTTTTTACTTAAACACTTGGAACAGTCTGCCCTCAGATGCCTCAAATGTGTGATGTGCCTAGTGGTTTTAAAACTAATATACACTACATTATATGTAGCATTTATAGATTATGTATACTTGTGTGCTTAATGTTTGTAGAAACTGTATACTTTACATATGTATTGCAACAGAAGAGTACCACCTCGTTGTTTTCCATCCTGTAGTGACAAAGCAATCTAAAATATCAGTAAAACCAAACACAGGAGACAGGAACAGCCAACAGTATAATATTAAACAAGGCAAACAACCACTTTGTGCCAACTTAAACAAGTCAGTTAGATTTTTACTTAACCCTATTCCAGAAAATTAAAGGCAAAATCTTTCTTCTGCTGTTGGTTCTCTGGTTCCTCACTACCTTCTTGCCAGATTTGCTGCAACTGACCTACTGTTCCCAAGGTTCATTTGGCCTCTAGTTCAAGGCAGCCTTTAAATGTCTACTGGACTTTATGTCCTGTGCTATCCCTGCACTCGCATCTGTAGTTAGGAATAGCCTCCTAATGTCTCCTGGAATAGCTGCAGCCATGCTTCAAATTAATCATCTCCACTTGATCTGGACTGAACCATATGCTCTGTGTAACACAGAGATGTCATTCCATACTGGGTTTCTCTTTTTTTTATTTTAATAACATTCCATACAAGCAAGTCAAGTTTAACAATAACAAATCAACCCTCACCCCCATGAGAAAGAGAGCAAGACCAGCAGAGTAAAACTTTAAACTAGTAAAAATAAGTAAACAGATAAATTGATAAATTAATAAAAATAAATAGAATAAAAAAGAGGGGAGATAATCTGCTTCCTCATTTTAATTGCTTGTTCTAAAATGTAATTGATTAGATCCTGCCAGGTTTTGAAAAAGTTTTGTACATATCCTAAGTGAAAATTTGATTTTTTCCAGTTTCAAATAGTATATAACATCAGTAACTCACTGACTTAAAAAAGGAGATTTAGGATTCTTCCAGTTGAGCAAGATAAGTCTACGTGCTAATAGTGAAGTAAAGGCAATCACAGTTTTTTGTCCTTCTCTACTTAAAGCCCATCTGGGCGTACCCCAAACACAGCTGTTAATGGATTAGGAGAGATAGTGACACTCAGGCTGTCTGATAGGCATTCAAAGATTTTTGTCTAGACTGATGTTAATTTGGTGCATGCCAAAAACATGTGACCCAGTGAAGCTGGAATTTGACTGCAACGTTTTCAGGTTGGATCTTGACCTGGAAACATTTTGGACAATTTTAAACGAGACACATGTGCTCAATATATAATTTTTAAGTTGAATAATTATATGCTTTGCGCATATGGAGCTGGAGTGAATTCTGTGCTCTGCTGCCTTCAACTCCTTTTCTGAGATGTTGAGTGAGAGATCCTTTTCCCAGTGTACTCTTGGATCTTTGAAAGGGAGGGACTGTAAAATGTTTTTATATATTACGGAGATGCTGCCTGAGTCCTCAAGACTGATCAATATTTTTTCCGGCATAGAGGTAGGTGGGAGGTGAGGGAAATTGGGCAGGTTTTGTTTAACAGAGTTTCTAATTTGAAGGTAGTGAAAGAAATGTGTTGGTGGAAAGTTAAATTTGAAGTGTAATTGTTTGTAGGATGCAAGGATGTTGTCTATGTACAGATCTCTAAGTGATCTAACCCCGAATGTTTTCCAGACATTAAAAATTCTGTACGTTTGAGAGGGTGGAAAAAGGTGGTTCATGTGCAGAGGTGCCACAGATAAAGATATGAGATAATCTGTCCTCTTAAGAAGCCTTCAGGGTTTCTTTAAGTATTCCTGCAGAAACCTCTGAGGATGTATTTGTCTGTTAAAAAAAAAAAAAAAAAAAAAAAAGTCGATTTACTTGGATATAAATTCTGTACAGTTCTCGTCTGCTAATAAAAGTGGGTTAAAACACCAGCTGTGAGATGAGTATGTAGGGCATAATGATTTTAGCTCCATGATCAATGGGGCATGGTCAGAGATAACAATAGTGTCATACTTACAAGATTTAATCGTAGGCAAGAAATTGTTATCTACAAAGAAATAATCAACCCTTGAGTAGCAGTGATGCACTGGTAAGTAGAAGGAATATGCTCTTGAGTTTGGGTTTAGATATCTCTAGGGGACTGATAAGTTGTGATCAGTTACAAACTGCGTAATTGTCTTTGCAGTGTTAGTTGTCCTTGCCCCTGTGGCAGGAGACCTATCTAGGTCTGGATTTAAAACTCAATTTAAGTCCCCAGTCATTATACTTTTATGAGTTGTTCACATTGGGAATGGATGCAAATATGTTTTGGATGAAGTCTCTATAATCCACATTAGGCGTGTAGATATTTATCAAAATCACTTTACAGTTACATAAAATTACCCATGACAATCACATATCTCCCTTCAGGATCAGATACTACATCTGATACTACAATTGAGATTGTAGTATGTATAAGAATTCCCACACCTCTAGTTTTCTTTGTAAAGCTGGAATGGAATATTTGGCCAGTCCTGTGTCTATGCAGCCGAAACTGATCCTTGCCTAATAAGTGGGTCTCCTGTAAAAATACTGTTGTAGCATTTAGACCTGTTAGGTGAGAGAATACTTTCTTTCTCTTTAATACGTGATTCAGACCTTTAACATTTCAGCTCACAAAGTTAACTGTGCGGTCATGGAGACATTGCTTCTGAATTTTTGTTGTTATTTTGTAGTCATAACTTAAGGCAGCTTTGACCTTAATTTTCAATTTTTCCAGGATTTATTGTCATGAAGCCTATTGTTACATTGGCTCCTATAATTATGAGGATTAAAAGGACAAATTAGAGATAGCTTGCTCTCTTTCTCTCCCCCTCCAATCTCCCTGCTCCCCCCATTTTGCCTCCCCACATGATGCTGGACCCCACTTCACAAAGTTCATCTTCTGACATACCTAGTGACAGAGCACGTCCAAACCAAAACAAGCCCCCCAGCAGTGGCGTATAAGGGTTAAAACAGAGATATCTATTGACAATCCAGTCCGATTACTATAAGCATAAAATATAATCTTAAACAGTCTTGAGAGACTAAACCCAGGGAACGGTGTTAAACAGCAGCCCTGGATAAGCATAGTAAGCCCTAATACAATAAACAAAGTGTGTAGTGTTACTGGGTTTCTCTACATTCACCTGTTAAATTTAGGAGCCCAAGAGGTTTCTTGGACATTTATCTCATTTTTGTTCATTTGAAATAATTACTTTGGGGGCATCCTTGGCAGTTATAGAACTAGACTTATGCTATCATTTTGTTCAATGGGTATTACATGATGCTTCTGCCATGTCCATCTGATGTCTTATGCTTCACCCCATGGCAACCAGAGCAGCCATTGGACTATTTATATATAATGCATCTATAGTTCAAATATATATACAATGTGTTTGTTTTTGGATACAAAAGCACATATATAAGGTGTGTCCACATATTCACCACTTGTTCACTTTGTATGTACATAAAACGTATCATTGCACTTAGCAGTAAATTGTCCAGTTTGTTTCCTTGCTAATATAATGAGAGAAAATGTTTATGAAAATGATTGAAGTGACTACAAATAAATTTTTCGTTTTTGGATGAACTTTTCCATTTGGTGTGGCTACTTGTAAGAGGTTATGCTAAGTACATGAGCAGAAGTAAAAACATGTACAGTTTCAAGTTGCTTTATGACTTAGTGTGTCAATACAACACCTTCACTCTGATTATGTGTTCATTTAAGGAATTGCCAGGGATGAATGGGTAGTGATGTGGTATTAAAGAGATGGGGGGGGGGAGCGCTGTGGTGTGGGAGGGGACAAGCCTAAAGGGTCTCTCTAAAGAGAGCATTATTCCTACTTGTTATGAACTAGAGAGATCCTAAGCACAAAATTCTGAAATATCTCCAAAAAACATCAAACACCAAACAACAAGGGCAAAAATTGAATCTTTATAAATAAAAGGATTTAAATTTCACACAGCTATGTTTAACATAAATAAGTTCAGAGGAGCACAAAGGCACAGAAGGCAATGCCTTAAAAAGAAGTAATCCCAAAAGCAGATTAAGTCACAAAACACAAGAAAAAGAATGGTTCAAAAACAGAGCAAATGGTTCAAAAGTACTGAAATCTTAAAAATAATCTAAAAAGACAATAAACACACTTGCTCTTGCATAATTTTGCTCAAAAACTAATCAGCACATAGTAGTCTCATAACAGGCTTAAGCTTTGAGTTTGGTATTTTTCCATCTAGCCATTTTAACTTTATACTGTCCTCAAGAAACTGTGACACAAACAGACTCACACCCATCATCAAAATATCAATGTTTTTGGTATCAGGGGACCTTTAGATGTTGGGAATCCATTGAAAATCAGAGATCAAAATGTTTGATGAATCTAAAGCTTTTGCTCCTCCCCCATTGAAAATAGGTAATGGTGGGGGAGGGCACAAAGCAATAGGCATAAGTGACACATTTGAACCCCACCCAACCTTGGCTGAAAGATGACAACACTGGTAAATGACAGACCAATGGGGTGGATAGGGGCTGCCATAAGTATCTGTATCTGCAGTGGGTGGCGTACAGGCAGACCTCAAAGTGATTATGACCAACAGGAGTTTGTGGTTTCCTCAAGACCATTAGTAAAGTTATCACTGATACTGGGAGATAACCAGTTTATCCCATAGATGTGAAGTATGGTAGGGGCACTGTGCAGCCCAGTCAAGTTCTCTCACACGAATCTCAGCCATTTCTGTTTGGACCATACTATGTGCACAGTGGGTGCCATTATCATGTTGAAACAAACAAGAGCTGCTGAGATAAGCTGGAAACGAACAATCCTCTACAGTGTCATTGTATGCTTTAGCATTAAGATTTCCCTTCACTGAAATCATGGAGCCTGGAACAAACTATTATTATTATTATTATTGCTCAGATTTGGTACTATGTATTCAGGCAGGCAGCATTGACATGACACTCACAAAACCCAGATTCATATGTCAGTCTGCCAGATGATGAAGCATGCTTCGTCACTCCAGAAAATTTGTTTCCACTGCTCCAGTGCCAGTGTGCTTTACACCATTTTAGCCGATGCCTGGCATTAAACATAGTGATTTTAGGCACATGTGTGAGTGTTCAACCATAGAAATCATTTTCATGAGGCTCTCAAGGAACAGGCAGTTTGGAACTCGATCGTGGATGTTGCAGTTAAATATAGACAATTTTTGTGCCCTCTCCACTTTAAGCAGTCTCATTTTGTGAGCTTGTGTGGCCTACCACTTTATGGCTTAGCTGTCCTTGCTCGTAGACACGTTTTCTTCACAATATCAACACTTACAATTAACTAGGACAGCTGTAGTAAATCATAAATTTGATTAACTGACTTTTTGGAAATATAACAGTGCCAAAATGCAAATCACTGAGCACTTCATTGCAACCCGTTCCACTGCCAGTGTTTGTCTATCGAGATTACATGGTAGCAATGCTTGATTTTATGCATGTTAGTCAATGGGTGTGGCTGAACCCACTAATTAGCAGAGGCATCCACATGCATTTGGCCATGTAGTGTTTAACATTTTAAATGTGACATATGCATAAGTCTTGCAAGCTTGTCTAACACAAAATTAGTTATATAACAATAAATTAAATTAAATATAATTACTTAAAATAAATAATGATTTTGCTTTTATTGATTTTCTAAAGCATCCAGCTTGGGGTACTGATTTTTTAGGTACTTTTTCATGACAGATTCAAATATTAGTTCAGTTCTTAATTTTTCTTTTTCTTGTATTTTCTTGATTTCTTAAACAAATGTTAGTGTTGTAACGGCTGACCCCTTACCCAGCTGGCAGCTACACCTCCAAGAGCTGTGGCCTGGATAAATTACTGAGGTGAATCTTATAAAATCAAGCCGTACCTCTCACAAATACAATTGTTCCCACAGTCGACGGATTAAACATAGGCACACAAAAGCAGATATGTAAAATTAAGTGATTAAGTGAAATAATAACAAAAAATACAAATTTCACACACACAAAAAATAAGTATATATATATATATATATATATATATATATATATATATATATATATATATATAGTAAAAAAGACACAAACACAGCATAAAGGGTTGGGGTTTTGGCCCCGTATACTGTAAAGAAAATTCTCAAAAATAGTTATGCAGTCAATACAACGAACACAAATCATTCAAATTGCGCGACGCCTTCAGAGGCGTCGGCGGCCATTTTTATACAGGAGGAGCCGGAAGTGGAGGAATGCTGGGAAGGAGGCGTGAGGGATGACGGGACTGCTGACGTCAGGGAAGATGGCGGAGGAAGGGCGGAAGTGGACGTAGTGCGGTCAGGTTACGATGGCGGTGTGTCTTTTTTCCTGAAAGAAAGAGCAGAAAGGTTAGTACCCCGCCATTCCCTACCGGCAAACGTCCTTCGAAGTGGTTTCGGATCCGTCCGCGGTCTCCTACTCGCGCATGCGTGACAATATATATATATATATATATATAAAAATATGTATATCCCTCCACCAAACTAACAACTTGACAACACCATATATACAATAACCAAAACCCTCCCTTGTTCCAGTAACATATAACAAATATAAAACACGAATAAAGATAAATGGATACGGAAATGCCAATGATCGTGAATTTGAGTCCGAATATAAAACTGTCCTGAATACGGATAACTGTTCAACAGATAGGTGATGTGTTTGAATTTCCCAGAAACAAAAATGGAGCAACCTCGCCGTGAATCCTCGGCATGTGGTGGACAATGTAGTTCAACCCCGGGGTCTCTGGCGATGATTGAAATGATGTAAGTCCGGCAGAACGAAAAACAAACAGGATCCCAAAGCGCGATGTAGAAAAATAGCAGGTACTGGTGGTTCATGGTAATAAATTGTGATCTCCGTCTTTCTCCTTCCTCTCTCTCTCTGTTCCCTCCTGATTGGTTATATAGTGATGAGCTGGCTGTACTTTAATTGTGAACAGGTGCTTTCCATCTTGGGGCTGTGGTCTTTCTACATCATCCGTCCCCTTGTATTTACGGGGACGACATTCACTGGCACACACATTATAAACAGCAAACGGGACGATGGAAACAAAATGCACTCAGTACAAACATTGAAAACACTATACTATGTAGCCCCGCAACAGTGTTATTAAAGAGTCAATTTTTTGTCCTGTTTAAATCTAAAATACTGTAACAAATCATTTAATAGAAAAAGCAGGTTCAGACATTGGATGGATACGGAGACGTCAGCCCCAGATGAGAAGCACTGTGGGTATTAAACAAAGTCACTATACAACTGGATTCAAGTAGGTTTTTTACTATTTCAGATAACAGGCTGACAACATCTAAGGTATTCTGAGAAACATAAAGGAACTAAAATAAAAATAATAAATGGCTTATGTCAGGCATCTTTATTTGACTTTACGCAGGCTTGGAATTTAAATATACAAACTGTGTCAGACCTAGTCCATTATCCTGATCTCTGCTGAGTGTGACTAAAGCTGAGTATGATAAATATATCTGTAACCTCATAATATATGAGGACATCTACATATGATTATTAACTAGGGAAAGTTCTAATAACTAGTAATAATAATAATAACCAAGACTCTCATCGATACAAATATCTGAGAAAATAATGAAAGCCCTTCTTAACACTATAAACATGTTCAGAATACAGAGTAGGCTACCCTGCAAAAAACAAAATCTAAGCAACTTAGAAGTTTTTATTTTTATGATGTGTAAAGAGTTACAGATTTTAATACACAACCGTTATCTCCTTTTAATATTTTATTGTGTAGCGCTTTCTTTACCCTTTAGCCACAGGATAGCGCCCTAAGTTCGTAAGTTCTATTTCCCTAAACTGATTTATAGAAAACCCCTTTAATTTTAAGTATGTGTTTTTAGAGGATAAATTGGAATCCCTTAACTAATACCTACTTCCCAGTAATAATCTGCCAGCTGTTTCACAATTAGTAACTTGTAACACAATTCACAATACAAATATGTTCCCAAAACATAACAAAATGTATTGACTAAATTGGAAAAATACCAAAAAAAAAAAAAAAATTTATAGTTAAGACCAATCAAAATTCACACAAATCATAGATTACAGAAATTATAAAATTCACATAACTTTCAATATATTTACCCTTCACAACAAATACCTTACAGGTTCAGGCAGTGTACTTTAACCTTACAAATGTACCTTTTAGCTGTTTGCTTTTACCAGCATTTAACACATCCCACTGATAATAAAAACACAATAACCAAATCTGTAATATGAGCAAACTTAATTACCAAACCTCACTTTAACTTAACAACTTTAGGGGCCCACAGACACACACATACTCACACCCAAGCCAACGGCCACCAAAATAAAAATAATATTTACACAAACTCCCCTCGTTGCAGGCCTGTTCGACGCTCGGGAACATGGTGGCCAAAAAAAAAAAAAAAAAAAGTTAAGGCTCGTACACTCTAACGAGCCAACATAAAAGGTCACAGTACTCACAAATAAGTGAAGTGAAAACCAGTGTCCATTGTCCAAACACAGCACTTCCACGCTGTGGAAAAATGATGGAGTTGCCCTGCAAGCAGGCTCACGGCAGAACGCTGCAAACAAAATGAAACTAGTCCGTCCAAATGGGGTGAAACTTGTTGTTTTTCCTCCTTGCCTGAGGAGCAGCCAGGCTTTTCTTTGGTCACCTGGAGTGTTATCTCTCAGCCTCCCGTGCCTCTTCGCCACCTAGACCCCGCTCGTTCGCCTCTCCCGCTCAACTCACCAGCACCTCCTCCTCTTTTTTTTTTCTACTTCCCGCTTCTTCCTCTCCCCGCGTCCAACCGAATCTCGCGTGAACACCGCCTGGAGCTCTAAAGCCTCCGCAAACCACGTAAAAACTTTTTTTTTTTAAAAAAAAAACAAAAAAAAAACAAAGTGAAACAACCAGTAAACATTATTAAGAGAAATATTATAGTATATGAGCCTAGGGCTACATCCTCCCCCACCTAAATGTCTGAATGTCCCCATCAGACTTTTTACATCAGAGCAGGTGGTTCCTAGAGTTAGACATAGCTTATTTAATAGAGTTCAGTATTGCTAATGTCTATGGAACCGGGATAACTAATCTAAATTACCATGCCTCTGTAGACTATAGTGATAGGTCTCTCTGTAGGCTGTCCAAGTTCATCATAGCTGAGGCGCAGGACAGGCTTCACTGTCCTTCTTACAGGGAGTTCATTGGTAGAGTCAGCATCCACAGCCGAGGTACTAGAAGCAGACATGTTCCCCAGTGCTAGCTCTGTGTCTACCTCAGAATCTAAATGTTTCCCTGACAGTTCCTCAATGAGCTCTGCGGTTGATGAGAGCTCAGCCATATGTCCCTCATTCTCTGATAAGTCCTGAACACTACCACCAGAACTAGGAACTGTATTATGTGTCTGCAGAATATCTCTTGGCAAGTTATCCTGATTTCTGACTGATCCATAAGTGGGAAGTTGTAACTGAGGTTGATGGCTATTGATTTCTTCTTCAGGTTCAGACTCAGAAGTCCAGTCCTCTTTGTTGTGTCCAGTAGGCAGCAATTCATCTTTGTGATCAGTTATGTTCCTTTGTGCCTTGATTGTTGGTTTCTTTGGTGGTGTGTCTGTGTCGATTTGGCTAGACATCCTCACCAAATAACCAATGGGCAATAGATGATCCCTATGCACTGTCTTTACTATACCTGTCCCTCTTTCAGGTTTGACTCGATACACAGGAAGATTGGGTAGCTGGTCAATAACTTTATACGGTAGTGACTTCCATCTGTCCTGTAGTTTATGCTTCCCAGTGATTCCTAGGTTGCGGACCAGTACACGATCTCCCACCTCCAGTACCTGATCTCTGACCCTGGTATCATAAAATCGCTTATTTCTTTCATGATTTTTAGAGGCAGCATCAGATGCAAGCTGGTATGCACTCCAGAGCTCTTTTCTCATGGTAGCCACATACTGGTTGTGCTTTAACCCATCATCTTCATCCAAATGAAAGCCAAAACACAGGTCAACTGGCAAACGTGCCTCTTTTCCGAACATGAGGAAGTAGGGCGAGAATCCTGTGGCATTGTTTCTTGTGCAATTGTAAGCATGAACTAATTGACTTACATGCTGGCTCAATTTGTGCTTTTGAGCAGGGTCAAGGGTGCCAAGCATTGACAAAAGAGTGCGATTAAATCTCTCAGGTTGGGGGTCTCCCTGGGGGTGATATAGAGAGGTTCTTGACTTACGTATGCCAAGCAGGGTCAGCAACTCTTTAATGGCTCTGCTTTCAAAGTCCCGTCCCTGATCTGAGTGGATGCGGGCTGGCAATCCATAATGGACGAAGAACTGTTCAAAAAGTACTTTGGCAACTGTCATGGCTTTCTGTTCTTTTTTTGGGAATGCCTGAGCATACCTTGTGTAGTGATTACTAGAACATTTGTTATGCCTTTTGAGTCTGGTTCAATGGA
>JANRMT010062799.1:8813874-8857863 GCA_026402145.1 Polypterus bichir lapradei | reverse complement strand
TTTCGGTGGTATGACGCCACTGTCGGCCGCCATATTGAACTTTCCAATGTCACTAATTCTCCAACTCTCCGTGTAGGTAGAAGGCTGAAATTTGGAAGGCTCATTCCTTACAGCTTACTTACAAAAGTTAAGCAGGTTTTATTTCGAAATTCTACGCGTAACGGTCATAACGGTCGACAACGTCCGCCATGTTGAACTTTCTTATTTATGGCCCCATCTTCACGGAATTTGGTAGGCGGCTTCCCTGCGGTAACCGAAACCAATGTATTTATTTCGGTGGTATGATGCCACTGTTGGCCGTCATATTGAACTTTTCAACGGTCTTTGTTACTTATGGGCCCATCTTCAAGAAATTTGGTACGTGGGTTCCCAACGCTAACTGAATCCTACTTATGTACATATATACGTCCATAGCCTGCAGCTCGGTCACCGTGTGAGGAGGCGTTGGGTCCCCCATCCCAACGCCTCCCATGTTGTTGGCTGCCTGCCTATATAAGGCCGTCTGTCGCTTCAGTCTCTACATTCCCTTCCTTACTACGCCACGGGATTCACGTCTCCCTGCTGATAACTACAGCCTTTTAATTTAATCCACGGCTTCTCCGCTGTTTTATTGTTCATTTATTACGATTATAGTTATTGTGTAGGTATTTTAGACTTACTTTACATTGTTCAGGTACCCATTTCCTCTATCATTCCAACCGTACCCCCATTAACATGTCTATCAAGGTGATCACCATCGATCAAAGAACTGTCATTTACCGAGTGGTTTCCATGCCGGAGATGGCACCTACCTTTTCCATTCTCTTTGTTACATATTGCACGGCCATATCAGGCTCACTCTTGATATCTGGAGGAACATTATGTCTTATGTATTGAATGACTGGGACAGGTTCAAGGTGTGGACTGATGACAGTACAGGAGATAATTATACTACACAGGAGCACTATAAGAGTGAAATGCTTAAGCCCTTCACCTATGGATCTGCATGTGAGTTGATGGCTGTCGCTGAATTGTTTGGTTGTCGCTTTCAAGTGTACCGAAATGGCCAAATATTTTACACCTTTCGACAACCGCCAATGCCTCTTAAACATCTTAGATTCACAGATGACGATTTCAGTAGTGGACACTTTGATGTTTATGAATGTTTAAACTCTCAAAAGCTGGATGTGAAGTTATCGATGAAACCGGTTGTATAACTACAAGGCTTGACAGATGCCGAATGTCTCTTCAACACAAGTCCTACAAATACTGTCGTAATTGAAACAAACCATGAAACTCAAACCGATTATGACAGCAGCAATCCAAGCTGTGACATTTGAAACATGATTACTGTTCACATGGCCAACTGTACGTTGCATGCTCAAGAGTAAGTTCAGCGCACAGCTTGGTCATATTACAACCGGAGGGCCAAGCTCACAATGTGAGTCCTTAACAAATAATTATTGGTATATTTTCCCTTAGTTTAAAAAGGTTTAATTTTCTTCTTAATAAAAATTTTAAGGCAGTACTTCGCCGCTACGAAGTGCGGGTATTTTGCTAGTATACTTATGAAAGGCAAAGCCCTCACTCACTCACTCACTCACTCATCACTAATTCTCCAACTTCCGGTGTAGGTAGAAGGCTGAAATTTGGCAGGCTCATTCCTTACAGCTTACTTACAAAAGCTGAGCAGGTTTCATTTCAAAATTCTACACGTAATGGTCATAACTGGAACCCATTTTTCTCCGTATATTGTAATGGACTTTAGCTCGATGGCCGTGGGGGGGGGGCGGAGCTGCGTGTGACATCATCACGCCTCCCACATAATCACGTGAACTGACTGTGACCGCAGTACGTAGAAAAGAAGGAAGAGCTCCCAAAGAGCGCTGAAGAAAAACGTCGAATACTTTATTCGCGAGATAAAAGTTTAATGAGAAGACACGAGGTATAAACGACACCTTGGATCACTTTGTAACAGAGTTAAAATTGCTGTAGCGAGAAACTTTTAAGTGCCGGGTCTTAGCTAACATTAAATAAAGCTGTGGATATCGCAACATCACACAAGAGAGCAGCTCACGTGAACTGACTGAACGCAGTACGATTGATCACTTCCATGCATCAAACCTGTTCAAAAATTGCATTACACAATTGACAAGGTAGGAAAAGAATATGCTCCGAGCTGAGCTCTATCGCTAACGTGGTCTTGCGGAAGCAACTTCGTCACGCTGCCACCTAATACTCACAGAAAAATCCACAAGTTAATACACACGCTGTCTCTACAGTTTCTCCACACTCAATGTATTCCTCGCATCCCCTTTATATCCTCTGATCTCCCATTTCAATTCAGATGCCTCCAATTTCCAGTAAGGCTCTGCTGCGCGATGACAAGTAATAAGTCTCAGGGACAGACCCTACAAAAGGTTGCCATTGATTTCAGGCAACATTGCTTTTCTCCTGGACAAAACTATACGTTGCATTCTCAAGAGTGAGCTTGCGCAGCTTCGTCATATTACAACCAGAGTGCTGAACTGACAACGTGATATATAAAGAGAACTATAATAATCGTAATAAACGAACAATAAAACAGCGGAGAACCCGTGGATTAAATAAAAAGGCAGCTTCCTTGGCAAAGCAAGAAAAAAGGATGGCTTTATATGTCGTTCATTTATAAAACAGCGGAGAAGCTGTATAAAGGCTGCTTCACAAAAAACCAGCGGAGCGCCTTATATGAGCAGGCAGTCAGCTAAAGAAGGGAATCAATAAATATCTATAATCGTAATAAACGAACAAAAAATAGCGTACAAGCCGCGGATTAAATAAAGGAAATGGGTACCTGAGCAGTAAAGTAAGTCTCGAATAGCTACACAATAACTATAACAATCGTAATAAACGAACAATAAAACAGTACAGAACCGCGAAGCAAGGAGAAACGACGGCCTTATATGGCGTTCGTTTATAAAGCAGCGGAGAAACTGTGTGAAGGCAGCTACACAAAAAAACAGCAGCGCGCCACACTCTGAATGTATTCCTCGCATCACCGTTATACCCTCTGATCTCCCATTTCAATTTAAATGCCTCAAATTTCCAGTAAGGCCCTGCTTCGCGATGACAATTAATAAGTCTCAGGGACAGACCCCACAAAAGGTTGCCATTGATTTGAGGCAACATTGCTTTTCTCCTGGACAAAACTATACGTTGCATTCTCAAAAGTAATCTCAGTGCACAGCTTGGTCATATTACAACCGGAGTGCTGAACTGACAACGTGGTATACAAAGAGATCCTTAACAGATAGTTATTGGTATATTTTCCCTCAGTTTAAAAAGGTTTTCTTTTCTTTTTAATAAAAATTTAAAAGCTGTAATATATACTGTAATATATACAGTATATATATATGTAGACTAGCAGAATACCCGCGCTTCGCAGCGGAGAAGTAGTGTGTTAAAGAAGGTATGAAAAAGAAAAGGAAAAATTTAAAAAATAACGTAACATGATTGTTAATGTAATTGTTTTGTCATTGATATGAGTGTTGTTCCCATATCTATATATATATATATATATATATATATATATATCTGTATACTGTATATATATATATATATATATCAGAATACCCGCGCTTCGCAGCGGAAAAGTAGTGTGTTAAAGAAGGTATGAAAAAGAAAAGGAAAAATTTTAAAAATAACGTAACATGATTGTTAATGTAATTGTTTTGTCATTGATATGAGTGTTGTTCTCACATATATATATATATATAGATATATATGTGTGTA
Organism: Polypterus bichir lapradei; assembly: GCA_026402145.1. Taxonomy (NCBI): domain Eukaryota; kingdom Metazoa; phylum Chordata; class Cladistia; order Polypteriformes; family Polypteridae; genus Polypterus; species Polypterus bichir. The sequence continues at coordinate 8,854,113 of JANRMT010062799.1, read as the reverse complement.
TGTATGTATGTATGTGTATATATATATGTATGTGTATGTGTGTATATATATGTATATTTATCTGTATGTATGTATGTATATATGTATATTTGTGCGTGTATGTATGTATGTATATGTATGTGTATATATATGTTGATATGTGTATATATGTATATATATGTAGATGTGTATATGTATATATATAGATATGTGTATGTGTAGATATGTGTATATGTTTATATGTATATATGTATATGTATATATGTTTATATGTGTGTGTGTCTGTGTGTGTGTGTGTGTATATATCTATACTAATAAAAGGCAAAGCCCTGACTGACTGACTGACTGACTGACTCATCACTAATTCTCCAACTTCCTGTATTGGTAGAAGGCTGAAATTTGGCAGGCTCATTCCTTACAGCTTCCTTACAAAAGTTGGGCAGGTTTCATTTTAAAATTCTACGCGTAATGGTCATAACTGGAAGCTGTTTTTTCTCCATTTACTGTAATGGAGCTGAGCTCGAAAGCCGTGGGGGAGGAGTTTCGTGTGACATCATCACGCCTCCCACGTAATCACGCAGTACGTAGAAAACCAGGAAGCGCTCCAAAAAGCGCTGAAGAAAACATGCATTATATAATTGAGAAGGCAGCGAAACAATAAGAAGCGAGCGAGTGACATATACAACCACATTCATGAGTGCTGCTACTACGGAAACAAAGCACGGTGTAAACCTAAACTTTAAATTAAGTTCATAGACAGGCTGCCGCTGGCGTTTGTAATTTAGTGCCTGCCCATATAAGGCCTTCCGTCACCGGCAATCCAATAGAAACACTGCCACTAAATATTCACGGGTGAAGGACTGTGCTTATGCAGAGGAAGATGAGATGGTCAGGGTGGTGTTTGGCACAAACTCAGCGAAACTGCGAGAGAAACTTTTAAGTGCCGGGTCTTAGCTGACATTACATACAGCCGTGGACATAACACGAGATTGCACCAGCACAGCTGGGAACCTTCGATGCAAGAACACCAAGCGGCTCATGTGAACTGACGCAGTGCACAGACAAAAAGCAACAGTTCCAAAGAGCGCTGAACAAAAACCGAATTACACAATTGAGAAGGCAGCATAAAAATATGAAGCGTCTGATACATACAAGCATATTCATAAGTGCAGCTACTGCAGAAACAACGCACACGGTGCAAAAAGTGAATGTCCCGCTAAAGGAAGACAGTGTAAAAAAAAACCCGTGCATGCAGTGTGTCACATCTCAGATAAAGAGGAAGACGAGCTGTTCATTGATGCAGTAAGAAACAAATCGATAAATGAAACCTCTTATCTTTACAACGATTGACAAACACGGAATGTAACTTGAACACAACACATCGTACAAATACGACCCTGATTGAAACAAATAATGATAATCGAATCCTTGATGACAGCAACACTCAATAACACTCACAAAACAATTACTGTATATTGACAATCATGTTACGTTATTTTTAAAATGTTCCCTTTTCTTTTTCATAGCTTCTTTATCACACTACGTCTCCGCTGCAAATATATATATATACTCCGATCTACATACTCTCAAATAGATAAGCCACACACCGTGGCGCAATTGTAGAGGCTTCACCTCTATCGCCTACATCCGAGGTTCGATTCCCGAGAGGGGATGTATTAAGTATGTACGCGTGCTTCTCGGTTCATTTTAACCTCGCATCTCCTTGGTTTGAGACGTATGAAAAAATATGCGGTTAACGCAGAATCATGTTACGTTATTTTTAAAATATTTCCTTTTCTTAGCACAAGCACAGCTGAGAAGCTTCGATGCATGTACTCCATAACAAAAAATAACGCATTTAATCACACTTTCAATTCCAAGCAAAGGGAAACTTTTGTCAATGCATGATTTCCTGGTACATCGATTACACTGATGCACACATCACAGCTACAAAAATGTTAGGGTCGGAATGAAGCGCGTTCCTACGACTGATCGGAGGAAAATTTCATTTCAAAAAACTACCCGAGCGAAGCCTTGATAAAAGCATGGTTTTGTGCACACTGAAAAGCAAGCAAAATTAGATGCATTACAGAAAGCGGACTTTGTGGCTCTTACTGGGGATCATTGGACTTCCGTGACCGTTAGTAATTCTAATTACATCTAATTACAAAATGTTCAATGATCACACTGTTTTAGCCTAATGTACAAAATAATTTTGGCTAAGGTTACTCAGAGTTTAAAGATTAAGTTGGTAAAATTACCTTTTATGTTTCTGACTTATTTTTTTAAGAAGAAAAACTGCACTTTATGTTGAAATTTTGGTTATTATTATTTAAAGACAATACCATTCTGAAAATGTACTTAAAGTACTTAAACTACCACTTTATTTTTAAGTCTGCCCAATTTTAACCAGGGATGATATTTTTGTTTCTGTTTTGAATTCAAATGCAGTTTAAAAGCATTTTTTTTTTCAGAAATTAAAAGAGCTTGAGTTTACCATATTCATGTCCATGTCTATTATTTGATTCTGTCGCCCACTAAAACCCTTTTAAATTAAAAAAACACATTTGCGATTTGGGGCAAATTTACATGTGCGATTACATACGATTAATCAAGATTAATTATTACACAGCCTCTAATTAATTGGATTAATTTTTTTAATCGAGTCCCACCCCTAATATATATACAGTATGTAGATATATATGTAGATTCGTATATATATATGTGTATATACAGTATATATGTAGATATGTATATGTGTATATATGTATATATGTGTGTGTGTGTATATATGTGTATATATGTACTGTATATATATTTATATGTATATGTATATATATATGTTTATATATGTATATATATATGATGTGTATATATATGTGTGTGTGTGAGTATATATATATATATATATATATATATATATATATATATATATATATGCCAGCAATAATCATGACAATGACAAAACAATTACATTGTCAATCATGTTACGTTATTATTAAAATGTTTCCTTTTCTTTTTACTTCTCTGCTGCCAAACGCGGGTATTTTGCTATGTATAAAAAAAAAAAAAAAAAAATCCTGATTAGCATGAAAAGTAACGCTCGTGCACACGCCTGCTGCCCCTCCCCAACTCCTCCCAGAATTATGCCTCTTTGAATATTCAAATCAATATAAATAGCCCTTAAGGTCAGTGTTCTGTGAAAAGACAATAGGAAAATCAACAGGGAAAATGGAAGAATTTCAGCGAATACCAAGTGAAGGGAAGGAAAAACGTACTATTTGTTGGTTTAAACAGTGGTATAAACAACAAAAGAAAGCTGATTGACTGACATAGCGTGTCGGAGAAACTTGAAAGCTCAAGTTCACAAAGTCGCACAGTGCCCGAAATAAAAAAGAAGTTGTCAGATATCAAAGCCGCCGTGAAAAGGCAAGTTGTAGCCCACCATCTGAGTGTCACATGAAAGCTTATTAGGGTACAGAGAAAAAAAAGGCACACAGTGGGGAAAAAGCATGAAATGTCAACCTCACAATCTCGAAATTTCCACTTTAATCACGTACTTTATTTTGAACATCATAAACTTCATCTCAAAATCGTTTATTTAACCATTTTCTCAAATCACATCGTAATTAAAGTAGCACGTCAAATGTTTTGTTTTGTATGTGTTCTTTTATGTGCTCTATGTGTGTGAATCACTATGTTCTTCTTAAACCAGCTTTCTCTTGACCCTGACAGGACACAGAATCCATTACATTTGTGATATTACAGCTCTCTGAATAACTAAAATACTGAGATGTATACGTGATATCATTTTCATGATGATAGGAGTTAAAGCACATTATTAAACATGGGAACACGGTGGCGCAGTGATTGTGCGCGACCTTCGATGAAATAATTTATTGCAGCAGTACTCGTGGTGGCCCTGGGCAGAGAAAGAATCGGTGGCCCCATTGCCCATCAATATCAATATGGTATCTTATGCACGGCGGATGGCCACGTCCATTGCGGACAATGCATAGCTGCCTTGTGCTCATGACACAAGCGTTTAACTTTTGCCGAAATTTACCAATGTGTTTTTAACTGTGTCGTTATTTTCTCTTTCTGTTTTATATTCAATATACAAAGTATATTGGCGTGGCGGCCCCTGGGATTTGGCGGCCCTGTGTAGGTGCACAGTTTGCACATGCCTAAGGCTGCCCCTGCAGTACTGTCTCTTTCAAACGTACTAACCTCCAATTCCTGTCCTTCCTTTTTTTTCTTCAAGTAACTGATCGCCACACAATCAGCTCTGTAATAGACGTTAAGCCATCTGTAAGCTTATAACACCGATTCTTCAGAACTTTTAAGGAACATTGAAATATCTTCGTAGTGTATGTTTAATTATTCTATCCTTCATGCCAGTCCCAGTGAAGCATACAGTGCTTTTATCTGTATAATGTAATAAACATATTTTGCTGCATTTCATCTTAAAAATGATATCGTCATCATATGTAAATATGCGCTTTATAAAGTGGCTCAGGTTGTGCAATTTTATAACTATGTCGCAAGTTTACAGTGAGGTAATTGTACTTATAAGTACAAACAGTTCTACAAGGAGCAGTTGATGGACTGATTGAGTGCATTTAGAGCTCTTGGGATGAAACTCTTTCTGAACTGCGAGGTCCGTACAGTAAAGGTTTTGAAGTGTTTGCCATGTGAGAAGCAGTTCAAATAGGAAGCATGGCTGAGGCAGTGTGTGCTTGATGCTGTATACCGATAATTCTCTTTCCGATCAGCTGCTCCGAGTGGTGCAGTGAGAGTAATATGGAAAAAGATGATCTGCTGTGGCAACCCCTAACAGGAGCAGCTAAAAGAAGAAGAAAAAGGTACAGTGAGAGTAACAACGTTAAAGCAGTTATGGTATTTGGAATAGTTTAACCATTCCATGGACCATTATATTGTTACTGGTTAATTACAATCAGATGCATTAAACTAATAAACAATATGCATTAATTTCATTGTATTTATAAGGCCGTGTCAGGGACATGGATCTGAAAATGAAAGATAAACCACACAGGAACAGTTGCACTGCTTTGACTCTGGGTGCCTCCAGTCTGCAAAACCGAGCGGAGAACTTGCATACGACAGGGTATGAGGTACCGTGGAAATGTGCATGGCTTTACGCCAAGTTTAGGTTTTATACATCGCGATTTGAACGTGGAAACGTTCTTACGCAATATTTCTGTGCGTACGCACCATTTATACATGAGGCCCCAGGTCCTTTAGAGTCCTAGTGCTTCCTGTCCTGCTACATGGTTGTGAGACATAGACGCTATCCAGTGATCTGAGGCGAAGACTGGTCTCCTTCGGTACTGTGTCTCTTTGGAGAATCCTTGGGTACTGCTGGTTTGACTTTGTGTCGGAGTCCAAAATGAGGCACATTACCTGCATTTTGAGGGAGCGTCAGTTGCGGCATCATGTGGCGTGATTCCTCGAGGGTGATCCTGCTCACAGGATCCTCATTGTTGAGGACCCGGGTCCTGGACCAAGCCAAGGGGTTGCCCACATAACAGCTGGCTACGGCAGATAGATGGTTATTCCTGGAGGGTGGGACTGGACCTCATGTCTGCCCGGAGGGTTGCCAACCAGGATCCCAAGCTGTTTCTTCTTGTGGTGGGTGTGGCAACGTGCTGTACCAGTGCATGCTCCCCAACTTGACATGACCTGACTTAATTTAAATATGGCTGATTATATTCATCTAAATTTGGTGCTCACTCACGACACCTGAATGTTCTCCTATCCATTATTTTGGACCCACTTGTTAGGTATTTTTAGAGTTGTGCAGAGCTTGATTCTGAATATACATACTCATAATCAGATAAACATACTTGGACTATGAGAGGAAATCAGAACATACAATACTTCGAAGAATTGTGCAGAACCATGGTGAAATTGCAGATTTAATTTCCAGACTCACTTTGCAGACTCTGATACTATGTGCTCAGAGTTTAAACATGGGACCCTAGAGCCTGGTAACCGTTACATTCTCCTACCGCTCCTCTAAACATAAATTGTACATTAAATAACACGATGGAAGTTAAGTCCAAAAAAAGTAAAAAGTAAAAGTTAAATATCAAACATTTTATTTTTCAAAATCTAAGCAAAAACACATAATAACCATCAGCTTTTTATTTATTATTACTGACCAATCTTTAGTTAACCACAGGGAATAAAATGAATGTTTTATGAAGAAAATAAAATGCCACACAAATGCATGCCCTTGAATTTGAAAGTAAGGATAAGCAAGCAGTTGCCTACTTTTTATTCCCTAATCACATGTATCACAGGTAACGTGCTTGTTACCCTTTTCAGGGTGTTCATGGGCTTCATTCTCTTGTCCCTTGAACCTCACACCACTAACTTAAATGAATTGAACACAAACTTGACTAACTTTGGAAACAAACAAATGTACGACTGGCAGAAAAGGAAGTAGCAGCAGTCTGTGCTCTATAGATCTTCCTTATTAGCTATTGGATACCCTTATAGAAGATTAGTTGGGCTACTTTTCTCCCACTTTCTCCAAATGTTCTCATTTCCTAACATTCATTAAATTCTCTCTCCTTTTTCAACCCTTTAATATCTAGCCACATTTTCTCCTTACTAGTAAGCCATTATTTCCTTTCTTTCAGTTTTTGTGACCTATGAGCATGGGAAAGGTGCTATATAAATAAAAGGTATTATTATTATTATTATTGTTATGGTGTTATGGGCAAAATGTACACATTTTTACCATACCAAGAACCCTATGTCTGATTTAACCTAGAATCAAGTGATAGATTACCAGACCATATCAGCCATCGATGCCTCTGTACCTCTGAACTTAAACATACACAGAATGTCTAGTCATATTGGGGTTTTCTTCCCTTCTTTGGTTTGCTGTTACATAGTGTGGGGACACACAAAACTGTCCAACTCCTGGAGCGCCCCCTAAGTTATTCATTCCTCTCCACTGAAAATGTAATTAGTTTGCTGTTATCTAGTGATATTCTACTTAGGCTTAGTACATGGGGTGACAGGTGACCTCAGGCCCACCCACAGTAACATTCATGAAGAGGTCTGTATGTTCTGTTGTGTCCCATACACAACCCACCAACCCCATCTCTTTCTACATTTTACCAACTTTCCAAAGTAGTTTTAGACACAAGACAAGTAACAGTCTTAGATGGAATACCAGTACATCACAGATCAGACATTCATTTACTCTTTTTATCAAATTCTGGGTATATATTCCGCACTGCCCAGTGTGTTTTTCCTGCATCTACTATTGAAGGTCAGCTTGGATGTATCAGTGGATACAGAATAAACGGTGCACTATTTGATCTCATTAAATGTGGATAGACAAATGGATTATGCTACAATAGCAGCAGCAGTGCATTCTTAGCATCATTTTATTCCAGATTAACATAAAAGATAAGGATTTGAGGAATAACTTTGTTTGGCTTTGATGTTTCCAGTCCAGGCTGCTATAACTCACAAGTCATTTCTGTTCCTAAAGTAATTCATTGTGGTGTTAATGTTTCTAGTTTTCTGCTGCTTTCTGTTATGTTTGTTTTGTACAATATGTAGCATTTCTCTCAGCTCTTGGAGATTTTTTTTAATGTATCCCTTACAATAAGCTGTTGTTTGGCTGTAGAAAGTGGAATTGACATACATTTCTGAATGGCAAAAGTTGTCTCTAGTTGTCAGTAGAATGTCATCCATACAGGTGCTATAATTAGTAGGTACTTGGCCTACGTTATTAGCTAATATACTGTCCTTCCTGGCCTGGAATTAACCATACATATCCTATGTGATTACAGGCATTACATCTCCTTTGTGCTGCTGATCCAGGCTATAGAGAGCCTCTGTTGCACTCCCATGCAGGCACTCTTATCATCATCATGCAGCACATACATTTTTTCTTGGTTGCTTATTCTTGATTTTACTTGTTCCATTGGTCAATACTTTATTATCTCTTTGTGTTTTCTCCCTCCCTTGTTTTTATCAATGTTTGCTAAACAATATAAACTTTTTGATGATTTTGACATCCTTGCTATTTTAGTTGTTTATGAATGGCTCATGAGCACCCTGGATTTTTCACAGTTTTTGCAAAGGGCAAAATTCAAGTTGTTATGTCTTAGGCTAGGGAAAGTCAGTTCTCAATATGTGGGCATGATGCCATTTGATAGTGGATGCCCTAATATGTAGGACGTAGAGTACTGTGTTTCTAGGAATAACAAACTATATGTCAGGAGGGAGGAATCTACTAAGATCTTGAATGACTCACTTTTTATGTCACAAGAAACTCAGTGATTTCTGCTTTGAAATGCTACTGCAGATATATATCCTATAAAGGATTTTGAAGAGCATTTGAACATTAGAACAATCTAGGTGAGAACAGGCCATTCAGCCCAATAAAGATCACCAGTCCAATTCACTTAATTCTTCTAAAACAATATCAAATCAAGTTTTGAAAGTCTCAAAATTCCTAATGTCTATTACACTATTTGGTCACTTGTTTCATATGTCCATGGTTCTCTGTGTAAAGAAAACATTCCTAATGATTGTGAGAAATTTACCTTTTAACAAGTTTCCAACTGTGTCCCTATGTTCTTGTTGAACTCATTTTAAAGTCACAATCCACTGGATTCACTGGACTAATTCTCTTCATAATTTTAAGTACTTTGAATACTTCAATAATTTCTCCCCATAATCTTCTTTTGCGTGAAGTGAAAGGCTCAGCTCTTTAAGTCTTTTCTCATAATTCATTCCTTAAAGCCCTAGAATCTGCCACTGTTCTCTGGAATTTTCCCTGCACTGCTGAAGTCCAAAACTGCACACAGTACTCTAGATGAGACCTCACCTTTGCATTATAAAGCTTGAGCATAACCTCCTTGGACTTGTACTCCACACATCAGGGAGCTATATAACCTGACATTCAGTTTTTGGATCAGTGAGACGTTAGACAGGCTACCCACAGCATATCACAATCATATGAAAAACAAGACAGAAGATAGTGATCAACTTAGGGACAGAAGAAAAAAATACAAAATGCACAGGACACTAATTGATTTTTGGCTTGCTATAATTTCATCAGTGTTTTGAACTGTAGGTCCTCAGAGAGTTTGGTATCAATGGGATGCTGACTCACCCTAGAGTATATGTTAAACTCTTTGGATGTCAGTGGCACACTGCACAATTTTTTATGCTCACTGTCTACTAGATGCAAAGAAATAATACTTTCAATGTGGACTTTTTGATAAGCCACAGAGGAGGCCCTTGTGTGAAGTTAAAGTACATTGTTACATACTTGTTAGACATTATGTTCAACTGAAATTTTTACATTCACTTTTGAACAGTGTGATATTACAAAGTTATATATAGAAATATTGGTGTTACATTTACTTAAGATAAGGTCAGGTAAATTGTATCGTCCCACATTTTTTGGCCATGTGCCTTAAAAGTAAATTACAAAGTTAACAAGCATGAAGAATAATGAAAAATGGAATATGGAATGAAATATGTGCACTATCATAAGTTGGGAATAGTAGGGAAAGGTTATTTTATATAAATACTTTTACATCTGCTCTGGAACTCTGACAGCTGCATGAGTGTGCGGTTTGCTGGTCACTTACTCTGCCTCCTCCTTCAAGTTTTCATGGTTCGGGTTCTTCAGTTTTCCTTCATAATACACAAGCAAACTGCAACACCTGAATTATTACATTGGTAATTATGTGCATTGTTTTTATCACTGTCCTATGTGAAAACCTGCCTAAAGTTGTCTGATGTTGGGATTAAGGGCTAAGTCTCCTTCACTAGATCTTGCTGATTTAGCTTTGATCCTTGCATCAGTTTTCAGAACCTTTTTTCTAGTTCCATATCTTGTCAACTTCCGTTTATTATGCATTTTTTCCCAGAATACATTTTTACAATTTTGAGTCAAGATTTAGAAGTTCCAGGTATGCTATAATATATTTTAAGACCAAGCACCTTGTTAAATCAGTTTAAAGTTTTTCTTTTTTTGTATTTATATTGTATCTATTTAGAATACCCCCACACTGCCATGATTAGCACTGTTGCAACTCTGATCCAGGGATCTGGGTTCAGTGTCCATCCTGACCACTTGATGTGTTTATAGCATATGTTCTTTCAAATATAGCCATGGTTCTGTCTATGTACTTAATATTCCTGTTATATTTCAAAAACACATAGAAGTGAGTGTGTGTGTGAATGTGCCCTGCCATGGAATGACATCCTATCCAATGGCTGATATCTGCCTTATTCCCAGTACTCCTGTGATAGGCTTTGGCACTTGGTGACCCCATTTTAGATTATGAGAGTTCAAAAAATAAATCAGATTTTCCTCTACAGCCATTAAATAAAAGAAATCAGCTGCTATACCAAGCAAACATTTCAACATGTCACATACAAATCACACTCTTCTCTCAAAGACCTTCCCCCACTTCTTGTGAATACTAGGTTGATGGGCCCCTCTGCTGAAGCAGCTAATGTTACAGCAGTGGCCTCTTGCTGGAGTTGGTGGTAGTCTATGAACACAAAGAATCCCTTGGTTTCTAAAGCGGTCAATACTTAACAAGAGAAGAGACGAGCAGTGTGTCTGCTGATAAAAGGGTGTCTGCTTTCATGACCCAGATAAGGATTCTTTTGGGAGCCTAGAGGCATCATGACAAAGAAAGTCTATTCAAGGTAAAGAGCTAAAACTTTCCAATTGTTTCTCTTGACTTTTTTTTCAGAGGTACCTTTTGTAACAGATTATGCACTGCATACTGTACTTCATGTTAGTTTATATGGTTTTACCTTACGCTAGGAGTAAACCCTGCATATTCCTGATCTGGATTTGGTACAGAAGAATATTTAGATAGTGTCTTATACTTGAGAGTTAGAGAAAATAGTTAAATGTATTTTGTAGAGCACCTTTCACAGTGCAAACTGTTGTACAATACCATACATCTGAAAAAAGAACATAAAACTAGGTCAAATGCAATAGAATAATTCATTGAATGGTGTAAAGGGTAGCCTACCTGGGAAGGTGTTACTAAATGTAAAGATGCCACAGAACAAAGTTAGGACCTAGCTTAGAGAGAGAGAAAGAAATTGATACTGGCTAGCTAAGTACTTTTTTGGGCCAGCATGTTTAGGCTGAGGCTGCCATGACTCTGTAGGTATGGCTCTGGAAGAAGATATTATGAGGAAAGAAGAGATTAAGGAGTGGGGAATCATGAAGGACTGGCAGGAATCTAGCATACAGTATCAAATAAAGTCAACTTGGAGAATGGCGGAGAGACTAGACAGACAGGCAGTCAATGACAATGAAAAAGAAGAAAACGGAAGTAAAAGAAGATGTGAAAACCAGTCCCTCATTAAACAAACACTAGTTAAACACTAGTGCGTTACTTTCCAAACAATAAGCCGTGGATTACTAAGGAGGTAAAAGGTCTCCTGAATGAGAAAAAGAGAACTTTCAAATCAAGTGACAAAGAGGCTCAGAAAGAGGTACAGCTTGTGGTAAAAGGCAGTGAAGGGAAGGAAGCTTACAAAGCTAAAATAGGAAACAAACTCATTCAGAATTACATGAAGATGTCTGGAATGGACTGGGAATAATTACTGGACTCAAACAATCCAGGGCTCAGGAGGTAGAAAGGGATGTGGGCAAAAGTAACACCCTGAAACAGTTTTTAATCGACCCTTTCAGCCTCTGCCACCTTCTTCCAATGACCAGTCTCCCCATACCATCCACTACATCAACAACTTCTACCACATCAACTTCGAATGGCCAGTGACAAGTCCATCTCTGACCATCAGTATTGGCTGTCTATAATTCAAGACCAAGTAAGAAGACAACTGAGAAAGCTACACACAGGAAAAGCTGTGGGACCAGATGGAGTCAGTCTTTGAGTTCTTAAGGCCTATGCTGACCAGCTTTGTGGTGACCTCTGTCAACTGCTTCAGAAAGTTCCACTGCTGTGGAAAACATATTGCATTGTTCCCATTCCAAAGAATGTTGTTCTCTTGTGGTAGACCACCAGGACCTGCTTCAGTTTTACTGTTGAACAAAGATTAGAGTGGAGGATACAGTTATCTATCTGCTTCACAAAGTTTATTCTCACCTGGACAAAGCTTATAGCACTGTGAGGATTATGTTTTTTGATTTTTCCAGTGCCTTCAAAGCTATCCAGCAATTCCTGTTAAGGGGTAAACTCAGAGATATGAAGGTGACAAGAGTCAATGGTGTCCAGGATAATGGACTATATGTTGGGCAGACTATATGTTTGTGAGACTCAAGGACTGTGTGAGCAACACTGGAGCACCACAATGAATAGTCCTATATCCTTTTCTCTTTACTTTCTACACCTCAGATTATAAATATAACAGCAGATCATGTCACAGAAATGTTCGGTAGATTCTGCACTTATCGGGGTTGTATTGAGAAAGGAGAATAGACAGAGGAGAGAAGTCAGGTGGAGAGGTTTGCTTCTTGGTGCAGAAAGAATTGTGTGCACCTTAACATCTACAAAACCAAGGAACTGGTTATTGACTTTCACCGTTCTAAAGAGCCTTTATGTCCGGTCACTATTCAAGGAATGGATGTAGAGGTGTTCCACTCCTACAAGTACTTGGGGGTCCACATTGGTAAAAGGTTGGACTGGTCTTGTAACACAGAGGAACTATATAAGAAAGGGCAGAGCAGGCTCTTTTTCCTAAGGAGACTGCATTCCTTTAATGTGGGAAGTGACGTTCTTCAGATCTTCTATAAATCTGTGATGGCCAGTGTGATGTGCTGGGCCGGTAACATCACATCAAGAGGCCGACCGAATGAATAAGTTAATTGAAAGGGCAAGCTCAGTTATAGGACATACTCTGGACCACCTGGAGATTGTAGCGAATGACAGTGCCATTATGAACAATGCTGCACATTCCCTCTCTCACACTCTAACATGGTATTTATGCATAACGAATTATTCAGCAGAAGTGTATCAGGAAACATGACTGGGACTCCTTTATACCAACAGCAATATGCCGGCATAATGCCTCACTTAGACTGTGACAGCCAAATCAGAACTTTTTATTTCTTTTGAATTTTCTTGCTTTATGCTTATTCCAGTATGTTTTTAGACCAAACTGTGTGAGTATATTTATTTATTTACTTACTTACTTAATCACTTACTTATCTATTTATTTAAAGAGCTGGGCATAAATATAAAGTTTTATCTATTTATCTAAAAATAGGAGCAATATATAGGAAAGAATGCTAAGAAAAGAGACAAAGCTTAAGTCAAAGCCCAAGTTGGAGATGACTGGCTTAATGTTAAACAGCTGATGATACCATACAAGTGGCATGATTCAGAAATGATCACATAGTACCATATGATTTTCAGGGTCTTATAACTGGGTGCTGCCTCTTTTTATTTGTATTTATTTATTGACAGATGTAAGATCTCAATGATGAGGAGTTAGTAAAGAGCATGTAGGAAGTAATTTGTTTGAGGTATGGAGCTCTTTCAGTGAAAGAGATGTCTTGGCCATAGTGGGGAGCATTTGTGTTCATTTTGGTGTTTTCTGCTTCATGCTGAATGTGTTTTTTGTAACTGTTTGTGTATGGTAAGCCAAGTTTGAAATGGAAGGCTCCATCTGGACTATTGCACTTCTTGCTGAATTGTTAAAGAGCTGCCACATTGTAGTATGTGATAGAAAATCATTGTCTTGAAAGTTGTGTCTCTCTTGCTAAGGACAGTAATGTCTGTAGAATTATTCCTAAGAAGCTTACAGGGTAGATTTAGTTGATTTTACTTTATAAGTGTGTCTCAATAAAATAATGTAACATCATTATGGCTATGGACATCATTTTACTAAGAGCATGCTTTTCCTTGGCTTCTACAGAACATCAAGCTGCACTCCTACAGTTAAAGAGAGAATGTAAAGAAGAGGTTGAACAGTTACATGTAAGTATGAGCAAATTATTTGACTGCTGTACATTAAGAGAGCATGGAGAAAATTAAACTGACAAAGAATAGTCTTCCATAAATGGCATGCTGTAGGTTTTAGAGCTGCTTCCATTTTCATATACACTGCAGGTGCTAGAATGTACAAAGTACAAATTAGTGTTTGAGGATAGTGGGATAAGCACCACTTTAAAGTGCTCAGTCTAAACAAGTCCCAAGAGAGCTGATGTGTGGTACATCAATAGGAAAACATATTAGAAATAAACAACCTAGGGAAATGGGCATTTTGAAATCTGAACCTATTCAATTTTTAAGTAGGGGTTTTGATGCATTTTAAATCAGTTTTAAAGATATTATGTACATCTTGAATCGGTGGATTGAGAATTCCACGTTATTTATTTTGCATACTCTTGCAACATTTTAGTATTCATAAAAAGAGTTGTTACATTACTGCACCGCAGCTTGTGTAGAACTAGTTCACTGTATAGAGCACGGTTATTTAGCAAAGACCTGTGAATCTGGACTGGGCCTTCCTTTATTCCTTTTGCCAAGGCTCTGAAATGAACAGATCCATTTCTTATTTTCATTTTGTCATGAGATGTCTCATTGCCTGAGATGGGACCAGAGCTGACTCAAAAGCTTCCATATTGTAATTTTTTTAGTTAGCCAATAAAAGGTGTAATTTTGCTTGACTTCTCATTGCATCCATAATGACTAATATGGTATACAACACCCTACTACTAATTATTTTCATTTTGAAACTACAGACCTCCACATTGTTTTTTCTCTTGTTATGAAACAAACTATAACTACAGTCACATCAATTGTATCTTATAATTATCAAAGATACCCCCTTGATGTTGGGTATTTGTCATTGATCAAAGCATTTGAAAACAAAAATGAAGCAATAGCAGTCATTGGCACTATTATGTCAAAATATGTGGGATGGAGAGTTATCCCCACTACTATATCATTGAAACAAAAATAAATAAATCCATTGAAACAATCAAATATTGTATGTAATTATCGACCTTCTCATAAACATATGTGACTGGTAATGCTTGTACAGTATATGATTAATTAACTGTGACTCTGGATTTAAAGTTGTCTTTGGTTGCTTTTTTACTCTGTTCAGCTTTTACATCATTCCTCTATATTATTATATTTATATTGTACGTTTTGCCTCAAAGTTGAAGTGTGTTTTGGTCTGGATCTTGGATAAACGTTACCTGTACAGATACTCAGAGAAGTAGGACAATGACTTGTTCTAATCTCTTTGTATTTTGGTTTCTTTAAAAAACTTTTCTTTTGTGGGTGCCATGCTTTCTTCCTTTGTAAATGTGGTATGTATAATTTCTTGCATTTATTAGATTAGAATTTGTGAAAATGTAACAGCTGTTGCAAAGTAATGTATGGGTACAGATGTGTTTAACGTGCATTATATTAAACTACTTAGTCAATGTTAGCCATGATACTCATCTGACCCAAATTTCTAAACTTTAAGAGTAATTACGTTGCATTTTTTATTTTTTGGTGTATGATATTTGAGATGCATATTTCCTTCCAACTTATTTAAAAGTGTGCATCCATGATTCATCTGCCTTAATGATAAGGGTGTGTCAGAAATTTCAGCAAGCAAATGAGATATTAGTTGTTGGTGTGGCATTGTATTAGCAATTCCAAAGACACATTGTGAACATGGCTGATTTTTAGTTAACGTTGTATTTTAAAACTTTGTGACTTTTGCATTTTAAGGCTGCTTTCTATAGACATGGAGGCTGTGTTGATGTGCATTTGCGTTTTTCCAGTCCTATATTATCAGTGTTGAAAATAAACACATGCATGGATGTTGCTTAAGATGTTAAACGAAAATGTTAAAGTTATGCATAATGTTTAATTCTTGGTTGGTTTAAAGATAGCTTTGCACACCGAGAGGTGAAATTGCAACAGAGGAATAACTATTGCATCTTTGGTGTTTGGGGCTGCCACAGCTGTTCTTTAAGTGCACTTTGCAAGCACAAATAATGAAAAGACTAAAGGGAACACTGATTTCTCAGAGAATGATCTCTAATCTTGATGTATGTGTTAAATTGGTAGTCTGAGAAATCCTTAATCGTAGAAAGGCTAGATATGACGTTTGTGAAATGAAAGAAATGTGTGATATTTATTATCGGTAGATAGGGATGTAGATGTTTTTAGTTTACTAGGACATTTTACATTAAAGAGAAAGGGATGGTACAAGAGACTTTCAGCCTGAATTTTTTAAACTCATTGACTTCTATAACTTTTAACTTCTTGTATTAATCCATTTGGCTTGCCTTTGGTGGGAAGAAGGACTCACATAGGTAATATTAGCCTTTATTACAATAACAATCTTGACCAAACCAACACAAACAAATGCGTAAATTTTACTTCATTTATTAGGAAAGCCATGGCTATAATTTAGTTATTATTCATCTATACTGGTTTGATATTTCCTTTCTCATGTGCCAGCCAACCATTAGGCATTCTTTCCAAACTAAGAACTAATCATTTCTTTCTCTCATTCATTGCTTGATTTTTTTCATTTGATATACGTTGGTAATCCCTGTAGTGAAATTGTCTCTTCGCATGACCTTTGGTCATAGCATTAATAATTTAAGTCTGTGTTTCAAGAATATTGCACAAATACAAGACTGACCATCACTAATTCAATAAACCTTTATCTTCATATTCAGAAACAAGAGCAGACCCATAAAAGAAGACTAAGCATTATTTATTCATTATTTTGTCCTGTTTGTATTTTAATTAATTAATTCTTTATACAGATGGAAAGCTGTTACTATATGAGTATTGTGACACAATGCTATTTAAATATGTTGTCCTTGTATTAGGATATATTATAAAAGCAAATAATCCATCATTGCACTCATTCACTGAACCATTCACATTTTCAATTTCTGAATCAAACTGCCATTCAATAATATCAATCAGTCAGTTTGTGTTTAATTTATTCTGTCCCACCCCATCCTACCTTAAGCAAGTCAGAGCTTAAATTCTAAAAAAGCAACTCATTCTGGTATGAGCAATCATTCAAGCACCCATTGCTCTTTGTGCTTTGCAAGTTGTTGTGTGGATGGGTTTGTGTTGTGCTGCAGCGAACATTTCAGATTTGCTGAAACTTCTTTGCTTTTAATAAATGTTGTCAAAGTCTTATCAATATTAAACAGTCAGTATCTATCAGTTCTTTGATTTTGTTATGCATAAACTGAGTATCTTTAATATAACATTACATTCTCAAACCTGATTAATCAAATTCAAAGTTGGAGTCAGGAAATAATCCTTGCATCTTTGGGCACAAGGCAGGAATCTACCCTGTATAATGCAGCACCCCATCGTGTGGCCCAAACATAAGCACTCAGAATCAGATTGGGCCAGTTTGGAATTGCACAATTGCAAAGAGAATGTGCAACATTTACATGGATAACAGCTGGACTTTGGAATAGAATTATGGGATGGTGGCACTGTGCTGTCCACTTGAGTATATATAATACATCTAAATAGTCTTTTACATTTGAGGAAAGCCAGGATGGGGTGAAATGTTATAATCACTCCCACCTAGTGTCAATGTTAAACCCCATGTTAACTGTTCTTAAGTGTAAATCCAGCTAATGCTAACAGTTGTCATTTACTTCATGATTCTTTCAGTGGTTATGATAACATTTTGAAACATGCTATTGGATCTTACTATTGACCATTAAAAAATGATGAAAATGCTCCAAAATAATTGAAATGTTCATTGTTTTCAGTTAAGGAGAATTATATCTGTCTTGGTAGGCAATATGCATTACCCGTTTTCTTTTTATTTTTTTCCTTTTTGTATATGTATTACCCAGTTTTTTCAGCACAACTAATGTGGAGCATTATTAAAAACCATATTTTACAAAACAAGTTAGATTATGTCAGTCCTGGCTTTAGACATAGTTTTCACTTGTTAGGTATTCTGCATGGCTGGAAAAAATCCAGATACAGTGATGAGGTGAGATTAATCTGTTATGTCATTTAAATTACAAAGTACAAATAGTTTTTGCATTTGTGAGCCTTTTTGTGGTGACTTTCCATATTCATGTGTGTCACTGAGGTCTGTACCAAGGATGATAAACATTTCCACAGATACCACTTGAAGTTTGTGAATATCTCATGATGTGAAGGATTATTTATGCCAGAAACACTTCATGTGAGAAGAAACAGACTCAGTTATGGCTGCTGTAAATAACATTGCAGTTCTTAAAGGACAACAGCAGAGGTCACTCCACACCACAGGTCTAGCCGAGACTTTATTGCTGCTTTTTAGTAGACCCAATACTAATCAGGTTTGTAGATAGATAGAATTCAGCACATCATAGATCATTCTGTTGATTGTACAGGAAGAGATGCAAAATAGTAACAAATGAATTTGTGAAACAAAGTCTATTTTAACATTATTGCACAACATTACAGGCTTGCATGAGGAAGATATTTTCCTTACACTAAAGCTTGCATTTCCATAAAGGTTTCATGATAGTGCCATTAACATATTGTTTTCAATTTTAGTGACAGTTCGGCATAAAGTTATACATAGTTATACAAAATGAGCATGTCTCATTTTACCAGAGACTTTGATGAACAGTAAAAGCAGAATCAAATTGTTGTGAACTATTGCCCAGTAAGACATTTTCCCAAATGTTCAGTAGATTCGTCTCAGGATAGGTTGCCCACTGCGGCACATCATACTACACAGGAATTTTAAAAAAACACTAATCAACACAAGGCGGACACAGTAGTGCAGTGGTTACCACTGCTGCCTCCCTGCCATAATACTTTGGCATATCTAGGCCTCGTCTTTCTATAATCTTCAGCTTTCTATAATTCACCTCTTCTGTTTAAACTTAACTGGCATCTCTGAGCTTGCCTGCTGTGAATGAGCACATGTAAAGGACTAACCTCCCATCTACATTTCATTTCTGGCTTGAGCCCGATGCTGCTAAAAGTGACAATGGGCAGTTGTGATTGTCTTTTAGAATAAAATGGATTCAGAAAATGAGTAAATGAATGATTACTATAATCCTTAAAATGTTTAGGAAGTAGATTTAGGTCAAATTACCTTGTGAAAATTACTAGTCATGAACCAGTTTGTAATCCTAACATTTTATCAGTTTCTTTCCAACTTGTCTTTGAATGTTTTCCAGCAAGATGTTAATACAAGAGCAATCTCTCAACAGTCTGGACTATTAGACTCATTACATTGTTAAAGGTTAACTACATCATAGTGCTATGCTGATACTATATATTTCAAATTAATTTCATTCATTCATTTCCTCAATTTGCCTATTTCAAAAAGCAAATTTTTGGAGCTTGAGCATATATTGGTTACAGGGTAGGAGCAAACCCTGACTTGTAATACGGCTTCACTGTAAACACACTCATAGAGTTCTCATGAATCAACCTGATCAAGATGTCTTTGGGATGTGGGAGTAACATGAGAGCATCTAAATAAAATTTGCAAAGATACAGGAAAATGTATACTCAATTGTCAAGCCCTTCTCAGCCTGTGAAACACTCGAGAAACTGTATAGATGCATCTTGCATAAGACCCATGGATTACTCGGGCTGTAAAAGTGCCAACAGCATTAGTGCCGAGTTATTCGGACAACGATGTAAGCGTGTCTTGTGTAAGCATCAGATCCAAGCGCTACCGGGGCAATGGTGTAGACACATCTTCTCCTAGCTTCATAATGGCATCTCATAAGAAATGTCTCTCATCAACAGGGATGACAAGGTGAATCTGTCTTCAGGCAGTGAAATTGAAACAGTCAGTGAAATCAAAAGTGATTCTGGTAAATCCGAAAGTGACACTTGCGTCACTCACACATGTGCAGGTGCTATGTATATTATTATTGTTATGCATCATTATTATTATTTGTATCATTATTATATGTTCTACACTTCTGACTTTGCACTTTTAGTGTTTTGCACGTTTTAGTACAAAGATGAGATTTAATCAAAATTACATTTTCAAGCTAAAAAAGCAATGCTTTTTTTACGTGTTTTTCTGAGAAAAACTGTAACACTAAGGAGGTTAATTGTAACATGAGTTGTGTGTATGTGTTTCATTGCTGAAATGTGTTTAGTGGGAATGGGACATGTTCTGTGTAGGTTAAATGAGCTTTTGCAAAGGTTTGCCATGCAGTTTCTTTCCAGTTGTTCTTACACTTATGTGTGACTGGAATCTGCACACTTTGAGTCTTTTCAGAGCAGGAGTAAATAAATGAAGACTTGCCTTTTCCTTACAGTTCTGATCATTGATTATTGACAGAAGCACATTTTATTTAATAGTCCTGCTCCAGATGTTTAGATGTTCCATTTCTATATTAGTTTAAAAGGTTA
The DNA here is from genome assembly GCA_026402145.1 of Polypterus bichir lapradei. Taxonomy (NCBI): domain Eukaryota; kingdom Metazoa; phylum Chordata; class Cladistia; order Polypteriformes; family Polypteridae; genus Polypterus; species Polypterus bichir. Next base: position 8,833,750 of record JANRMT010062799.1, on the reverse strand, counting down.
TTTAGCTTGGTAAATGTACTGTCATTAACAGTTGTTATGTTAAGAGCCATATTACCTAATCATAAAAAAGACACCATAGAATTATTTAAAAATATGAATGGAATAAGTAAACTTGACGCCTGACATAATTTGAGAGTCTGTTTAGAGCAGTGCTAATGCAGAATAAATATAACAGATAAAAAGATGATTTTAAAAGAGGGAAGAGATGAATTCACAATTATGAACAAGAAAATAAAATATGTTGGTAAAGAGTTTCCAAGGCATAAACATCAATGAACAGGTGCTTCAAAATGTGCTTCAGCATGAAAAATAGTAGGAGAAATGTCTATGCAACACATGGTAGATCATCAATATACAGTATGTAGTGATTGTACAATTCTTGAAAAATGCAGAAGGAACACCATGACTGATAGAAACATAATATAGAAAACCAGGTATGAATGCTGGGAAATTTGTCAAATGCAGAGAATGAATAGGTTTATTGGGTTTGTTACTAAACAGGTTTAACTGTAGATTCTTGAAGTAGAAAGTTGGGAAAGCCTTGAAGAAGACAGAAGTGAGGCCAACTGGAGTAATGTTGGAAATGATGGAGGCAGCTAAAACTCCTGAAACTGATTGTGATTGTAAAATAAATGAGAAATTTAGCAAATCCATAAAAGAAGTGCCTTGTACTTATTTCAATGTTAAAATCAAATAAACATTAGCCTTACTAAGCCCAGTGGTGGGCTGGCGCCCTGCCCAGGGTTTGTTTCCTGCCTTGCGCCCTGTGTTGACTGGGTTTGGCTCCAGCTGACCCCCGTGACCCTGTAGTTAGGATATAGCAGGTTGGATACTGGATGGATGAATGGATAGCCTTACTAAGTAACAACTCTTTTTTAAAGTTACAGGTGAAGGTAATCAACCCACTGAAATGTTCAAAGTACATTGCTATTCATGTTATTGATGAAGATGTGGCCTCATGTATGCTTTTGACCTTGTCCTGATGATGGACATGCCTCTTGTACTGAGATATATTATTTCTTCTGTTGTGTAGCCGAACTACTTACTTCAGACATAAAGGAAACTTTTCATTATTCAGACTGAAGAGATTTGGCTACCAAAGTAATTTCAGTAGGAACAACACCTTATCTTAGGAATTTACTACATAATTGCCTGTATAAAGACGTCAACAGGTTTCGGTTATAGTGCCGTCAGTTAATTGGGTATGTCAGAAGTGCTATGTAACTAAATACTTTTCTGTATAAAGTATTTGTATTTGTTTAGCTAGGGATAAATACTATTTGTTTAACCAGGGATAAGTATTATTAGTTCAGTTGAGCTTCTTACTGTTGAATACAGTAGTCCAGGGTGATGTTGGTGTGAAAGAGACTGCTGTATACCTCTGTATTAAAGCTGTATTCAGTAACATTACAAATTTGATTTGTTTAAAGCTGAAACTGCTAAAAAGTTTGACTCTAAATTAGCATCAAAGACTAGCTGCCTCAATATATAGTGGATTTGAATAAATGTCAACCAACATAAAACAACAAAAGGTACTACTTTTACTCATTTGAAGCACCGTCCTGTTCTCTTCCTTTCACATTCTGAAAAACAGCATCTTCATCAGCTATAGAAAAATCGCACATCATTCTGTTCAGTCATGGCTTGGCTCCACTGCTTAATTTGCAGGCAGCATTTGTCAAAATTCCCATTCAAAATTTGTGAGAATTTTTTTGTACAATGTCAATTTCAATCACATCGGTCAAGGCATTTTTGAGATTTTTGGTTATTTTTTTTTTCAATTGTTGGGTGTTTTTTTTTACCCCTAAATATTGATATATTGAAATGTCCTGCTGGATTAGATGTACTATCCTGACAAATTTCAGCCTTTTAATTAAACAGGAAATAGTGTTTTTGTTGATGAGTTAGTGAGTAAGTGAACTTTGTATTTTACATACAGTATATAAAGAGTCCGTACAAATCTGTGTACAAAGTTTAAAAATGTGTGGTCAAATTTTAACAGCATCACAATATCCATAAAAAGTTTTGCTGATATTAATTCAAGTAAACCAGTGAAAAGAGACTTACAGCTCAATGGTTTTCATGAATACGTTTTACAAGATCAGCTGTCTGAAAAATACTTTTGGGAGCATTAATATATTTGAATTACAGGGGTGGGGATCGATCTGTTCTTAATTTTTCTCTTTGTAAAAACTTGATTGCTTTGTATGGATTGTAATAAAATTAATAAAAAATAAATAAAAAAAAAAAAAAAATGAATTACAAAGCAATTTCAATAGCATAAGCCAAAATAAATGTTTTAAAACATGTCCATTTCTCTAGTCACAAAGCAGTATGGGAGTAAGTCACCATTTTGAGAATTTTATTATTTCTTAGTTGCATCGGATTACTGCACATTATTTTGAGAAACAAAATTAATACATGAAGAAAACAGTAGTAGTGGAGCAATTATGGCACATGACTGCTGTTGCTCAACAGCCAAAATCAAACCAAAACAAGGTGATAGTGGTTGTCATGGACTTTTTAATCAACTTTTATCATCTCACTTTTACATTGGACAGTGGCATATGTGCTGTTAATCAGAGAAACTGGGAGAAATGATACCCAGTGATTCATTAGGATCTGAACATATCCTGGACAGTACATTATCATTAGCGTCAGCTTCAATGTAGGGGGCAACCCTGTACATTTTGGTAGTGTAACTTCTGAACCAATAAAGAGTAATGTAATCGTCACTGCATTGATTTGAGAGGACACTGGAAGAGACAGAGATGAACTTGCAAAGTTTACACAGACTGTGATCAGGCCATGATTTGAACCCAGGATGCCACATTTGTAATGCTCTAGCAGTTCATTATTTTAGTTATATTGTTACTGTATGTATTGCTACAACTCTTGATATTTTTAATCATGCGTCCATTATATAACATTATTATTTCAGTCCTCCATAGCCCATTGGTCTGCCTTGCTGTAGTTTACTTCATTTTTTTTTGTTAAGAGCATTAAACCATTGTGACAGTAGAATTTAAAATGTATTAGTTATCTGTTTTCTGTAAATAAATACTGTATATCTTGCATTAATATACATACACATAGTGCAGGGAATTTTGTAGTTTACTCCCACTATATTTGTAAAGCTTTGCAGTGTCTGAACCTGTCTTTGAAAAAAAGCACTAATTGCGATAATGTATTTAAAAAAGAAATACTGACATTTGAAGAACAAAATCACAGGCAGTTGTTCACATCTTTAACTGCTAATATATGACACAGCCGAGTGGAGTTAGTTTTGTGAATCACACATTAAAATTCACCGCCAATTTTATTGTCTTTAATTCTCAGTCTGGAAATAATTAGAGGTGCCGATGAGCTTGTCATGAAGTATCAGTAAGTCTCCAATTTCCTGATATTAAACAAAAAAAACAGACAGATGCTTGTGGGCAAAGATCTGTTAGTGTTTTAAAGGTAAATGCAGGATGTCAAAGCATTGGCAGCTAAAGTTTGGAACAGCTGTTTGGCAAATCACAAACTTGACATTTTTTCTATTTCTCTGTAATCTTTCCATTTTAGCACTAACTGTAAATAATGCAGTGGGGTGAACTGGTTTATTATGCTTGGACTCCATTTACTGGAAATGCATGAACAGGTCATGTGCAGCAAATGTCAGCATTAGACATACTTTAATTCATTGTTGACTTAATGAATGGCCTCATTTACCTTTTTTCCAATAAACACACTTATATGCATGTAGAACTGGGCTCAAGGTAGGAAACCAATCCAGGACAAGGTTTTTGGTTATTATCAGGTTATTGTCCATTAACAGACACATACCCACATGTACCCAGTTAACCTAACTTATATGTCTTTGGAGATAGGGGCCCCCAAGTGCCCAGTAAAAACCTATGTAGACATGGGATGAACATAGAAACACACACATAACAATTAGGCCTGGAATTCAAACCATGTGCGTTGGTGCTGTGGGACACCAATTATAACTACTTCCTTAACAAACCACCCTATATTGTGTGTGTGTAATTATATATAGAGTCATGTGAAAAGATAAGTACACCTCATGGAAACTGTTCACTTTTTCAACATATTTGAACAGGCAAATATTAGATCTTCATGCAAACAGTGTCTATAGGTAAAGGTGACATACTTGAAGAAATGACACATCAGAGTGACATGGTGTAGTCACTCTTATGTTCTAAATTAACGAAAATGCACGTTTCTCACATAGAAAACCTAAGTACACCACTACATTTATCACCACTTTAAATCCATTAAATTAGAATCAGGTATTCTGTGTTAGGCGCAAATTATTAGAAGCTCCTCATGGAGTAAGTAGGTGGAACCAAAGACTTCTAAGGTCTGGTGTTCTCTTTGCTATTGATGTGTGTGCTGTCATCATGCCAAGATCTAAATAGCTCTCTAACACCCTCAGAAAGAGTATTGTGGATGCCTATGAGTCTGGCAAAGAATGTAAAGAAATCGCCACCTTACAGTATTTGAAATCAATCACATTTATTTGACCTGTACATGAAGGGCACCAGGAAAAAGCCTTTGCTGTTCAAAAAGAACATTAAAACAAGACTACAGTTTGCCATTGAACATACAGGTAAAGACCAGGGGCCTCATGTATAAACGGTACGTACGCACAAAAATGTTGCTTAAGCCCATTTCCATGCTCACATCGTGATGTATAAAACCTAAACCTGGCGTAAAGCCATGCACATTTTCATGCAAGTACTCCGCTCAGTTTTGCCAACTGCCGTCAAACAGTGTCAAAGCAGTGCTTTTGTTCCAGTGTGTTTTCCCTTTCTTTTTTAGATCCATATCCCTGACGCGGCATTATCAAATACACTGAAATTAACTGCATATTGTTTATTAGTTTAAGGCATCTGATTGTAATTACCCTGTAACAATATAATGGTCCACGGAATGGCCAAACTATTCCAAATACCATAGCTGCTTTAGCATTGTTTCTCTCAATCTGAGTGTGGAATCACAGCTCCACAGCAGCTGATCTGAAAGAGAATTATCGGTATACAGCATGAAGCACACGTTGGCTGCCTCAGCCATTCTGTCTATTGAACTGCTCTCAAATAGCAAACGTTTCAGAGCCTTTCCTGTACAGACCTCACGGTTCAGAAACAGTTTCATCCCAAGAACTATAAACGCACTCAATCAGTCCATCAAGTACTTCTTGTAGAACTGTTTGTACTTATTAGTACAATCATCTCACTGTAAACTTATAATATTGCACAACCTGAGCCACTTTATAAAGAGCGTATTTACATATGGTAACAATATCATTTTTAAAATGAAATACAGCAAAATATGTTTATTATATTATACAGATACAATGTTAACATCATTTAAATAATCTATATTGTTAATAATTAAACATGTGAGGACACGGTGACTCAGCGCTAGAGATTGTTTCTGCCTCGCGCTGTATGCTTGCTGGGACTGGCATGACCCTGGATGGATAGATGGATGGAATAATTAAACATGTACTATGAAGATATTTTAATGTTCCTTAAAAGTTTTGAAGAATCAGCGTTCTAAGCTTACAGATGGCTTAACATCTATTACAGAGCTGATTGTGTGGTGATTGGTTACTTGGAGAAAGAAAAGGAAGGACAGGAATTGGGGGTTAGTATGTTTGAAAGAGACAGTACTGCTGCAATAAATTATTCACAGAAGGTCGTGCACAGCGCAGCAAGCATCATGCGGGAAACAGGAACAACCTCTGGACAGGGCGCCAGCTCGTCACTATCACTGAAAATGATATCAAATATACATCTCAGTATTTTAATTATTCAGAGAGCTGTAATATCATGAATGTAATGGATTCTGTGTCCTGTCGGAAGAAGAGAAAGCCTGTTTAAGAAGCACGTAGTGATTCACACACACAGAGCGCATAAAAGAACACATACAAAACAAAGCATTTAACGTGCTACTTTAGTTATGATGGTATTTGAGAAACTAGTAAATTAAATGATTTAAAGTTGAAGTTTATGATGTTCTACTTTAATGACAAAATAAACTACGTAATTAGAGTGGAAATTTCGAGATTAAAGTTCACATTTTGAACATGCCTGTTTTCTTTTCTTTTCTCTGTACCCTAATAAGCTTTCAAATAACACTCAGCCGGTGGGCTACAACTCACCTTTTCACTGTGACTTTGATATCTGCCAACTTCTTTTTTATTTCGGGCACTGTGTGACTTCGTGAACTTGAGCTTTCGAGTTTCTCCGATACTCTATGTCACTCGATCAACTTCCTTTTGTTGTTTAGACAACTGTTAAAACCAGCAAATAGTACATTTTGTCTTTCCTCCACTTGGTATTTGTTGAAATTCTTCTGTTTTCCCCTGTGCTTTTGCCATTGCCTTTTCACAGAACGCTGAGCTTAAGGGCTATTTATATAGATTTTCATATTCAAAGAGGTGTAATTCTGGGAGGAGTTTGGGTGGGGCAGCAGGCGAGTGCACATGCGTTACTTTTCACGCTGACCGGGATTTATGTAGCAGAAGAACGTGGAAGTTGGTGAACGCACAGATTTATGCATCTGGATTTTTTTTGGGCGTACGCATATTTACGCTTTTGTCCGTACGCCATGTTTTAGTGTGAATTTTATTCTATTCTATTTGTGTCTTCTAAAGAGGGCAGCGCCAGCTTCTGAGGCCAAGAATGTAGTTACTTTTTGTGTTGAAAAGTTGATTGAAAATACAAATTTTCCTTTATCTTTCCTTTATCCTTTCCTTTATCTTTATCTTTCATATATCTTTATCTTTATTTAGGCATTGTTTGTATGAAGATCGTATGTTTGCCTGTTCAAATATGCTGAAAAAGTAAGCAGTTTTTTTGGGGATTACTTATTTTTTCATATGATGTCTGCACATACACATGCATACTATGTATATACTCTTTATCTTTATAATATATAATAATTTCTGATTTCTGGCAAACATCCCGTAGTTCAGAGTCAGATTGTAAATAACCTTACTGCATGAAGCCTTTGACGTCAGCTGGGCACATTAAATACTGTACTATTTTCCATGGGCCTCTGTGATTACCCCTTTAGATAAAGCAATTTTAATCTGTTGGAGAAAAAAAAAAAAAAAACAGTCACTTACTATTTTTTTTAATTAATGTTGAAGTCTGGTCAGAATGGCCAAAACCACCCTCCACAAAGATGTATTCCAAGAAACTGGTCAGATTATTAGGAGATGACTGAAAGACATGCTGTTTTTGTTTTTTTATTTGTGATGTTTCACTATTTGTGAGGACATTTTCCAGACCTTTGTGCTGCATTCACAGAGATAAAACACTTACACTATGAGGCCACTATTACAAAATGTTTTTTAGCTCCCCAGAAACATGTTTCACTTTACCAGAATAATATTTCTTGGTCTGCGGCTATACTGATTGCCCTGATCCTAACTGTACCACTTTAATTGTTTGGTTTGATCTCCCTGCCTCTTTTTTTCCTGTTTCTTTGCCAATTTTTTCTCATTACAAGAAAATCTGCATAACTTTTTGTGCTGTCTCAATGACATTTTTCAGTTCACAGTATGTGATGATTATTTTTTCATTCCTGTTCATTTTTAACATGAAATGTCATTGAATAATCCACTAACTTGAACACGAGGTGCTCTGGTCAAGTAGAGCAAGGAGAGATTGAATTTCAACATAGACAATCATCCTGTCATACTTTAGATTCTTTTGGAAAGAGCAGTACTGTGCTACATACCATCTCTGTTTAGTTAGAAGCAGCCTTAAGATGGCTTGAATTCCAGCCTATCTTTTTATATTGAAAATTGAATTGTCAGTTGCTGAGCTGAACACCTGTTCTGTGGCTTTCCAGTCAGCAGCGTCTTAAGTGGATGCTTTGTAGGAAGCATCTTTAATGGGTGCTCTTTTGAAGCTATCTTTAAGCTGTGGTGCAGTGAAAGTGTCTTTAGTGGCATAGAAGGTTTATTTTGTAAAAATGTATTAGGTGACTGTTCCATCATAAGTGCAATTGGTGGTTTCTTCATCACTAGTGCTGTTTGGGGGTTCCTTAAGAAGTGTGTTCAGAGCCTATTTTTTATTCCTCTAGCGCATGTAGTTTCATGGATCATCCCTCACAATTTTATGTTTTTTGGTTAAAAAAAAAGAGTTTTTTGGAAGCTTCATAGTAGAAAGAGCAGTATTCCCGCTCCTTGGGAACACATACATTCAGCTTCAGTAGGTTACCACTGCAGCCAGAAGGGTGTGCTCATGAGCATTCTCCAAATCATAAAAGTAATAAAATAAGCAAAGCTGGGCTTGCTCAACTTATTGTTATGGTTTTATCATGACTCTGCTCTCGTCTCTGTTTTATGTTATTATGTTAATGTTTTCTTATTTTTTGTTGATTATTTTTGGTTGCACTGCATTAATAATGTTTTTTCTTTGTTGTTTTATGATGTCTTACAAGTTTTAGGGTATGTTACTATGGTGCATGTCAGTTCTTTAAATTATCTTCCTTGTTCTTTTTGTGTTGAACTGATAGGGGAAGGCCCCTTCTGATGGCGTAACTGGAGAACCACACCCATTGCTATTTAGGAACCAATATTCCAAATAATGGCTGTTAACTTTCTGTTTTGGCTGTTGTTTGGATATTGGATTTCAGTTATTGCAGGTGCTTTTTCTGATTTTCTCTGGTTTATAGACTTAAGGTTTGTTTTTGAATTTGATTTCTTGAGCACAGACGGGGTTTGTTTGAAATTATTTTTGACTTTTTAAGTATAACTTACTTATTTCTGTGACATTACTTTTGTTCCTATTTTTTTAATTCTTGCTAATACATTTACAAATATAAAAGGGACACTTTATTGTAAAATAGTATGTTCATGTTTTATCTTCTGTCTCTCTCTGTCTGAGGTTTTTAAAGGCTTTACCCCTTTTTCTTGGGTGTTTTTTGCGGCTTTCTCTTTGAATTTGGGGTTAAGGCTCGATTTTTAGTTATACCTCATTGACCTTTTTGCAGGTAGCCTACTTTTCGAGTTTGTGGAGCCAGGGCAAAATCATAACATGCGTCATGTAAGATGTCCACTGCACTTACACACCTCTAACACACATTATCCTTCCTCAGTCATGCTTTCTGTACCTTTCTTATGGTGGCCCTAGCTTTTCTTTCCACCCATTAATTGAGTGCAAGCTAAGGCTTTCTTGCCAACTCCATGCTCAATCGCCACATTGCTAGAAAGATGTTTTAAACTAAAAATTGATTCCCAGAGATTACCTCCAAAGTCAGGAATGGCATTAGAAACTGAACTCCTAGACCTCTCATTGAGTGGCACTAGTTGTTCCTGCAATCCTGAGCCCTAATTTTCCCTTCCGTTACCAAGATACGCTCAGGTATCATATCAATTGTAATGGGACACTGGAACACCCACTACCAGCTTTGGAGACTGTTACTCCACCTGCTGTCATCCCTAAGTTTCCTATCTGAATATATCCAATCAAAGTAATTATCCTGCATCTATCACATGAGAGCATAGAGCCCCTGTCGGTGGTGGTCCAGTGACATTGGCAATCTTGCTAATTTATTAAGGCACCTTATGGCTAGGCATTATGGGAAAAACCTTACAATCATATCTATGTTCTCATCATTGAGTTTTCCTTTCTCTACAAAAATACATGATTAACCTCTATACTTATTATGTGATTAGCCCATATTTTAATTGCCCAGTTTTTCTCTACTTTGGTTTGCATAACCATGCTGTAAAACCTTTCTTGACTGCTATACACATGCAGTGGTTTTTTGGCTTTACCTATGTGAAGTGGCACAGTTGGCTCTGCTACAAGACATGCTGGTGGCTCTTTCAGCAGCCAGTGTTGACATTAGCAATTTTTAATAATCACATCTTATTCTACAGTAGATTATGTATGACAGTCAAAGAATGTAGTCGCAAAGAACAAAAACAATCTGGCAACATGCCCAACAGAATTTCTGGCAACTGCTGTTTTGATTTAGACTCTCTTGGTGACAAACAGTATGAATGCTATCCTTTTCTTTTTTTTTAAGAATGCAAATACAAAGTTTGTGGCTTTACTCTTTTTCCATTTAAAATTTAACAAAACCGCAATGCAAAATTCTTTCCCATTTGCATACTCAGTGAAGACTGTAATGTCTGTGCTGTACAATGAGAAAGAACAAAGGTTCGTAAAGAAATGAATGAACTGTTTTCATGCAATTTGGCAGGGAGAGTTTTATTCAGCAGTTTTTGGGACAGCCAATGATTGTGGGTGATGTCTCACTTTGTCTCTTTGCCACTGTTTACTTTAGTTTTGTTTTGTTTTCAATTTTTTTCTTTATCTGATTGCTTTGCTCTTTGAAATCAATTTCCAATGAGATGAGATAATGCATTACAACAATATTTCTGACACTTCTCAAAAATACACCCATCAGATCCTTGTGAAGGGATGGGCTGCAGTTTAAAGTGAAATACATAATTTCACACAGGTAACATAGTTTCTTCCTGATTCAATGCACAACATAGTTCTTGGTCAAACTGATTGCACTTGGCTAACAGAGGGCTCTGGCTGTTTTCACGCAGCATGGGCCATTCTTGGTTATTCTAATGCTGTTGACTTCTCCACATTTTTGCATGCTCACTGTCTTAATGCAAGAGGGGCAAGGGTTGACCAAAGTTGTCATCAGCTTAACCCACATCATGTAGACAATCATGCTAAAATGTTCCCCTCACATTTGGAATTATTGTATGATAAATAAACAGCATCTAAGAGAAGGTACTGCATCATGTTTAGGCTGTAATGAATTACATATTTTTGAAAAGAGAATCATGCTTTTAGGGCAGGGGTGTTGACCTCTTGGCCTGGAGGGCCACTGTGGCTGCAGGTTTTCATTCTAACTCTTTTCCTAATCAGTGACCAATTTTCACTGCTAATTAACTTATTTTCCCTTCATTTTAATATCCCTGGTTTTAATCCCTTGATTCTTTTCTTCATTGAATGATCGCCAAACAGAAATGAGACATGAAACAAGCGAACATATGATCAGCTAAATTCAGGCTTTAAACTCTAACCAATTTCACTCCAACCACTTTCTTAATGAGAAGCTGATTCTGTCTGTTAATTAATCCCATTATTTAATTCCATGGCTTGTTGCTGCTCTCATTCTTCCACAGCAGGCATTTTCCAAAACTGTTGATTTTTTGTTTCTACTTTCTTTTATACAAATTATAGGGAAAGTATTGCAATCGTCCAAAGATTTGATGTTGAGATTTTGATAAATCTCGGATGTTTTAGACCTCCCTGACTTTCTTGTATACGAAGTATAGGGAAAGTATTGGAATCCTCCAAAAATTCCTTTTCGGGATTTTTATAAAACTTGACGTTTTAGACCTCCCTGAGTCTGAAAATGCCATTATTGAAATTATGTCTGTGTGTTTGTCTGTGTTTATTGTGGCAGGCGGCTGGGGTCTATGTATACTATATTCAGGGGGAGTAGCCCTGGACACTGCAATACCTCCCTCTGGACACTAGATGGCTGCCCCCCTGGGTTGGAGCGGTGCCTCGGTTTCCCACAGGGCTCCATGGGAATTGGAGTTGGGTATAGCCCTGTTGGGTCCCGCTGGTACTGCCAGGAGGTGCTGCGTTTGGGACTCCTGAGCCCGTGTGGGCAGCAGGTTCATCACACCCGGAAGTGCTGCCAGAACACGGTGATCAAGCACCTGGAGCACTTCCAGGTGAATTATAAGAGGAGCCAGCGACCACCACTCAGGGGTCAGAATTGGGAGGAAGAGGATGAGGTTGCCAGGGAGGAGTGGTGGTAAAAGAAGTGTGTGTTGACTTGTGGTGATTTACTGTCAGTGCTTTGGGACTGTGTATTGCCTGTGGGGTTCACGGGGAAGATGTGCCACACAGGTGAAAAAAAGTAAATAGTGCCTCCCGTGTCCAATCTGTGTCGGGTCGGGCGCTATATAGCACTCTTCTTACAGTATGTAAACATGATAACTTAAGTACGCTTTCACTTAGGTCAACCAAATTTTGCATACAAGTATTAGGTAAAAAACATAGATTTCTGTCAACATTTGGACTATTTCCATTAACCAGAAGTGGTGCTTAAACTTTTATTCTTGCAGCTGCAGAGTCCAATTTATTCAACTTTTATAATAATTGTTCAATATATTATTAATTTGATTTGATTTGTTGTATTCTTTACTGTACATAATATAAAACAATAATCATCGCAGTTTACTCCTCAAATATCCATCCCCCATATCTTGAGTATACGAAAAAATCTAGGGGAGACCACTCCCAATTTTTTCTAAGAACACCGTTGAAATGTTTTGGTGACCTGAGAGATCAACCTTACTGAGACCTTCACCTTTCTTTATTTTCAGATATTGTGTGATGGCACAGGTGAGCTGGTCATGTGGCAGCTTGTTTTGTGCATCACTATTATTTGGTTGCTGATTAAGGAAAAATAAACAACAAAAGAGCCTGAGTCAAGTTAATTAAAATTTAGGCAAAAGAAGTTAATTAGCAGCAAAAACTGGTCACTAATTAAGAAGATGTTTAGAATGAAAACCTTCAGCCACTGTGGCCCTCCAGGACTGGAGTTCGTGATGGTCACACTTCTTTGGTTCAGTCACTCTGCTCTGGAAATGCTCTTGTTACATCTAGGATTTCTTTCTTTCTTTCTTTCTTTCTTACTAATGCGATAACCCTCTGAGATTGAATTAATTTGGTAGCCTTTAAAAATAAGCTTTGAACTCAGTTTGTAATAAACATTGTAAATGATTCTGCTAAAAGCTGTGTGTTGGTGACCCGGCGGTATGCCATTTCATTTGCAGGAATGACTAAGCAAGAGAGTTGTATCAGCACAGTGCCAGCAGCCACCTCTCAACATTCACTGTTAAATTGTGTAACTTGTTTTTTGCAAACTTGGTCTCTTGAGTTTTTAACTAATTTTAGCTGGCTTGTTCAACAAGTATTGGCAGAACCAGATAGTGGGTCTGTGCTGGCAGCATTGAAAGTATGGGAGAAATGGACAGTCACAAGAATTGCATCAACTGAGGCATCACCCCTACGGTTGTTCTGTTTTTTTTGTTTTGTTTTAACTACAGAGGCAGCCAAATGTTTAGATGTACAATGTTTTTGTCATATGTAGGCAGCTTTGAGCATAAGCTATGAACCAGCCATGGATGGGAACACAAATCCTTTGCCACTCGCATATTACTCATAACTAGCCTTCTGTCTCTGCCGTCCCCATAGTTAGAGCATAATTTTGGTCCATAGCTATCAGGGTTGTACTATTATGTTCAATGGTCAGAATCCTTTCAGTAAAGTTGTATATTTTCATTATTTTTCAACCGTGAAATTTCCAGTTTATCAGATGAATAAATATGTGTTGCCTAACAGATAGGCAATAATTTATCATTCTTCAAGTCTGTAGAGGCTTGTAGTCTAAAACCAGGTAAAATAAGTCCTAAGAATAACCTGACAAATATCACCTCATGGTGTCAGTTATCCTTTTTCATTGAAGAAGACACATACATCCAGATCATTTGAATGAATCAGCCATTGAAAAGGAGATCCACAGAATAAATCACCCACAAGTGCTCCTAATGAAAAAATAAGTAAATAATTGTATTGAACTTATGATTTATAAGTTGCATTTGTGAAAAGAATTTAATCAATAAACATAACAATTTGACCTAAAATGGAATATTGTGCTAAACCAAATGACCATTAACAGGACTAGTTAGGCTAAGGTTGTCCTCAGACACCAGTAGCAGTAAAGCTTCTTTATTCCCTCATAAAATTTGAGAACTTTGACTTGGCAGCACTGGGTGCTCAGAAATTAAATTCTGATTCTGTGTTGGGGAGCTAGCAATACTCTGAAGTCCAGCTACCCTCTCCAGAGTAGTCAGTCGGTCATTCTTTTTTTTATGTCGCTTTGTAGGGGATAGCAAGGGAACAACACTTCTCCAAAAATGGCAAAGACCAAATTCGTCCATTCTTTACTAGTATTATGACCTTGGCTGATAATCTCTTCATCTTGCCCAAATGAGAAAGAAAGCTGCAAACAGATGACCGTTTTGACTTCAGTTGAGCTAGTAACAGTAACAGTTATAACAGTTGTGCTTATAACAGTAAACTCTCATTAACAAGAAATAAAAATTAACAGATGGTTTGAAAATGATGAAAGAATGTAATGCCATTTGGTGCCCAGTAGGTGTCTTTTGATAATGGTGTTCTTGCCCAAAAAGGGCAGTGCCAAAGCATCTGCTCAACAAGCATGACATCATTATTTGTAACATATGAAAGTGCAGGAAAAGTGACCCACATGGACAGCAATGCAGAGTGAAAGCAGTTTACAGCTGAAAATGCTTTCTTATGTTCTTGGTTTGGGGTAAATTGCCTTTGTATTTTATGCTGCTATTTCTAGTGAATTGGAACAATATATTAAAAAAATGTAAGCATATGGAGTGGTACTGTTTTTTCAAATTAACGACTGTATTTTCTGCCATACTTCTTAGAGTAAATTTAAATGCTAAGCACCCTGGAATTGTCATGTATCCCCGTTTCTGATTCACTGACTCAAGAAAAAAAAAATACACTCATACAGATTAGATGACATTTACTGTCTTGATGGAGGACACCAATAACTGTTTCTATTTTATGTATTGTCCTGAAGCAATATCACAGAAGGGGAACATTGGGGGGAAGAAAAAGCTGGGTGCTGCCAGCATCACTTAAAATCAGTGCACAGAACTGAGAGCTCAAATAAGAGGCCACAAGGTGACAATTCCCAGCCTTGCAAAGATGTTCCAGTGAGCGATGTGTGTACAAGAACTAAGCAAGTAGTTTTGTGAATGGTCCCCAGATGTTGTTTGTTTTGCTGCTACATGAAACTGCATCATTTCTGTCTTTTATTGGTATGTACTGTAGACCATTCAAACATGATTGTGTCTTATTTAAAGAAAACCTTTTTTTTCTCTTACATCTTTTTTTCCAGTGAATGCATCATAGTGGAATGTGATTTGCTTGCAGAAAACACTTTGTAACCATACCAACTGTGAAACGTTCATTATAAAATATTGAATTTATCCACCCTTGTTCTTAACCTGCCTAATCCATATTTTTTAATCATTAGGGCATGGTCAGACATTCACGTAGAGTCAAAAACCAGCTTAACCTGGATATTTTTAGGAGGTTTAGGAAGTGGGAGGAAAAGTGTACTTTGCAAAAAGGAAGCCACACAGATGTGTAAAGAACTTGGAAACTCCTATCAAACAGTGATCATTCCCCAAATTTATCAAATATCTCAGAGTAGTTAAACAGTCCTAACTGGCTCAAAAATTTTGGAGGAGTAATAGCATTTTCTTAATTTAGATAACTACTCCTAACTTCACCAGGATTTAGGTGAGCTGCTAAAAGATGGCATTCAGTTAGAGATCAACACCCACATTCTGAGAAAGGCTGAATGTTCTGGAAACATAACAATGAACTTGTAAAAAGATATCGATTTGACAAAGATGGAATAATATACATAACAAATCTTGTTTGTCATGTGATTGATCCATCTATGCAGAGAAGCCATACATTGTCAGCTAAAATGAAAGCAGTGTTAATGTTACATGTTTTGGCCACAGGGTAAATGCAGCTTTGTAATAGCAATGATTTAGGTATATCATGACCACTTATTTCTCGAATTTTGCACCAAACTTTGAACGCCCTTAAAATGCATGAAATAATACTCAGATTTATACATTTCTCCACCTCTCCACATGAGTTAATGGTATATCAAGCTGCTTTCTGACACATTGTTGGTTTTCCTGGAGTTGTTGGTGTGATTGATGGCAATCACATAAAGACCCTTGCCCCAAGTAGTGATGCGCATGTATATGTGAATTGTAAGCAGTATCACAGTATTAACACACAGGTTGTTATGGATGCAAACTGCATTGTAATGACTGTTGAAACAGAAAAACTGAGGCACACACCAAATGACATTTAAGCCTGACAACAGGTGTATTTGTTTATCAATGAATGATCCACAGCTGTACTTTCAGAAGTATCACCTTCCTGCTGTTATATTTACTGAAACTGGCCATGGCTATTCTGGTAGAGTTTCTGAAGTTGAGTTCAGTCTTGTTTCTGATCATCTTCCAGAGTCATGTGCTATGCCTCATTTTGCAGTCCCCTCTTATCTTCTGCGAGGTTTCATTTTTCCAATGACCTAGGAGTCTCTGTCTTTTTTCCTTCCTGTGAACCTTCTTGGACTTATAAAGTGTAATGTAAATGTTCAAGGGGTTTGTGTAAAGCAGATCTCAATATATCTGTGTGACATTTTTCTGTCAATCACTCAACCAGCCCCATCTATCTATATATGCTTGCCATTACAGTAATATTCTTAATGTTGTTGCAAAGTGGCAACAGTGTACAGTTTAGAGCAATATCCAGCTTTATTATGTGTTCCTCTTTCTTCCTGTTCTTCTACTACTTTCATTATTATTATTATCTTTGTGGTAGGGCCTTAGCATTAGTATCTGAAAACAAGAAAACACAATTTTTGTAGCTCAGAATGACATAAAATCGTGACATCATTCATTCTCAAACAAAACCCCTACTTCTTGCTGGGATTGTGTGAAAGATACTTCATAGCTACTTTTCATGTCCTATTCTAGAGTGAAACAAATTCTTATCCTAGTCAGACTTTTAGTGCAATTCCTAGGAGAATTCTGAGATGGGCACATATCAGGATTTAATCCCAGTCACCTGGAGGTGTTGAGGCAGCCATACCATTGACCTGCCCAAATTGATCGTAATTCAATTCAATTTATAGTTATGTTATGTATTATGTTGCACTGTAAAAATATTGTGAAAAATATTGTAAGTCCCTGTCTTACACACCAGAACACTAGGCTGAGTCTCAGTACTTTAGCAAAACCAGCTTTATCCAGCTTGAAACAGGAACAGCAAAATTATTTATTGTAGCGGGATCTACCACACTCCTATACACAGACACACCAATCAGGCAGAGTCGTGGCCAGGTTAGTGGCCAAATAATACTATTCCCTGCATTTATAATGTTCCTCACATCACCCATCAACTATGGCGCTTACAGCACAACTGTGGTCGGCTGAGCTACTGAAGCGATGGGAGCCGGCGGTTGCCCTTACAATGGATAAGCTGTCTTCCGCAGACGCAGTGATTGTGCTTCGGGATGCTCTCTGGCATGTCGCCCCATTGGAGGGAGTCCCAAAAGAGTTTAGAAACCTTACAATATAGAAATATGGTATAGTTAAAACACAGTAAAGCACAAAGGTGATCACAAAACGCAATGCCCTATGTATAGAGAAATTCAAATATATCCATTGTGAAAGAATCAGTCTCAACACACGAAAAAGGTTTGGGGCAGCCACCCGTATATTGTCCCTGGCTGCAAAAGGGTATAGTAATAAGCCAAGATGTGTTCTTGTTGAGTTCCAAAGTGAACTGATTTGGTTTTTGAAAAGATGGTGGCTTTTATAAGCCGAAACCAGACGTGATATCATCTAGGGCCATCATTTGAGGATGATATACCGAGGTCTTTAAATGTTTCATTTTTAGTAACTTAGCAGTCTCCCTGAATGTCTCTGGGTACCGGAACCAGAAGTGACGTCGTTGGTGTTGAATCAGGCAGGTTTTCCCGTTTTTGGCCTGCAGACATAACAGAGCCAGGTTTAGTGCACCACACCACCCCCTGGACTATAACTTTTCTCTTTCACAATTAGTTCCAGCATTCATTTGATCTCCAGCTCCGCTGATGCCTTTTTTGCTTTGGAGAGTCGATAAAGGTGTTCTCTGACTATTACCCCGGGTTTTGTCACAATGTCATGTGCAACCAAGGAGGTTTGTCCAGGTTTCTCACTTACTACCCTCTGGGACAGAATGGATAACTGCTTCGAGCTCCTGTCATTGTAGACAGGTCAGATTATCACTGAAGTTAAGGTTTACTTTATGAGCGAAGAGTGAGAGGGGCTGTCTGAAGGAAGGATTGGGGTCCCTTTCCTTCCACGTTTTTAGCAAATTAACGTGATAAATCTGGTCGCTATGCCAACGGTTTGGTTGTTTAACCAAATAATCGACCAGCCCCTTCCTGTCCTTAACTTCATACAGACGTTGCCAATGTCCCAGTAGTTTGGTGTGCAAGGTGGGAACCAATAGCATGACTCAATCTCCCGGGCTGAACTCCAGAAGGGAGTTACCGCAGTTATAACAATGGCCCTGGGTTGCTTATATATTCAGATATATTTGTAGAGGGGAGTGCCTGCTCCTCCCAACCTTCCTTTAATATATTATATCCAGTATACCTCTGGGTTGTCATCCATATAATAACTCAAAGGGTGAGAACCACGTGATGGCTTATGGGACTTCCCGATATGCAGAAAGGACAAGGGGGAGGAACTGATCCTAGTTCCTTCCATCCTCATTGAATAAGTTATGTAGCATCTGTTTGAGGGTTTGATTAAACCTCTCGAGTAGACCATTGTTTTGAGAGTGATATACCGAGGTCTTTAAATGTTTCATTTTTAGTAACTTAGCAGTCTCCCTGAACGTCTCCGAGGTAAAAGGCATCCCTTGATCCGTCAGGATTTCTTTAGGGATACCGTCTCTCGCAAAGACCTGTACAAACTCCCGTGCGATAGCCTTTGAAATTGCTGAGCACAAGAGAACAGTTTCGGAATATCAGGTAGCATAGTCTATTATTACATATTTATAACCTCTGGGTGAGGGCTCTAGGGGTCCCACCAGGTCGACCCTGATTCTCTCAAAGGGGACATCAATTAAGGTTAATGGGACTAGAAGAGCATGGTCCTTCCTAGGAATCTGCCGCAATTGACATTCCGGACAGGACATGCAAAAGTGGTGGACCTCCTCATTTATCCCAGGCCAAAAAAAATCAGAGCTTGATCCGCTCTAATGTTTTCTCGGGGCCCAGGTGGGCTCCCTGGAGGTGGGTATGAGCCAGTTCACAGAATTTTCACTGGTAAGTCACTGGAACTAACAACAGGGACTGTACCTCCCCTTCGTGTTCTGCCACCCAATATAAAAAGTCATTATTTAACACAAACTGGGGATCTTGTGGCATGGGATGTGCGTTAGCTATCAATCAGAACCACTGCAATTTTTGCAAATTTAAGGGAGTAATCTTTCCATCACTCCCTTTTAAATGAAACCGGGGTCTGTCAAAACTGAAACTGCAGACAGCTGAGAGGATCAGATTCGACTTCAAGGGGTGTGGTTTCAGTCCGAGCCAGAACAGCGCTTGAAGATGACTTGCCACACTGTGATGGCTCAGACATTTAATTGTCAATGTCAGAGGCTGAAATCTACTCCTTTTACGGATGTGAACACGCTGTGGAGGAAGCTGAGGACACAGTATCAGCGTCCATGACAAGACATTGCTTTTGTGGGATGAGCAAGTGTTATACTGTGATTATCTGTCGAGCATCCAAGTTCACCAAAGCATATTCCGCAATGTAAGAGTAGGACTCCGAATCAGGGACACAACTCCGTCTAGGTTCACAGGGATTCCATTCTGGATCACCCAAGTAGAGAGGGGTACTAAGGGTTTTAATGATCACTAGCAGAGAGATCATGCTAGTACAAGCCTGTCCCAGGTCATCTGGGTGAGTTTAGGTGGAAGAGCCTTTATAATTAACTAGCAAAATACCCGCCCTTCGCAGCGGAGAAGTAGTATGTTAAAGAAGTAATGAAAAATTAAAGGAAACATTTTGAAAATAACGTAACATGATTGTCAATGTAATTGTTTTGTCACTGTTATGAGTGTTGCTGTCATATATATATATATATATATATATATA
>JANRMT010062799.1:8754352-8808874 GCA_026402145.1 Polypterus bichir lapradei | reverse complement strand
ACGGGAAGTTGGAGAATTAGTGACGTTGGAAAGTTCAATATGGCGGCTGACAGTGGGGTCATACCACCTTAATAAGTATGTACATTGGTTTCGGTTAGCGCAGGGAAGCCGCCTACCAAATTTCATGAAGATGGGACCATGAATAAGAAAGTTCAACATGGCGGACGTTGTTGACCGTTATGACCGTTATGCATAGAATTTCGAAATGAAACCTGCTTAACTTTTGTAAGTAAGCCGTAAGGAATGAGCCTTCCAAATTTCAGCCTTCTACCTACACGGGAAGTTGGAGAATTAGTGACGTTGAAAAGTTCAATATGGCGGCTGACAGTGGCGTCATACCACCGAAATAAGTATGTACATTGGTTTCGGTTAGCGCAGCAAAGCCGCCTACCAAATTTTGTGAAGATGGGGCCATGAATAAGAAAGTTCAACATGGCGGACGTTGTTGACTGTTATGACCGTTATGCGTAGAATTTCGAAATGAAACCTGCTTAACTTTTGTAAGTAAGCTGTAAGGAATGAGCCTGCGAAATTTCAGCCTTCTACCTACACAGGAAGTTGAAGAATTAGTGACGTTTGGAAAATTCAATATGGTGGCCGACCGTGGCGTCATACCACCGAAATAAGTACGTACATCGGTTTTGGTTAGCGCAGGGAAGCCACCTACCAAATTTCGTGAAGATGAGGTCAGCCTTCTACCTACACTGGAAGTTGGAAAATTAGTGACGTTGGAAAGTTCAATATGGCGGCCGACAGTGGCGTCATACCATCGAAATAAGTACGTACATCGGTTTCGGTTAACGCAGGGAAGCCACCTACCAAATTTCGTGAAGATGGGGCCATAAATAAGAAAGTTCAACATGGCGGACGTTGTCGACCGTTATCGACTGTTATGACCGTTACGCGTAGAATTTTGAAATGAAACCTGCTTAACTTTTGTAAGTAAGCTATAAGGAATAAGCCTGCCAAATTTCAGCCTTCCACCTACACGGGAAGTTGGAAAATTAGTGATGAGTGAGTGAGTGAGTGAGTCAGTGAGTGAGTCAGTGAGTGAATCAGTCAGTCAGTGAGGGCTTTGCCTTTTATTAGTATAGACTAGCAAAATACCCGCGCTTCGCAGCGGAGAAGTAGTGTGTTAAAGAAGTTTTGAAAAAGAAAAGGAAACATTTTAAAAATAACGTAACATGATTGTCAATGTAATTGTTTTGTGACTGTTATGAGTGTTGCTGTCATCAAGGATTTGATTATCATTATTTCTTTCAATCAGGTTCGTATTTGGAGGACGTGTTGTGTTCAAGTTATATTTTGTGTTTGTCAACCGTTGTAAAGATAACAGGTTTCATTCATCGAAGTGTTCACTACCCAAATCGGTACTCGTGAATCTAAGATGTTTAACAGGCATTCCCGGTATTAAGTTGTGTATTTGCCTGCGAATATTTAGTGGCAGCGTGTCTATGAACTTAATTTAAACTTAAGCTTTACACCTTGCTTTCCTATTGCTATGTCTACAAAGGCTTGTTCAGGTTCAGAGGGTTGTTCCTTTCTTACTGCATCAATAAACAGAGTACATGCATCGAAGGTTCTCAGCTGTGCTTGTATTATCTCGTGCGATCTTGCAATGTCCACGGCTTTATTTAATGTTAGCTAAGACCCAGCACTTAAAAGTTTCTCTCGCACTTTCGCTGAGTTTGTGCCAAACACTAGTCTATCCCTGACCATCTCATCTTCATTTGCATAAGCACAGTCCTTCACCAGCAATTTTAACTCCGTTACAAGGTGATCAGAAGTCTCGTTTATACCCTCCGTCTTCTCATTAAACTTGTATCTCGCGAATATCTCAAGTAATCTTGCGATGTCCACGGCTTTATTTAATGTTAGCTCAGACCCGGCACTTAAAAGTTTCTTAGGCACTTTCGCTGAGTTTGTGCCAAACACTATTCTATCCCTGACCATCTCATCTTCGTTTGCACTGTCGTCCTTTAGCTGGACATTGGGTTTTTCCACTGTGTGCTTTGTTTCCGCAGTAGCTGCACTTATGAATATGCTTGTATGCGTCACTCGCTTCAAATTCTTTTGCTGCCTTCTCAATTGTGTAATGCGTTTTTTGTTCAGCGCTCTTTGGAGCTTTTGCTTATTGTCTGCGTACTGCGTTCACAGTCAGTTCATGTGAGCCGCTCGGAGTACATGCATCGAAGGTTTGCTATCTCGTGCGATCTTGCGATGTCCACGGCACTTAAAAGTTTCTCTCTCAGAATTTTGCCAAATTCTATGCCAAACACTATTCTATCCCTGACCATCTCATCTTCGTTTGCATAAGCACAGTCCTAACCAGCAATTTTTACTTTTTTTGTGAAGCAGCCTTTATACAGCTTCTCTGCTGTTTTATAAACGAACGACATATAAAGCCATCCTTTTTCCTTGCTTTGCCAAGGAAGCTGCCTTTTTATTTAATCCACGGGTTCTCCGCTGTTTTATTGTTCGTTTATTACGATTATTATAGTTCTCTTTATATATCACGTTGTCAGTTCAGCACTCTGGTTGTAATATGACGAAGCTGTGCGAGCTCACTCTTGAGAATGTAACGTATAGTTGTCCAGGAGAAAAGCAATCTTGCCTGAAATCAATGGCAACCTTTTGTAGGGTCTGTCCCTAAAACTTATTACTTGTCATTGCGCAGCAGAGCATTACTGGAAATTGGAGGCATCTGATTTGAAATGGGAGATCAGAGGGTATAACGGGGATGCAAGGAATACATTGAGTGTGGAGAAACTCTAGAGACAGCGTGTGTATTAACTTTCTTACCTGACTGTTCTTCAGTTGGTTGGGACGAGCATGTGTTGAGACTTTGTCCTGAGTTGGCTTCCGGTTCCAAAAGGAGACAATAATACTGCCGACTATGCCACTGTGAAAGAATCAGTCTCAACACATGAAAAAGGTTTGGGGCAGCCACCCATATATTGCCCCTAGCTGCATAAAGGTATAGTAATAAGCCAAGATGTTTTCTTGTTCAGTTACAAACTGAACTGATTTGGTTTTTGAAAAGATGGCAGCTTTTATAAGCCGAAACTGGAAGTGATATCATCTAGGGTCAGAACCTGAAGTGATGTTGATCTGGGCACCGGAACCGGCAGTGATGTCAGTCTGTGCTCCGGAGCCAGAAGTGATGTCAGTCTGGGCTCCAGATCCAGAAGTGATATTGTTGATGTTGAATCAGGCAGGTTTTCCTGTATTTGGTCTGCAGAGATAACAGAGGTGTATTTCCCACTATAAATGAGAAAATGAATTGATTTAACTACAGCCAATTAGTAGCAGATGGTTGTTTCACTTTACATTCTTCCACATTTCCATCTTCACATGTCTAACTGGTTGTCTAGCCTCTCCCTGGAAATACTAAATTGCATCATTGGGAGTTAAGAACACATTGTGTCATGATCTATTTTTTTTGTTTTTGAATTTTTATAGTTTCTTTTAGGTCTCTAAAAATAACTGATACTTCCTTTAGGGGGTTTTAGAGGTCAAGGAATTTCATCATCACATTTGAGTTAGACACGTTTTTGACAATGTTAAAGTCAATCTTGTGTTTCCTTGGTAATCGGACGGTTACTCAGCAGGACGACCAGGAGTATGTAATATGTGAGGTTCCTGATTGTCCTATGTCTATGAATTCAACTTAAAAATAAAAGACAAATGTTAATTTTTGCTTCCTCATTTTTAACCTTTTATGCCCTTGACCTCATTTATTATGCCTTTCATTTCTGGTCAGTGCTTTGTCATGCAAGAGTCCTAGGTGACGATATTTTCCCCTTCTATACTCTTTATTATGTATACTACAGAATGCACAAGTCCCAGCGTCATGTTACACTACCCTTTATGCCTGTGCCCTTGGGTAATGACTTACGGAGTACCAGAGCAGGCATGAAGAAGAATATTACATATTTTAATTGTATATTATATATAATATGCCCAAAAAATAATTAGAATTAAAATGAGTGCTTGCAAAATTATAATATACCCTGTTTAATAATCAGTATCTTGCTTAGACTTCCAGGTGGCCTACTGGTTGACTCATCTTTGGTCCAGCCTTGTCCAGCATGGCCCTTGATCCAGAATGGCCTTTGAATGGAATATAGCCTGGCCTTGTTCTCTAAGGATCAAAAATGACACAGAGCAATAGAGTGGCAGAGAGACTGAACATATACTAATTCCTATCACATGTCATGGAACAATGCAGTGCTGTGGAACAAAGTGGCCCTGCTTATTCAATGACTAATCCTAAACGGTGACACCGCCTCAAGCCCTTACTTCATATCATATCTTGTTTTGATAAGACTCATGGCTGAATACCATACCATTCCTTCCAGCCAGATTGCCCTTTCGTCTCAGACTAGTTGGCCAGGTTATGGCCTACCTGGGGAAAAATGCTTATAGAATGTCCTGCACAAAGTTGTAACAAAGCACCCTTGCAAAACCACTTCCTAAATCTTTGGGGAGTTCACAGTGATTTTTTTGAAGAAAGCTGTTTCTTTCTTTAAATCACTAAATAATTCACAGTTATCAAAATCCATCCATTTTCCAACCCGTTATATCCTAACACAGGGTCACTGGAGCCAATCCCAGCCAGCAAAGCAGGAACAAATTTCAGGCAGGGCGCCAGCCCACTGCAGGACACACACACTAGGGACAATTTAGGATCGCCAGTGCACCTAACCTGCATGTCTTTGGACTGTGGAAGGAAACCGGAGCACCCAGAGGAAACCCACACAGACACGGGGAGAACATGCAAACTCCACGCAGGGAAGACCTGGGAAGTGAACCTGGGTCTCCTAACTGCGAGGCAGCAACGCTACCACTGTGCCACTGTGCTGCCAAGTTATCAAAATGTTAAATATTAATGTATATGACAGTCCTGTATCATGATCTTATCTGGCTTGACCTTGCTTTGTGTCTGTGCTATGAACTCTTTCTTACATCTTGGATTTTTTTATCACTCTTATGGTCTTATTTTGACTATGCCTAGTGATGCCAAATACAATTCGAACTGCTATCTTCTTGAGCAGTCAGTACAATTTGGGATTGTCCTGAATCATTTTATTTTATAATTTATTTATTATTGTAATTTTCATGTCACTTTTAGCCATGCTGTTTTCATGGGTGCCACCATATTGTCCTCAGTTATGCTGTTTGTTGCTGGTCACTTGAGTATGAACTTTGACAATATCATAGAACTAATATTAAAGGTAGTGGCTCCCAAGCATTGGCATTTGACTAAAAACAAAGAGAAAGACCTAGTGTAGGAGAATCTATAAGGGCTTCTAACAAAATTTTATTGCATAGAATTTTGGTTTTGACTTGCTTTGTTTTTTGATTTGGGATTTTTGAAGGTTGTTTTAGCTTTGGTGTTTTGGTTATCTTGTTATCATGCTACGACCCCTAACTTGTTTTCTGACTACTTTTTTAAGGTCTCTTTTGAAAGACTGTCATGAGGAAAGGCAAACTTTAGAAAATGGAGGTGACCAATAAGACGAAACAGCCAAAATCAAGCCAAATAAATAGTGAATAGAGAGTCCGTCCTATCTTTCATCAATCCTAAATGTTAAACCAAAAGTCAAATACCAGAAATAAAGGTCGGAATACTAAATGCAAATCTTAAGTAGCAATAACCAGGAATTTCATAGTGCCAAACTTTTATCCCACTTTGGCAATGACATCAGAACTGTGCTCCTTTGACAACCAAAATTGTATCAGAAGAATACACAAAAAATAATTAACACCTATAAAACAACTTCCAAAACAAACACTATTGACGTAAAAGGATTTTGTGACCTAAACAATCTACATAAAGATATCATTTGTTGAGAATAGAATTAAGGAAAATATGTAAAAAATTAAATATTGAATGCAGATCATAGCATACTTGGCTATTACACAGAGCAGACAACTTAATAAAAACATGAGAAATTTGACAAACAAAGAGGTCACCATTCAGTGCATCAGGCTGATATACAGTTAGGTTCATAAATATTTGGACAGAGACAACTTTTTTCTAATTTTGGTTCTGTACATTACCACAATGAATTTTAAATGAAACAACTCAGATGCAGTTGAAGTGCAGACTTTCAGCTTTAATTCAGTGGGTTGAACAAAAAGATGCATTAAAATGTGAGGCAACTAAAGCATTTTTTTAACACAATCCCTTTATTTAAGGGGCTCAAAAGTAATTGGACAAATTAAACTGGAAATAAAATGTTCATTTCTAATACTTGGATGAAAACCCTTTGCTGGCAATGACAGCCTGAAGTCTTGAACTCATGGAAATCACCAGATTCTGGGTTTTCTCCTTTTTAATGCTCTGCCAGGCCGTTACTGCAGCGGCTTTCAGTTGCTGTTTGTTTGTGGGCCTTTCTGTCTGAAGTTTAGTCTTCAACAAGTGAAATGTATGCTCAATTGGGTTAAGATCAGGTGACTGACTTGGCCATTCAAGAAGTTTCCACTTCTTTGCTTTAATAAACTCCTGGGTTGCTTTGGCTGTATGTTTTGGGTCATTGTCCATCTGTATCATG
The DNA here is from genome assembly GCA_026402145.1 of Polypterus bichir lapradei. Classification (NCBI taxonomy): domain Eukaryota; kingdom Metazoa; phylum Chordata; class Cladistia; order Polypteriformes; family Polypteridae; genus Polypterus; species Polypterus bichir. Next base: position 8,802,314 of record JANRMT010062799.1, on the reverse strand, counting down.
AAACGCCGGCCAATCAGTTTGACTGCATTTAGCTGGATTTGAGCAGAAAGTATGTCTCTGAACACCTCAGAATTCATTCAGCTGCTTCTGTCCTGTGTCACATCATCAATAAACACTAGTGTCCAAGTGCCACTGGCAGCCATGCACGCCCAAGCCATTACACTGCCTTCATCGTGTTTTACAGATGATGTGGTATGCTTTGGATAATGAGCTGTTCCATGCCTTCTCCATACTTTTTTCTTGCCATCATTCTGGTAGAGGTTGATCTTGGTTTCATCTGTCCAAAGAATGTTTTTCCAGATCTGTGCTGGCTTTTTTAGATGTTCTTTAGCAAAGTCCAATCTTGCCTTTCTATTCTTGAGGCTTATGAGTGGCTTGCACCTTGCAGTGCACCCTCTGTATTTACTTTCATGCAGTCTTCTCTTTATGGTAGACTTGGATATCGATACGCCTGCCCCCTGGAGAGTGTTGTTCACTTGGTTGGCTGTTGTGAAGTGGTTTCTCTTCACCATGGAAATGATTCTGCGATCATCCACTACTGTTGTCTTCCGTGGATGTCCAGGTCTTTTTGAGTTGCTGAGTTCACCAGTGCTTGCTTTCTTTCTCAGGATGTACCAAACTGTAGATTTTGCCACTCGTAATATTGTAGCAATTTCATGGATGGGTTTTTTCTGTTTTCGCAGCTTAAGGATGGCTTCTTTCACCTGCTTGGAGAGCTCCTTTGACCACATGTTGTCTGTTCACAGCAAAATCTTCCACATGCAAGCACCACACGTCAAATCAACTCCAGGCCTTTTATCTGCTTAATTGATAATGACATAACGACAGACTTGCCAACACCTGCCCATGAAATAGCCTTTGAGTCACTTGTCCAATTACTTTTGAGCCCCTGAAATGATGGGATTGTATTAAAAAAATGCTTTAGTTGCCTCACATTTTAATGCAATCTTTTTGTTCAACCCACTGAATTAAAGCTGAAAGTCTGCATTTCAACTGCATCTGAGTTGTTTCATTTAAAATTCATTGTGGTAATGTACAGATCCAAAATTAGAAAAAAGTTGTCTCTGTCCAAATATTTATGGACCTAACTGTAAGTTGTCTCAATATCTCATCCAGGTGCGCCTTAAAGGTTGTCAAAGATTCTCCTTTAACTCCATTTCTTGGTAGTTTGTTTCAGATTCCTACAACTCTGAGTAAACAAGTGATTTTCTGGTGTCGGTCCTCAATTCACTTCCCTTTTACTTCTGCTGTTGTCTTCATGTGTGCTTTGGAAATTTTGAAGACCTGAACTAGGTCCCCAGGGAATCTCCTCAGTTCAAGACTTAATCGTGAGAAACTCTCTGGCATCCTGTCCAGGGTGGCCTTCTGCTTTGGACCAAAAATTATATGAGATAGACATTGACTTCCCACAAGTACCCTCTGGTACCCTCTCATAGAATATGCTTATAGGTGTGTATGTATGTATGTACATATTTATTTATTGATTGAATAGCCAGGGACCTAGGTCTCCGTGTGGAGTTTAAACATGCTTCTTTAATCAGTTTAGGGTTTCTCCTGGTACTACAATTTCTTCCCAGCTGGCAAAGGCTTGTATGTTAGGTAAATTTTCAGCTCTAAGTTTATGGAGTAAGATCGCTGTGAAAAATAACTTTTAATAATTTATGACAAATTTAAATTTCGCACATGTGAATTACGCTTGCACTTCTCAAAATTATGCTTGCTTCTGAAAATTATGCTTGTGTGACGATGCGGATTCCGCTCCATGCACAACAATGAAGCAAGGGGATGGTGCAAAAGTGCAAAGTGGTTTTATTAAAAACAGCAACAAAAGAAAATCAGTGTTCAAATAAATAGTGCAGTGCCTCAAATCTTCAAATAAATAATCCCATAAAAACACAAACAAACAAACAAAGAACTGTGGAGGATAAAAAAACACAATAAATAATTCCTTTAAAATCCGATGAGGTTAAAACAATGGCTGGAAGCAGTCCTTTAAAAACAGATCCTGGAGCCTTTCTACTGGTGACTACCCTGCTTCTCCTGTCCAGGCTATGAACCAGGGGAGGCACCCTACCTGCAGCTGACCTTCTCTCTGCTTTTATATGCTGGTCTGTTCGCCTTTCTAACCCCTGGCTCCGTTGGGCATCTTCAGACAGTGACTTGGGCTCCCCAGCCACCAGGGTTCTCACGCTGTGGCTTTCACTTCCCAAGTCCCAACTCCCGCTGCCTTCTTGGCCTTATGCAGCAAGACATCCTCCTTCTGGTCACTCCCGCTCCTCACTAATGCTCAGCGGGAGCGACCAGTACGAACTGCCCCCAGGTGCCTGCTAAACACCCCACGAGGGCTCGCTGTACAGCTGCCAACTGCTCTATACAGTGAGTGAGCATTCGCTTAATCATGCACCGGCTTTCTCCTCCCTGCTTCCTGCATTCTTCTTCTTTTCCTGTAACCTCGCGCTTCTATTATTTATCATGGGGGCGTGGATCAGGTGTGGCAATTAGCAGCTCCCGGCATCAATTATGGATGCGGACGACTCCTCACCTGTGCACTTAAGTGAGGACTGCCCGCATCACGAATTCACCCGGGAACCTGCTCCAGCCACACTACCATGTCCCCTCTCTAAGCCGCGAGTGCGGCGACTATTTATTTAAAAAGTGGCCTTTTTGACTTGAGCTGTGGACCCACTACACCACAGCATGTATTTCCCAAAATTAAGCTTGCTTCTGAAAATTATGAGTACAATTCTCAAGCATGAACAAATTGTCAGGTCCTCGCTGTAGGTTGCAGGATGGAGTGTAGACTGTGCTTAAGTGGCGGAGTTCAGAGCAAAGAGTGGCAAACACAGGCAGAGAATGGAGGTTGCAGAGAAAGTGGATGATTTCCAAATGGCTCTAAGATGAGAGCAGATGAAGGTAGATGATTTCACTAAACAATGATGCCTTATTTAATGACAAGAGGAAGCTGATGGTGGCTTTATACCAGAATAAAAAAATAACTAGCAGCTTTACAATTAATGTATATGAGATATACTTGAACATATATAAATAATTAGGTGAAATATACAAAGATCCCCAAAGTAATGCAAAATGACAAATTTCCCCTTAGGGATCAATTAAATATCAATTATTATCATTATTGAAAAGGGTCAACCAATTCAAGCAGTGCAGGCAACTAACTGTGGCTTTAGTGGTAAATTAATTTTCACATTATTTGAACAAGATCAAGCCAAGGTCATAAAACACAGTCCACTACCTGTATGTTAGTCGCAATGAAACACATACTTTTTACAACCTCTGGCCACAGCCACATTAATACGAAATAATGTGGAAATTTGTCTTAAAAACAGTTAATGCATTACAATGGAAATCTTTACATACTAAAAACTGCGCATCAAAGCACCATGGCTTATGTGAAATAAAGTAATATTACTTAGGTGGTAAACTGGTTCAAAGGCCACAAACTGTAATGATGTAGTAACACATTAACAGCTCATTAAACAGAACACAGCAGATAGAAACTTATTATAAAATGTATAACTTAATATTTTGGAGCATATGCAGCATTTGATGAACTGAACACTTCAGGAGGAAAACAAACAACTGCTTTCGTAGATCAAGTTAATCTCCCCGCAGTGGCAAACAGAATGGGATGGGGCAACAAACTCTGAACCGCCCACATCTAACTATGCAAATACAGATAACGTTACATGGGTGGGTCTGAAATCCTAACCCCACCCATGTATGTGCATTCCCCTCTGAACTCTGCACCCCCGTGACAGTTTGTTCACTATGGAGAATTGTACTCATAATTTTCAGAACAACAAGCATAATTTTGATAAGTAAGTATAATTTTGAGAGCTACAACCGTATTCACACATGTGAAATGTACATTTGTTGTAAATTATTACAAGTTATTTTTGACAGTGATCATACTCCATGTAAGTTGCCCCAATTAAATCAGTGCATGAGCATGACTTATATTGCGTGTGATCTTGTGCAGGGCTGACTTTTGTCTTTCTCCTAGTGCTATGCTGTAGTTTCTTGTCCTGTTTGAGTACCAATGGAACTGTCAAGCCAGCCTTTGGATCATGCCAAGCAAATGATCTTTATTTTATATAGCACTTTTCAATTAAAGATAGTTGGCAACTCTAATTTGGCCCAGTGATTGTGTGTGTGTTTCTATGATAGTGCTCTACATTGGATTGGTAACCTATTGTTTCTCGCACTGCACCTAAGTCTGCACAGGCAGGGTTTGACAATTGTGACTTTGAAATGGATTAAGTAGGCTCAGTAATGTAAGTGTAGCTGTACACCATCACAAGATCCTAATGTGCCATTTTTAGCTGGCATAATTTTTACAGTGTGAATACTACTTAATTGACGTGCCTGAGGGTCACACAGTGGTTGAGAGGTAGGGATTGAACTGATAGTCTTGTAGTTTAAACTGTGATGCTGTGGCCACTAGATCTCACTGCCTATGTACTAGATCCATGTGTATAGGAAGAATTCAAATACACCTCACACTCAAAATGCCCAAAGTTATAATGGCATGTGGACTAAGTGCTAGTGCTTAGAAATATTGTAGGCAACATAAGCTCTTTAGAGTAATATTTAACATATTTGATCATACAATCTTCTGTGCATTACAAAGCATACCAAAATAATACTAAACATATGTTCATTTTCATTATTTTGCAGCACTATAGAAAAATGCATAGTTGGCAAAGATGATTGTTGTTACATCTTGTGGTAAATAACAGCAGTTAGTTGTAAGTTAGTTGTAAGTAAAATAGATTTCTTTACACCATATCTAAATTGTATTCATTTTACCCAGTACACATAAAGCTAAGCCCCATAAATAATGATATAGTTATAATATTCTCTCATTTCCTATATGAGAACACTTCTTAAAGTGGTGTATTTCATATTTTTCCAAAGATACCCTTAGTCTGAGCTGCCTGGGTTATTTAAAATTGAATCTTCTTGTTTGTCAAACATTTTCTTCACAAGGCTTATTTGGGTATTGCACATGTGATATTGTGTTGTGTAATGATTTTTGCAGTGTAATGCCACCAGTCGGTGGCACTACTGAAAAAACATTGAGTTATATTGGCTTTTGCACAGTGATTTTATTAAATATAGAATTGAATTGAAAATTAGATATTTTGCCCAGCCCTATACATAATAACCAATTATAAAGAAAATTAACAGAAATGTCAGAAAAATAGTTATTCAAAACTGACAGTAAAACATAAAATACATACAATATACATGAACACTAACACTACGTAATGATAAAAGGTAACAAATCAAGAGGATAGAAATTGTTTCATTGAACCCTACAAAATGGCAAAAGGCTGTTCGGGCCACAAAATACACACAGAGGCCTGAACAGGAACTTACTATTCTTCCCCAACACAGACCTTAACCGATGCAGCCAGAACTCGAACTCAGGAGGCTGGTTCTCAGGCCTACACAGACCCAAGATGGAAAACTAGCTTTAAAAGTGCAAAAAAACTTTTTAAATGTTTGAAGGTGACAAAATAGAAAAACCCCTGGGTAAATAGGACAGAGGCAAATGAAGAATCTTTAAAAAAAAATTTATTCACTGTAATCAAATAATTAAAGAAAAGCAATGAAAAGTCAAAAAAATTGCAAAAAGGTTATGCCTCAAAAGGCAAACCAATACAAACACGTCCAAAATGTGATCCAAAGGCACAAAAACAAAGAATTCTTAAAAATATTTTTACTCTACAACTCTCAGTGATGGTCTGCTGGACCCATCTACACAGCCTCAGTATAAAGGCTGAGTATTGTCCTACAGTAGTGACATTGTAGTGGCTCCACCTTTTGGGTTTCCTCCCATAAAAGACAGGGAATGCAGCGAAGGACAATACATAAGAATTAAAGCATATTTCTACAAAACAATATTTACAAACATTACATCAAATAAAAAGAAAAAGGAACTCATGATTAAGGGAACAGCTACAACAACTAAAGCCAAAGAAGTTACATTATTTTTTATAGTTAGTGTTGTAGATTGAGTTTTCATTAAGAGATGCTTAATAGAACTTTGAAAAGGTTGGGTAATATAATACATTGGTCTGAAATACTGTCCACATTTTTATATCCAGTATGAATGATATATAAACCTCTCAAGATGATAAAATAGCCATTTGGTATAGGCATGTAAGGTGGTATAGCTGCTTCCTGTCTTTCTTCGCCAATTGTTTGAAAAAAGTCAATTTACTGTCTCAAACCAAAAGAATTGCGTGCCTGGCTAAAATACTTACTTAAGAAATTAAACTTGATAGTAAAGTTCATAAGTATAAAGATCTTAACAGCTACACAGCAATTTGGCACATTTTGAGCTTTTTCAATTGTCTTCAACCACATAAGAATGACTACCATGTGTGATATGCATAACAATTGTTGCTTTCCAGACCATTGTCTAGTCTCTAATTTAACTTACAGATTTGCTGCACGCATACTAAGTGCTGCTCACAGAATTGGGAGGTAATTATGTCTAAACAACTCAATAAATCCTTGCCTAATTAGCCAGTTCAATGAATGCTTGCCAGTAGCCAGGACAGTGTTCTGGCACTAAGAAAATCGATATAGTAATGGGTGGCAGCTGTACATTCTCTTTAGTTTTCTTCCAAGTGGAAGGTGTTGACTCAGTGTGAAAGCAATGTGCTGTCTGCCTCAGGAAATAATAATCGTGTGCAGGTTGATGTTTCCACTAGAGAAGAGTGAGGCCAGTGGATGCTAAGGTGCTTGCATCACTTGCACTCTTCCTATAAAAGTATTTTTTAAATTATTTCACTAGGCCCCTGGGCTGTATCACACTATTCAGTTAGTACATCTTTCTTTTGTTTAGGGAGTCATTTCCAAAAGTAGAAACATTTAGACATGGTCTGTCCAACCACTTTCATACTAAATGCCAGGTTTTCATACTTTCTTGTGTATCCATTTATTCTTTTTCTGTTTAGCATCCACACATAAGTGGGCATGGAGGACCTGTGTCAGCATTATAATTTCTGCTGTATTTATTGATTAATATATTAGATTACAATATTGAATTCCTGGATGGCTTTGAGACACAATTTGCATATGGGGTCAGTAATCTAATAATAGCCAAGAATATCAACAAAAAAGGCACAAACATAGTCAGGAACTAGGGAAAGGTCAAACACTTAGAATAGGTACAAAAATATTAATTTAAAGTTATGCACTATGTGAAGATCATTTTGGAGGAGTACAGAAGGAAATTCCAAAACATAATAAAGACAAAGACAAAAAAGCAACCAAAGTGACTTAGCAACAAGTGGTACTTATTTATAAGAAGTCAGATTAACTATCTACAGTAATCCTTCCTCTTCCTGATGTTCTTGTGGAATACTGTGTGACTTCTTGAATGCCTTGTGTTCTTCCAAAAAACCTTGTGGTGCTTTCTTCACTCACAAGGCAAGAGTCAGATATGCTGAAGTTTAGATTCAACAGGGCTAGCTGCATTCAATCAGCCAAGTCAAAATATCAGTTACCTCTGGTCAGCCTTTTGAGTGAGAAACATATGGGGAAGTTACTTTTTATGTGAAAAATACAGGTGTTTGATAACCGTATTACTTAAATATATTACATAGCAATTTAGCAATATTTAATCTGCTTTTTTTTTAGTCGTTATTTTGGTTATGCAATTTTTTTTCCTGCTTTGGTATGGTCATCTCCATTTCATATTGCTCCAGTTTGGAGTTGCAATCTGTTGCTGGTCACATTACAAGGAAATCACAAGGCATATGATGTCATTTTGTTTCAGTTATATGATCTTGGTTCAACCCTCAGCATCAGTCCGTAATTTGGGTGTCATCTTTGATCAGCTTCTTACTTTTCAACCACACATCAGCTCAATAGTACAGACAGCCTTTTTTCATCTTCACAACATTGCTTATCTGCATTCTTTCCTCAGTGTGAAAGATACTGAGTTACTCATTCACGCTTTCATCACTACCCGTCTGGACTATTACAATGTCTTGTTTTATGGCCTCCCGACTAAATATATCAACAGATTACAATATGTTCAGAATTCTGCTGCTCGTTTACTTACACACACTAAAATATCTGCTCACATCACTCCTATCCTATATGAGTTACATTGGTTACCGGTTTCTTCAAGAATCAAATGTAAAATTATCCTTCTCACTTTTAAAGCCCTTCATGGTTTAGCCCCTCATTATCTGTCTGAGCTGCTGCTTCCTTACACTCCTGCCCGTGCATAACGATCATCGGACTCTAAGTTACTCACTGTACCGAAATACAGGTTAATAACTATGGGTGGCAGAGCTTTCAGAGTGATAGCCCCTAAAACTTGAAATTCTGTCCCTCTCAGCCTTCGCTTGGAAAAATCTATTATTAATTTCAAACATCTGTTAAAAACACATCTCTTCAATGAGTATTATTATTCTTCATGTATGTCATTTATACTGTCTTGTATTGAATTGTAAAGTGTCCTTGAGTGTATGAAAGGTGCTACATAAATAAAACATTATTATTATTATTATTATTATATGAGATGGCAGCACATCCCCTCTGGCATTCTGGCATCACATCCTTTTTTTTTTTTAAACAAGCAATGAGTATTAGTGTTAGTAAGAATCAATTAATGCATTTATATTTGGCTATGATTTTGCTTTGTTATAGTGACTTGACAGTTTTGCCAGGTTCTTTTGGTTTTCTTCTGCTCATACCTAGAGAATGATTCTGCCGACTCCTTCTTGTTCCTTCCATCTCCTGGTCATTTTTCCTATCTGCTTGTATTATTCCTAGCATACCACTTTCTTGTATGAGAATAAGTCAGTTTTAAATGGTGACATGAAATTGACTTGTAGGTGTACTTTGTAATCCTTGTAAAGGAGCTAGTGGGGTTTTAGTATGTACCCCTAAAAAAGATTATGCTGCAGGAAAATGTATAGAGCAGCATATTTAAGGATAGCCTTTCTTTATTTTGTTTATTTACACTTTAACAGTCACTTTATAGACTAAAGCATTTTCTAAAGAAGTGTCTGAGCATGCATATATTATGGATTGCTCTTCAAAGGTTATATAAAAGTTTCAGCAATGGCACAAATACGATTTTCAAGAGATTCAAGACTTACTTTTATGAACTTTTTATATTTTATTTCCTTCCAGTTATCTTTGTATTGATTTTGTTTTATCCAGTTTGGGATTTAATGCATGGCAAATTTCATTTATGTAACAGTTTTGATTTTTTAAATTTATTAATTATCAAAACAGTCATTCAACATTTCTGTTGCCATCTTTTTTGGATGTTTTTTGGAACATTTTCGGAATGCTTCTTGTAGCTTTACATAGGAAGTATCCCGCAAATGCCCAGCACAGGATAAAAGTTCAGCACTGGCGTCTCATCTCTCTGTAAAAATGTGGATATTCTCTGTTTTAGTGTGTCAGTCATTTTTGTAAAAACAAAATCCTGGTTTAAGAACTTTGACTTCATGTCTAGTGACCTTGATTTTCAGTTAATAATTTCAACTTTGTGACAGATTGGCTTGGTTTTTCATATTTTGATTGATTTGTGGCATTATTTTGTCATACTTTTCATTCAATTAGTGAACTGTCTTCTCTGAGTCAGTACAATTATGCCAGCTATTCATGGCAGCATAGACATTAAAGATAAATTATTTTGACAGGAAATACAGCATATACTATATTATTGTTATATGTGTCAAGAAATGCTCTCGGTTTCCTATTGCTCCAAACAGCAATACACCTGCATAATACCTCACTGTGACTGCCTAGTCAGAAGTTTTGGTTTCTTTCTTTTTAAATTTTTCTTCCGTTTAAATCATTTCTAGTGAGGACAAATAAAGTTCTGTCTGTCTATAACTTAAGAAGGAATAGTAAAGAAGTATGTGCTCTCTGTAGCAAAAATAGTGGCACTGGTTATGATTTTGGCTCATCCATCAGAGTACATCATAACAGGTTCCATTTCAATTAGAGAATTCATGCTTAAATGTAGATCAACATTTACAAGAAAGCAAAGAGGGCTTCTTCTATTATGGTAAAATGTGTCATGTTAGATGTTAGACTTCTATGACTTGAAAAAAATAATTATCAATTCATGGTCAATGAAAAAATAGCGAAGGAGAGTTTTATGGATCTTTTTATTACAGGACTGCATGGCATTTCAAAGGTTTGTATATAAGCATGACGGGTCTTGTTCAGAAAGCGGGCGCCACTTGAGACGGCCTTCCCCACGCCCAAACACTAACCTTAAGGTCAATAAGATAGGTCCCTGATGTTAAGTCACTATTTTAGGGCTAGAATGATTAACAGAAATGTGAAACCTACTTATATACCTAATCTTAATTATTGTGAAACAACCAAGTGGCGTCCGCTTTCTGAACAAGAGCCAGCATGACAATGTAATTTCTTATTCATTTAAAAATAAGTATTTAGGCAGTAGTATTATTATTGGTTTTTAAACCTTATAAAAGTAATGACTTGTTTTTGAGTGTCTAGTGACAAAGCAGGGTCACCCTGGAATGAACCCCGTACCCAGAAAGTCACCAGTATAGCCGAGGTTAGGGTTAATCATGGTATACCGTTCAACAAAAAGTACACATATATACATAACCTGACTCACAACTTATGGAATCAAAGCACTCATTTCTATCTCCTAGACTTTTCCACAATTCACTAGCCACCTCTTCCTCCTTGATAGGCAGGGCCTTGTCTTTGCTCCTCATCTAACTTCAAGCTCTTATGATGAAGATGGTGAAAGCTCATATAAGGCAGCCTAGCCTGTAGGAGCAATTCCAGGATCAGTTGTACCTCACAAGAAACAGTTAACCCTTCATCCCTCACAAACTAATGCAAAAATAACACACCCAATCCCAATAAGCCTCTGCAAGATTTTGGGGGTATTGCAGCCAAATATTGGTGCTGCCCACTAGAAGCTTAGGGAAGGGTCAAAAGGGCTCAGGATATAAAACTGGGCTCCGAACACCAGAGGTCGTTTTTTGACCAGGTCTTCAAGCTGTAGTGTAGCTCTGTGCTACTGATTTATTTAATTGAGTAGTGGAGAGACATACTGCGCTTTGTGTATATAGTAGGTGCTTAGTTTATTCATTTTGTTTTCATTATTTATTTATTTATTTTCTGCTCGTCCTTCGTGATCAGTTTTGTAGTTGGACAAAGGAGGTGGAAGTGTTTTTTTTTTCCTGTTTTGGTCTTTTCTTCACTTTTGATTTGGGAACAATTGTAAATATAACACCTGGACTGATTTTTCTTTTGGGAAGTGTCTTTGCATTGGACTTTGCAAGACATTTCTTTGTAAAAATAGTATGGGCATTGCTGGAATAAAACAGATTCCTGATTTTGCATATTTTTTTTTAGTCCGAGTCTCTCTTACTCCATCCCTTGGTTGCTTGGTCTTGCCTACTGACACCCCAAGTCAGGAGTTGCACAACTGGGTCCTTAGCCGGGATGTCACAAGAACTATTTAAATTGAAATCCTGGCAGGGTAAAGATTTTCTATGTATCCTATCTTGTACTTTACACTGCCCTCCTGATCACTCTTACATTACTGCATTTGTTGATGTTTTTAGTAAAAAAAAGAAAAAGATTTTAACTCTCTGCATTGTCTTTACTACAGTGAAACTGAATTTCAGTAGATTCTCATTTACCTTAGAGATTATTATATGCTTTGTCATTCCCTGAATTAAAAGCAATTGAGAATTACTTAGAAGAAAGAAAATCCTAAAGATGGTTTTATATGTCATTTCCAACAAGTAAATTGGATTCATTTTTTGCTTTCTTTGTTTGAATAATTTGTTTTTGAAACCTTGTTTGATTTTTGAGAACAAAATTGCAGTTAAAATCAACTTTACCACACCAGTTATTTTACTCCCTTTAAATCAAATAAAACTATGGATACTTTTTTCTTCCAAAAAGTCCCTGCAATTTGATTAATTCACAGTGTGAGGAATGGATGGATGACAACCAATGCCATGCTATATGGAACATTAGTTTTCCTCTTGTTTTTCAGTCTTTTTTCAAAAATACCGTTTGTTACTGTAATGGCTTATACTAGGGGTCTCAAACTCCTGGCCCGTGGGTCATTTCCAGCCCCCCGTACCCTTCCCACTGGCCCGTATATGATGTCAACAAAATAATGCAATCCGGCCTGTGAACAGTAAATTTTCGCCTACTTCCTTCGTTTACTCGTTTAAGTCCAAGTTTAAAAATAATAATTTTAAATTAAAAAATCATTTTAAATTAATGTAAATCTATTCAGTTCTGTCATTTGGTGCAGATGTATGGTTTTTGATGAAAAGAAAGCTAGTTATTTTTTTTGGAATTAATTTGCTTGGTTGTCAATAAAAAGGATGTCTCTTTCCAAACCAAAAGTGAAGGTGGGTGCTGAATATTACAGTATTTTTTGTGGAATTCAATGGAAATGCCACCTGTCTCATATGCAAAGAAAAAGTCGCTGTTTTGAAGGACTATAATCTGAAACGTCATTACTCGACTAAACACGGAGAAAAGTATGATAAGTATCAAGGCGAAGAGAGGGAAAAACTAGCTACTCAGCTAAATGAAGGCCTGAAACTACAGAAAAGTCTTTTTTGCAAAGCAAAGAAGGATGCTGATGGTACAGTGGAAGCAAGTTATGTGGTAATGAGTTAACCGTTAAGGCAGGAAAGGCATTCACCGAAGGGCAGTTTCTTAAGGATTGTATGTTAAAAGTCGCTGAAATATTGTGTCCAGGAAAGACGGGCCTGTTCAAAAATATCTCCTTATCAGCAAACACCGTGGAAGAGTGGATAGGTGAGTTATCAAATGACATTTATGATCAGTTACACGAGAAAGCTAAAGTTTTTACTGCATACTCTATAGCTTGACGAAAGCAATGACAAAACCAACGTTGCTCAACTAATGATTTTCATTGGGGGTGTTATTTCCCACTTTGACTGAAGAATTGCTAAGTTTATGTCTGATGCATGGCCATACCACAGGCAATGATATATATCAGCTTCTGTGTGACGCGATTGAGCATGCTGGTTTGCCATGGAAGAAACTGGTAGGCATCACCACAGAAGAAGCCCCGTCCATGACAGGCAAACAAAATGGACTGGTCGCTTTGGTTCAATAAAAAATTAGAAGAGGAAAAAGCTGATCCAGCAGTAGTTTTACACTGCATTATTCATCAACAAGCACTGTGCAGCAGATGCTTAAAATTTGAACATGTCATGTCTGTTGTTCTGAAATTTATTAATTATATCAGGTCAAGGAGTTTACAGCATCACCAGTTCAGAGCCTTTTTAGAAGAAGTTGAGTCAACTTACAGTGATGTACTTTTACTGAGGTGCGCTGGCTCAGCAGGGGGAATATCCAGAAGAGATTTTTTGTGTTGAGATTAGAGTTGAAATGTTTTATGGCAGATGGCAGAATGGATGTTCCTGAATTGGAAGATCCACAATAGGTCATGGACCTTGCTTTCTTAGTGGATAGTACACAGGAGCTGAACATGCTTAACTTAAAGCTCCAGGGCCCTGATCAACTCATCACAGCAGCTTATGAAAGTGTGAAAGCCTTCACCACAAAATTGAAATTATGGAAAACACAGCTTTCTGACAAAAATCTCACTCATTTCCCAACATGTAGATATCTTGTGGAGGATGGCACAGCATTCAGGAGTGATACATATACATCTGCTATTGAAAACCTACTGCAGGAATTCAATCACTGTTTTGCTGACTTTAGGTCACACCGCAACATCTTCCAGCTGTATGCAGACCGCTTTTCAGCTGATGTGGAGAGTGTTCCAAGTTTGATCCAAATGGAACTTATTGACTTGCAGTGCAATAATGAGCTAAAATCTAAGTTCAGAGAGGCACAGGGAAAAGCAGACTTGACTGGGCAGTTTCTGAGAGAATTCAGTCAGGTAATGCGCCTTATTGGAAGCACATATCTGTGTGAAAAACTTTTCTCAACTATGAACTTTAATTAATGCAAGTACAGGTGTAGGTTTACTGATGCTATTCTTGAAGATGTACTCAGAGTTTCCACTGTAAACTCCATTAGAGCAAATGTGGCAAGGCTGTATGAGCAGAAACTCTGCCAGGTTTCTGGACAGTTCAAATGTATTCAAGTATTGCATGGGTTAGATTAATGCAAAGTTTTGTTAATTTATTTAAGTTAATTTAATGAAAAAAGAATTGTGCAATTTAAAGTAATATATTTAAAGAATAGTTTGCATTTTGAAAAAAATATGTTAGCAATGGAAATAAAAATAGATTTAAAGAATATTAGTATCTCTTGTTGTACTTGAACGTTCATTTGGCCCCTGTATAACATGACAATACCAGCAGTGGCCCGAAGCCAATTTGAGTTTGAGACCCCTGGCTTATACTGATGATAAATTTGAAAGTGTGTTTTCAATATGTTCATCAGAGAGATGATATCCATCTGTAATATAATAGTGTAAAAGAGGACACACACAAAGGTATAGAACTTGAGCACCACCTTGGTGACCCCATTAAATTAGATGAAAAATAAACAAAGAAAACACACAATAAATGAGAAATAGTCTTTTCAGACTGGAGTCCTCAATTCATCTGAAACATGATAGCAGATTTCTGGGTTATGAGTTCAAGTGGCAGAAAGGGGAAAGTCCAGGCAAATGGATACTGAAGTGATATCAACGATGGAGGGCTGTCAGTCTTCCATTCTGCAGAGGGAGGGCAAGAGAAGGCATTAGTACACAGCACCAACCCCTGGTCCATCAGGTAATTACCATCACCATAACCGTTCAACTGTCTCCCATGTGCATGCACATGACAACAAGTTTAAACATTTCTGAGTTTGGGCAGTTTTTATAGAATTTTCTTTGATTGCTCAACAATATAGAGTAAGCAGAAAACTGAACATAATTATGTATACTAAACAATTAAAATTTAAAGCATCAGTCAATCACTGAGTACAGAAGAACCAATCTATCAACAAAAAATATATAAAAATATATCATTCTACTGTATACACAGTACAGGTTAAATCCCGTTATAACGAAAATTTCAGAATAATGAATATTTTCCGGTCTGGACAAATGTTCATAAAACATTATGTTAAACAAATATTGTTTTAACAAAATGTAAATCTCAATATAACAAACGTTTTTTCTAACAAAAATGGCCACTGAAGATAATAATGTGAGGCAAAAAATACCTAATGCTGCTCCTACATTTTCCACGCTGATTCTCGGGACCCCACAAAGAGAGAGAGACAATCTGTGGCAAGATTTCTTGTCTCAAGTAGTCTCAGCGAGCTTGTACTGTAGGTGCAACATCATACACACACACAAATTTTGGGTCAATGCTACCCTGTGGGTAGTTGTGTTGTGTGCGGATACTGTACTGTTTGAGTTTCATAGCGCCTCTCATAGTTTTCTTTTAGATGAACCAAAAAGTGGGAAACAGCCACAGTTTACACTGAAAGAAAAATTAATCCCGGAAAAAGCTGATTCCGGAATGAAGAAAGATGTCATGGTGAAAGCATATTGGAATCTTCATCTAACGTCTCGTGTTTGTTCTGTGTTCATACCTGTATTTCTATTTAATAAAATTACATCTAACCTCTCGTTTTCATTTTGTGTTCATACCTGTATTTCTAGAAAAATGTTACATCTAACATCTCGTATTCCTTCTTTATTTTCATTCCTGTATTTCTATTAAAAAAGTTGTGTTCATACCTGTATTTCTGTAAAAATGTTACATCTACCATCTCATATTCCTTCATTATTTTCATACCTGTATTTCTATTAAAAAAGTTATGTCTAATGTCTCGTTTTCATTCTGTTTTCATACCTGTATTTCTGTTTACATCTAACGACTCATTTTCATCCTGTATTTATTTCTATAAAAGAAAAAGTTACGTCTAACATCTCATTTTCAAATAAAATAATTTTGCAGTTTAAGAAGTGCTGTTTTTATACAGGTATTGTCATGCTTGGGTCACAGAGTTGCACGAGAGACATGAAATATGATGTGTCTTCCTCCAGCTCTCTACACTTGAAATCTTAAATCAGCAGTGTGCCAGTTGCTTTCTTTTCTATGAGAATTGCTAATGAAATTGAAATATGTAGATCAGTATCATATGGGTACAGTATGAAGATGCATATTGTTTCAGTTAAGCATAAAACTAACTTGAAATTAAGATAAAATATTTGTCCAGCTCTGCAATTTCACTAGTAACTTTTATGAAAGGTTAGCAGACCAAAAAATAGCTTTTTGAAACAACTAAAAAAATGTTGAGAACCAATTGAGTTTTTAGGTTTTCATATTTTATATGAAGGCTTTCTTCTTTCTAGTGTGAGTCTTGTTCTCTTATTCCAAGCACTATAAATAATTATTTATGGAGTGTTAGTGAACACTTTGTAAATAATCATAAAAGGGAATTCAGCAGGATTGTTTACAAGTGCATTCAGTAAGTGATTGTCCTTGAATCAGACAGATTTTATTATGAGCCACTGCAGAAAAATAATGTGATGAAGGAGTTTTAATATTCAACACCACCTATAAACCGAACCCATAAACCACCCTTAACTTTCTATATTGTCTCTCTTGTACAGAAAGAATTTGAGCTGAAGATCTTTGAAGTAAGAGGGGAACATGGGGAAAGTATTGCAAAGCTTGAGGAGGAAATCCAGAGGCTTAAACAGGAACTGGACAACAGTGTGTACAGGGCAAGAGGAGAAGTAAAAGATACCTGTGTGTCCACTGAAGATGACATGCCTCCAAAAACTTTTCGTAATGTATGTATTCAGACTGACAGGGAAACCTTCCTCAAGACACCAGAAGATGAAAACAAGGTTGTCCACACCAGTCAAACTGTCCCTAAAAAACTGAAGCCAGAGTCACTAAATCTTGGATTGAAATCAGAACAAGAACAAGTACCATCTGACCCATCCAACCACTTAAAACAAACTAGCCTGTTACCTCCACCTCCTGCTCCACCACCACCACCTCCACTTGCTCCTTTCCATTCTGGTTTGGCTCCTCCTCCTCCCCCCCCTCCTCCTCCTCCACTTCCAGGTGCTCCGCCTCCTCCACCACCAGCACCTCCTCTTCCAGGAGGAGCACCTCCTCCCCCTCCTCCTCCATTGCCTGGATTTGAAGCACCTCCTCCTCCACCTCTACCAGGACTAGGTCCACCCCCTCCTCCTCCCATGTCTGGCTTTGCGGGATTTGGTTTTGGCTTAATGTCAGAAAAGGCACCTCGGAAACCTGCTGTAGAGCCTTCATGTCCAATGAAACCCTTGTACTGGACCAGAATTCAAGTCAAAGACAGCAGGTATGTCTCTTGTGAACAGACATTTATAGTATAGAATTCAAAACTCCATTTCATGGAGCATGTTCAAATTAAATGGCACTAGAATGTATAAAATAAACAAGAAATAGAGCCTGGATGACACTATGTATACGTAATGAATTAACACAACCTGCTAAATTAAAAGTTTTTGCTAATATGTAATGCAGTTGTTAGTCCACTAAAACAGCACAGTAATTACTGTTCAAAAATCTATCATGCACACCTTATTTTATACAACACATTCACTGTGTGCATCATCATAAACATCTTCCCAAAGTAAGCAGTATTGCTATAAAAAAGTAAATTACCTAGAACATGAATACAGTGTTTGCAAACAGTAGGTTGAGCTTGGAAAGTCTGTGGTATTAAGAGAAGACAATGCGGCACCATGAAAACAGATGAGTCAATTAAATATAGGAACCCGTAGCATAGTGATTGCCTTAGAATGCATTTTAATGAGGTGATCCTAGAAAGAAAACCTTAAGAGGTTCCTCCTTTGTTTCAAATTAAACATTACAGTTGACTGAACATACCTAGGGAGAAAGTATCTAGGAGTAGTTGCCACAGAATTTAAAGAAGGTTTGCTTGGACTTCTGTGGTGAAACACTGAGACAGCAAGAAGCATGGTGTCAGAAGATCTTAGCTGCCTCTTACGTTTATAAGGGTAATCTTTGTAAACAGATCTTCGGATATGTTACTTTAATCAGCATGAATTATATATTTGTTAATATTATGCTAATGCACATGCTACGTACTGCTCTGACAGCATGCTTAATGCAAATAAAGGTCAAAGCAGAAGGAGCTGATAGGCTGAATATTAGCACTAAAGAGTAGGGTGGATAAATGACAAAAGAAAAGGTGGTGTCTTGGACGGGAAAAAAGAAACAGGATCTCATTTAACTTGTCGAGTTAGGTCTGAAATGGAAATTTGGCAAGGCTGAAGTAAGATACCTCGAGTGCTGGAACCAGGCACTGTGGCAAGAGAGTTAAAGGTGGCTGCACTACCAGCCATGAGTGACCCTGGCATCAAGAGGGCGGTAGGGGCTGATCTGTTGCACCCAGCCATTGATCTTTCACTCAATTATATACATGACAGTAGCAGTAAGCTCGTGATCCTTTTGTCACTGATCAGTGTTACACCATTATGTGAATGTGCGTGAAAGCCCAAAGGGACCACTACTCTTGAATTTTGTATACATGTAATCACAGAAGAGACTCAAGACCTTGATATGACAGTGTCAGTTTAAACTAAACGGGTTCCCCACAAGCTACTCCACTGTAATATAACTTGAATCTGTGGACTTCAAAAAGGAGACTCTCAATCCCGACCTCCAAAATAGTTTGCATAGTAAAACATGTGCATCTGCTTGAATGTCCCACTCACCTGCTCTCTAAAGTTATTTGAGAGTTAAATGAAAAGAGTGCTATGAGAACAGCTAGTCCTGGGTAGTGGTGATGAGCTGGTGAAGTACCTATAATAAATATAAAAAAAAAGCAAATCAGATACATGATTTACCTGAATGGTATAAGAGAAAAAGAGGATAAAGAACAAATCATTTTAAGGTAGTGATCATCAGAGAGCATTAAAGTTATAATGAAAGATATTTAGAAAAGATAGACAAGCCACACTTTGTCCAGGTTGTAGGATATGGGTCAACAGGTTTAAAACACATTTTTGGATTACTTTGCCCTTTAAGTCACATAGCCAGTACAATTCAACCTTGTGAAAATGAAGAAGGATTCTGAGCATTTTGCCTTGAACACTCCAAAATGATTATTGTTGACAGTGGTGGTGAGTGCCAAAAAACAGCTCTTGTAAAAGCATTATATTAGCACTAAGGAATATGGCGTGTCTCCGCTAAGGGAATTAACAAAGATTCACCACATTGTTAACTATGTCTAAATATTTGTGAGAGGCAGCCCCTTTGTACTCAATATCCTATATAAAGAAGGTTGTGTTTTTTTTTTAACCATTTTTTCACAAGCATGAGACAATTTCCTTATCCATTTTATCTTGGTCTCTTTTGGTTTTGCTTCCATTAGTAATACTAATGGTACTTCTCGTCTTATCAACCCGCAATTTTGCTGGGTTCATATTGCAATCATATTTTGTCCTACAGAGTTCAGTGCCTCCCAGTCTGTGCCCATCATGGTGTGTGGGATGACATTGACGAGTGTTATGTCAGAAGGTTACTTGGGAGATCCTAAGCCTTCTATCCTTCTACCTTTAGTCACATAAAAATTGCTTTCAGTTACTCACGTCAATAAATTCTAATTTGTATTAAGATACTTTTTTATTTAAGTGTTTAAACCAAGAATGACAGAAATGTGTAATTTCTGACTAAGTCACCCTTTAGCTTTTTATCAGTCTGGCATCCTTTCACTTTTTTTCCCCGAAGCATCCATAGTATTGTCTCACTAATGAAGAACACATGGGGACGGTCAGGAGAAGTCGTCAAGTTCAGCTCCTGACCTCTGCTGACTTTCATTATAGATCATGCAAATTTTAAGTGTTTGCTCGCCTCATTCCTCAGCAACAAAAAAAAATACCAGAAGTGTTCAATCTGACAGCAGTTTCTTTGAAACACTCCTTGTTCTGAATTGGACCAGAAAGCAGAGACAAATTGTGCTCTACTGAGACGAGAACTCCACTTAATAAAGTTCTTGCTTCATGAACTAGAAGTCATCAGGGGAAGCACTGCACTGAAATCTCTTCTGAAAACAACAGGGGCCAGATCACAATAACCAACATAATAGTCACTTAAGAGAAATAAAACAGATGAATCTTAAATTGTAAAGAGCCAGATGACAATAACCAACAAAACAGTAACCCAAGAGAAATAAAATAGATGAATTGTATATTGTAATTGCAGTGCATTCTTATGCAGAATGAGGGAACTGAGGGAGGGGGTGTGGGAGGGTGGTCAGGTCAGTTTAATTAGAAACATCTTAGATAATTCTTTGTAGAAGTTCGACATAAACATACTCTTGAAATAAAAAGGTGGAAAAAGTAGACTGTTTTGTTTGGTTTTGCCCCTTACATTTTTTTTTATTTTTGTTCAGTTTATGTTTTAATGTCCCATCCAGGATTGGTTTCTGCCTTTCATTTAATGCTGACAGGTTAAAATGTCATTCATTACAAATGAAGTAGGTGGGTTTAGAAAATGAATGGACAGCACAGTGGTGCAATAGTGACTGCTGCTGCCTCACTGCTCCAGGAGGCTTAAATTTGTTCCCTTGCATGGTCATGTGTGCATGTAGTTTGAATGATTGCTTCTCCGTTTTTTCCGTCATATTCCAAAAAGTGTAGGACAGATTCATTGGAAACATTGGTTTGAATGAATGTACTGTAAGATGGATTGTTAATGTGAAAAGCTGTGGTAAAAGTGGATAAATGACAAGTGATCAATGACAGTTTCTGATTCAGCTAATCAGTAATTTGTGTTTTCTCGAAAACTGATCAAAACGTTGTACTCACAATTGGGTGGGTCCT
This sequence comes from Polypterus bichir lapradei, assembly GCA_026402145.1. Classification (NCBI taxonomy): domain Eukaryota; kingdom Metazoa; phylum Chordata; class Cladistia; order Polypteriformes; family Polypteridae; genus Polypterus; species Polypterus bichir. Next base: position 8,781,436 of record JANRMT010062799.1, on the reverse strand, counting down.
TTATTTCTTCAAGAATGCAGTTTAGTCTGTTTTCCATTAACAGTTAAATTGTGTATAATTGGTGGAGTACACTTTTTTGTGGCCGTAGTTTTCCCCAATAATAAAGAGAGGTTGTTGATCTCACTTAATACGTACAAGATTACATGGAATTGGTTTTATGCTGCTAGCATCATATTTTTAGATGTGCAGACACTAATCATCTTTGGCTTGGGGGAGTTTGTAGGTGTTATTTTTTGTCTGTTGTTTTAGTTGTCTCAGCCTTGAATATCTGTCTCGCAAGATCCAGTAAATAGAAAATGAAAATAACCAGGAGAATCGCATGTCAAAGAACAGGCCAAATGTCAAAACCAGGAGACAAGGAGATCATCTGTCAAAGTCAGAACATGATCGAAAAAAGTTGTAGTCAAAAAAATACCACACATCCGTAAAAAACAGGAATGATCTTTTTAAATCAGCAAAACAAGGTTTATTTGTCAAACTCAAAAAAACCCAGAAATATCCTGGAGAGACCTTTGTATTGTTGCAAAATTGACATCACAGATGTACATACCTCGGAGAATTCTGTGAGAGATCTCCATGGAAGTTTCAGAAACAGAAACCTAACATGACAGTGCCCAAGAGGGAAACAAAATGGCATCATGATAGATGATTAATTAATTATTTTTTTCAGGACAGATTCTTGACAAAGTTAAACCCTAAATTTAAATTCTTTCAGTCTCAAAATCTTATAATGCATATATAGATTGATAGGAACTGCCCAGGAATTTAGTCAAAAACTTTATTAAGCATGAAAGTGAAACAACAACACAGGAGAATAAAGATCAGAAATACTAACCCAGAAGCAATTCGCTGTACTGCACCTTTTCCAGCAAACCAGATAGTTGACATTAGTACCTTGACAACAAGGACTGAGAAGGGTTTGTGCCTGAGATTCTTCAGAGCCCTCCACCTGTACAAGAGCAGGTGGCTTTTTTACATAAGTAACAGAGATTCAAATATACAGGTTTCAATCTAGAAACACATGGGAGGTCTTATGAATTTTGTAATGCACTTGCAATGCCAGACTGAATTGATACTGGACCTATTAAGCATATGTATGCTGGCTATTGTGACTTCATCATGACCCGGTAAACACTATAAAATACAGTCATATGAAAATGTTTGGGAACTCCTCTCATAGGTTTATCCTGTCAGTTTCAACTGTAAGGAATGTAATCAGGAAATGGAAGGCCACAGGCACAGTTGCTGTTAAACCCAGGTCTGGCAAACCAAGAAAAATACAGGAGCGGCACATGTGCAGGATTGTGAGAATGGTTACAGACAACCCACAGATCACATCCAAAGACCTGCAAGAACATCTTGCTGCAGATGGTGTATCTGTACATAGTTCTACAATTCAGCGCAATTTGCACAAAGAACATCTGTATGGCAGGGTGATGAGAAAGAAGCCCTTTCTGCACTCACGCCACAAACAGAGTCGCTTGTTGTATGCAAAAGCTCATGTCGACAAGCCAGATTCATTTTGGAACATAGTGTTTTGTTTGGACTGATAAGACAAAAATTGAGTTATTTGGTCATAACAAAAAGCGCTTTGCATGGCGGAAGAAGAACACCGCATTCCAAGAAAAACACCTGCTACCTACTGTCAAATTTGGTGGAGGTTCCATAATGCTGTGGGGCTGAATGGCTAGTTCAGAGACTGGGGCCCTTGTTAAAGTCAAGGATTGGATGAATTCAACCCGATATCAACAAATGCTTCAGGATAATGTTCAAGCATCAGTCACAAAGATGAAGTTACGCAGGGGTTAGATATTTCAACAAGACAATGACCCAAAACACAGTTCGAAATCTACAAAGGCATTCATGCAGAGGGAGTAGTACAATGTTCTGGAATGGCTGTCACAGTCCCCTGACTTGAATATCATCGAAAATCTATGGGATGATTTGAAGCAGGCTGTCCATGCTCGGCAGCCTTCAAATTTAACTGAACTGGAGAGATTTTTTATAGAAGAATGGTCAAAAATACCTCCATCCAGAATCCAGACACTCATCAAAGGCTATAGGAGGCGTCTAGAGGCTGTTATATTTATAAAAGGAGGCTCAACTGAGTATTGATGTAATATCTTTGTTGGGGTGCCCAAATTTATGCACCTGTCTAATTTTGTTATGATGTATATTGCATATTTTCTGTTAATCCAATAAACTTAATGTCACTGCTTAAATACTACTGTTTCCATAAGGCATGTCATATATTAAAAGAAAGTTGCTACTGTGAAAGCTCAGCAAATGATAAACAAAAATCCAAAGAATTAAGAGGGGTTCCCAAACTTTTTCATATGACGGTATATGTGTCCTCCTCACATAGTAGCATCAGGTGACAAGCAGACTTTCAAAAAAGTAGAAGATATCTTTTTTCAACTTGTGCCCTCTGTCAATAAGAAAAATGTCTCACCTTGAGGTAAACCTGAGGATAGAAATACCTCTTGAACTTCTGTGTGTAGCAGACCGACAGTTATATGTTGTCTTCTTGCCCTTTATGCTCTATTTCTGTACTTACCCCTTAAAAAGGTGTACAGTTTGCAGCTGCAATGTGTTTGCACCAGGAGTACAATCCTACTTACTGCTAATATGACTCTTTCTTTTTAACCCAACTAAAAATCACCCTTGTTTTTCTATCTATCCCTGGCAGAATTGACAATGCAAGCAGAGGAGCAAGTTATATACTTTATTCGTTCATTATAGCGTTAACATTACTTAATATGCCATAAGCAGAAGTACAGCAAATGAGTAAGACAATTCCACTTTACAACCTGGATGGTTACCAGCTGTCAGAGATGGCACTAACTGAAGCACCCAAAGTGTAACAGTGTTCATGTGTTTTGCAGCTCTTGAGGTTTCACTGCTGTAGATGAGGTGGTTCATGGCATGGAGATCTCCTGGTTACTATATTGTTTCAGCTGCTGTCGCTATCTTCTTCTGCTTCTGTCAGCTTATTTGTCTGGCCTTAATGAAGGTAGTCTAAAATGTTTCATTTCCTGAAATGCTGTACCACTATCCTTTTGTGAAATTGTTAAGAGCTTTTTGGGTGTAAACTGTACTTCTGACATTTAAGTGTCATCATTTGATTGACTTTTCTGTTGATTTATAAAGGTAGGTACACATTTATGCTAAGCAGCCCATGGTGTATAAATAGTTCTTGCTTATTCAGCCAATTCAAAACAGTTCTTAAATTTTAAGAAAAGCGCATCAAAATTTCTTATATATTACAAAGCCTAAAAGTACGTTAGCTGAGGAAGCTTGCATCCATATGACCTACTTAAACACATTTAATATACACCTATCATTTTCAGATTGAACACATTTATTATAGACCCATCATCTTAAGATACATCTTTGAACATCTTAAAGATGAAAAGAAAGATAAAAGTGCATTGTTAATAATGCTGCTACAATAATAAAATCATATTCCCAACACTAGTTTTATGCACTTTTATAATTTTTTTTATATTCATGATATTTTTCATGCTTAGCAACCCATTATCTTCCAGGATACGCAGTAATTTCATTAGGTGTATGCATTATGGACACCTTGGGGTGTTCCAGCTCTTCAAATACCCAACACAGGCAGGCTCAGACACAAGTTAAGAGCCAGAAGAATCTTTATTGTGGGAAACTCTTCCACAACAAGCGTTTCTTGCCATAATCACATGTATATGCCATAAGCACAATTATCAGTACAGTAAAATACTCTTTTCTTTCTCCTTTCTCTGTGTTTCACTGCCTCCTCTACTCCTTCTTGCAAGCTTCATGCACCTTCCAACTGACCGTGGCTTGTTCATGTGAGGTATATGCAGCTCCTTTTATCTCCCACCCGGTGGTACTTCCAGTGCTCCGTAGACATGGTCTGAAAGTAATACCAAGTGAGTCGGAAACCCATGAAGTAGGGCTCCCCAGTCCCTGCAACACCCCCAGTGGCACTCACAAAAACAAAAAGAGCAGAGTTGAAGAACTCCATGTCCCATGCTGCCCTGTGGCATCACTACACCCAGGGGGTGTGCCATCTAGTGCAATCCAGGGGAGATAATGCCCTGTGCACACTCTCTCCCCCAGTTCTTTCATCCCAAGGACATCCCAGCCAGATAAGAACGCGGGCCATCCCTCACACCATATAATGACCTCATAGTGGTTATGTAATTAAAACTATGGTCCCTAAGTTCAAAAATGTTCACAAGGACATAAATTGGCATTTTTAAATAATTGTAATGATATTTTACTCTGTCATCAAGTAATTCACATTCTCTAAATCAGCACAGCTTTTCAGCCATGTTAAATATGGAGGGTGCTATGCAATATAAAAATTAAAACAGTGTAGAGAAAGAAAAACAAGTTACATTTTTTGTTCACAACCTGTAAACAAATAAACAAATATAAGTATCTTCTGTATTATTTAATGTTCTAAGCCTAGTTTGAGGGCTGCTGGTGTCTACTAAACCCTTTCATCCCTCTCCTACACTCTTTTGTTATAGTCCACTTCTAAAGATATCTACAGTGGACAAAAAAATACAGTTAAGCCAGTGAAATAAGATGATATTTCCCAAAAAAAGAAGCATCAGTGGCTGGCACCTCCTTAGAAGTAAACCAGCACCGCAGTAGATATAATACTCCAAATTAGCTACAGCCTGGCACCTCATTACAAATGAACATGTTTCATGGATGCACTTCAGATAAAAAAAGCAAAACTCAGTGATTGATTAAGCCAGTAAAAAGTAAAATTAAAATCAACTTGCACAGTCTAAATTCAATCAGGTAGTGACTGCACGTCTTGGGCGGGCATGGAGTGGTTGCCTCTCTGCTCCTTGTTGTCTGTGCTTCTGCTGTGGAAATAACATTTCACAGCAATTTTTTTTGTTTGTTTTTTTTTTTTAGAAATCTAAGAAATGTTCTGAGATCCAAGAAGTTTAATCTAGCAGCCAGGTACTTGAATCTGTACATATGCCATAATACATTTTATGGCAACTTCGTTAGATTCTCCATTCTTAGAAGATTTATTAACTAAGGTATCACTACATAGTTTGGAATCCATCCCTGACAGGTGGTGGTAACAACCATGATGCATTTACTGTATGTGTTAGGGAGCTATTGGTGACTGTAGGACAAGGGTACATAATATTAAGGTACAGAAAAAGAGAGCCAAATCATCTAAGTACCGGTATGTTTAGGATTAGCAGGTTGAAGGTGCTTTCTGAGGACTCTCCATTTCTACGTTTGTGCTTAATAAATAGTAAAAACCTTTAAATATACAATAAATCAAGACATTATACTGAAACTCTTCTGGGACGTAATTTTGGTACTTTGTGGTGTTTTTTTCACCACTCAGAAAACATTGGCACAGCCAAGTTCATCCCAGGTGTATAGCACTTTTAAACTTGGACCGACTAAAGTAATTAAACCTCTTTAGTTAGGAACAGGGAGTTAAAGAAAATAACATTCAAAATGATAAGAAGGAAGCACTACTTGACTTATGAGTTTATAAAAAATTGTCAGGATAAGGAAACTCTATGACCTAGTACACCAGTGAACTGCATGAGCTAAATGTACTGAATGGTCTTCTCCTGTTTTTAAAATTTGTTATATTTTAATGTGCACAAGCCACACATGCAGAAAGTAAAAAAAAGTAAATCAAACATTCCTGTTAAAGGATACGTTTGGTATTTTCAAGTTGAAGTTATTTTGTCACCACATGGTATATATACAGTTTGCATTTGCCATATGAAATAGTGTTCCAGAGTGCAGCATTTTTTATGAATTAAATTCCTTACCTGTACTAGCATTTTATAATGGAGCCAATGGGGCATGAAGTAGCACCGGAAAATAAAAGGCTAAAACGTACTGTATACATCCTTTTTTAAATTCAGATTAAAGAAAACATGCCTTCTGTGTTTTCAATGCATGTTTGTGATTATTTTATCATATATTCCTGGTACTATTTTTCTTGGGGTAAGGATACTTTTTCTGTTCACTTCTGTGAGTTCTCACATAATCACTCAAGTAAATCAAAACAAAACCAACCAAATGGCACACAATTTTACTGTGATTTTACCTTTTGAGAGGAAACCACTCTCTGTGAGGAGTGAAAAGTTGTTTCAGAAGACTACAAGTACTGAGGAAGTGCCCACATTTGGTTTTCTATAAAAATGGCTGAATCTTATAATACTGGTATTTCTTATTTAAAAATGACATGCATAAGCTATTTTACAATGTGTGTATAATCGCAAGACATGGATCAATACTCAACAACTGTTTTGGCTTGAAAAGACATATTCGGTAAGGCTTTTGTTTTCTGACTGTACCCGTGCAAATTGCCTCATTAGTTGCAATTTAAAAAGCCAGTGCGGACAAGATATTTTTTAAAATTTAAAGAAAATGCTGCACTATGGAACACAAGTTTGCATTATAAATGCATGGACATGTTTTGACTTCGACTTGTAAAATACCGAACTTATTCTTTAAGCTTGGGAATATAAGTAAAATTGAAACTTTTTAAGTATCATCTTCTGACTTATGTGGAAAAATTAATAGAACTGTAGTCGTTACTGTTTTGAATGCCACTTTTCTGTCTTTTTACAGTGAAAGTTCAGTATGGGGGTCTCTAGAAGAGCCTAGAATTCAAGACACCAAAGAGTTTGAGGATCTATTCTCTAAAGCTGCTGTGCAACAAAAGAAGAAGCCCCTGTCTGAATCATATGAAAAGAAGGCAAAAGCTAAAAAGGTTGGTCACTGACTACAGGTGTCTCTCAAAGTTTTAGAGGAGCTTTGGATACAGGAGTTTTAAAACTTTTTTTCTCTTAGATAATCAACTTTAAGAAATTTGGTACATTTCAAGGTCCTGCCAAAGGGTCCTTGATAGCGGAAGAATAAATATGGGGGAATTGTCATGAGGAATGAAGAGGAAGAAAAAACATATCTGAAAATATTAGAACTTGAAGTAGCAGGAAGTAACAAAGGCAATACATTGTTGATCAAATAAAACCAAGGTTAAAAAACTGAGAAAAGGTTATGAAAAACAATGAGTTTCCTTTGAGCAGGAAAACATAATGATGTGTAAGAACAGCTTGCTTGTTTACCCCTGCAGTTCTGGGGCTTCATGTACAATCGTACAAACTCCATGCAGGGAGCAACTCCTTACTATGAGACAGCAGCACTATTGCTACATCACCTTGTGCCTAATACATCGAATAGCATATTACATTAAATGTGGCCTTTTTAGGAATTTAGGAAAAAATAACCTTTATTTGAGATTTATTTTAGTAATATAGTGCATCTGTTGAGGGGCATATATCACCCCTTAAACTCTACTAAATGTCAGTAAATACCTCACATTTTTAAGCCATACATGGTTACTGGTAGGAGGTGATGAGGAGTGGCTAAATACCCAAACACAAAAGTTTTAAGTTAATTTAAGATTTATAAAGGAACCTGACGTAGCACTTGCCGCATGTGCAATTTTATAAATCTGATTTGCTTTGTGCATATGCCGTTTTTACCCTTTGAGCATTATCAGTATTTTAGTATGGAATCTAAGCAAGGCTTTATGCATGAGGCTCCTGGTGTTCAAGCGGTTGACAGTTGAAAACATGTGCTGCCTATTCTCTGGTTAAAATGAGATGTGTGGGTATACGCAGCTAATATGCACACTCTAATCTATCAACCTGGTTGTTTTCCAAGCCCACTTTGTCATTTATAGTATCATGGGGGGGCGGAGCTTAGCCTGAGAGCATCAGGCGCAAGATTGTAACCAGGTCTGTACTAGGGGCAAGGTTATGCAAATCAACTTTACATACACAGTTAAACTAGACCAGTTTAGATTCACCAGTTGATCAAGGATACACAAGTTTAAGGCACAGAAGGAAATCATAATTCAAAATTATAAATCCCAGAAAGAAGGTGCTAGGAATTGAACCAAGGTCCTAGGATTTGTGGAGCTGTAGGACTAATTAGTGTGCCCTTATGCCTTGTATGTGATAATGAATCACTCATTTAACAGTGTTGGTTTACTTAAGCAAAAACATGAAAACAGTAATGTAATGTAATTACCATAATTTTCTTTTCAGTTGGTCAACTAAAAGGGATGATGATTCTACACATCACTGCTCAGTTAAATAAAAACACTGCTGTGCCTTATTTCAGTGAGAGCAACAGTTACAAATCCCCGTATAAAGTGTGTTTAAAGTGATCATTAACAGGAAAATTGACCTGATAGTGCTTTAGCTGCAAGTTCCAGCTATCTTTTGTATCTCTTTATTATTTTTGTGGAATCCTATCAGTAATACATATAAAAATTTGCATTATGAAAATGCTCATTTACACAGAGTATTATTTACAAAGAGTATTTTATTAGAATATCAAGTTGTTAAATGCCTTTTAAATATTAAGTTGTCATAAAAAATAGAAGCTTTCCACTGTTATACTCTTTGGTAAAATTTAACTGAGTGTGAATTTCTACACAGTATGATAACCAAAGACTTATGTCTGTATTCACTAGGTGTCATTTTTCTTGTTTGTGTTATATGAAGATCCTTTCTGATAAAATATTTCATTATAATGGAAATGTTATTATAACTAATATGGAGAAAATGCATATACTACTATCATCAGGGTCACCATCTCTAATGGCAACAGCACATGGACAGCTCTGTAGCTGCTCTGGTGCATCTGGCAAACAGTAAACAAAGAGCAAAGTAATTGGTTGTCCTTTGCAGAATCGGGCTTACCACATAACATGCTTGTTGCACGGTGTTTAGAACATTTAACACCAGGCTTTGATGTGCTCTTCCTTATACTCTCCTGGGTCCTCATGTACAAACTGTGTGTATGCACAAAAATGTGTACACTCATTTCCATGCGCATATTGAGATGTATAAAAATTAAACTTGCCGTAAAGCCACACACATTTTCACGGCAGCCTCCCCACCTTGCGTATACAAGTTTCTGCCTGGTTTTGCAAACTGGCGGCACCCAGAATCAAAGCAGTATTACTGTTTCTTTTTAGTCTCCTCTTTTTCAGATTCACATCAATGACGCAGGATTTATCAAATATATTGAAATTAATATTGCAAACTTAAGGCACATAATTGTAATAATTCTGTAACAATATAATGGTGCATGCAATGGCCAAACTATTACAAATACCTTAGCTGCTTTATCATTGTTATTGTCAGTGCATCAGTATTTTAACCCATTGTATCTGTGTGTGGAATCACACGCTGTACAGCGGCTGATTGGAAAGTCCTGAAGGACATTTATTGTACATGCTGCCTCAGGAAAGCCACCAGCATCTGCATGAATTCCACTCAGCCATGCACACAGACTATTTGAACTCTCCCTTCCAGCAAACACTTCAGAGTTTTATCTGCACGGACCTAGATGCTCAGAAACAGTTTTATCCCAAGAGCTACAAATGCACTTGATCAGTCCATCAAGTGCTCCAAGTAGAACTGTTTGTACTTATAATTAAAATTACTTCACTGTAAACTTGCACTACAACTGTAATATTGCAAAACCTGAGCCCCTTTGTGAACAATTTGCACTATATTTGCACTCAAGCTGACTGAGATGGGAGTAGACTCACACCTGGTGGCATGGATTGTGGACTATCTTACAGACAGACCTCAATATGTGCGTCTTGGGAACTGCAGGTCTGACATTGTGTTCAGCAATACAGGGGCACCGCAGGGGACTGTACTTTCTCCGGTCCTGTTCAATCTATATACATCAGACTTCCAATATGACTCAGAGTCCTGTCACGTGCAAAAGTTCGCTGATGACACTGCTATTGTGGGCTGCATCAGGAGTGGGCAGGAGGAGGAGTACAGGAAGCTAATCAAAGACTTTGTTAAATGGTGCGACTCAAACCACTTACATCTTAACACCAGCAAAACCAAGGAACTGGTGGTGGATTTTAGGAGGCCCAGGCCCCTCATGGACCCTGTGATCATCAGAGGTGACTGTGTGCAGAGGGTGCAGACCTATAAATACCTGGGAGTGCAGCTGGATGACAAATTGGACTGGACTGCCAATACTGATGCTCTATGTAAGAAAGGTCAGAGCAGACTATACTTTCTGAGAAGGTTGGCATCGTTCAACATCTGCAGTAAGATGCTGCAGATGTTCTACCAGACGGTTGTGGCGAGTGCCCTCTTCTACACGGTGGTGTGCTGGGGTGGCAGCATAAAGATGATAGACGCCTCACGCCTGGACAAACTGGTGAGGAAGGCAGGCTCTATTGTAGGAGTAAAGTTGGACAGTTTAACATCTGTGGCAGAGCAACGGGCACTAAGCAAACTCCTGTCAATCATGAATAATCCACTGCATCCACTGAACAGTGTCATCTCCAGGCAGAGGAGTAGCTTCAGTGACAGACTTTTGTCACTATCCTGCTCCACTGACAGACTGAGGAGATCGTTCCTCCCCCACACTATGCGACTCTTCAATTCCACCCGGGGGAGTAAATGCTAACTTTTTTCATTTTTATTACTATTTAATTTAATATTGTTTTCTTTGTATCAGTATACTGCTGCTGGATTATGTGAATTTCCCCTTGGGATTAATAAAGTATCTATCTATCTATCTATCTCTATCTATCTATATTTACATGTATATTGTACTTTTGCTTTCATACTATATATTTTTCATTGTTTTTTATCGTTTGATTATTATTGTTAATATTATTTTATAGGAAAATAAGTTTATGAAAGATTTGTATATTGAATCACATTGTACCATACAATGACAATAAAGGAATTCGATTCAGTACAGTAGAAGAGGTTGTGTATTTACAGATGATGATGACTGGCTTCTAGTTGATTTAGATTTCCAAGAGCTATCCTCTTGTCGCTGTGTGCTTTTAGAATATTAGGATGTATACTTGATGTAATTTTTATGATGAAATGCATAAAAGTATGTATATTACATTTTACAGATAAATTGTTAACTTCATTGAAATAATGTATACTGTTAATAATTAAACATGTGGTGGCGCAGTGGTAGCGATGAGCTGGCACCTTGTCCAGGGATTGTTCCTGCCTTGCATTGTATTTGTCTTGGGACTGGTGCAACCCTGGATTGATAGATGAATGGAATAATTAAACATGTGTTACAAAGATTTTTCAATGTTCCTTAAATGTTTTGAAGAATCAGTGTTCTAAACTTACAGCTGGTTTTACATTTATTACAGAGCTTATATTGTAACAATTGGTTACGTGGAGAAATAAAATTTAAGAATCAGCATTCTAAGCTTACAGCTGTTTTTACATTTATTACAGACCTTATATTGTAGCGATTGATTATGTGGAGAAATAAAATAGAAGAACAGAAATTGGGGTTGATACTTTTGATAGACAAGGTACTGCTGCAGTAAATTATTTAATTGAGGATCGCACGCATCCCAGCAAGCACCTTACGGGAGGCAGGAATGATACCTGGACGGGGAAGGCAAGAACAATCCCCAGATGGGGCACCAGCTCATCACTACCACTGTGCCACTGTGCCCCCATGTTTAGTACCTGGACGGGGAAAACAAGAACAATCCCTGAATGGGGCACCAGCTCATCACTACCACTGTGCCACTGTGCCCCCATGTTTAATACATGCTTTAATGCATTTAATTGTGAAAATGTCATCAAGTCTACATCTTAGTATTCTAAATGTTCAGAGAGCTGTAATATCATAAATGTAATGTATTCTGTGTGGTGATCAGTGCTTGCATGCTCCTGTCTGTGAAAGAGAAAGCCCATTTAAGAAGCACGTAATGATTCACACACATAGAATACATGGAATACGAAGCATTTAACGTGCTACTTCAGTTACGATGGGATTTGAGAAACTAGAAAATGAAACATCTATTTTAAGATGATTTTGACATTCTACTGTAATGACAAAATAAAATACAAGATTAAACTGGAAATTTCAAGATTAAAGTTGACATTTCAACTTTTTTTCTTCACTGTGTCCCTATTTTTTTTTTCTTTTCTTTGTGCCGTAATACACTTCTGTATGACACTCAGGCAATGGGCTATGACTTGCATTTTCACGTCGTTCACTTCTTTTTATTTCGGGCACTGTGCGACTTTCTGAACTTGAACTTTTGAGTGTCATTCTATCAAGTTCCTTCTGTTGCTTATACCACTGCCTAAGCTACCGAAATGTACGTTTTTCCTTGCCTCCACTTCACTGAGTAGGACCTCCACTTCGCATTTGTTGAAATTTGTCTTTTTTATGCATGCATTTGACATTGTCTTTTAACAAAACAATCAACTGAAAGGACTATTTATATTGATTAGCATATTCAAATATGTGAAATTCTGGGATTAGTCAGGGTGGGGTGGCGGGCGCGTCCACAAGTGTTGCATTTCACGTTGACCCGGATTTATCATGTGGAAGTGCGTGGAAGTTGGCTTACACACGGTTTTGTGCATCTGAATTTTTTATGCATATGCACATTTCCACTTTACTCTGTATGTCATGTTTTAGTGTGACTTCTACGCACAGTGTTATACATAAGGCCCCTGGTCTGCCACAGCAATGACTCCAAGCCGCTATTATTCTTCTAATCAGATGATGAGAGCTAAAACAGGACGATTACCCCCATGTCATGGTACCTCTCTTGTGTGCTTCAGTGCTGAAGTAACAACATCTGTCTTGAATGAAGTCTTGAGACTGTACTTGCCTTTACTGTGCAGTAATAAAGTAGCTGTATTTTCCTTTGAAGCCTGGACTTCCTGTCTTTTGTGCTACTCTGTGACCCAAGCTTGACAATACCTGTATTAAATACAGCATCTCTTAAACTGCAAAAAATATTTTATTTGAAAATTAAACGTTATATGTAACTATTTTTTTTAATGGAAATGCAGGTATGAATGCAGAATGAAAATGAGACATTAGATGCAGCTTTTTCTTTGTAGAAATACAGGTATGAAGGCAGAACAGCTCAGTATCTACACACAACACAACTACCGAAGTGAACGCTTGGTGGAGCACTGACTCAGAATTCTGCTATTAGTACAATGTCACACCTATACACTCTTGCAAAGACTGTCCAAGACTGGAAATTTTGCAACAGACTATCATTTTCTTTTGGTCTAACACAAAAAAGACAGCCTGTTGCAGGGTTCCCAAGACTCAGGAAGGCACGTCATTAAGTATTTTTTGCATCGCATTAGTTGCTTTGGTGGCCATTTTTGTTCGAAAACTGTTCATTATACTGAAACTTACATTTTATTAAAACAAAATCCAGTAAACATGATTTTGTAAGAACACTTGTCTGGGCCCACAAAAAGTATTTGTTGTTCTGAAAATTTTGTTACTTTGTATTTGGTAACAGGATTTATGTATACACACACACACACACACATACACACACACTGTTAAACAATATGCTTTTACGAATGTCTTCATTGTTGACAGACACCACAAGTTGCAGCAGGTGGAAAAGCAGAATCTCAGACAGATGGCAGAAAAGCACCCACAAACAACTCCTGTATTTAATGCAAATTTAGTCCATCCATCCATTTTCCAACCCGCTATATCCTAACCAGAGGTTCACAGGGGTCTGGTGGAGCCAATCCCAGCCAACACAGGGCGCAAGGCAGGAAACAAACCACAGGCAGGGTGCCAGCCCACCGCAGTGCAAATTTATTTTTTTCTGAAAAAAACCCCCAAAATAATCACCCATCCCCCGCGGTATTTAAATTAGCCTGTGTGGGAAAAGACAGATGTTTACTATTTAATAGCATGTCTAAGAATCTAATGCATTGTGCTTCCAACAAAATTTGCATTTTAACTGCGGTCAGATGACAGTACACAGATATGGAATCTTGCATAATAAATAATAACTGCAAATAGTGTTCAGTTCCCTCTTGTTCATGTTGTACTGATTTTTTGTTAGTGTCATAAGTGGTAATGTTGTCTTTTATTTGAATATTTCTTTAATGTGGTAATTTTTTCCTACTACAAATACTGCAGTGAAATGTTCCACTTGCTTTTTTATACTACAGTTTTTTAGTTCCTTTCATAGAAGGCTATACTGCTAATTGATTTGCAAGACAAAAGAAACTGCATATTACCCTTTATATCTGGATATCACTTTCACATTCTTTTCTTGCTTTGCAGACTTTTACTGGTCTTTCTTAGCTAGAATGCTTTTAAAAATATATTTTTTTTCATTTATACTGTCTGTTATGTTCTTCTGGGAATCTCATCCTGCAATTTTGTTTTTGTTTTTTGTTTTGAGTGTGTTTTTTTGTGTTTCTTTTTGGTTAACACTTTTATTGTTGTTAAATATATTCTTTAAAGATGTGCTAATATTTTGCTTTAGTCTGCTTAGTTTCTTGTTAATTTTATTAAGTAACTTACAGTCCTCAGATATTCTAATATGGCATAGACAGTATTATCATGGAGGTGACCCAGGAAATGAATCATTGTCAGAAAGTCAAAGCTAAGATCAAAACTCATATGACAAAACTAACTAAGAACCTGTTTCAAGATAGATGCCAAAAATGAATATCAAAGTGAAAGCTATGTTCAAAATGCCCTAAGCAACATGATTATAACAAGCTCAAGAATCTTCTAGTACTGTATATCCACAAACACAAGAATTGCATGCCATATCTGGAGTGCTGCTGAAGTCAGTGGCATGACTTCCAGGGACACACGACATGCAAGAAGACCTCGTGATCTAGTTATTGTGGACCAAAATGGTAGTGTCTTTTAAACAAATACTGTTGTGAGCATGCTAAGGCACCCCATTGCTCTCCATCCATTAAGGCAGTTTGCACCAAGGTCTATTCTCCATTCCTTCTCTTTCATTGAATTTATTTTTTTTTAAGTGTCTTTTTGGCATTTATAAATTCTAATTGTTGGCAAATCAAATTTAAATTTCCTCACCATTTATAGTGTATTACACCCTTTGTAAAGAAAGAAACAAATTTCCCTCTGGATAATAAAGTCTCCCTTAACCTAAACCTAAATATGCTTTGGGGGATTGTGCTTTGACATTAACTGTCACCTGTGTTCCTTGAACATACCAGACACAGTTATTCATATGTTTTGCGGCTACCCTTCTTTGTCCAGTTTTTGGTGAATGTGTCTGATTTATTTTTGCATCTGTTCTGTCTACTAACATTAGATAGATAGGTAGATAGATATACACACACACTGTGTTCTGATGGAATGACTAAAAAGGAAGAAAAACCTAAAAAGAAAGAAAAGAAAACTTCTAACTTTGGCAGTCACAGTCCTAGTAATGTGCTATACAGGTGTATTGTCATTGGTATAAAGGAGTCCCTGTAGTGTTTCTTGGCACACTTCTGCTGCATGACTCATTGGTTGAATGTCCTCACTGTTAGTGTACCAAAGAGAGTATGTGCAGAATTGTTCATAATGGTACACAGTTTTGTGCTGCCAGCTTTGTCCAGGTGTGAATAAGCCTTTTGGATCAGAAATCCCCTGATTCCCCTACCCTTTCCATTTGGAAGCCTTCTCTTTTTTAATTTGACCTTTTTGGAACTCTCGGCAGCGAGGATCAATGACATATCTGGGTATTATTTTGACAAATAGTCCTATATGATACAGTCAAGCATAGGGTATTTATATTAATACTTGTTAAACTGGCTTACAGTGCCCTTAATAATGTTCAGGAGAAAGAAACATTTTTCCTTGATTTAGCCCTTTGATCCACAGTTTTTCATTACAAATCAGACAACTCAGATGTGATTAAAGTGCACACTGCAGATTTTAATTTAAGATTTTTGCATACATTTTGGTCACAGCTTATAGAAATGACAACACTTTTTATACATGGTCCCCACATTTCAGGACACCATCATGTTTACTTTGATTTGTTTTGTTTTATATAGTATATTTGAAAAATGTTTAGTGGTTCATACTTGTTCTCACAGAGTAGTTTATCTCCATAAGATAATATCATTTGTTTTAGGCCCTTAAAACTAATTTTATTTAAATTATTTTATTGTGTACTTTTTCTTGCAATGATTTATTGTATATAGTCCCTCTAAAAACAATTGGTGATGGAAAGAGCACTCCCAGGTTAGTGTCATTGTTAACCACTTAAACAGGTGCAACTTTAGCAAACAGTACTAGTAATATCACCAATGTGACTGTGGAGAGGATGCTGGCGCACGCATGTTGCTGCCGCTCTTCCCTGTTATCAACACTTTTCTTTAAAATTTACGTTAAACTTAAACTTTTTGCAATTGTTCACTTTCTTTTTATTGTATGTATAGTTCATGGATGCAATTGACTCAAACTGTGCTGATTTGGATTTACTTTTATGGACTTTGCCTTGACTGGGTTTGCAGACTCGGGGACAACAGAATCTTTCTGTGGCACACTGGACGAGCCCTATGGACATTTCTTTGCACCGTGATGATCGATGAGCCGGGGATGGTCTGTCTTCTTGATTATAATTTATATACCAGATTGCTCTCAATACCTTCTATATGTGCTTAATGATTAAGAAATGATCTGAGGTTTACACCTAGCTGGATGCGGCTCTGGGTGATCCCGTCTGTAATACCCAGCGTTATATGTATGTGGCTGTATGTTGGAACCTCCGAATTTTGGTATCTTCATGTGCATTTTGTAATATCTCCTACTATGCTTTTTCTGCTGCTTGCCACTCATCTGCGCCACCCCATCCTCCCGTCTCACCTTCTACACTGTGCTGTGCTGCTTCTCTGCTACTATCAGATACGTATTGCTCTCTACTATGCTAAAATACTCTCATGACAAACTCCTTCATATTAAACAGTTGGTCCAGAGCAAATGGTCAGGCTGGAATATCCTAAAAGACAATGGTATTGTGCGGCACCCGAAATATTTACATCACGGGTCAGGTTGCCGGGCTGCGAATGAAAAGTTCACTGGCAGTATTTGCTCAGGAATATGCTGTCCTACTCATGGCTTTGGAAATAGGAGTGTCAGTTTGCCGAATTTGCAATATGTTAAAATAAACTCTAGTCATAGATCTGTGCACAATGAACCCACATCGGGTAATTTTGCATTGTTTAACTCAAGATCTCTTAATGGCAAAGCACTGGTGCTGTCAGAATTCATTACAGACTCAAACCTTGACTTGCTATGCTTAACAGAAACTTGGCAAAAACCAAATGACTTTACATCTGTCATGGAGGTGACTCCACCCGGATACATTGACTTCACGGAGCCTCGCAGCTCAAGACAAGGCGGAGGCGTTGTAGTATTTGCTAGATCAAAGGTAAACATCAGAAGAATCCCCATTGTCTTTCGAGTGTCTGACTCTTTAACTAATAACAAAATCTGGTCCTGACTCACTTATTGTTGTCTATCGTCTCCCGAAATACAATGCGTCTTTTTTATCTGATCTGACTGAATTATTAACCCACTTAAGTTCACTTTCCCAGAGAGTCATTCCTCTTGGCAATTTCAACATCCATATTGACATTACTACTTGTAAACTGAGAAATCAATTCCTATCCTCACTGGACTATTTTGACTTGGTGCAGCATGTTGATTTTCCCACCCCCTCTGGTGGTCATATACTGGACCTGATCTGCACATCTGGATTATTTGTCAGTAACACTTATAGCAGTGATTTGGGACTTTGACCATAAAGCAGTGCTTTTCACCGTCTCATTACCCCTCCCTCCTCTTACCTGTAAACGTCAAATGTCTTTCCAAAACCTTAAAAATATCTGTCCCTCTGTTCTTGCTGGATTAATTTCTGATCTTTTTCTGTCTTCACCTATTCCATCAACACTAGATAGTCTTCTTGCCCACTATAACTCAGCCCTTCATTCAGCACTCGATAAAACAGCTCCTTTAAAACATAAGGAGGTTTCCTTTAAGCGTTCAGCTCCTTGGTATAATACAGAGCTATGATCTATGAAAGCAACTGGCCAACACCTTGAGAAAATGTCACTTAAGACTGGCCTCACTGTTCACATCCAGGCTTTCTCTGACTATCAAAGGGCTTACAGGGATGCACTAACTGCAGTCAAGAACATACATTATGGCAGAATAATAGAAAGTAGCAATGAAAACCCAAAGGTTTTGTTCTCTGTAGTTAATAAATTACTTCAACCTGCATCTGGCCCAATTACCTGCTCTGCTGAAGTCTGTGAAAAATTCCCCCACTTTTTCTGCAATTAAATTAAAGATCTAAATAATTCAACTAACATAAATCCATCATCCATTTATATCCTTCCCTGTCTTCCCACTCCATCCAGCTCCTTTTCTAAATTTTCACATCGGCATTTTTTAATGACCTGCTTTGTAAGATGAGGCCAACTACTTGTGTACTGGACCCCATCCCCACCACACTTCTTAAATCCTGCCTTCATGTCATAATCCCGACTGTTACGACAGTAATCAATACATGCCTCGACACTGGGTTGTGCCAGCCACTTTTAAAATCACTTCTGTAACCCCCATGTTAAAAAGTCTGGTCTTGATGGTGACGCTCTTAACAATTTTTGGCCTATTTCCCACTTACCTCTTCTGTCAAAAGTTCTTGAGCGTATTGTAGCCTCACAGCTCACCAATGACTTAACCTCTAATAATCTGATGGAACCCTTTCAGTCTGGTTTCAGGGCGCAGCACAGCTGTGAAACTGCTCTTCTTCGGGTAACGAATGATTTGCTTATGGCAGCAGACACTGGACAAACCAGCATATTAATTCTGTTAGACCTCAGTGCAACATTTGACACTCAGGTCAGACATGACATTCACTGTCCAGAATGGAGAACATGCTGGGTATCTCTGTCACTGCCCTCCAGTGGTTCAAGTCCTATCTGACTGATAGGCAAGAGTTTGTTAGTCTTGGCAACAGCAGATCCAGCTCAGTGTTAGACACACAAGGAGTTCTTCAGGGCTCTGTCCTTGGCCCTCTTCTCTTCTGTATTTATATGCTTCCCCTTGGCCATATTATTCGTAGCTATGGACTGGGTTATCATTTTTATGCAGATGACACTCAACTCTATTTCAATGTTAAAAGTGAAACTTCATCAGAGTTTTCTCAGCTCCCTGAGCATGGGAAAAGCGCTATATAAATAAAATGTATTACTATTATTATTATTATTAATGTTTAAAAATTGAGTAACAAATCAAGAACAAAGGAAAATTCTTTTAGTGAATGACAGTAAACACCTTCAAAGTGTGCATTAGGAGAATATTTGTCAGGCACTGGCTTGAATGATTGGATCAAAGGATCATTGTTTGACAGACATCTAAAGTCACTGCCAGTGAGGGAGGACAACACAGATAACCAAAATTGGGCAGTAGGAATTTTGATTTTGAACATCTAGAAGCGTCTGAATAGATGGACACTAAAGACACATATGTTGAACACAAGCCTAGCTTTGTGTTATTGCACTTTAATTTCTATGTGTTTAGACTCTGGCAATGGCATTTTTAAGAGCATGCATCTTGTTTTAGTCCCCGTTTATCTTTGCTCATAACAGTACTTTCATTTCCAAGCTTTGATTAAAGGCAGTGGAACCAAGGAAAGCAAGAACCATTTTGGAATGGCTGTACCCATCACATGGGCCAATCAGTGCTCGTAGAGTTTTTGCTCCACAAAGCCCATCTCAGCTGGCATAATAAATGGTTGAACAGACAATTAAAAGTCACACTATACAGTACAGTACAGTCCAACAGTTATAGTTTCAACCACTTTCACATGACACTTTCACAAAGCAAAAGAAAACATATAACAATATGAAAGATTGTGCCAGCGATTGAAGAAGTTTGGAGACTTGAGAATTGACTAGTGTTCAGCACAGACACTGATTCAACACAGTTGGCCACATTGCCACCTTTCATTTGTTTAAAAAGTTATCACTGCCAATAACAATACAGCCTCTCACTTGGTTGACTGGATGCTGCTTATAACCTCAGTAATGAGATGTGTTGAGAGTAATAAGCTAGATGGAAAACCGTTAGCATGGTAGAGAAGGATAACCTGATCCTCAGAATGACAGGAGCCATGGTAACCTCTATGCTAGAGCACCTGACAAGGCAGTGTGTTTGGCCTTTATTTCAAGTGACTGAGTACTGATTGCATCCTAAGGGTAACTAGCTAATTTAGGCTATACCAGTTTAAACATAATAACACAAAAGCCCAATAATTAGGCACAATATTAACAGAAAACAGAAACGAGATCCTGAGGATGGTGACCTTCAGATTCATATTTGAAGACATCATGGAAAAAGAGAAATACAGGCATGGTTATCTAGTTTAATAGCATCTCTGCTACTTTTAAATAAATGTTTAGCCATACCATAATACATTGAAGAGATCCTGTTGCTCCTCATATATGACAGGGCTGCCTAGTGCCATTTTTCAACAGGACAATGTATAACCACTCATGATTTCCATCTCCTGGGAGTGCCTATATGATATGTTCCCAGATCTTTTTCTGATGTGTGGAACAATTGGGGATTCTTACTACTCTCTACTGCACACCCTCTGTGGAATACTGTGTGGATGGCTGTGCCACTTGTACAACTACATTCTATGGACCATAGCCACTTTTATTACCAGTTATTTGGGTTTTACACATAATTGGTGACACCCTTATATGGCCCTTACGTGGCTTTGCAATTATGTCTTGTTCATGTGCCACTTCTTCGGTAGTGTAGTTTTAATTGACATTGAATCACTTCCTTTGGGTGCAACAATTTCTTGTTGTTTCAATTTAAACAGTATTTTTTACATGCAAAACAATTGGGGATTGGCAAGTTAACGTGTTATTATCATGTAAACACATTAATTAACACGACAATTATTTTCTTGTGCGTTGATGCAGTTATTGTTATTATTATTATTATTTTGAAAGCCTGAGTCTCTCTAGCGATCGATAAAGATTAGTGATCTTCTTGTTACAGCACTTTTTGATACGTTTTTGCTAGAAGGAAAGTTAGCTTTGTTGATTTGACCTTGTTTCCCTGCAAGTGCATGAGTAGTGAAGAGCAAGCAGCTTCTAAAATAATAATTCTTTGTATTTATATAGCGCTTTTCTCACTACTCAAAATGGCATGTGGAGAGATACCAAAGAGAATGCTCAAAGGAAAATAATCCATGGATGACTTTTTTCATATTATCGCTGAATCGGACTCTGATTTGTCAGACTCCGATTTTGATACAAGTGATCTGGAGTTGTAGATCGAAAATGAAAGTGAGGTACTGGCATCAGCTGATCAGTCTCGAGCTGATGGTGGTGCTGAACATGTTCATGTAGCTGATGCATCTATGGCAACGTTTGCCTGGGAGGACAGACACGATGACAGGAGGTACAAATCATATTGTGTCTCACTGCAACTGGCACCCCCACGCACCTGTCTCACAAAAACAGCCAGCCCACCATGCATTCCTGCTGAGCCGCCCCCTGCACAGCCGTTGCAAAAAAGCGCCCACAAAAGACAGCAACAGATGTTTTGTTCGGAAGGTGCCTGTTATAATGTTGTGATCGTGGTTCTGGACTCTTGAGGGTAACTTGTTTTTCTATAACAAACTAGATAAAACTTTAATGCCCTGGCAGTGGCAAATAGCTTTGGTTTTATATTTGATTTGATTACATAATGTTTAAGTTGAGATTTACAAGAAGTATTTTAACTGCTACTATGTAAAGGGAATACTGCTGTTAAAAAGCAACTTATTTGTTTAAAGTGTTTGCAAACTAAATACACGCAATACACTACTTTTGAGTTCATTATTGAATTTTGCACATAACAATGTGATTGTTGTGATTGTCTGCGAAATCCGGCCCACCTTAAATCCGTTCGTACCTCTCCGTCAGCGTCTTTTGTCTTGTAAATATGTCAATAAGCCCAAGCAGCTGAAGTCACTTCGGTACACATGTACTTTGTGAGTATGCCCGAGTCGATCAAACACAGGAAGCTCTGCAGTTTACTTGCGACTTTACGCTATAGGAAGATAAGTAAATAAATCAAGGTAAATGACATTCGATCTGACTTTTATATACAAAGTACAGTTACTTCAAGGACTCTTCAGTACGTGAGTGACTCTCCACACTAGTGTTTAGATCTGGACGGTGTATGTGCCCAAAAAAGAACTCTAACTGCATTCTTGTGCCATTGCTCGTGTACTGAAGTGTCAGCAGGCATTTTTCATGGCATTACACATGTAATTTGTGAGCATGCCCTTGTTGATCAAGCACAGGAAGCTCTGCAGTTTACCTGTGACTTTACGGTGTAGGAAGATAAGTAAATAAATCAAGGTAAATAACATTCAATCTAGCTTTTATATAAGTAACATATCAATGTTTCTTATGTAAAGACAATCACAAAACATAATCACAAACAGGGCTTTGCACAATATGTTAGTGAGTTCTGTAAGCTGTTCTGCTTCGTTGTGGGGCAGACTGACAGGCAGGATGACGCCCAACCTCTTGCTGCATCCAAATGGTGCCATCTTTCACCTTTACGCCTGGTGCAGCTGCGTTGTTCTTATATGTGAGTGGACGTTTCTTGTGGGGGATGGGGGGGGCTTCTGTTCTCTTTCTCCGATGCAGAACCCTTGTCCTCATCTGAGTTACCCACTGTTACAAAATCTCTTTATTTGAAAGCTAACAGTGTCAGATCAGGGCGAGCTTGAACCCAACTGACAGAATAAAACTGAATAATAAAAAAAACCAAAAAACAACCTTGACAAGTACCATACATTTACACTGGCTGTTACAGACTCAAATCAAATGTATGTTTTTATTGTATAATAGCAACAATAAGAGCAGCTCACTACTCAAAATGTTTATTTTGAGACACAGGGAGGCTTTAACCGGCGACCTTTTGAATAGGGGTCAGCAGTTCTTACCACTGTACTACTACAGAAGTCGTGATATTGGAAGTACACTAACCCAATTTCTTTTTCTTTGGTTATAGTCTTGAATAAAAGCGCACTTGTTCTGTTATATTTATGCCTTTTGTGAAAGTGCTTATTTGATATTTGGACTTCAGTTTTCACACATTATAAACTTCATGTCTACATTTTGTTGTTAGTACTAAAACATGGAAAAGGTTTGTCTTTTAGGTATCTTTGTAGACACGGAACACACGTGAAATGCATGTGTTCCAAATAATGATATTTTTTTAGCCTATATAGGGAGAGGTTTTTGCACTTTCAGTGGAAGTGGGGGGGATGGTATAGCAGGCTGCTTGCTGTTTTTGCTTATCGACACATTTATAAGACTAAAGACGCTAATGGAGAGGTGCGAGCAGATTTAAGGTGGGCCAGATTTACGAGTTTTTCCGTAAGCTTTGGTAATTATAGTGTTAATTGCGATTAAAAATTTTAATTGCTGCCCAGCACTAAAAAAAATATGCCAACCTGGTGGAATGAAAATTTGTACTTGAAACATGGCAGGTAGAGCTCTGGCAAATGTACTTAGATATAGAAGTTTCTTTATTAGCTGTTACAATTCCTCTGGAGGTGCATCATGTATTGGGTGAGGTCCAGACACCTCTTGATGTTTACCTGAAATGTCATGTACACTACCCTGGTATCTCTGCTTTCTGTTACCTCTCTATAAGAGGTGATGGGGCAGGCAAACAAGTCAGAGAGCTAAAGAAAGGTTTGGGTACCACCCTGGTAACCCCATTTAATTTCAAGAAAAAGACATCCGATAATGACTCAAACAGTACAAATTATCGCTTCAGGAGCTAAATAATAGTAAAAAAACTGCTAAAGTCAGTTTGGCATCTGATGCCAGGGAAAGGAACTGCTTTATAGGGCTGAGACGGGAAAGGGCAGAGTTTTCCCAGGGCAGTGTGGTGGGGTCAGTCATCCTTGGGTGTTTCTTCTGGGCTGCGGAGGATGAAGGAGAAGAAAATGTTAGTGTCACTGCCCCCTCTCATCCTGGGGTTGTATTGCTTACCTCATTATAGCTATGAAGGAGGACCCCAAACACACTTGTATGATGTTGTTTGAAAATGAGGAGTAGATATGAGCAGGTGTTTCAAACCTATCCTACTGAGAAATGTGACACAAGTAGCAGGTAGGTAGGTTGAAGTTCACTTAACGCTCTGGTAGGGAGCCAGTTGTTAATTCACCCCTTTCCAAACATTTTTTCCTCCACCCACAACCCATTATTTTTCTAGTAGGTAAATTACCTTGGAATCTTGCTTCTTATATATTACATTTAGTATTACAATCATATTCATCATACAATTAAATACAAAATATATTACCTTTAGGTAACAACAACCCTTAATTTCCTTTTTTCAGGTTTTTTGTTTAGTTAAATTTAGTTTACTTACTTTGACTGTTTACCATTGACTGTTATAAAGTGTTAGGGGAGACTTTTACCAAAGTGTCAGGGAAACTGGGTTCTAAATCAAAGGCAGAATAAATGCAAAACCTGTAATCCACATGAGGATTTACATTGATTCAGACACAGGAATGCTTGGGCTGTATTGCTAAAGTCTGACTGGAAATGAGTTCTGACTTGTGGAAATCCCTTGTCTGTTCTTCTCACTCCCTCTGCAAAGGCAATCAATGCAGATTGTCTGCCTGGCGACACAGACAGAATGATGGTAGTCACCTGAGGAAAATGATAGCATTCCATTATGTCTGTTCTCAAAGCATCATATGAGCACAATGATATTTGGTCTTTTCATGTTTAAATCTATTCTATTTCCATACACATCTGTTAATTATTCCCCAATTCTAATCTTGAGAAGAGCATACAAAATTATTTTGCAAACCCTGATGCATTTCTCTTAACTCTTATGGGCTATCTTTGCACTTAATAGAAGTGAAGGTTACTCTGAACTCCTCTTGGAATTAATTTCATACATCTGTTAGTTGAAGTAGCCCTTTACTGGTAAAAAAAGAGGAACTGCAAGATATTTATTCAGCTCAAGTTGTTGCTCGGACAGCAGCAACAAATAATTTAAGTATTTGGTTAACCAGTACAAAATTCATCATTGTACTGTTGTCCTGCAGATATTTTTCACTCTCATCAACAACACTTTTCTCTCCTGTACATTAATTAGAAAATATATCTTTATTCTCTAACTAGACTTTTCTGTCGTAATTCTTCTGATCCTGTTTGCACACCACTGCCAGCTTATATTTTCGTTGGCACTTCATCTTACTTTTGCATATTCTTCTGCAGTTCTTTCTTTGTAAATATGGAATTAACTGTTCTTGTATTGTACCTTGCTAGTCTGAATTGTGCTCTGGTTTGCATTGCAAACCTCCTCATAAATACATACTGTATACTGTGAGAGGAGCTGTATAAAATACATATAGCATAACCTGTGTGACCACAAGGGGTGTCACTGAGCCTCAACTACAGACACAATAATGCCCAAGCACAATTCCTTGTTAAAAAAATGGTTTTGTATTTGGTTCTAACACCTTCTTCATACAAATTACCGGCCAAAATGCACAAATAAAAATTTTTGCCTTCCACCACCCATAGAGAATTGCCTGCTGCCACCTGACTATCATGATTTAGGCTATAAACAGATGCTTTGTAGCCTGTTTCTTTAAAAGAAGCCATTTGCATTCTGTTGTCAGGGTCCTATCCCTCGTTTGTAGGGGTGGGTTCTCCAGGGTCGTGACCTTGACTTGATCAGCAACTGGCATAAAAGGTAAGGCTTTCACTAGGCACCTTATCCTATCTGCAGATAAAATTCGTTTCGTTAATTTAGATATTGTGTGCAATCTTTTTTTATATTTCCTGGTTACTACTTATTGCCTGTTTTTTTTTTTTTACTGTGATTTTTGCCTCTCATCTTGGTTACAGTCATTGTGGTTTGTCAGGGTTCAAAGCCAATAAATGAACATTTTATGGAGTTTAAGGTGTTAACGACAGTGGTGCATTGGGATAATGAGAAACAAGGCACATGGTATCTAACTGCCCAAAGCTGCCTGGAAACATGTAGACCAACTTGTTGTTAACACTAGAATTACCAGAGCCTACGAAAAAACTCGTAGATCAGTCCCACCTTAAAACGCTTAACACCTCTCCGTCAGCGTCTTTTGTCCTTTAAATGTGTTGATAAGCAGCAAACAGCAAGCAGCCTGCTATCACATCCCCCCACCCTGCACAGTTTTCTCAGCTCAAGTCTGTTTACCTGCGTGTCAGTTGCTTAGAGTTGTATAGAGTGAGAAGTCAAGCAAAATGACACCTTTTATAAATACTATATCGTTATTTGAAACACTTTTATTTCATGTGTGTTCCGTGTCTACAACAATCTATGTAAACACATCGTTAAAACAGAAACATTTTTCATGTTTTAGTAATAATTGACAAAATATAGACAAGAAGTGTATAATATATGAAGCCTGAATTCCAAATATCAAAGAAACACTTTCAAAAAAGGTTCAAATATAACAGAACAAATGCGCTTCCATTCAAAAATATAACTGCAGAAAAAGAACCCACATTAGGGCTCATTTATACTTCACGGTCAGAACGCGTACGCGTACGCGCCCGCATCACGGCTGCCATGCGTTCCCAGCATTCATTTGATGCGTCCTCTGATCAGGTCTTCAGAAATTAACGTGACACGTGCATGAGTTGCAGTACCAGCAAGAGTTCCTCTTTAGTGAACTTTTTGAAATTTGGTGTTTGATTTATAATAATGTAACAGATGTCCTAATTGATTTGGGAATTTTATTAGAACCTACATGATTGAGTGTTTACATATCACCCTTATACATCTTCAGTATAAACCTCAAGTCCTTTCAGTGAATGGTCAGCTCGTTGGATGTGGGAGTTTAGATTATTAACGCTCTGGCCATCTTCCAGTCCTTTGTTAATGATGTTTTTAGAGATTTATTGGGGGAGTGTGTATTGGTATTGTGACTGCTGCAGGGGCAAGTGATTGCCCTTCAGAAACCCCCTCTTAAACAGTGTTTCGATGGGAAATAAGCACACTCTTCAGCTCCTCTTTGCCGATACAGCTGCAGGCATGCTGGCTTGCCACTTGACATGCTCCTCTTGCAGGGCTTTGAACATTTTATTGACCGAGCCGTCCTGTGTTCTCACCCTCCTGTCCTCT
>JANRMT010062799.1:8732708-8749352 GCA_026402145.1 Polypterus bichir lapradei | reverse complement strand
AAAAAAAATAAAGTGACGGTGAGATACGAAGAAGGCAGATTCACCAGCGTTTGTGTGTCAGCTTTTATCCCTCCAGATCAGAGAATGTCCAGTTCCATTGCCTCAAAACACTACTCACATCTACAGTTATTCCCAGTTTCAAATAAAAACTAACAGTGTCGGATCCCTAGGGTGGTAGTATGTATCATGATCGTGACTGAGAGAATAAAAATGTAACAAAAAAGGTAACTTTTACAATTACAGTACTATAAATGTACATTTTCTGATACAGACACAAACCAAATGTATGTGTGTACTGTATAATATTAACAATAAGAGCAGCTCACTACTCAAAACAGTAAATATAGGAGAGAGTCGGGAACAAACCGGGGACTCTTGATTATAAGTCAGCAAATCCTACAGCTACGCCATGGAAGCTGTTGTATAATCCTTGAACCTTTTATGAAAGTGTTTATTTGATCTTTGGACTTCAGGCTTCACACATTCTATAGTTTATGCCTACAATTTGCAACATTTATTACTAAAATATGAAAAAGTTTCTGTTTTAACAATGTGTTTACACAGATTACTGTAGAAATGGAACACACATGAAATGCATGTGTTCCAAATAACAATCTATTATGTCCACTCTAAAACTCCAGCACTTCACTCCCAGATGATCAAACAAGGCATGAGCTGGGAAAACTTTGTGAACATTCTGCGACGGTGGGGGGATGGAATAGCAGGCTGCTTGCTGCTTGTCTTAATCGGCACATTTACAGGACAAAAGACGCTGGCGTAGAGGTGCTCACGGATTTAAGGGCCGGATTTACGAGTTTTTTCGTAGGCCCTATTAATTCTAGTGTTAAAAGGCTACCTTCAGCCAAATTACTGACAGACATATTCTTACAAAGAGTAGTGTGCCTTCATGAGTTCCCATCTTTAATTGTGTCAGGCAGAGGTCAGCAGTTTATTTTCAGGTTTTAGAAAGCGTTTTAGAAACAGTTTTGATGTTAGATATGTTTAACATCTAGATATCATCCAGAAGATAATGGGCAAAGCGAAAGAGTAAACCAAGACTTGCATAAATATTTATGCTGTACAGTAAATTCTTAACAGCATGATTGGGCTGATATGTTGCCTATAGCAGAATTTTCCAGGAATGTCCTGACTCTGTCATCTTTAAAGATGTCTCCGTTTCAGTGCCAGTATGGATTCAGTCCCCAATTGTTTGAATCACCATCCTTAATGTGTGCTGTTCCAGGTATTAGGGATTATGTTAAAAACCTTCATGCTAAATGGAACATTGATCATAAAAGTCTAATGAATTTAAGATTCATTATGAAGTGCTTTGCAGACAAAAAGGCACAGATACTGAAAGAAGGTCGAAGAATGTGGCTGGCAACCAGAGAGGTGTTGCTTAAAGTACCATCTCACAAATTAGCCCCTAAGTTTGTTAGCCCATACGTCATCAGACACCATGGGGTTCGGTATCCTATAGTTTGTCTCTACCAGCACATTTTAAGATCCACTCCACTTTTTATGGAGTTTGTAGCAGTCCTTATTATTCTCCACCAACTGTTTCTGTGAATGGTACTGAAGAGTATGAGGTACAATATCTGGTGGATTCTAGAAGACAAGAGTTGACAGTAGAATATTTGGTGCTCTAGAAGTGGTATTGATCAGAAGATCAAGCCTGGGTCAAGTTTAATGCCCTTCACACCCCTCGCCTTCTAACTTGGTTTCATAATCAACATGTCCGGAGGACTTATCTTTGACTAGTAGGTGATGTTATGATTTAGGCTATAAACAGATGCCTTTTGGAGTTTGATTTTGTTTCTGGGTTACGGTTGCTATGGTTTATTTTTATTTTCTTTTGTTTTCGCCTTTTGCTACTTCTCCAAGTTTACTCTCAAATTCAGCTCACCTGTTTTACTGCTGAGTGAGAACACAGACTCTGATTTGATTAAATGAAGCAACCATCCCTGAAACTGCTTCCAGTGTCACACCCAGGTTGTCAGCAGCATTTTCCGGTTTGCAGAAACCAGGGCAATTCTACTACAGCAGCTCCCTCTGGTGGTATCCAAAGACCCCGAAAAGGCTGCGTTTCTAGGCTCCAACTCCCATGTTATTGAAATTCAGTTTATTGAAAACTTTATGAATGTGTTCTTCCAGCTTTGTTTTGCTTTTTTTGTTTTTTCTGGAGAATATAAAAAGCACATTTAAATGATAAAATCAAAAAATCAAATATTATTAACTGGAATTTAACACTTGTACAAAATTTTTTTTTTTTTGTTTATTAATACTAAGAAAGGCAGGGAAGCAGACAAGTTGTTCACAACAACAGTATTTTGCAAACCTGCAAAGTGTGAATTCCACATTAATTATGTTGTTTTGCATAATAATGCCTTTATTCAAAAGGCTTAATGGTTGATTCAAGTAAAAAACTGTAACAATTGCTAATAGGATTAATTGTAAAACACTTAGTTTAATTTGTTAAAGCGTTTAAGCATTCTTGTACTACCTGTTTATAAATATTCAGAAAAAGTACCAAATGACACATAACCTCGTCAACTGAAATGAAAACTACCTTTGATCAGGGCTATGGAGTCGCAGGCGGAAACAATTATTAGGTTACTAGAGTCGGGGTTGGATTTGGTAAAAATGTTCCAACTCCAACACTGACTAAATTTAAATTGTAATATAATGTGTTAAAAATTCCAATTTCACAGTGATTTAATTAAATAGTTTTCCTTTTAATAAATATATAGCTTCTTTTTTAATTTTGTAAGCTTAGTCTTATGTTTAATGTTACTCCATGTTTGTAAGCCACAACAACATTGCTACAGCCTTCAAACCCTGATAACACATTACAGTGTTAAAGAGTGGGCTGATGATTAACACTGGCTTTGATAAAGAGCCTTGTATCTTGTATGTTGTGTGTTTTCAATCAACATAATTAATATCCAAGGCTAATTACGAAGAAAAGAGTCAAAGTCAGTGGTACCATAAATTGAGGAGTCGGAGTCAAAGTTTAAGGTTTTGCGTACTTACTCCACAGCTATGCCTTTGTTTTCCACTAGTGTTTTTTTTTATGAGAAACAACATTATATGCTTCATCATAGGTGAATTTGTAAGAAAATATTTTTTCAGAAACAAAATTCTTAGTATGTTGAAAAATAATAAAAATCATTTCCCAGTTCTTGTTGAGGTTGCAGTCAACTATCTTTGCACCCAACACGCAAGTGTGGACAGTGAGTGCTTGTTCAGTGCTAATTTCCAGTGATTGATGAAGAAAGGAGCAGATATCACTGTATTGATGAAGGAATGCTTCTTTTTATTAAGAAAACCATGCATGAAGATGTACAGCAGTTCATTCATCAGAAACTCCAACAGTATGATTTCTATTACTTTGATGAGACAAAATAATATATACAGTACCAGTGTTGGTTGTTATAAATTTCGTTTTAGCTTTGTATATTAATACAAAAAATACCACATAAGATTTTAAGTGTATATTACATTAATATGTCAAGTGGCAAAGGATAGTAGTGTTAAATGATTTGAACCATCTATAAATTCACAAACTTGACTAAAACTTGTATATAAAAATATAAAAATACTGATATTGATAAAAAGAGTTCAGTTACTGGTATCTGGCCAAAATCTGCAGTAGTTTATCCCAAATACAGGGTATATGCATGCCCTAATCTGGCTAGTGCATATGGAAAATAATAAGCTTGTTTTAATGGCAAAGCACATGCCACCTCATCTTCATTTTTTCATAATGTTATAGTACAATTTGACATTATAGGGAATCTGTGTTATGTGGCATTTGTTTGTCTTTTGGAGAGTGAATATTATTAAGGCAAACAAAAGATCAAAGCCTTGCAAAGATATAATGTTTTTAAGAAGGGAAGGTAAGGAATAATGATGTGGTTGTTGTGTAGCCAATATTGAAAGCTAAGAGTTTAAAACTCTGACACTCCAGTATTACAGTAGTTTTGAGTAGCCAGAATAGATAACTTTGCAATGAAATATATCTCTTTATCACTCTTTTTGGCAATATTGCAGTGCTGTATGTTGACCACTGTGTTTCCTGTATAACAGTATTTACATCAAAGCACAGAAAGTTAAAAAAATGCTAATTACACTATAGGACCAAACATTTTAACTTTTACCTCCGAGACTAGTATAAGTTTGACCGCAGCTTACAACTCACGGTTCACAAAATGACTATCAGTGTTCCACAATGTGAGACAAAACATTTAAAGTACAGTGTAGCGTCTCTAAGGGGTTTTTGTCCATGTCCAACTGGGTTCTGTATGACAAGCGGCCCATATGCTGTACTAAATATGCAGTGAGCAATGTTGCCACCTTCTCTGTCACTCACACTGTATTTTCAGCTACCCATGCAAATTGGAAAGTGGCAAGTAATTTGTATCATGTGTTCCTTTTAAATCAAAGCCATTTCTGAGTCTCCTGGGTGTTTTTTTCCTGATAATTATCATATCAAAGACAAAGGATAACATTGAAGATAATTACTTTTCTATTATCTTTAACTTCTAGCTGCCTTTCAGTAATTACTAACACGTGCTTTCAGTTAGGAACTAATATAAACGGTAATATTTTGAAGGGAAAGCTTTTTGAAGTGGAAAAAATGTTCATGTCACTGCATTTTCTATTTGTATAATACTCAAAATCAATTGTGGGAACCTTTGTAGAGAGGGAAGTTATGTACGGTTTAAAGTTATAGGCTTGGGAGTTTGTCATTTTAAGCAAATGCATTTTGCTGGGGGTGCATTTCCCTAAACTAACCCTAAAAATTCAGTTATTTTATCTTGCAGCCTGAACCTAATCCAAAAACATCCACACATATGGTAAGACCAGCAGCAGAGGACACAATTCTCAATCATTACAGAACAACAGCATCTACAGTAGCTGGGATTTTAATGTTGGTTGAATTTCTTCAATAGTGATCTGTTTTAGAATAAAGTATTTTGCATTTTTTTTCTGATGTAATTTAGTTTTTTTAATGGTGTTGCTGTTTTCAGAGGCATTTGCTATGAAATGTGACCCTGTTATCTGCGTTTGTGGATATAAACACAATCCTTTAGTATATTAACAACAATGATTTTTAACTTACTGTTTCTCAGTTTGGTAAAAGAGAGGATGGACTTTTGGTTACTGAATTTTTGGCCAGTTTAACAAAGTTCCTTCTTCTGGTCACCTCCGTGCTGCCTTTTTTCTACCTAAGGTCTTGTAACAGACAAACTGTGAGTGAGCAGCAGCTGAGTTCTCTTACTGTTTCATTCAAAGGATATTTAGAAAAATTACATGTAGCTCAATAAATAATACAATTACATACAGTGCTCATTCTTGTCTCTCTGTCTCTGTCTCTCTCTCTCACTGTGACTAATAACATTGCAGCTAGTTCTTGATTATATAAAAGATTTTGTGCCAGCCCTTCATCTTTAAACTTCTTTGCTAGTTTCACTCTGGATGTTTACATTTTAGAATCTTTTTTTCCACATACAAGGTAACATTTTATTTGTTTGTGTATATACAAGGTAATCTGTTTGTAAATGTGTAAACATGCTAAAAAGGCACATATTAAAACATTAGAAAACTTTTTGATGAGAAGAGACACTTCATGCCCAAAAATGTTAGTCAGTCCTATTCATCTAACTTTACTAAAAGGTCTGTAAAATTCCTACTGTCTTACCACAATACTTAGTCATTTATTTCATTTAAGGATATTCTAAAGTTTTTTAGAAATGTTTATTTAACATGTGTTCTTGTTGAAGAATTCACATTAAAATAAGAGCAAATAATTTCTTTTATTATTTTGAACACTTCAGTCCTACCATCTCTTATTCTCTGTTTGTTCAAACTGAAAAGCTCCTTCAATCTCTCCTCATAGTTAATAACTCTCGAGTCCTTCAGTCAGTCTTGTTGTTCTCATCTGGACTTTCCCTGGCACTTCTATGTCATTTTTGTATTATGAAGACCAAACTGCATATAGTACTCCAGGTGAGGCCTCACTAGTGTGTTATGTAGCTTAAGTATTACCTCCCTTGATTTGTGCTTCACACACTATATAACCTAATATCCCATTAACCTTCTTAAATCACTTCTGTCCACTGTCTGGATGTAGACAGTAATGAGAACAGTATGACTCCTAGGTTCTTCCTATAAGGTCTAATTCTAGATGTTCCATTGTGTATTCAACTGTAATAAATCTAACATTTTTACTTCCTAAGTATATATATATATGTCTACATAACCATTTAAAGCAAAAATCACAGTAGTAATTAGTAGTGCTACTGCAGCTGTGGGGCTAGCTTGGGTGAGACTGAAAAGATTAACAGTATTCACTCCCCTAGAATACACAGAGAAAAAGTGATACTGCCTTGAGATAGGGAAATTAAATTCCATTTACAGTAAATGCTGCTAATGTTTACAGTCTCACTTCAGCTCTCCCCTAAGCAAGCTTTTCTATGTCTATCAAGTTTGTTCCCCTTAACGTAAAGTCAGTGACTAATAAAACTGTTATCCTGTAAGACTTTATTACCTCAAAGAAACTGAATTGTTGCCTTTAGAGTTGTTGCAGTGGTCTGTACCTGCACTTAATGAGGAGTACTGTGCAAAAGCAAAGTAGTTTGTACTGTTGCTGTTTTTAGCTGGCCATGATAGATTGGCCATGTTACTCTGTGAAGATCATTACTTGTGTTCTGTTTTGTGTATTATATTTACCCCATTTTTTCACAGTCATTGCACACCCAACCTACCTGTAATGGGGGGTGGTCTCTCTCTCCCTCTGAGCTTTTTTTGGTAATTTTTTTCTTCTCTTCTTATGGAGTCAAGGTTGGGGGGCTGTCAAAAAACAGGGCTTGTTAAAGCCCATAGAGGCATTCCTTATGTGATTTTGGGCTCTGCAAGAAATAAATTGTTATAATGTTTAACTCAGTTTCATCAGATGCTTTGACACCTTCTGCTAGGAATGATGAATTTAAGCAGGGGAGTGTATCAGTGTTCTGTTGTAGTGCAACAGTAATAATGCAGCCTTGTATAAAAGCTATTATTCAACCGCATGAGTTCCCTATGTGTTTTCTAAGTTGGGATGTTGCCTTGAAAGTTTGCATATTGTAATCTTTTTAGTTAGCCAATAAAAGGTGTCATTTTGCTTGACTTCTCACTAAGTTGGGATGAGAGCATAATAACTGGTATTTCATCTCACAAGATGGACACTACCCTCTCACTTTAAATAGTGTTAGAAGTGAAGGCGTCTTTTGCCATGGATGGCATATCTACATAGAGAAGTATAACAGTTTTAAATAAACAAGTTTGTGATTGTGTAGTGATGGCAATAAGCCATGAGTGACACTATCTGCCCAGGGCTACAAAAGTTCTTCTTTAGCTGAGAAAATGCATTGTGCCCAGTTCACAACATGATCAGCTGCAGGAGTTTGGGGATTAATGGCAAATGTTGGATAAGCTATGACAGGTGTGAAGGTTGAAACCTCAGATGAGAGTGCCAGAAGTAAAGAAACTCTTCTTTAAGCATGGTAGGTTTACACAGTGCTTAACGCAATCCAATTCAAGATCACAGAGCATCAGGTGCAAATCAGGAAGTGACCATCCACAAATTCGAAATAGCTCGCTCTTAATTATAGTGACTGTATTGTTCTGTTTTACAGATGAGTAGTAATTAATATTTAATAATGTACAGTATTATGAATTTGTTTCCTCTGGAAAGTGCCTTATAATGAAGCACACTGTTATTAGTGCTTTATAAAACAAAGTCACTGTTTACTTCCATCTTTCATATCTTAATTTTATTCATATTGATTTTTTTTTTAGCATCAGAAAGGTGATTGTGAGAATTCAGGTTACCTCACACTGGATCACTGGTACCTCTCATCTGACCCCTTAGAAGAGAAAGTAGCTAGTCGGTGTTCCGTCCAAAGCTGGTTCCTGCCTTTTGCTCATTCCTTATGCAGTAGGCTCTGGCATCTTCATTCCTTTAATGGATTAGTGAGTTTACCAAATAAATGGAGACAGAGTATAAAAAGATGGATGACAGGACAGTGGTGACATGTTTTAAAATCTGGAGCAATAATACCAAAGTCATAGGTTTGTTCTTTAGTTGTGGCCCTACCATTGTACCCTTGGGCAAACAAATTATTATACCAAACCAAACAGACTAAAAACTAACTTCATCAACCCATCCATTTTCTGAACATACTTGTTATGATTTGAGCCAGATGTTAATTTTGTTTCTTCCAGGGGAATTTTTTCTTCTGCCTTATTGTGGTTATTTGGAGGATTTTAACACTGGATTATATTAATATGTGTGAGCTTTATATTACTAGTTCAGTTATGACCCAGTGAAAATTCTTTTTTATCATTTATTTCAAGTGTGTCACCTTGACATTTTGTAGTGTGACCACCTATACCAGCAGTATTGGTAGCAAGGTGGGAACCAACACTGGCCAAGATTACATTCCAATAAAGAACATATTTGAACACACACCCCCAACCACTTTAATTTTTTAATTTAATCCTCCCAATGCAGACAGAAATAATATGAAGATTCCACACAGAAACTGAACTTGACTCATTGTGAATGTTGGCATACATACGCCCTTAGATGGAGTGGCATTATGTACTGGTCCGGTTTCTGTCTTGATTCCAATGGTGCTGGAATAAATTTTTGGCAGAGTAAGAGGCCCAGAAATAACTGTAAGCAGGAGGGAAAAATAACCAGGCAATGATCAAAAAGGGGCAAGCAAACATTCATAATCAGTGCTGTGCAAAGGTCTAAATCCAGCAGATCAAAATAATACTAACAGTCTTAGTGGAACATGGCAAAATATATTTGAAGATTTTAGACAAAAGGAAGGTCAATACCAAAAACTAATTCCGAAACAAATCTTTTTAAAACCTTCTATGGTAACACTCAGAATTCAGTCAGTCAGAATATCCACCAAGGAATACTGAACACTTTGATTGATGCTATTTTTATGCCAGAGGGTGTAATGATACTAACTTAGACAATTGTGATTATGTGGTAAATTTGAGTATGTGCTCAAAATAGCAGCACCCAAAATGGTGTTGTGTTGAAAAAAATAAGATGTTAAAACAATAGCTACTTCAAAATCTCTGTTAATGTAAAAAATAAAGATGTTGTTGGAATTAACTTATTCCAGAAGTTCAAACAATTAACTTAATAAAGCCAAAGTAATAAAGAAAACCTACTTCATAACACCCATGACCCTGCTTTAGGTTGTTACGTGATGGGTTAAGGACTCTGGTTTGATTTGGTTCATTTTTAGACAATGACTTTGAGGTAATACAGAAACAAACTTTGAACAAGCTACAGGTCCATGACTTCTGTTTTTGCACACTCAGCCCTAAAGTAAGGGTGCTGTTACATTGTCTGGAAGTACTTCAAGTTACTCACTGTTACTGTGTACATCTGTTGAATTTATTTATCATTACATGTGGAAAGTACTTGTTTGTTTGTTTGTGTATTTTTATTTTTTACATTCAACAATTCCCTAAAAAGCTGTACAAAAGTGAAGAATGTAGTATTCTGTAATTATATTTAATTAGGGTGCAGGCACATTATTTAAGGAGTTCACTGTATATTGCCTAATTAAACCTGCATGTTCATTCACCTTGTGCAATTAAATTCTAACTTCTAAGGGTTTCCCTTGCACCAGTGTAGCAGCGCGAGGTCCTCGCAAAAACAACAACTGCTGCTTAATGACGGGAGTAGAAACGGTAAAACTTTAAAAGTCAGGCTTTACCTTGCCAAAACTGTTTTGAGCTTTATGTGTAATCTAGTCGTAAGTAATTGTGTCCATGTGCTGCTAGGAATAACAGCCCAGTGAATTTATTGTTTGTTATAAAACTGCAGCATGCTTGGTGAAAATGCAGAAAGACCATTTGATGTGTAATGGGACCTGAGTGTTTGTTTTGTACATTCTTGCTCACCCATTCGGCACTACCACGTCTAGTGAATGATGATTATCTGTGACAAATGTCTCCTCGCATCATAAATATAGTACTTATGATTCTGTTTGTTCTATGCAATATACTATATTATGTGAAAAATTATGTCTAACCATACTCCCTTTTCTAAACCTTTGGTGTTCTTAAGTTTGTCATAATGGCTTTACTGCTCTTATTTGTTCTTTTGTTTTTGAAATATCTAAATAATGTCCTAATTATAATAGTAATTATTGATTGGGTGCCTTATAATACAAATCTGAAATAATCTGGACTTTAAACTATTAATAAACCTTTTTTTACCAAAGTTAGGCAAAAGATTACTGAGTCTCATAATGTCATGATCTGAAGTTAGGACCATAGCGAAAGGGTGTGAGGCCTTTAAATAAGCACCAGAGCAGGTCAGGATCAGCACTGATTTGTCCAAACTAGCCTCCCCCCAACTGTGCCAGCACCCACATACTACTTAACCCTAGAATCCCTGAAGCCACGAAAAAAATTCATAATCCCGGGCCACCTTAAATTCCGGCACACCTCTCCTCATGAGCATCTTTTGTTTTGTAAATGTGTCGATCAGCACAAGCAGCAGGCAGCCTGCTATCCCATACCTGACGGAGCTGAAGTCAGTCGCATACCTCTGCCAGCTCAAGTCTCATTATCATTTATGGTGTGAGGTGCCTGGAGTTGTATAGGGTCAATAATATATTGTTATTGGGAATACATACATTTCATGTGTGCTCTGTGTCTATAACGATATATATAAATGTAGGATGACATGAAATGCGAGGCAAGAAATGCTGAACACATACCTTAAACAGAAACTTTTTCCATATTATGCTAATATTGATGTGAAGTATAATGTGTGAAGGCATTAGTCCAAATGTCAAATAAACATGTGTGCTTTTATTCAAGAATACAACCAAAGAAAAAAAAGCATTCAATTTACATATTGCTGTCAATGAGTTAAAAACCAATGCTCAAATGTCAATCGACAGAAAGTTGATGTGTATTCTTGGATGGTGCAGAGGTAAGAACTGAGGCCTTATAAACAAAAGGTTCCGGGTTTGAGTACGGGCGCTCCGAATTTTGAGTAGTGAGCTGCTGCTATTATTATTACTATAATATAATAAAAACATACATTTGATTTGAGTCTGTAACACCCGGTGTAAATTTTGTGCTGTTCGTAAAAGTTAACACTTTTTTTTACTATTCAGTTTTATTCTGTCAGTAATGTTCATGTGGTACAACAAACTTGCCTCTCCCTCTCTGAGTTGATGCCATTTATCTCCATTCTTTTTTTCCCAAGAGCAGCTATGACCACAGTTGGTGCTGTGGCTGATACTAGCTCAGAACTATTTGTTATGCCGGCAATCAAAGATACAATGTCCCATGGCCGCTATGCGATTTCAGACATCTGGCAATGTTTTGTTGAGAACTGTGTTCTGAGTTACATGCCAGGGCAAAGACTTTCCAAGTCTATGGTTATAAAGCTTATAAAGCCGTTTCTGGACAAAGGCCGAATCGTAACAACAGACAGCTTCTTCACAGCGCTTTCGTTAGCTAATAGACTGCTGTACTGCAACACAACTATGCTTGGAACCATAAGTAAAATGGGACTTCCACCTGCAGCTAAAGTCACTTTAGTACGCGAGCAATTCTTCACGTTATGTTTAGATCTGGTAGTGCCATGCTGACGGTGTATGCACCCAAAAGAAGATGTCTGTCTGCATTTTCAGTACCACACACGATAATGCGAAGTACAGGCAAGATAAAAAAAAAACATGGTCAAATGACAACTACAACTATTGAGTTTTTTCTCACTTTTGAAGTTTAAAATGCCTTTAACAATTCTGAAATATCTTTAATGTCTCCCAAGGGAAAGAAAACTAAACCTTGGACTTAAAAAGACAAACCAAACCAAAAATCTTTATAAATGAGAGGGTATTTCACTAAAAGAGAAAGTTAACAAGAAATGTTCAAAAGAGTAAAAAAAAAGAGTTGTCTAAAAAGTCAATTTACAGCAAATAAGTCCAAATACAACACAATCAGAAAAAAATGATCAACATAAAATACTGTATATAATTACATTAGAACTATGAAAAACGCTTACATATAAACCAAGAGGACATGAAAATGAACATAAACCCTGGGTGACACATAAAACATAGGAATTGTTTTCAGTCATTTAGAGCTTCTTAGTTTGTCCAAATAACCTCAACCTGCTTCTGTTGATTTAGAGCTCTGGTGTCGCTGTCTCTACAGTGTCCTTCCTGATTTTTGCACTCCTCATGCTTTGGTAAGTTGTGTGTTCATTTTAAATGGACTTGACTTGAAGGGATTTTATAGTCACTTTCATCCCAGAGCTCTGTGTGCCTTGAATGGAGCAAATATATAGCCTAATACCACTGTGTTGTACAAGTTCTTCCTGAATTAACTCATTCTGGTGTCCTAACATTCATTTCACTGCAGTGCTTCCTCACCTTTCAAAACTCTTGGTTTTAAAATGTGTTATATTGCTAAAGTAAATTTATCTCTTTTTATTTCTAAATATCTACTTTATGTATTTGTTTTAGGCAAGGATTACCAAAGTCTTTTCTTCCATGTTTTCTACATGTTGTTGTTGCTAGTCCATATGGAATACTAAAAAAGGTTTTTTGATTTTTCTGGCTACTGTGCTATATTAACTACAAGAAGAGATAAAATCATTTAGGAAATTGCAAGCTGTTTAGGGCTTTAAATCAATGAATGTTTTTGGATAAATGTGTATAGAAAATACTGTTAATGGATAGTATGACAATAAAGCCACTTGACTTGACTTGGATTCATATGTACCACCATATAGTGTATTGTTCTCCATTGTCCCAATTATTCATCTGGAAGATAATATATTGTTTTACACTGTTTAGCAATTAAGACACAGCTATGCACACTGTGGTTGCTTTCTTGCAATCAAGATATTGAACACTGATACTATCACTCCTCATGATGCAAACTTAAGTTGGATTTAGTCTGTTGTAATCATTTCCTTTCAGAATATTATGTGTCTGTGCCTAGTTGGCCCCTTTTCAGTAATCCCTTTAGTATTTCTTCAGGGTGTCACAATAACACATTCTTAAGTAGTTAATATTCTCTCTTTCAGACTGCATACTGTAAAAGTGTTTTTGTACACTGGTAATTTAAAATATGCTTTGAAATCAGTGGTATGATAGACATCTTTATGCCTCTATTCTGTATTGCCAAATGAGGAAAAAAACAATAAATTGCTACATTAGTTTACCTTCTGTTTAGTACGTTATAAACACAAACAGACACAACAGTCTTTTGGACTTACTAAGTAATGGCAACATAGTAGTACTGTTTACAAATCAATCACTTACTTACGCTTTACCTCTAGTTATACTTTTTACAGAGCATTTATAATGAAGAAAGAGATAACACCCAAGAACACCTGGATCACTGTTCAGCTATTGTTTGGAGGGTCCATTCCAGTTTCTGGCTTTTCTCTCTCACTAAATAAAGCCTGTCATCATCTGTAAATGTAGTATGTCCTCTGGCTCACCAGCCGCAAGTCAGCTAGAGATTAACTGCAGTACCATAAGGACATTCCTGTCATGTTATATCCATGGCTACACACCCTGCGTACCATTGCTTGGCAATGGAAATGACCCGGCCATTGCCCCAAGTTTATTTTAGCTATGCGTATGATCCTTGGTCGTATTCATACCTTCTGAATGAATCTGTAGATTCATTTACCACTTGTCATGCCTGCATGTCTGAGGTTTGCCTTCTGGGCTCATCAGAGTTAAGTACTACCACTCCGGTACATGAAGGGACGCTGCTGCAGACAATATCATTTCTTTTTTTTCTCCCACAGCCCCGAGAAGCATGCCAGCTGAGGTATATTGACTCTGCCCCTTCCAGTTCTTCCCCTATACAGCCAAGATACTTCCGGCATGGCTCATCTCATTTCAGACAGAAGCATACCAATGAATGGAGCTCCCACTTGAATATTGATGCACCCAATAGAATGTTGACTCCTTTTGTTTGTTCCTTCATTCTTACTGATTTTTGTTTGCCTTTATTTGTTGCGCTATTTAGTGCATGTTTCCATTTTTGGTATGTGTAAATGTTAACAAAGCAACCCATTTGGTGTCCCAACATTTCCTCTGTAACTAGTTTGGTCCCTCGGTTCGATGACACTCTGCTATAAAATTAACTTCATTTTCAGCTTCATGGTCTCATTTTTGACTTGCTGTTTTGTTAATGGATTTTGGGTTCTACCTGTATCTTTTTTTCTATTTTGAGATAATACAGAACATCTCCTACTCACTGAGTTACTGGAGTTGAGCTGGGATTCTTCCTGTTAAGCAAGATAAGTCTGCGTGCTAGTAGGGTGGTATAGGATATTACAGTCGATTTATATTGTGCACTTTAACCCAACCTTTGGGAACACTGAATATTACCATTAATGGATTAGAAGTTAATGTGACATCAAGGCAATCTAAAAAAGTATGTCTAGATTTTGGTCCAAAATGATATTAATTGAGTGTGTTCCAAGAATACAAGACCTAGTGATGCTGGAGCTAGATGACAGTACTCACAGGTTAAATGAGCTGTATGTCTTTGCTAAATTATGCAATGATTGGTACATCTAGAACTAGAGTATAATCTGTGTTTCACATTTTTTTGAGATGCTAATTTAAAAGTCCCTTTCCCACTGTTCCATAGGCTAATTGAAAAGTAGATTCTTTCAGATATTTTTATATATTGTTGCAATGCTGTCTGAATCTTCATAATTAGTATACCCTCTGTGATATATGGATGTGAGATGACGAACATTGGGTAATTTTCTTTTAATAAAATTTCTAATTTTTATGTAGGGAAAAAGTGTATAGCTGAAAAATTATATTTAGAGTGTAATTGTTCATAAGATGCAAATACGCTGTTCATATCAAAAGATTTATAAGTGTCTTAATCCTTAGCATTTTCCATAGTTTAAATGCTGAGTAAATTTATGAAGATTGAAAAGATTGATTATTATGTATAGAAGAAACAGATTCTACCTTGAAATGTCCTTTCCACTGGTTCCATATTTTAAGTGAATGGTGGACGAATGGTGGTACATTGACAATAGTTAATATTGATTTGAGCACAGAAGAGGGCATACAAAGAAGATTTAGAAAAAGAATTGTATTCCATTGCAAACTAGGCCAATGTAAATTTATGAATTTCTGCCAAAGTTTATTTTGCATATATTTGCTGCCCAGTACAGTAGTAAAATTGAAAGTTAGGTAGTGTCATGCCACCTTCTGCTTTAGATCTTCTTTTTTGATATTTGCCTATTTCAAATTCCAGATCAATTATGTAATAATTTGATGTTGATTGGATTTGATTTAATTTGTTGATGTTGTTATCGCCTACTAAAGACCTGGGGGGTATTTTTCATACGTGGATTACTCGTTTAGCCGGATATAATTGTTGACGATTTGGCATGATCCTGGATCTGTCGGTTTTTCGATACTCTTGCTGGATGTGTTGTCATAACAGCACAACCAAATCCTCAAACCTGCTCGGAGCAGGTTTGTTCTATGTAAACAAGGATTAGCTCACACACTTAATCAGTGTCCGTGCATAGAATTAATTTAGTCATGGCTTCGCCGTTCATGAATGAGCGACTAATTGATATTGATGCGCAAATTATAAGATGAGAATTTCATATAGAGAGGTTTTGTGCAATCGGCAAGATCCTTTATTGCTCCTGGAGGAAATTCTTTTCGAAAGATACCGCTTTAGCCGAGGGGGAATATTGTACCTCAAAGATTTATTAGCACCTTATATTCGAAGTCAAACTAGTCGAAGTCAGGCTCTCGCAACCATACAGTACGCTTTGCTTTGAGGTTTTTTGCAAGCGGCACTTTATATACTGTAGCTGATGCGGAAAATCTATCTGAAAGTGCAGTTTGCCAGGCAATTCGTAAAGCCTGTTTGGCTCTGAAATATTTCCTTCGGGTTTTCACAGTGTTTCCTGGACACCTTCGTGTGCAGACAATAAAAGAGGTGTTTCATGCCATTGCAGGTAGGTAATACGCAGGCAAAAACACCCATAGTTCCATAAAGAACCTCACAATCAGCCTAACATTCTCATTTCCCAGGATTTCCAAATGTGATTGGGGCACATGAGACTGATCAGAGTGAAGTTTGTTCAAACATTATTTGGAAAATTTACCTCTCCTCCTGATGAATAATCAGACGCAGTGTCTTCATTAAATATTTGACCTTCGTCAATATCTCGTTGGTCAGACAGTCAGGTTCTAGGGATATGACATTCCCTGCAACTGACCCATCAAAAAAGAGGGCTATATGGAATATACCTATGGCACACATTGAGGACAAATATATGCAATGATCATCCTTTACCTGAAATGAAGTGACCACTGCATCCTGCCACTGGTTCTGAGGAGAAGCTTACCCCTGGAATGCCCTCAGAAACAGCGCGATGGGCATTTTGCTGGAGAGCCAACTCTTCTGCAGGGGTTAGGTCTGGACTGTGTGGACCTCCACCTGTTTTTTGCTTGTCTGTTTTCTTCTTATTAGCTTTAAAATGAATGTTTTTTTATATTATACTAGCAGAATACCCGCGCTTCGCAG
>JANRMT010062799.1:8715064-8727708 GCA_026402145.1 Polypterus bichir lapradei | reverse complement strand
ACGATTTCAGTAGTGGACACTTTGATGTTTATGAATGTTTAAACTCTCAAAAGCTGGATGTGAAGTTATCGATGAAACCGGTTGTAAGCTTACAACGCTTGACAGATGCCGAATGTCACTTCAACACAAGTCCTGCAAATACTGTCGTAATTGAAACAAACCATGAACCTCAAACTGATTATGACAGCAACAATACAAGCTGTGAGATTTGAGACAAGATTACTGTTCACATGGCCAACTGTAAGTTACATGCTCAAGAGTTAGCTCAGCGCACAGCTTGGTCATGTTACAACCGGAGGGCCAAACTGACAACATGGTATACAAAGAGATCCTTAACAAATAATTATTGGCATATTTTCCCTCAGTTTAAAAAGGTTAAATTTTCTTCTTAATAAAAATTTTAATGCAGTACTTCGCCGCTGCGAAGCGCGGGTATTTTGCTAGTTAAATAATAATTAATCTTACACATAGGAAATTAAATGCTGCATTCAGTAAGTACAATGTACACTACTTACGTGTTTAATTTGTCGGCCACTTTTTGCCAGCCGTTTTTTCTTGTTTGGGCTGCTTTTGCAGTGTTACCCCTTGTGCATATTAAATTTTGAAGTTCTTCATATCCTTCGAGTAAAAGGTCATGTTCCGCTTGTGTGAAAAAATGCATCTGTTCTTTTGTCATTTTGTTGCAGCCTATCAAAGACTTGCTGATCATGTTTTCTAGAGTCAATATATATGGGCTTTTCAATCAGCATGCACAATCATCTCGGATGATTCGATCCAACTAGACTAATCTACTACACAGCCGCATTTGAAAAACCGACTTATCCCGGATGAGTTTCACCGGCATTAATTCATCCAAGATGAGGCATCT
This sequence comes from Polypterus bichir lapradei, assembly GCA_026402145.1. NCBI lineage: Eukaryota > Metazoa > Chordata > Cladistia > Polypteriformes > Polypteridae > Polypterus > Polypterus bichir. The sequence goes on along the minus strand of JANRMT010062799.1, from coordinate 8,726,840 downwards.
GATCACGGATGATTTAAGCGATGTATGGAAAATAACATACTGGGCCGAACACAAATGAGAAAGAAGGATAAACAAAAACACAATAAACCATTTAAAAAATAAGCTCTCTTTATTTTCAAAGTTGCTCTCAAGAATATAGCCTAGTCATACACAAAATCAGAAACAAGGCAGGAGAACAACATTACTTTAAGTATCTAGCTAGACACACTTCATGCTTCAAATAATTAAAAGGGCAATAACAACTAGGATGGCTGGCTTATAAATAATTACATTTCTTTTACCAAAAAAAAAACAAAACAAAAAAAATTAAACTAAACCATCCAACTCTTCATATCTTCTCCTGTTAAACTCCTCTTTCTTTTATCAAATCCAAACAAGCTTCTTTTATAACTTACATTCTCACACCCAAGTGATCTATTCACACTAGACAACGAAGCTTGTAAATAATTAGGAATGTCCTCAATTAAGGCAAGTGCTCTAAGAAACCAAAGAGCAAGTTTACTTTATAAACCATCCAATGCAGAGTAGGCTGTAACAATGTGTATAGGGATGTTTTGGTATTGATAAAGCAGCTTATGTTCATTTTGACAATATTATTTCTTTCTGTTAAGGTGAGATAAATGGTGGAGCATGTGTAATATCTTGTTTGATTTTTATATAGTAATTCGAAAATTGTGTTGAAAAGGATCTTTATATTTACTTGTGATGGTTATTCTCATTTATTTTAATTTTTTCTGATATTACGAATGTATAGATAGATAGATAGATAGATACTGATATTTGATTTTATTCTAATTGTCATCTAAGATATTTCCACATTGAGTACTGTGTCACAATGTTTTTTTATAAAATCATTAACTGCAGAATCCTTTAGAAAGACTGAGTGATTACTGACATTGTGGATGTCCAAGATTTATACTGTGCACAAACCCATAAAAGCTAATATGTTTGCATATCAAATTTTATTACATTTGATGGTACCTTATGTCACCTTGTCTGTATCTGAAGGACATGTGTGACACACTGCAATGGAAGCAAGTTCTTCCTTGCCGCCAAAGAAGGAGGATCTATCGTTGTGTGTCTCATAATGCCACTTCCCTTTTGTTAGTGTACGGTAGGCATTTGACTTCAAGTATAGACAAGACAAGATTCAATATAGACAACAATGAGGTCAGTTGAAAGGTCTGGGAAAGATGGGCAAATTACATGCTGATGAAATCTGTAATTAACCTGGTGAGAAGTTAATCTACTTCCAAGTGTGGAAGTTAAGCCCAAATGTGTTGCACTTCCTGGCATGACCCTCTGTGCAGAAGTCAGACATGTATAATTAGGAAGATAAAAACTTTACAGTGTAAGATTTGATCTTCTTCTTGGCACTCATTGTAAGTTTGTACTTATTACCTAAAAAAATAAATCAAAATATATTGAGAGTTTTTAACTCTTTTTTAATGAGCAGTTCATGTTGTGAAGAAATATGTCACAAATATCTTTACATTGTTCAACATTGATATTAGAGCAATAACGATGAGCATGTGGTTTCCACCACTACCACCCTATGGATACTGAAATTTGTGCCTGACCAGTCTAAAGTGTTCAGATTTTTTACTATAGCAAGTTTAACTCACTTCATGGAGTACAGTATGTGATGAAAGTATAAGTTGTAAATCTATGAGTTTAAGCCATTTTAAAAGTACCAAAATTCCTGCCATCATATTCTACATCATGTAAATTAGAGCAAACAAACCTGAAAGAGTGGAAGTTTTTACTCGGTCATGTCTGACCTTCACACTGTGAAGTGTTATGGCTTTGACACTAAGTTGCTGCTGTTATTTGTCACATATATAGGTTGAGAGGGGGCACCACAGCTCACTGTGTTATCTTCCTTTTCTTCTGTAGTACCAAGAAACCACCCAGTGAGGGCAACTAACTCCACCCTTTCCTGTTCCGGGGAAGGAGGCGTCACTTCACAACCAAGCAACCAGAGTGACAGAGCTCCTCTGTAACCTAAGAACCACAAGATTACTTTGCGCCAAGCTTTCAGGAGGCTATTATCTATTATACTTCTGCATTTGTTTTCTTTGATTTCATTTGAAGCAACCAGGGATGGCTGGGTTGGTGCCCCATTTATTTTGTTAGGCTGTCATTCCCACGGACGACCACTGTATTATCTGTATTATCTCTGAATCTTCACCTCATCCACTACAATGTAGAAATATTAATCATTCTGATCTGGACTCTTAAGTCTTAACCATTGCCTTTTCTGCATTACTCACACACTTGTATCCGAAACAACTTTCATATCACAATGTTATAATTCTTGTCAGTGTTTCAACAGTGGTAGCACTTATACGTTAAGTTACTCAGTCATGATTTCATGGTCATTCATGACTAAGCCAGTAAAATATGCTTTTTTAATTTAAAGTCATAATTTCTAAACCTCTTTAACACTAGAATTACCAGAGCCTACAAGAAAACTCGTAAATCCGGCCCACCTTAAATCCGTTCATACCTCTACGTCAGCGTCTTTTGTCCTGTAAATGTGCTGATTAAGACAAGCAGCAAGCAGCCTGCTATTCCATCCCCCATCGTCTGAACGTTCACTAAGTTTTCCCAGCTCATGCCTTGTTTGATTATCTGGGAGTGGACTGCTGGAGTTTTAGAGTGGAAATAATAGATCGTTATTTGAAACACATGCATTTCATGTGTGTTCCGTTTCTACAGTAATCTGTGTAAACAGATTGTTAAAACAGAATCTTTTCCATATTTTAGTAATAAAGGTTACAAAATGTAGGCATAAACTATAGAATTTGTGAAGCCTGAAGTCCAAAGATCAAATAAACACTTTTACAAAAAGTTCAAGGACAGTGCAACAGCTTCTGTGGTGTAGCAGTACGATTTGCTGACTTGTAGTCAAGAGGACACAGGTTTGATCCCCGCTGCCTCCTATATTTACTGTTTTGAGTAGTGAGCTGCTCTTATTGTTAATATTATACAGTACACACATACATTTGGTTTGTGTCTGTAACAGACCGTGTACATTTATAGTACTGTACTTGTAAAAGTTACCTTTTTTTTTTCACTTTTATTCTCTCACTCACAATCACGATACATACTACAGCTCTAGGGATCTGACGCTGTTAGTTTTTATTTGAAACTGGGAATAACTGTAGATGTGAGTAGTGTTTTGAGGCAATGGAACTGGACATTCTCTGATCTGGAGGGATAAAAGCTGACACACAAACGCTGGTGAATCTGCCGTCTTTGTATCTCACCGTCACTTTATTTTTTTTTATTCAGTTTTATTGAGTGTTCCTGCTCACGTAGAATTAGTATGCACCTTATGGTGTATGATGTCAAAAAAAAAAAAAAGAAAACACAGACGTAGGTATATATGATATTTTGATGAATTAATATTATGACCTGAATAGTACCCATCAGAAAACATCATCGCACTAATGCAATATTATTTGAAAACGAACAGCGTCAGATTGGGTGTGAATTTACGCTGGTGCTGTTACTTAGAGTCAGATCAGGAGAGGTGGGGGGGGTTGTTAGAGTGTGATCGTGATTGACAGGATAAAACTAAAAAAGCTAACTTTTACAAATACCATAAATTTATACCCAATGTCCCATATATTTGTCTCTTTCTTTTTTTCTCCATTCTGCAAGAACCGTCTTTTCTACATTTACGACGTGTGTACCTATAAACTAAGTGACCGAAACCAAGCCAAGTGGTAAGAATCAAAGTCAAAAATCGGGCAAGAATTCAAAACCAGGCAAGACACGAAGTCTAATAGCAAAAAGAGCATTTCTTTTTATGTTTAAAGGATTTATCCACAGATTGGATAAAGCTTGGTGTAAATGCTGACTTTTTATTTGGTCATGTTGATGAACTCGAGGTCACAAAAGTTAGGTGAAATGGTGTCTAATACAGGAAAAGCAATAGGACCCTAAAATTAAGCCCTAATCATGATACCCTGGTTTTCTTTCACACCCAACATTGTGTTTGTTTTTGTTCTTGTCTGATGTATTTTAATTTTTTTTTTTAAACAGATTGTTAAACTACTGGATGGCAAGCGATCACAGACGGTAGGAATTCTAATATCGAGTCTACACCTTGAAATGAAAGACATTCAACAAGGTAAGCCTGAACATCATTCCATGTTAATGGAACACACTCTTCATGGTTACCATCCACCCACCTGCATAGATCACACTTTAGATAACTGTCATGTCATGTCTCTGATTGTGGTGATACCTTTATTTCCTGGAACTTTTTAGACATATTCTGATATGATAATTACAATTATCCAGTATATCTCCATTCCTCTGTGGAGCGTAGGATATCTTCGGTAACTTATTATGTTTCAAAGCCAATTAAAATCATAGTTGTTTTCTATTGATATCCACTATATATTGTGTGCATTTTTTATGGGACACATGTACATACATCCTCATACACATATGCTAGGTATCCATGCAACAGAATAGTTTAAGGGTTCTTAGGATTAAAGCAGAACTGCAGCAAACAATAATCAGTTATTTGGGTAAATATTATAACAATCAATTAGGTGGCTTTCTGAGGTTTTTGGCATGTAGGTTACACTGGTAGCTCTAAAAGTGAATGTTGCCTGAAATAACTAAATTGAATTAAGTTTTGGAAATTGATTATATTGTTAAAAATTAAATTCACTAAAAGTAGAGGAAATCTTCTACATGCCAGTCATTATTTATTGTGGTTAATCTTAAAGGACAAAATAAATTAGCATTCACAAAGAATGCAGTGGTGCACAGGGAGTTGTGCACATGACACTAGTGGTTACTTGACACAGCCCCTGAAATTTGTGATTATAAAGAGAATTCTAGGTTATTCAGTTTAGAACTGCTGTGAAATGGTAGCATTTAAAACAGTGCAGTAATAGGTATAGTTATCCAGCTCAATAAATATGCATGAACAAAAAGTAATCGTGAGTCATGACATGACCCTATAATGGCATCAATAGCGAAAGCACTTTTCTCCTCAAATATTGGACCTGCTGCCCAGACAAGTACAGTAATCCGCGATATAGAAAGACCACATTTTGTTTATAGTTTAAGCCTTAAAATACCCATCCCACATGCTTTAAACACATGTAAACTTATTAAAACACACTTCGAAAACACATATGATATGTGGATGTTGGGCTAAGGATATGAGTAACATCTCTCTATTATAAAACATTTTATCTTCACGCAAGACAAGGCAGTGAGACAGGATAAGAGCTGCTGTACAGGCTTTTAAATGATTGACATGCAGAGTGACAAGCTCTAAAAGCATCTTGGCAGATGCTGCACAGAGCCAGCACAAAGTACACTTCTCCTTAGCGTGCATTCAGCTCCCCCCCTTCACAACACTAAGTGACAGGAGCGTAGCACGCCTCCAGTGGAGGGGGAGGGGGGGTTTGAGTGAAGCGATCGAGACCAGGGGCCTCATGCATAATGCCGTGTGTATACCTCACACTATAACATGACTTAAGCACAAAAGCCGAAATGTGCTTATGCACAGAAAAATCCAGATGCAGGAATCTGTGCGTTCGCCAACTTCCATGTTCTTCCGTTACATAAATCCCAGTCAGCATGAAAAGTAACGCTCGTGCACGCGCCTGCTGTCCCGCCCCAACTTCTCCCAGAATTACGCCTCTTTGTATATGCAAATCAATATAAATAGCCCTTAAGCTCAGTGTTCTGTTGAAAAGACAATAACAAAAGCAAGCGGGAAAACGGAAGAATTTCAGCAAATACCAAGTGGAGTCAAGGAAAAAGTACTATTTGTTGGTTTAAACAGTGGTATAAAAAACAAAAGGAAGCTGATCGACTGACATAGTGTGTCAGAGAAACTCGAAAGCTCAAGTTCACAAAGTAACACAGTGCCCGAAATAAAAAAAGAAGTTGTCAGATATCAAAGTCGCAGTGAAAAGGCGAGTCATAGCCCACCGTCTGATTGTCATATGAAAGCTTATTAGGGTACAGAGAAAAAAAAAAAGGCACACAGTGGGGAAAAAGCATGAAATGTCAACTTCAAACTCAAAATTACACTACCGTGGCAGATGTAATCAGTATATGTCAATGTGGCATGCTAAGGCGGCTTTTTTTCTGCAGTTATATTTTTGAATAAAAGCATACTTGTTCTGTTATATTTGTACCTTTTGTGAAACTGTTTCTTTGATATTTGGACTTCAGGCTTCATACATTATATAGTTTATGCCTACATTTTGTCATTTACTACTGCAATATGAAAAACGTTTCTGTTTTAAAAACGTGTTTACACGGATTACTGTAGAAACGTAACACACGTGAAATGCGTGTATTCCAAATAATGATCAATTATTTCCACTCTAAAACTCCACTTCACTCCCAGATAATCAATCAAGGCATGAGCTGGGAGAAGTTTGTGCACTTTCTAAGTCGGTGGGGGATGGAATAGCCGGCTACTTGCAACTTTTCTTTACCAGCACATTTAGATTAACAAAAGATGCTGGCGGAGAGGTGAGAACGATTTTAAGAAGCGATTTAAGGTGGGACGGATTTTTCGTAGGCTCTGGTAATTCTAGTGTTAAATGAAGCTAAAGTTTTATCTGTGTAATATAAACATATTTTGCTGCATTTCATCTTAAAAATGATATCGTCATCATATGTAAATACACTATAAAGTGGCTCAGGTTGTGCAATATTATAACTGTACTGCAAGTTTACAGTTCTACAAGGAGCAGTTGATGGACACTGATTGAGTGCGTTTAGAGTTCTTGGGATGAAACTGTTTCTGACCCGCGAGGGCCGTACAGGAAAGGCTTTAAGCATTTGTCATATGAGAAGCAGTTCAAATAGGAAGCATGGCTGAGGCAGCGTGTGCTTGATGCTGTATACGGATAATTCTCTTTCCAATCAGCTTCTCAGAGTGGTGCAGTGAAAGTAATAGGAAAAAGATGATCCGCTGTGGCAACCCCTAATGGAAGCAGCTGAAAGAAGAAAAAGAAAGTGCAGTGAGAGTAACAACGCTAAAGCAGCTATGGTATTTAGAATAGTTTGACCATTCCGTGGACCATTATATTGTTACTGGTTAATTACAATCAGATGCATTAAACTAATAAACAATATGTGGTTAATTTCAGTGTATTTATAAAGCCGCATCAGGAAAAGAAAGTATAACCACACAGGAACAGTAGCACTGCTTTGACGCTGGGTGCCGCCAGTCTGCAAAACCGAGCGGAGAACTTGCATACGACAGGGTATGAGGTACCGTGGAAATGTGCGTGGCTTTACGCCAAGTTTAGGTTTTATACATTGTGATTTGAACGTGGAAACGTTCTTACACAAGTTTTAAAGTAAAAATGAAAATAATGCATATGTAACAATTCCCATGAAAATAACAATCTCTTTAAATTGTTTATCCGGTAAATCAAACGATGTGGTGGGCGAGCGAAGCGAGCAGGGGAATAATAGTATTAATAAATCCGCGATTTAGCGGGGGCATGATAGCTGAACTGCGATAGAGCGGGGGATTATGTATTCTGATTTTTGTTATGTTTACAAATCTTGTGATTGGCCCATTCATTACAAAAAGCATACAATCTAGTCAGAACATGTGTTCACAATAACACAAATATCTATATGCTCACTTTTTCTTTTCTAATGTTTCTTAACTCATCTTATTTTCTGATGCTCCTAAAGTTGCAGACTGCAAATAGAGTACATCTGGAAGGCAGTTTTACTAAATGGCATGTTAAATACAGATCATCTAGGTAGTCTTGAGGAGGAAAGCCAAAACTTGTGACTATCCAGATGAAAATATTAGATTTTTGCAGAAGGATTTCTTCATAATTTAGTGTTTCTTAGGAAATATCCTTTAATGAAGTTATGTCATGTTTTGAATACTCTCTTGGTTAAGGTTGCACATAATATGGCATTGTAATTTGTTTTTTTAGGAATATCAGTTTGTCCAACGTGACCTGTGTGTTTGTGTGACCAAGTGCTCTGCAATGAACCAACGTCATTCGCAGGGCTGTTTCCCATTTAGTACTTGGTGTTGCCAAATTCTGAGCTCTTTGAAAATGCATAGAGATTTGTTGTACATGTACATAATTCATTTGTGTATGGTTTACTTTATAATTAAAGCATTCGAATGCATTTTCATAGTTCGCTATTTATTAAAATGTAATTACATCACACATTTACAGTTTTGTCAACAGTACTGCCTTTCAATTTCTCTGGAAATGTCGAAAGTCACCATATAATCAAAGTGTTGTGGTACGTAGTGTTTCATTTGCTTATTAATTCATGGATTTTTTGTATTTGTTTGGAATTAAAGTTCTTTCTGTGTGAGAGCAGTGGGATGAGGCCTTTAAATTGCAGGATGGGATAGCCGTGAAAAGATCCATTTCTCATTTGAAAATAAATATAAATAATCAACATCAGAAATATCTGTTACCACATTTTTAATGTTGATATTACCGGTAATGTCAAATAATTGCTACAGCCCTAGATGAAACTGTATACTTTGTACCAATTCTCCTTTCTGTTCCGAGGAGTAAATTGTGATGGCAGCATCTACTTAAATGTTAATCTTTTTAACACCCTAACTGACATGTAAGGTGCAAAGGTTGGTTTTTTATATTGTTATCTTTTAGTTTTTCAATGTTTGCTATGGAACAAGTACCCCAGAATGATGCCTGCGGTGCTCTAATCATGGGAATTCCAATGTGAAAATGTATTTGCATCTTTTTAAAATAAAATTATACAACAATGGCATGTATGAGTGTGTAACATTGTTGTGAGAGCTCTGTGTGTGTGTGTGTGTGTGTGTGTGTGTGCGTGTGCATGTGTGTGTAAGTAGTGGATGTGACCTTCAAACTAATTGTTATCTTGATAGTGCTTAGGGCGAAAGGCTTTGTATAAAAATGTCTATCTATTAAAGGTACTGTAATTACATGTCAATCATTTAAATCATACAGTATTAGATGTCTTTGGCAATTTAGTATCCATTATAAGGGTCAGCCGACATCTTTACCGGCTGGAACACCGATGAGGTGGATGGATGGGGGAAGACAGCTTCTTTAGTGTAATGCTTTACCCGGAACACTAGATGGCAGCCCCTTTGTGTTGCAGCAGTTCCCCGGATTCCCATAGGGCATCATGGGACATGGAGTTCTTTGGCTCAGCCCTATTGGGTTCTGTGGGTGCCGCCAGGGGGTGGTGCAGGAACTTTGCAGGAACTTTTTTAGATTCCTATCCAAGTGCTCCCCAGCTAATTCTTTTGGATGGGAGGTACTTTAGAGTACTAAAAGAAGCCAACTGCCTATGAGCCAGAGTCAGGAGGAGGAGGACATCACTTCATGTGGAAGTGGAGGAGGCAGTGAGAGAGAAAAAGAGAAAGACAAGAGAAAAAGAGGCATTACTGAGTGCTGTATATTGAGTGCTCTGTTGCTGAATTTGTGTTGGTGATGGCGAGAAGCACTTTGTGAAAAGAGTTTTCCATAAATAAAAACTCTTGTGTTTTTACACTCGTGTCCAAGCCTGCTTGTGTTGGTTGTTTGGAGAGCTGGAGCACCCCCTGGTGTCCACACCATAAAGTTCATTACAGGAGGTTACAGTAGGTTTTTTTTTTAAAGATGTCGCAATGTTGCCTTTCTCCCTGTGGCCATGAAATGGGTAAAGTGGGTTCAGCAAATAGGTGTTTGGGTAATGTGGCACACATCAAAGATTTTTTTATATAGATTATAGATGTAGCTGCATTAGTTTTAAAGAATGTATATATAAATATGCAACATATACACTCACACAGAAACATATGTTTAGTGTATATGGTATATATAAGGGCAAACACTCTTGTGTGATAATTATATTTTATGTCACCATTTACTTGTATTATGTCCACTATATGCAATACAAACCTACTTAAATAAAATGCCTGTAAATATTTATATATCTATACTAATAAACGGCAAAGCCCTCACTCACTCACTCACTCACTCACTCACTCACTCACTCACTCACTGACTGACTGACTGACTGACTGACTCATCACTAATTCTCCAACTTCCCGTGTAGGTAGAAGGCTGAAATTTGGCAGGCTTATTCCTTACAGCTTCCTTACAAAAGTTGGGCAGGTTTCATTTCGAAATTCTACGCGTAATGGTCATAACTGGAAGCTGTTTTTCTCCATTTACTGTAATGGAGATGAGCTTGAAACCCGTGGGGGCGGAGATTCGTCTGACATCATCACGCCTCCTACGTAATCACGCAGTACGTAGAAAACCAGGAAGAGGCCCAAAAAGCGCTTTAGAAAACATGCATTATATAATTGAGAAGGCAGCGAAACAATAAGAAGCGAGCGAGTGATATATACAACCATATTCATGAGTTCTGCTACTTCGGAAACAAAGCACAGTGTAAACCTACACTTTAAATTAAGTTCATAGACAGGCTGCCGCTGGTGTTTGTAATTTAGTGCCCGCCCATATAAGGCCGTCCGTCAGCGGCAATCCAATAGCAAACTGCCGCGGGTAAATATTCACGGGTGAAGGACTGTGCTTATGCAGAGGAAGATGAGATGGTCAGGGTGGTGTTTGGCACAAACTCAGCGATACTGCGAGAGAAAGTTTTAAGTACCGGGACTTCGGTAGCATTAGATACAGCCATGGACATAGCACGACATGGCAACAGCACAGCTGGGAACCTTCGATGCATGTACACCGAGCGGCTCACGTGAACTGACGCAGTGCACAGACAAAAAGCAACAGTTCCAAAGAGCGCTGAACAAAAACCGAATTACACAATTGAAAAGGCAGCAAAAAAATATGAAGCGTCTGATACATACAAGATAAGTATGTAATAAGTGCAGCTACTGCAGAAACAAAGCACACGGTGGAAAAAGTGAATGTCCCGCTAAAGGAAGACAGTGTTAAAAAAAAACCCGTGCATGCAGTGTGTCAGGTCTCAGATAAAGAAGAAGACGAGCTGTTTATTGATGCAGTAAGAAACGTGTATATATATACCCCGATCTACATACTCGAATAATGAATACTTTATTCGCAATCAATGATTGTTTTGGTAAAGCCATACTCAGTGTATTCATTAGATGAACGGTAAAAAAGTAAGAGCGAGGGGAGGGTGACTTATTGAGGCATGCAGGCAAAACCACAATAGCACGCGGGCTCGATGTATGAAAAAATATTTCTTTTCAAGTTCTATTTAGTCCATATGTGTCAAACTCAAGGGCCACGGGCCACATCCGGACCGGCGTGTAATTATATCCAGCCCGCGAGATCATTTTATATACTGTATTATTGTTATTAATGGCCCGGGTATATGAAGCGCTGGTAACACAATAAACTACAGATCCCATAATGCAGCGCTTCAGCTGCCTTGCCGAACACTTACCGCGCTAATCAAGTCTAGCTTGCAAGTTATTGCGAAGCTAGCCCACACGATGCTGAAGAGAAAAGTTGATTCTGAAAATAGAGCCTTTAAAAACCGATGGGAGGCTGAGTATATGTTTACTGACATTGCCGTTAAACCCGTGTGTCTCATTTGTGGAGCTAATGTGGCTGTAATTACAGAATTTAATCTAAGATGGCACTATGAGACAAAACATCAGGGTAACCTGAAAGACCTGAATGCAATGCAGAAGATACAGAAAGCAGAAGAATTAAATAAGAATCTGACACTTCAGCGGACGTTTTTACCCGTGCACAATCACAAAGTGATTTCAAGTGAAGCTGCTTTTATGGGAGACACAAAT
>JANRMT010062799.1:8689271-8704502 GCA_026402145.1 Polypterus bichir lapradei | reverse complement strand
TAATATGTTTTCAGCAGTGTTTTAAAGTGCTCTACTGTATTAGCCTGACGAATTCCTATTGGCAGGCTATTCCAGATTTTAGGTGCATAACAGCAGAAGGCCGCCTCACCACTTCTTTTAAGTTTTGTTCTTGGAATTCTAAGGAGACACTCATTTGAGGATCTGAGGTTACGATTTGGAATATAAGGTATCAGACATTCCGATATATATGATGGGGCGAGATTATTTAAGGCTTTATAAACCATAAGCAGAATTTTAAAGTCAATGACACAGGTAACCAGTGTAGTGACATCAAAACTGGAGAAATGTGTTCGGATTTTCTTTTCCTAGTTAGGATTCCAGACTATGGTCTGGTGTTCTGGGTATGATGTTAAACTGCATCCAACCCTGCAAATAGTCCTCCAACTTGCAGGGAAAACTTGGGGGTTGGTGGCATGATTGGCACTCCAGACACTGAAAAAACCACGCAACTCCGAAAAACCACACAGGACTCCTTTCTGCTCTCTGTGGGAGTGGCTCTGCTGCAGCCGCCCACAGGAAGGCTGCTCACATTATGAAGGGGATGAGGGAAAGCCTTCGGGAACCTCATCCCCAGATGTGTCATAACCGCTGGAGAACCAATTAGATCAAGCTTGTTGGGGATGGGAACTGGTGTGGTGCTGAAGCATCATCTGCTGCACGGCAGCACTTGGGTCCTAATTTGAGGCGGCCCATCCGGATAGATGTGTGGAATATTTTGTCTCTGTGGCTTGATGACCATCTTCCTCTGAAGTCAGAGGAGTGTCATAAACTCCACATTTCAGTGGGGGCACTCTCTGAGGTACACAGACCTGGGACTGGCCAGATCACTGAAGTTGGGTTCACGTTTTATTGGTCTGGTCACTGTGATGTCTGTCATAATCGGGGAGTACTTGTTGCTGTGGTGGATCAGCTCCTTCTGATGGTGTTTGATGTCTCTCCTTTCAATGAGCATATTATGAGACTCAGGTTAAGGCACTCTCTGGTTGCCTTGTCTTTTATCTCCGTGTATGCTCCGGCCACGGTGAGTGATATCTTGGTGAAAGAGACATTCATTCGCAACTTCGCTTGGTGGTTGATGAGTGCTCGAGAGGTGGCACTGCTCTGGTCATGGGTGACTTCATTGTGACCATTAGCACCTACAGGGCTGATTATGAGGACTGTATTGTCCCCATAGATCTGCTGCTCATGGTGAAAGTGGCTCCATGTTCCTTGACTTTGCAAAAGGTCAGGGGCTGTGGATCGCTGGATCCTGAGCCGCATCGTTGGATGGTTCTGTGGTGAATGAGGTCGATTACATCCTTGTGGGCAGACACTGGAGACTCCTACATAACTGCATGGTCTGCAGAAGTTACCAGTTTGTGAATTCTGACCACAGACTTGTTGCTATTCTGAATTTCCAGCTTGGGTCCAGCAGGCTAACACCTACTAGAAGAATGAGGCTGGACTTGGTCATGCTCAAGATGAGGGTTTCTAATGAGTTTGCATGCAGTTTGCATGAGGAACTTGAAGACTTGGGTGTGACTGCACATATTAATGTGATGTGGGAGACATTCTGTGACAAGACCCTTAAGGTTGCTGAAGGTTGTGTTTGTGTTGCTAGTTTTCCCAGAAGGAGGTATTTCATCTTGCAGGGCACTTTGCATATCATCAAGAGGAGTCACACTGCACAACTTGATGGCAACTACGGTCTGTACCGGGAACTAAAAAGTACGACTGTGAAGACACTGAGGGCAGATAAGGAGGTGTTTGTTAAAGGAATCTGTGAGCAAGTGACTCACCATCTATAGGCTAGTGACTCACATCCTGCTTACAGAGGAACCAAAGCCTTATGCAGCATTACACATATTCAAATCAGTTCCTTAGAGAGTCGCAGTCAGGCCAGGTGATGGAATGGTCCTTACAGATGACGCTGCATTTATGACCTGCTGGGCTAGCCACTTTGAGCAGCTGTTTAAAGTTGATCCTCTGGCTAGGACTTTGGACATCTCTCGGTCCATGGTTCTTGAGGCTGATCATCACTTTAGCTGTGAATCACCCACTCTCACTGAGGTTTCAAAGGTGGTTAACCAGCTGAGGGTAGGGAAGGCTGCAGGGATCCGGAGTGAACTTCTCCAGGCTGGTGGTAAAACTGTCCTCCTGGCATTGCAAGCAATCTTTGCCTCCATTTGGGAGATGGACATCATGCCAACTGATTGGAAAACAGGACTTGTCACTGTCTGGAAAGGTTAAGGTTGATTGCCTAGATTGCAGCAATTACAGGGGAATAGCACTACTTTCGGTGCCTAGTAAGGTCCTTGCTAGTGTCATCCTCAACAGGATGCGTGATTCTGGGGTTTGCCAGGGGTGTGTTTTGCTCCTACCCTGTACAATGCTTGCATGGACTGGGTGTTGGGCAGGATCATGAGGTCCAGTGGCTGTGGGGCATCTGTTGGTGAAGAAAGATTCACAGAGTCAATAGAGGCTCTGATCGGGGTGTCGAGAGACTAAGTGAGGAGACTGAGTTTCTGGGCTTGCGAGTGAACGTGCTTACTTGAGCATGTTGCTTACGCAAGACACGCCTATTTTATTTCCCGAGCAATGCTCGGTAATAACACTGTTGTCACTTTTACAGCGGGAGTAACCCTAGGACCTAATGCTTACGCAGACCTGTCTTTACAGTTGTGCCTGAGTGATGCTCAGGGCTAATGCTTTCATCACTGTTTTTGAACCCCAAGTAATGCTTGGGTCTAACGCTAAGGATGAATCCAAAGGGAAAATAAAACGTGCAAACAAACACTTAAGCAAACGTCTTTTATTTTGTACATACTGATATTTGGGCTTCAGCAACATGTCAATTGAGCAGTTTATGTTTGCTCTGTTTTATTCATGAATAAAAGCATACTTGTTTTGGTATACCTTTTTTGAAAGTGTTTATTGCATATTTGGGCTTCAGTCTTCAAACATCCTACACTTCACGTCAACATTATGTTGTTATTACTATAACATATGAAATAATTTTCTGTTTTAGCTGTGTGTTCAGCATTTCTTGCCTCACATTTCCTCTGTCATTCTATATTTACATAGATCGTTGTAGACACGGAACACAGACAAAATGTATGTATTTCAAATCATGGTATTTCATTACTTATATAATTTGTTACAAATGCATCGCCAGATAAACGCTTCAACTCAGACTTCAGCTATGAGGATTGTAGCAGGATGATGCCTTCATAAGTGGTGGGGGTGTAGGAGGCTGTGTTCTGCTAATCCACACATTTGCAAAACAAAAGCAGGCTATTAGCACAGTGATAAGGAACTACAGCTTCTTGTTTTATGTCAGGAAAATTTAAGGAGGTCAGGGACAATTGTAAAAACGTGACCTTCAGGGATTCTAGTGTTAAATAATGAAAGAAAGAAAAAAAAAACTGCTTTGGAATCTAAGACCCGCAACCAAGACAGCTTGCAAAAGGGAACACTTCCGATAGGCATATGCTTCTTACATAAATAAAAATAATCCATTCGTACAAATTACATCATTTGTATGATTGGATTAATAATTTGTCAGAATGGATTTGCCTGGCACCTATAGGGCTCTGTACTAGATCAATTTCACTTAAATTGCATTTTATAGAGGAACAACAGTTTTTGCCATGTCCGCTCCGTATGCTGTGACACATTCATCTCGATCTCAGTTTTATTATCTTCAGCAATTTCAACCACGTTCAGTTACATTTGTCTTACAATTACAGTATAATCCCTCTTAACTGGCCTCGCATTAACCGGCCAAAGGATTAACCGTCCTGTTAAAATAAAATAAAAAAAAAAATTGTTTAATCCTGAGTTCTTCTTTATATTATATGTATGCACTTCCTTCTTTCCTGGAAGGTGAGAGGGCTCCTACGCTCACAGTGATTTCCGTTTACATATTCCTTTATGAATTTTCCACGGTGCCTTCTTTTTTCTACCTGGCGGCTCCCCTGCTTCTCCCATTGGGCTTCACTACAGGGAAGCCGCCCTACCTGCAGGTGCGGCTTCCTTCCACACTGGCCTGGTAGCCCTCCGATCCCTGGCTACATCAGGCTCCATCTGGACCCAGACTTGAGTTCTTTCCCCAGCAGCTAGGGCACTCACGCTGGGGCTAAAGCAGGCCAAAGCCTTCATGACCGCCGCTGCTTTTCGACGGCCAGTCTTCTTCAATACCGGTCACTTCAACTCCATGATCGCTTAGCTGGAGCGACTGCTTTTTTCAGCACCACCGAGTGTTGGCCAAACACTCATCCCCAGGGGTTCACCTCTCAGCTACCTGCCTTTGCTCCATCGAATCTGCTCTCTCTTGCTCGTTCGCTCGCTTTCCTGCACCGGCTTTCCTCTATCTGCTTCCTTCTCAATCAACCTCCTGTTCTTTCCTGTTCTCCCCCTATCCGTCTTGCACAGGGACGTGGATCAGATGTGGCAAATAGCAGTTCCCAGGAACAATTAACGGATGCGGACGACTCCTCACCTGTGCACTTAAACTAAGATCACACGTATCACGAATTCCCCGGGAACCGATCGGCCACACATTCTCGCTAAGCCGTGAGTGCAGTGATCATTTATTTAAAAAGTGTCATTTTGACTTGAGGTGTGGACCCACTATACCACACTGTCCAGTCGCTGTACGAGGAAAAAACCTGTGTGCGAAGTCGTGGATGAAGCCTTGTGCATATGGTTTCTTCAGGAATGTTGAAGAGGTACAGTACATACATTAGAAATATTTTTCTACATGAAAATAGGTATGCGTCAGATTAACACTAGAATTACCAAAGTTTACGAGAAAACTTGTAAATCCGGCCCACCTTAAATCCACTCATATGTCTCCATTCAGCGTCTTTTGTCTTGTAAATGTGTTCATAATCCCAAGCAGTCCGCTATACCATCCCCCCCCCCACCGCTGGAGAAACTGCAAAAACGTCTCCCAAATTAAGCCTTGTTTATCAGTGAGTCAGGTACCTAGGCTAAAAAAATATATTGTTATTTGGAACACATGCATTTTATATGTGTTCCGTGTCCACAATGATCTGTGTAAGTATAGGATGACAGAAATGTTGAACACATACTTAAAAGACAAAATTTTTCCATGTTTTAGTACTAACGACAAAATATAGACATGAAGTGTATAATGTGTGAAGACTGAAGGCCAAATATCAAATAAGCACTTTCACAAAAGATACAAGTATAATAGAACAAATGTGCTTTTTTTCCAAGACTATAACTGAAGAAAAAAAAATCAGGTTAGTGTTACTTGTTGTCCTGACTTCTCGGGTAGTATACTGGTTAGAGCTGCTGACTCCAATTCAGAAGGTTCTCAGTTTGAGTCTTAATGTCTCCCAAAATAAATGTTTTGAGTAGCAAGCTGTTCTTAATGTTACTATTATACAAAAAAAGCATACATTTGATTTGAGTCTGTAACAGACGGTGTAAATGTATGGTACTTGTAAAGGTTAGCGGTTTTTTTTATTCAGTTTTATTCTCTCAGTCGCGTTCACGCTCACCCTGATGTGACACGACTGTTTTCAAATAAAGACGTGCTATAACAGCGGTGAACTCAGATTGGAGAAAGAGAACAGAAGCCCTCCCCGCCAGAAACGTCCACTCACATATAAGAACACGCAGCTGCACCAGGTGTAAAGGCGAAAGATGGCAACGTTTGGATACAGGATGAAGTCCGGCGTCATCCTGCCAGTCACCTGTCCTTGAAAGAAACAGCACGGCTTACAGAGCTCGTCAACTTATAGTGCAAACTCATGTTTGTGATAATGTTTTGTGATGGTCTTTACATAAGAAGCATTTATATGTTACTTATATAAAAGCCAGATCGAATGTTACTTATCCTGATTTATTTACTTATCTTCCTACAGTGTAAAGTCACAGGTATACTGCAGAGCTTCCTCTGTTTGATCGTCAAGGGCATGCTCACAAATTACACGTGTAATGCCATGAAAAATACCTGCTGACACTTTAGTACGCCAGCAATGGTACGAGAATGCAGTTAGACTTTTTTTGGACACATACACCACGCTAGTGTTAAGATCTGGACGGTGTAGTGTTGGTGAGCTCTGTAAGCCGTGCTGTTTCTTTTAAGGACAGGTGATTGGCAGGATGACACCGGACTTTGTCCCATATCCAAACGGTGCCATCTTTCGCCTTTACGCCTGGTGCAGCTGCGTTGTTCTTATATGTGAGTGGACGTTTCTTACGGGGAGGGCTTCTGTTCTCTTTCTCCAATCTGAGTTCACCTCTGTTATAGCGTGTTTTTATTTGAAAACAGCAGTGTCAGATCAGGGAGAGCGTGAACGCGACTGACAGAATAAAACTGAATAAAAAAACACTAACTTTGACAAGCACTATGAATTTACAGCGGCTGTTACAGACACAAATCAAATGTATGTTTTTATTGTATAATATTAACAATAATAGCAGCTCTCTACTCAAAACAGTAAACTTGAGAAGCTGCCAGCATCGAACCCAGAAGCTCTTGATTGGGAGTCAGCAGTTCTTAGCATTGCAATAAGCAAGCTGTCGCATCAACTGCCTACTGTAACCTGCTTTCTTTTTTCTTTGGTTATCCATCCATCCATTATCCAACCCGCTGAATCCAAACACAGGGTCACGGGGGTCTGCTGGAGCCAATCCCAGCCAACACAGGGCACAAGGCAGGAACCAATCCCGGGCAGGGTGCCAACCCACCGCAGTTTCTTCGGTTATACTCTTGAATAAAAGCGCACTTGTTTTGTTATACTTGTACTTTTTGTGGAAGTGTTTATCTGATATTTGGACTTCAGGCTTTTCACACCTTATACACATGTCGTAAAGACGGTCCTTGGGTGTGTGTGGGAACTGTTAACATTTGAATCTGATGACTGTATATAGCGCAGAACTGACCTCTCTGTACTATGCTGTCCTCTGCATCTCCTGGAGTTCAAAAGAAATAACCAATATGCAGCAACAATATCAGAACAAAAAACCAAACCTGGTCACTAACTACAACCGCATGAATGTATGCAAATGAATATAATGTTGCATTAGTGCAACAACATTTTCCGAAATGTACAGTACAGGTCATAAAATGAATTATTCCAAATGTCATATATACCTAAGTCTCTCTTTTTTTGTCAGTGCGGATTTGACATCATGGATCAGACGGTGCATACTAATTCATCTTAAGCAGGAGCACTCAAGAATAAAACTGAATAAAACAAATTGACATCCACAGTCATTCTCAGTCACTCACCCCCCTCACATCCACGTCCACAGTTTTCCCAGTCCCAGTCTCGTTTCGCCGCACAAGATCTGGCACGGTTTTCAAATAAAGATGGGGTGTAACAAAACAAGTTTATTTGTTATACCACGTCTTTATTTGAAAACGGCATCAGATCCGAGGGTGTGTGGGAGCTTGAACGTGAGAGAATAAAACTGAAAAAAAAAATTTGACAAGTACTATAAATTGACAGACGCAAATCAAATGTATGTTTTTATTGTATGATATAAACAATAAGAGCAGTTCACTACTGAAAATGGTAAATTTGGGAAGCAGCTGATATCGAAACCGCAACCTCTTGATTGGAAGTGAAAATGATAAATTTGGGAAGCATCTGATATCGAAACCACGACCTCTTGATTGGAAGGCAGCAGTTCTTAGCATTGCACCACGCAAGCTGTCGTATTATATGCCTACCGTAGCCTGTTTTCGTTTTTCTTCGGTTAAATTTTTGATTGAAAGTGCACTTGTTTTGTTATACTTGTATCTTTTGTGAAAGTGTTTATTTCATATTTGTATTTCAGGCTTCACACCTTATACATTAATGTCTACATTTTTTCAATTATTACTAAAACATGAAAAATATTTCTGTGTTAACTGCGTTTTACATAGATTGTTGTTGACACGGAACACACATGAAATGTATGTATTCCAAATGATGATGTACTATTTTACCCTATAAAGCTCCAGCACTTCACTCGAAGATAAACACTGAGCACTGAGAAACTTCTTTGCGAAATGAACTGCAGCTGTGGGTGGGGGATGGGATACCAGACTGTTTGCCACTTATCGACACATTTACAGAACAAAAGACGCTGACGGAGAGGTGAGAATGGGTTTAAGGTGTCATAGGCTCTGGTAATTCTAACGTTAACTGGCCAAAATGGCAACCGGTCATGGGTCCAGTCCCGAGGTGGCCGGTTAAGAGGGATTGTACTGTATAGGAAAAAGGAAATTGATCTTAACACAAAATGAAGGTGTTCAAGCAGTATGAAAGGAAAGAAAGCGAATGAGATCAGATGTTAAGTTATCCCTTTGTTACTGGTGTTTAGCACACTCACTGTAATAGTGCACTCTGGCTTTGAATCAGGTTAAGCTTCTGCGTTGTAAATCATAATGTGCCACTTCGTGCAAACTGCCACAAAGGGGTAATGAAACCACACTGAACTCCTTTATCTGTTAAATGTTTATTATTAACAACCTGAAATGTTAAAGCTCTGCAGTGTACTTGTGACTTTATGCTGAAGTAAGTAAGTAAATAAATAAAGGTAAATAAGTAAATAACATTCGATATGGCTCTTATATACAAAGTACAGCAACTGCAGCTTCCACCTGCAGCTATAGACTCTTCAGTACGCAAGCGACTCTCCACTCTAGTGTTTAGATCTGGACGGTGAATTTGCCCGAAAAAAAGTCTAACTGCATTCTCATACCATTGCTTGCATACTAAAGTGTCAGCAGGCACTTTTCGTGGCATTACACGTGTTTTTTGAGCATGCCCATGTCGATCAAACACAGGAAGCTCTGCAGTCTACTTGTGACTTTACGCTGTAGGAAGTAAGTAAATAAATTAAGGTAAATCACATTTGATCTGGCTTTTATGTATGTAACATATACATGTTAATGTTTTGGGCAAATGCATCTAAACACTAGCATGGAGAGTCGCTTGCGTACTGAAGAGTCTATAGCTGCAGGAGGAAGCTGTAGTCACTGTATTTTGTATATAAGAGCCATATCGAATGTTATTTACTTATTTACCTTTATTTATTTACTTACTTCCTTCAGTGTAAAGTCACAAGTAGACTGCAGAGCTTCCTGTGTACATATACAAAGTACAGTGACAGCAAAATCCGCACGGTGATGTGCATTCTTTCTCCGTTGTAGACCTGTCGTTAACATCTGAGTTCACTTCTGTTATAGCGCGTCTTTATGTGAATCAGCAGTGTCACATTGGGGGGGGGAGATCGTGAATGCGAACGCAACTGAGAGAATAAAACTGAATAAAAAAAAAACAAAGCTAACCTTTACAAGTATAATACATTTACACTGACTGTTACAGACTGAAATCAAATGTATATTTTTAGTCTAAGATAGTAAGAATAAGATCATCTCACTTCTCAAAATGGACTTGTCCAGGGTCGAACCCGTGAAGTCTTGATTACCAGTCAACAGTTGATACCATTGCGCCACCAAAGCAGTCGTAGCAAATGTGTGTCAATGTCGCACCCTAACGCAGGTTCTTTTTCTGCAGTTATATTCTTGAATAGAAGCGCACTTGTTCTGTTATATTTATACCTTTTGTGAAAGTGTTTCTTTGACATTTGGACTTCAGGCTTCACACATTATACACTTCATGTCTACATTTTGTCAATTATTGCTAAAACATGAAAAATGTTTCTGTTTTAACGATGTGTTTACATAGATCGTTGTGGACACGGAACACACATGAAATGTATGTGTTCCAAATAACGATATAGTACTGTATTTATAAAAGGTGTAATTTTGCTTGACTTCTCACTGTATACAACTCTAAGCAACTGACACGCAGGGAAACAGACTTGAGCTGAAAAAACTGTGTGGCGGTGGGGGAATGTGATAGTAGGCTGCTTGCTGATTATCGACACATTTACAGGACAAAAGACGCTGATGGAGAAGTGCGAAGCAATTTAAAGTGGGATGGATCTACGAGTTTTTTCATAGTCTCTGGTAATTATAGTGTTAAAAGCTTATTCTAAAATGTTATTGATTAGATTCTGCCAAGTTTTGAAAAAATTCTGCACAGATCCTCTAAGTGAGAATTTTATTTTTTCCAATTTCAAACAGTATATAACATCAGTTACCCACTGACTTAAAAGAGGAGAGTTAGGATTCTTCCAGTTGAGCAAGATACGTCTACGTGCCAATAGTGTAGTAAAGGCCATCACAGTTTGTTTTTTTCCTTCTCCACTTTAAGCCCATCTGGAAGTACACCAAGCACAGGTGTGAGTGGATTAGGAGGGATTGTGACACCATGGCTGTCTGACAGACATTTAAACATATTGGTCTAGAATGATGTTAATTTGGTGCAGGTCCAAAACATGTGACCCAGTGAGGCTGGAACTTGATTGCAGCGTTCACAGGTTGGATCTTGCCCTGGAAACATTATGGACAAATGTGCTTGATATATGATTTTGAGTTGAATAATTGTATGCTTTGCACAAATGGAGTTCAAGTGAATTCTCTTTATTGCTACCTTCCACTCCTTTTCTGAGATATTGAGTGAGAGATCCTTTTCCCACTGTCCACTTGGATCTTTGAAAGGGAAGGACTGTAAAATGGTTTTATGTATTGCAGAAATGCTGTCAGAGACCTCAAGACTGATTAATATTTTTTCCAGCATAGAGGTGGGTGGGAGGTGAGGAAAATTGGGCAGGTTCTGTTTAACAAAGTTTCTGATTTGAAGGTAGTGAAAGAAATGTGTTGCTGGAAAGTTAAATTTGGAATGTAATTGTTCGTAGGATGCAAAGACGTTGTCTATGTACAGATTTCTAAGTGATTTAATCTCAAATGTTTTCCAGATATTAAAAAGTGCATATGTTTGAGAGGGTAGAAAAAGGTGATTCTCATGCAGAGGTGCCACAGATAAAAGCTTCCCTATCTTAAAATACTTCCGACATTGGCTCCATATCCTGATTGAGTGAAGCACAATTGGGTTGTTAGTATATTGGTGATAACTTGCATTTATAGGGGCACAAAGCAGGGAATATAAAGAAGTACTGCATGATTTTATTTCTATTGCAGACCAAGCCTGTGTATGTTCATCTATTTGTGTCCATGTCCAGGTTTTTATAGTTTGTATGTTTGCTGCCCAGTAATAAAACTGAACGTTAGGTAGAACCATGCCACCTTTTGCCTTAGGTCTTTGTAGGGTCGCTCTTTGGATATGTGGATGTTTTGAGTTCCAAATAAGTGAGGTTATGGTTAAATCTAATTTCTTAAAAAACGATTTATTGATGTATATTGGAATGTTTTTAAATAAAAAGAGAAGCTTCGGAAGGTTATTCATCTTATCAATGTTAATCCTGTTTTTCTTTAAGAATTTGGTACATAGTTGATTTCGTGCAAGACAAGGGGGCAAAATGGGAATACGGGGTGTGGGATAAATTGGGGGTTTGTGGGAAAAAGAAAAAAGTAAAAAATAAAGGAAGAACTTTTGGATCCTAAAGGTGTCTAATGAGTTTTCCTTTGGATACAACATTTTGCCGATGAGGATGGAATAATTCACATTAGCACTTCCAAGCTCATTCCTGACTGTCCTAAAGAGCCTCCTGTGCCCTAGCAAAGATGGATTGAGTCATTGAAACTTATGTATATTTGGTGGTTCTTAATGTTCAGGAAATGGCAGATGCCAGAAAGAGGTTTTGGGAGTATAGGACCAAAGTTTCTTCTCCACGTTGCAATTGGAGGCTCCTATGTATTGCAGCAGCAAAGGCAATGTTAGTGGCATACTTCAGCTCTGGTCACAGTGTCCTTATGCATCGTTTTGATTTTAGTCAAAAGAGTTTACCAGCCGGGTGAGTAGATTACTCAGTACTTTTCTGCTTTACACAAACTTGTGCGGCATTGTAAATTTGGCACCCTGCAAAACAAATTGATCTGCAACCAAATCATAGAGAAAACCAGCTGCCACCACATGCTGTAACCACCATGGGGCTCTAGCTCTCCATTGCCCAACATATGCAGCAAGCAGAAATGGGCACCAGCAGCACACACAAGACTTTATTATGATGTAGGACACATTTTCCCTTCATTCCCCACCATCAATGCACAGTACAGAGCACAATGAAGCAAAGTCCAACACAATAAAACATAGTGCACTTTGCATTTTTTCTGAAACTCTCTCACTCTCTTCTGCCCGCTCCCCCCTCAAGCTTCATGCTCTTACTCCCAACTGTTGCACTCTGAAGGGAGTGAGACGACTCCTTTTATAGAGCACCTGGAAGTGCCCCAGGTGTCCCATGATATCCTTCCAGGCATACTTTCATGTGTGACAGCAGTCATGCAGAAAAGGGTTCAGCTGTTTCCCATGGCCACGGGCCCTAGCAAGGTTCAGCTTCCATGCTGCAAACCACCGTAGCAAGCTTGGAGGACTGCCCTCTGTCATACCGGGGGAGGTACTGCTCTGTGCTAGCTCTTTCCCCTGGCCCTTCCCTTAAGATGTCTCTTTATAGTCCCAGCCATCCATTACACTGTGTGTGAGGCTGCTGCTTGAATCTGATGACCTCACATTAGAGGAAACCTCACTACCTTACTAGAGGAAAACAAACAGAAAATGCTGTTGCGGATGCACAAAAGTTGAAGCTGCGACTACATC
Organism: Polypterus bichir lapradei; assembly: GCA_026402145.1. Taxonomy (NCBI): domain Eukaryota; kingdom Metazoa; phylum Chordata; class Cladistia; order Polypteriformes; family Polypteridae; genus Polypterus; species Polypterus bichir. The sequence continues at coordinate 8,691,852 of JANRMT010062799.1, read as the reverse complement.
GCAATGCTACTCAAACTGTGGGTCAAATCAGCATAATATGAGGACAGCCATTTACAAAACTTTATTCTAGCAAAGCTTTCTGAATAAAAATGACATTATGGAAGGCAGTCTGTTTTTCTGTAGGTTATTTTGGAACGTTCTACATCAATATTTTTGTATTTTTTTGTTGGTGTTATGTCTGTAAAGCATGAAGAACTTATGACTTGTGCAGTGCACTTTAAAAGACACAAGGGGAAAAATAAACTTTAAAAGTAAAATACGGCTCTTCACAAAAGCATTCACTGTGAGTAAAAAGTAATTGCTAATGTGTGTTAAATGCAGTAATTAATTAAACATGCCTTTATTATGTTTGCTAGAGCTCACCCTCTCAATTGACAGCTTAGGTCTCAAGGCGTAGTTCTTGTTTTGTGCAGTGCCACTAAAATCAGTAAGTAAATACATTAAAAAATCAATAACAACAACAAAAAAATCATATTTTGTGGCACACAGGTGATAGACAACTGAGCATACAGGATTTGACTTTGACTAGCAGGAACACAGTTGTGAGGGCAGTGGACGACAGCAGTTGGCAAGGAATGACATATGAAATTTAACTTAACTAATTGTCCTTTTCCTATATTACAGCTAAAGTAAGTAACTGATATTATGATTCATTACCTCAGGAATTGGGAGCGTCTCAGTGGCATAATGGTAGTACTTCTGACTTGCCACAAGGAGATTGAGGTTAAAGGCCCGGGGACTCCCTCTCTGAGTTTCCATGTTCTCTCCGTGTACAAGTGGGTTTCCTCCTGGCGATTCAGCTTCACACTCCAAAGGCATGAAGATTATATAGAGTGGCATTGCTAAATTGTCCCTAGGCGTGTGTTTTTGTGTGGCCTGACCAGGGATTGTTACTGCCTTGAGTCCAACACTGCTGGAAGATGTATGGACAAAATACAGTGTGTGTCAAGTCAGCAGTCAGCTAAAGTGCAGACTGTATACAAAACTGTATGTTGGCAAAGGCAAGTAAAATGTGCATTGCCCAAAAGAATTGTATTTAGAAAGGTAATGTTATAATAATAACATTCATAATAATAATATAAGGCAAATCAGAAATATACCAGTTACAGTGCTTTCATAGTGTTTAGGACAGAGATATTTTTTCTTGATTTACCCCACAGCACCTTTGTTTAAAATTACAAATCAAACAATTTAGACAGGATTAAAGTGCACATTGCAGATTTTCATTTACTGGTATTTGCATACACATTTCAGGGCAGCATAATGTTTGGGACAGCTGGCATCACAGGTGTTTGTGATTCCTCAGGTGTGTTTCATAGCGTCATAGGATACCTAGGCTTGCTTCTACCCTTTGGAGGGCGCAGTTGCCATTGTTTAACCTGAGGTTAAGTGCTATGCCAATGAAAGTTAAAAGCGATTATGAGGCTGAAAAACAAGAATAAAAGTCATTTGAGACATCTGTAAACCCTTAGAATGACCTAAATCAATGTTCTAGAAAACCATTAAGAAGAAAGAAGGACCTTCATTCCTCTCCTCTCTAGAGCAAGGGTGCCCAATGCATCGATCACGATTGACCGGTAGATTGCAAAGGTAGTGCAGGTAGATCGCATTGCACTCAAAAAACAATTTTTTTAAACGTTAGTTTATCATATATCCTCCCTATGCCATTTGCCACTTGATTGACATACAGGCCAGTCTAAGATCTCTCTTCTTCTTACACACTGGTCATTCCGCACGCACGATCAAACGCGCAAGCTACTGCAAAACTCCGGATGTGATCTAGTTAGCCTTCCAATTTGTATCGACTAAAGAAGGGATTTAAAAAAAATAGTTTAGGGAGGGTATGGGCTGGATGTGGAATTGGAAGGGGATTTTTTTTCTCACAATGTCACAATCGAAGTGCGTTTGTCTGATATATATATTTATACGTATATATAGTGGAGCCAACCCGGACACAGACAGGCAGACATGTTGTTCTTCACCACCACACGTATTTTATTTACAATATTTACAATTATACAGGTCACACAGACCCCAGACAATGGTCACGCAGACCTAGTCACGTGCACAAAACCCCAAGCAAAGTCCTGGCCACAAATGCCTTTCTTCGGGCCGCATCCACACCTCCTCTGTGCTTCATCCTTCCTCCTCCCAACTCCAGCCCTGAATGAATGGAGACGGCCCCTTTTATATGGTTCCCGGATGAGCACCAGGTGTTCCCGGCATTCCTCCTCTGGCCACGCCCCAGCGTGGCGGAAGTGCCGGCTGTCCTCCCGGCTGCTCTCCGGGTGCCGTCCTAAATCTTCCCCCCAGCACTTCCTGGTGTGGCGGAAGTGCTGGGGTAACAGGTCCCGAAGGCATTGGGGCGCCTCCTGGCGGTGACCACGGGCCCCTACAGGGTAGGGCTTCCATGCCCTCAACCCGTGGCCCCCAGAGCGACCAGGAAGGCGGCCCCCACGTGATCCAGGGTGGGCATAGACCCACATCCGGTCCCTCATGGCGTCCCGGCCGGGTCGTTGCCCCTGGCATCCCTGACAATATATATATATATATATATATATATATATATATATATATATAT
>JANRMT010062799.1:8656007-8689171 GCA_026402145.1 Polypterus bichir lapradei | reverse complement strand
ACCCCTGCTCTAGAGCATATCTCCACCTCTCCAAGGTCTCCTTAACCTACTTCCTACTCTCGCTACAGCTCACAATGTCATCAGCAAACATCATAGTCCAAGGGGACTCCTGTCTATTCTCATCCTTCAACCTGTCCATCTCCATTGCAAATAAGGAAGGGCTCAGAGCCAGTCCATGATGTAGTCCCACCTCCTCATTGAATGCATCCGTCACTCCTACCGCAGACCTCACCACTATCACACTTTCCTCGTACATATCCTGTACCATTCTTACATACAGTACTTCTCTGTCACTACAATGCCATAGCTTCTCTCGAGGCATCCTATCATATGTTTTCTCCAGGTCCACAAAGACGCACTGCAACTCCTGGCCTTCACTATACTTCTCCATCAACACCCTCAGAGCAAACATCGCTCTTCTGTGGTGCACTTTCTTGGCATGAAACCATACTGCTGCTCACTAATCATCACCTCACTTCTTAACCTAGCTTCCACTACTCTTTCCCCTAACTTCATGCTGTGGCTCATCAATTTTATCTTCCTGTAGTTACTACAGTCCTGCACATCACCCTTATTCTTAAATATCAGCACCAGTACATTTCTTCTCCACTCCTCAGGCATCCTCTCACTTTCCAAGATTCCATTAAACAATTTGGTTAAAAACTCCACTGCCATCTCTCCTAAACACCTCCATGCTTCCACGGGTATGTCATCTGGACCAAAGACTTTTCCATTCTTCATCCTCTTCATAGCTGTCCTTACTTCCTCCTTGCTAATCCGTTGCACTTCCTGATTCACTATCTCCACATCGTCCAACCTCTTCTCTCTCTCTGTCTCTTCATTCATAAGCCTTTCAAAGTACTCTTTCCATCTGCTCAACACACTCTCCTTGCTTGTGAGTACGTTTCCATCTTTATCCTTTATTACCCTAACCTGCTGCACATATTTCCCAGCTCGGCTCCTCTGTCTAGCCAATCAATAGCCTTCACCACTCTCTCTCTTCACTTTGCGCCTTATCTCCTTGTACTCTTGTCTACTTTCTGCATCTCTCTGACTATCCCACTTCTTCTTTGCCATAATCTCCTGTACTTCCTCATTCCACCACCAGGTTTTCTTTTCCTCCTTCCTCTTTCCAGATGTCACACCAAGCGCCATTCTTGTTGTCACCCTTACTACATCTGCTGTAGTTTCCCAGATGTCTGGTAACTCTTCACTGCCACCCAGTGCCTGTCTCACCTTCTCCCTAAACTCAACCTTGCAGTCTTCCTTTTTCAACTTCCACCGTTTGATCCTTGGCTCTGCCCTCACTCTCTTCCTCTTCTTGATCTCCAACATCATCCTACAGACCACCATCCTATGCTGCTTAACTATACTTTCCCCTGCCACCACTTTGCAGTCTTCAATCTCCATCAGATTGACTCTTCTGCATAGGATGTAATCTACCTGTGTGCATCTTCCTCCACTCTTGTACGTCACCCTATGTTCCTTCTTAAAATACGTATTCACCATAGCCATGTCCATCCTTTTGGCAAAATTCACTATCCTCTGACCTTCTTCATTCCTCTCCTTGACACCATACCTACCCATCACCTCCTCGTCTCCACTGTTCCCTTCACCAACATGTCCATTGAAATCTGCTCCAATCACCACTTTCTGTCTCTTGGGTACACTGTTCATCATGTCATCCAACTCGCTCCAAAAATCTTCTTTCTCATCCATTGCACACCCAACTTGTGGGGCATATGCACTAACAACATTCATCATCACACCTCCAATTTCCAGCTTCATAATTATTACTCTGTCTGACTCTCTTTTCACCTCCAAAACACTCTTGACATACTGTTCCTTCAGAATAACCCCTACTCCATTTCTCCTCCTATCCACACCATGATAGAACAATTTGAATCCACCTCCGATCCACCTGGCCTTACTCAACCTTCCTTCTCTCCATCGTATCTGCTAACTCTCTCCCCATACCAGTCATACTGCAAGCATTCAAAATTCCTACCCTCAGTTCCACTCTCTTTACCTACCTCCTCTCCTCCTGCCTCCAGACATGTCTCCCCCCTTTTCTTCTCCTTCTGCCAACAGTAGCCCGATTTCCTCCAGCACCCTGTTGACTTACAGTACTGGTGGCGGTCGTTGTTAACCTGGGGCTCGACCGATCCGGTATGGAAATTTGTATTGTTGTCCGCATTGTGGCGGATGCCTGGGGCGATGACCCGGCCGGGCCACCTTGAAGGACCGGAAGAGGGCGTACGCCCACCTCAGACCACGTGGGGGCGACCACCCTGGTTGCTATGGTGACCATAGGTACAGAGCTTTGAAGCTCAACCCTGTAGGGGCCCATGGTCACCGCCAGGGGACACCCTGGTGCCTGGAAAGCCCTGGACCTCAGCACTTCCGCCACACCAGGAAGTGCTGGGGGGAAGAAAAGCAGGGATACCTGGAGTGCTTCAGGGGATGCAACCGGCACTTTTGCCACACTGGGGCGTGTCGGTGGGTGGTTGCCGGAACACACCTGGAGCACATCTGGGTGCTTATAAAAGGGGCCGCCTCCCTTCAGACAATGGCAAGAGTCAGGAGTGGAGTAGGACAGAGCTCTGGAGGAGAGAAGGAGGTGGCCTGAAGAGAAAGGCATTGTGTGGTGTTGGCCAGGACTTTGGGAGACTTTTGGGGATTGCTGCACTTTTGTAAATATGGCACTGATGAATAAACGTGTGTGGGGTGATTTGAACATGTCTGCCTGTCTGTGCCTGGGTCAAGTTCCATAGCATATTAATTTGGTAAAATTTTACACCAAATGCCCTTCCTGACGTAACCCTTCCCATTTATCTGGGCTTGGGACCGGCACGAAGAAACACACTGGTTTGTGCATCCCCTCTGGCTGTGTTATAGGCAGTGATGAAAGGAACATCTGCCCCAGAATGATGTGGGAATTTGAGAGGAATAAAGATGTCTGTTTTACTCATAATTGACTGTACAAGCTAATCACTCAGAAATGTGAATAGACTAATATTCACTTTGGAATTGATGTGATAAACATCTCTGTAAAGTAACACTAAGAAGTAATATAATGTGCAGGAAATGAGTGCAGAAAAAAACAATCAACTTCTCATTTACATTCTAATGTGAGTTTTAGCCTTTGATTAAGATTTATTTTGGAGTCCATTGGAATTATATTCAAAGTGCAACATGTGACTTGACAGCTTGATGTAAGTGTTTAACCTGGAAATAGTGTTGCATGACACCTGTTGAGTAAGATATAGTTTTGGGGAGTCTAAATAAAAGTGTTGATAAAATTAAATCAAAAGTTTTTTTTTTGTACCAGCTGTACATAAAACTGTAGATTCTATTCTTTGTAATGGTGTTAATATAAATACGTCAGCTTTCTTTTCCAAAAGCACAAACACCAACACATTTAGCATGTTCCCTTTAATTTTCCAGGTTAGCACACAGCAGGCAGCTAATAGAGAGACTTTTCCAGCCCTTCCATCAGCTTATATATTTGATAGTTCTTTTTTTTTTAATTGATCTATTTTTTTATTAGAGAAAGATCCTACCTGACATTTGGACATGCTTACATTCTATTCACTGTAGCAGGAGAGTACAATTTAAAGAGTAGGTTCACTTTTTCACATTAGTCAGTGTTGAATCCTTGTACAGTTTTTATATTGGTTAGTTTGTTGTTTAATAATTTGTTTAAAATAAATTACATTCAGCATGATAGAATATATAGATATAACATTATTTGTCCCCTTGGGGAAATTCAGCCTTTTGCTAAAGCTCTTTAAATAAATAGAGAAGTAAGTAAATAAATAAACAAATACTGTATACACACATTTCAGTCTGAGCTCTCATTGGAATGATGATAAAGCTAGAAAATTCAAAAGAAAGGAAAGATTTCTAACTTGGCTATCAAGTCCTAGTGAGGCATTATGCAGACATATTGCTGTTGGTATGAAAGAGCCCCAGTAGTGTTTCTTGACACACTTCTGATAAATAATCGTTGTCGGTAAGTACTCAGTGTGAGTGTGTCAGAGAGAGAATGTGCAGCATTGTTTTTAATGGCACTCAGTTTTGTTTTAAGTCCCTCCTTGGCTACTACCTCCAAGGGGTCCAGAGTGTGTCCCATTACAGAGCCTACCCATTTTTTTAATTAGCTTATTAATTCTGTGCTCATCTCTTAAAATGATGTTACCAGCCCATCACACCACAGTGGCTATCACAGAGGTGTAGAAGATGTAAAGGATGTCTCTTTCCACATTAAAGGATTCCAGTCTCCTTGGAAAGAAGAGCCTGCTCTGCCCTTTCTTATATATTTCCTCTGTGTTATGACACCAGTCCAACCTGTAATTAATGTTGACCCCCAAGTACTTGTAGGTTAGGGTTAGCCAAGTCAGAATTGTTTTCTTCTTTTTTTGTAATTATTGTTTGTGTTTGAGGGTTGTTGTTTGTTACAATAACACTTCTGTAAGTAGCTAAATTTCCCCTTGGGACAAATAAAGTTCTATCCATCTATCTATGATTATGCAGTTTTTAAAGCAAATTCTGTAATTAGTTTTGGCACAATAAAGCTATAATAAAAATGTCTTATTTACTTTAAATATTTCGTTTTTAACAAAATATTTCTCTAATGTCAATTCCTGTTCCAGTACTGTAAAACCATTTTATTATTACTGAGCATACCTCAACTTAAAAGCTCAGAATACTATACAGTAATTACAAATCAGTGTGAAATGCAACATAAATAGACAAAAAGAGCAAGTAATATATACAGTATATATAAATGTATGTATATCCCACATATTTATAATTATTATAAGTATATATACACACACACGCATATACACATACCTGTGTGTGGTATGTGTATATAAAAGTCAATGTTAAAGTGAATGAAAGTGAACTTTGCTTAAATAATTCTTTTCTTATATATTTTAAAGGGGCTTTGAATTTTATATGATTTTTCAGCCATAAAGCAATAAATACTGACACCTTTCTTTTATGGCTTATTTTTTACTGTTTTGCCTGGAACTTCACGCCAACCATGAGAAAAGTCTAAAGGTGAAGGAAAGGGTGTTGATTCCTATGAATTTATGCAGTCTACATTTTAATATGTGTGCCTGCCAGCTTAAGTGCATGAAGTTGATCTGTTTTCTGTCGTCAGTGACGGTTAATATATCCTAATGGCAGCAACACGGCACTAATGATCCTTCTGTATATAAATCTGCATTGCTGGGGCAGACATGGGAGAGCCACATAAAAACAATTGCCTTCATTTCCCGAATTCAAGTGTAAACCTGGCTGTGGTTGAGCTGTCCGCTCTCGCTCTTTTCTTTCTTTCTTACTGCTGGAGGACCCCCAATAAAATTACCAGCTTTGCACAGCATGTGCTAACTTCCTTTGACTTTAAGGGAGGTGTAGCTGAAATGCCCAATCTAATCTGACAATGTAAGAAAGCCACTTAATAAGAACTTCTAAAGCATGCGCCCCCTTTCTGCCATGGTTGTTGGCAAATTAAAAGAACATCTAACGTGTAATAGAATTATAATCACTCAAGAGTCTGATGTCTGTGGAGGATCTGGTTTGTTTCTACCGAATGAGGATAGGCCAGCATTATGGCCACCAAGAGCTGTGCGGTTCCTTTGGTTTTGATGTGTTGAGTGAAAAGTAAATGGATTTGGATGGAGAACCCTGCTTCTGTTGGCTTTGATCTCCTTGCCTGTCTCTTTTCTCTCTGCCAGGCACACAAACTTCCTATCACAGATTATTGTACACACATTGTGCTTGGTTAAGACTGAGACAGCCCCTGCAGTCTCCTTACTGTGACGTGGTAATGTTTGCTGCACCTCATTTTGTGTTATTCTTTCTATATATTTACTTTGCTTATGTTCCATTTTAAATCTTACACCTGGTTGTTGTCTCTGTTAATTTTCATGTTGATCCTATGTCTGTGTGGGTTTTAATTTAGGTTTTCTTCCCACTTTCCCAAAGATGTGCTTTTTAGGTTAATTGGTGAATCTAAATTCATGTAGGTGTGTCCTGCGATGGACTGATGCCCTGATTTCTGCTTGATGCCACCAGGATAGGAGGCAATCCCATATGACCCTGAATTGGATTAAGCAGATTTGGACTAGCCAATCCACCACTATGCCACTCCAGAATTTCAATGCCATTTCACCAACATATTCTTATGAACTGAGAAGCATACAGCCGGTTATATGAGTATTTTAACTCCATAGGTAACGAAATTGTTAAAGGGTTCCAGTCGAAAAGTTTCATTTGAAGCCAGGGTTTCTGGCACTTTGGTTGGAATCTGTAAAAGGAAGGATAATTTCAGGTGTTAAAAATGCCAACAAGTATGTAAAAGACCTGGAAGGTTCCCAATCTTCCCATCAACTCTCCCCAGGATGTTTAGGTTTGGAAAAAGAGATTAAATGGGGATTTTGATCCAACTTTCAGTTTAATTAATAATGGTTATGATGCTCTCCCTTGTTTGCTGGGTAACATAGTGTCTGAATTTGATTTTCTGCATTTTTGAATGAGCTCTATATTAAAGTGTTACAATAACACTTCACTCTCAGGCACTGTTTGGTTTTAAAGCCTGTCTTTTTAATTCGTATTCTGCTATCAATTATATATTTGGTCATCCACTCCCTGGATTAGTTGCCTTGTTCTCTTCATGGAAGATATTGTCACGATCAGGGCTTAATCTTAGGGTCTTATGGCCTTTTTCTATAGTAGACAGCATTTCTTGTAACCGTTGTTATTGTCACATCCTGTATTTCTATGTACATGGTCTCCAGAGTCTTTACCTCGAGTTCATTAGCACGGTGGGATGATAGGTCAGTGGTTGCAACAAGCTTTATCTGATCTGAGGATAAATTCTTTAAACTCCAAAGAAATTCTCTCTTTTTTATTGTTATTCGTGTCTTGCCTGGTTGTCAACTTCTTGCCTGAATTTTGAATGACATCAAAATTGTTGCTCTAGGACAGTTTAAAAAGCATGCTGAATCCCCTGTTTGAATGAAAAAATACCTTTCCTTTGTCATTCATAAAAGTGCAACCAAAATTCTCAGAACTTGCATGTAAAAATTTTGTAATTGTTAAAGTAAGCAAATTTTGTAAATCTAATTTAAAAAAAATGTAAAATCTTGTGCCTTAAACAAACTGTCCTTCTGTTTTGATAGCAGAGGCTAGGTTTAAAGCTGGTCATTTGAGGCTGAATGTATGTCCTTGACCAAAAGAAAAACAACTATACCAAAGTGTCTTAAACTTGGCCTGTCCTTTCATTTACATTAAGGGAATTCTTTACTTCTTTATCTGTCTTATATGTTTTAGCCTTAACCCTTTAAAAAGTTTAATACTGTCATTCCCAAGAATTTCCCTATGTAAAAATAGTAATCCACCACTGCTATTTTAAATAAGATGTGGCTGTGGATAATTGTTTTCACTTGAGGTTCAGTACAGAGAGGGTATCAATTGTAAATTTAGCAGAAATGCACCTGGAACTATTAGATGAAAACACTACATACAGTATAGCTATCAGTCCATCCATTATCCAACCTGTTATATCCTAACTACAGGGTCACAGGGGTCTGCTGGAGCCAGTCCTAGCAAACACAGGATCCAGGGCAGGAAACAAACCCCGGGCAGGGCACACACACATCAAGCACACACTGGGGACAATTTAGGATCGTCAGTGCACCTAACCTGCATATCTTTGGACTATGGGAGGAAACCATATGCAGACACGGGGAGAACATGCAAACTCCATGCAGGGTGGACCCAGGAAGCGAACCCGGGTCTCTTAACTGTGAGGCAGCAGTGCCACCCACTGCGCCACCGTAGTATAGCTATAATAAAGCAAATACTGTCAGAATCGTTTCCATAGATCCCATTTTGATGGAAAAATGTTGAAATTTTAATGCACATACCCATAAATTTGTAATGCTTTGGTTTACTAAGTCCCATCCATGTTGACTATGAAATGTGGAATGAGTAAGGCCGACAGTAATTTACATTTAACAACAAAGGAAACTGTCTTTCTTGCATGACCTTTAGAGGTCAGAGTGCACATTGTATAGCACCCCTGGAGCAATTTTCAGGTTAAGAGCCTTGCTCAAGACCCGAACACAATAGGATCCCTTCTGGTAGTAACGGGATTTGAACTGACAACCTTAGGTACAGGGCCATGAGTAAATTAATGATTGCACATTAAAACTATATGACATTAAACCTAGATCAGTTAATTTAATTACTGATTTTATGAGGTACCAAAGAGTAGTCCTACAGAGAAATGTTTTGAAATGGAATCAGGGTTAAGATATTTAAGACTGTAAGTGGCCATGTCTACCAGCAGCCAATAAAAACTAGTCCCTCGACTGCTAATCGTTCCTCAAGGGGGGCACACATTCATGCCAAAATTCAAAACCTCAACACTGCAGTATACATGTGAAAGCTGCCTGGGAAGACAAAATGGTGCGTTTTACAAGAATGCTGCCTCCACTGACCATTTTATGATTTTTTTTTTTTCTGGGACAGAGTGTAGAATTTTTTTTTAACCTTTCTTCCTTGTTACTGTAATATGTCATTGAGCTTGTGCAACTCCTTACACATATACCTTGTGAAAACACACAGAGCAGGAGTTCTGTTGTCAACCCTTTAAACCTTCTCTTTCCCCTCTTCAGATCATTATAAAGTCCTGTGGTGGTTCCTGTTGAATAGGTCAAAAGTTAAGCAGTTACAGGCTCTTTGCGGTGACCCGTGCCTGCATGGTTTGATCTGTCATAAGGGGGCAGTCACTGAAATAGCTATTGCCAGCTATGCGTAGCCGTGAGTCTCCTCTTTCTTTTAAAGGCTGTCCATGTACTGGACTCAGACGTATCTTCAAGCATGCAGAGGTGTCCACACTGTGAATTAATTTTTGGATCAAGCAAAGAGAACTGAGACAAGTGCAATAATGAGGCATGTTGGAACAATTTTAATTAAACTTAATTTTTACGGCCAGTGTTCTTGCAAAAGCAGTCACAAGGAAGCAGGCATCCCTGAATATGAAACAGAGCAGTGGGCAAGGAGATGCATACCACATGTCACCAATCAAAATAATAGGGTCTTTTATAGATTTTAAGAAGTACAATAACAATATTTTGCCTATTATATTTTTCATAATACAAGAAGGTTTATTGCATGTAGTATTCATTTTTATTGTGCTTTCTAGCTTTAGACTTTCACAAAATATTTTACATGTCAGTTTGCTAAGATGTAATTTATATGGTACATTTTTAGTAATATAAAATACTTCATTAAGGAATATTCTGTTTTTACTAGCAACTCTTGGACCACAAGTCTTCAAAGAAAGGTGGTGCATGCGACTCTCACGAAAGACACAGATCAGATCACTCAGATCACTCTGGTGAGGCTGCTGCAATGTCTTTCACTGTCATCTAGTGTCACCATGGTTGCCTGCTCAACAAAGTAACATGATAGAAGATGCCCGCACGTCCAATTCTTTGGTCATGTATTGGCCTGTGCAGTGTGTCTCACTGTCATGCTTCTGCATTGCTGCTTGCTGTGAGACACACATCCTCATTCCTCATTGAGAAGGACCCAAAGCCAAATTTCATCGCCTGAGGTATCCCGCATGCCCAATTCATGTGTCATCTTATTATTTGTATCACATAAGAAACTGTTGATTGAGACTAAGATCAAGGCTGAAGACCCAGGAGTTTACGAGTTTTTTCTTAACACACTGACAACACTTGTCATGACACCTTTCATATTTACATTCTCATAAAGGAGGTCTTATTAATGTTTATTTGGTGTAACACCTTTTTATAATTTACAAAAAAGTATATGTATTATCTGTCAGTCAGTTTTGATTTTATATAGAATCTTTTATTATTTACACTATTAAAAATTCAATATTGATTTTCTGTAGAGCCTTTTATCATTAACAAAATTAAAATGTTTTCCTTAGCAAGTGTTTGCTTTTGTAATGCATTTCACAAACTGGTTTTCTTAAATAGAGATCATTAAATGCTGGCATTTATCATTTGCAGTTTTCCCAAATGCGTTTCATAGTCATCAGCACTTTTCATACTTCACCAAGTCACTGAATGATTTACATATCAGTCATTTTTTGTCTAAAAATCCTTTCCTAGCTTGTGCTGTCACAAAATGTTTTGTTTAAAACCAAATTAGAAAATTAGTTGGAAGTCCATAGTTGTCTATTATGGGTGCAATTTTATTTAATGTTTAATTACTTTGGTAGCAATAAAAAGGGTTTTTGCCTGTGTTTTATTTTTTTCTCACAGACATTATCACAATAGCTATGTATTTCAAAACATGGTTGATAAAACTATTTCGCTGCACTGGTATGCAAAAACATTAATAAAAGACTTTAAAATGTGTTTGTTCTGTTGCTCTGTATTTCTGTGTTTATCTGTGTATATGCACAGGTTTGTTGTATAAAGCTTTAAAATTAAAATCTCTTCACAGATAGCTCACGTGTTAGCAACTCATTAGTCATACAATTTTTTTTTTTTATTACAGCTGTGCTGAATGTAGACAACTCATTTGTGGATTTGGAAACCATTGAGGCTTTGTATGAAAATGTAAGTATCTTAAAGGCAATTCTGCACCTGAGTGCTAGAGAGTGGTGGTGTGAATTCCATCTACTCGGCATGTTTTCATTTTTTTTCTATGATCCTGTATGCTAAATACTGGTTACATAATAAGGAGGGCCAGCCAGGCACTTGGAACCATGACCTTCTGCTGCTGACATTCACATTACCTGACTGTTTTGGCAATGCCAGTGTCTTCTTTGAAAACTGCTATTGTAATGAATATTTTTTTAAGAAAGCCCATGTGACTTATTACTGAATACCTTCTTATAGCTCATTAATCCAGCTATTGCCATAGTGACACTCTGTTGGACTGCTTGTAACCTGTTAACCTACTTAATAATAATCATACTAATAATTGTATACATTTATATAGTGCTCTTCTCACTAATCAAACCGCTTTACTTAGAGGGTGGGGAGCTACTTCACCCACCACTAATGTGTGGTAGCATCCACCAGGGTGATGTGAAGGCAGCTATTTTTGTGCCATTACGCTCACCACACATTATCTGTTAGGTGGTGAAGGGTTGAGAGATAGCCAATTAGAAACAGGGGATGATTAGAGTTAGAGTGTAAGCACAGTGTAAGCACTGGGGCATTGGGATCCACATTCAGACCATCGGGTCAGTGCCTCCTGTTCATATATATTTGTATTATTTGCAGTTTGTATTTTAAACTTTGACTAAAGGATGCAATATTAAGTAAAAATTAATGGATTGATGTTGTTTGTTTTGGAAACAACTATTTATTTAGCTTTCTCATTTTCACTTCTAAACTGTTTTGATACCTTCTTTTTGGTTTGTTTCTATAAGCTTGGTGTATTTTTGAACTAGTCTCTTAATTAGTAAACTTTAAAACGCCTTTTTTTTTGGGTCAATGTACACACTTCTCACTATGCTGTTGTTTTACACACCTGAAAGAAAGAGACAATATATGTGAAAACATCATCGCACTAATGCAATATTATTTTAAAACGAACAGCGTCAGATCGGGTATGAATTTATGCTGGCGCTGTTACTTAGAGTCAGATCAACAGGGGCAGGGTTGGGTGGGGGGTACAGCGTGATCGTGATTGAGAGAATAAAACTGAAAAAAGCTAAGTTTTACAAGTACAAAAAATTTATACCCAGTGTCCCATATATTTGTCTCTTTCTTTTTTTCTCCATGCTGCACTGACATAATGCACCAGAAGGCGTGAGTTTATTCAGTGCGGCAGGAACACGCAGTTGGCTGGTTACTGTATGCTATAACAAGCTTGACCTGGCAGTGATCAATGCACATGCACTGTGCAAGGCATGCATGGGGGCCACTGAGAAAAGAAGAGTGTTTATGGCGCACCTTGCATAGGAACTTCGTCGTTGCATCTTACTAGAAAAGGCGATGGAAAAAGAAAAGGAGGATACAACATCGACAAGCTTTTGTTCCAAGACAGCCGCTTTCTCCAGGAAAGTAAACTGAGTCAGTGTCAGGTGCCCTTTCAATGTAACAGGAACCACAGCATAGAGAGAAGTGTGTACACTGCAACAGGTACACAAGTCGTAAATGTAGGAAGGACGGTCCTTGCGTGTGTGTGAGCTGTGAGCATTTGAATTTGATGATTGCATATAGCGCTGAACTGACCTCTCTGTACTATTCTTTCTTCTGCATGTCCTGGAGTACAAAAGAAATAGCATACAGCAACGTGGAGACTGGCAAGATTGGGGAAAAAAAACACTTGGTCACTGATTACAACCGCAAGATGTTATGCGAATGAATATGACTAATATGAATAATTTTGCATCCGTGCCACAATGTTTTCCGAAATGTACTATACAGGTCATAAAATGAATAATTCCAAATATCATATATACCTATGTCTCTGTTTTTGTTTTTTTTTTTTTGACATCATAGACCATAAGGCGCATATTAATTCAGCGAGAGCAGAAACACTCAATAAAACTGAATAAAAAAAAGAGATACGAATGAGGCAGATTCACCACCATTTGTGTGTCAGCTTTTATCCCTCCAGATCAGAGAATGTCCAGTTCCATTGCCTCAAAACACCACTCACATCTACAGTTATTCCCAGTTTCAAATAAAACTAACAGCGTCAGATCCCTTGGGCGGTAGTATGTATCGTGAACGTAAATGAGAGAATAAAAGTGAAAAAAAAAACAGCAACTTTTACAAGTCCAGCTCACTACTGAAAACGGCGAATATAGGAGGCAGTCGGGATCAAACCTGGGACTCTTGATTACAAGTCAGCAAATCTTACCGCTACGCCACGGAAGCTGTTGTCTTTTCCTTCAACCTTTTGTGAAAGTGTTTATTTAATCTTTGGACTTCAGGCTTCATACATTATATAGGTTATTCCAACATTTTGTGATTTACTACTAAAATATGAAAAACGTTTCTGTTTTAAAAATGTATTTACACAGATTATTGTAGAAACAGAACACACATGAAATGCATGTGTTCCAAATAATGATGTATTACTTCCACTGTAAAACTCCAGCATTTCACTCCCAGATAATCAATCAAGGCATGAGCTGGGAGAACTTTGTTCATGTTCTAAGGCGGTGGGGGGATGAAATAGCAGGCTGCTTGCTGTTTGTCTTTATCAGCACATTTACAGGACAAAAGACGCTGGCAGAGAGGTGTGAATGAATTTAAGGATGGCTGGATCTACAAGTTTTTTCGTAGGCTCTGGTAATAATAGTGTTAAGTAGTAGACAAATAAGACCTCTAAAGCACCCAGGCGTGTTGTTCAGAATGGCAAGATTTCCGGTTTAGTCCCCAGATCTAGTTCAGTTTAGTCCTTGTCAGGCAAGGCCGTTACCCAAAGTAAATAGTTTAAAAACCTTTTAATGATGTTCACTATAGAAAGGTGTGAGTGTGTGTATAAATATATATATATATATATATATATATAGTGTTCTGGTCTTGATCCAGTGCTGCTTTCTGTCTTATGCTTGGTATTATTGGGATAGACTATACCATGATGTAACCTTAACCTGGATAGGCAAAGTGTGATTTACTGGATAGAAATTTGACATAGATATAATGCAAGAAGCTTTGCCTTATATTTAAAGAGCACCAACTAATAACACTTACTAAGAAAAGATGATATTGAGTATTATTTTTTTACTTTTATGTCAGTGTGGCCTAGTGACCATGGCAATGGAGTTCAAACCAGTAGAATGCTTGTTCATTCACAGTCTGTGATTTACTGTAAAACCCTGAGGAAGCTACTGATCCCACACATTATAAAATTCAATACATATGCAACTATGTAATAATTTTATGCGTGTAAAATGCCCTGAGATAGCATTTGTTGTGGTTTTAAATAAAAGCATCTGAGTAAAAGCATCTGCTAGATTACATCTTGTAGTTTAAAGTTCATTATGGCCTTATAGGTGTACATAAAATATTAGCAAACAGGATGCAATGTTGTAGTACTTGTACTGTAGTTCAGAACTAAGAAAGAGTGGCTTAAAATATGATAAACAAATGGTACACTGCTGATATTTCTTTACTTTATGTATTGCAGAGAGCACAGAGCGATGAATTGGAAAAAATAAGAAAGTTTTATGAAACGTCAAAGGAGGAGGAACTGAAGCTGGTTGACAAGCCTGAACAGTAAGCAGTAGTTTTCATGCTTCACAGACTACTCTGGCTAAGATGCAAGGTTTTAAAACAGCTGGCTATGTTGGATAACAAGAAAGCCAATGTTTAGAATTTCTTGCAGAGTCGCACAGAGAAACTTATTGAAGACACAGACTATCATTATGAGACATTTAAAAGTTATAGTTTTCAACAGCTGTCATAAGCCTGATAGCACTATCACTGGAGTTAGCTCATTAGCCTAAACACAATAACTTTACTGACTGGGGCCATTGGAAGCAGAAATACCAAAATCTCACCATGAAGTAACAGGGCATTGTCAGCTGATAACTGTTAAATACATTGCTAATAAATAAATGGCTTGGCGCCAACCTTCCATCTACCATTTACCTCTTATGAACATCCCAATCAGTGATGGCCTGCCATTGGCAGGTATTCATCTACCAACTGTAGCTTCTGCAGCGTCGTCATTGAGACAGGCTCATTTCATCATTCATGGCTCCATTGTTGAGTCAAACTTAATGTAGTTTCTTATACTGTAGGTTAAGGTGATCTTCATTATCACTGAAATTCATGTGGTTATATACATTTACGGCACTACAGCCATGTGGTGCGTTTCCCAGAGGGTGACTCAGCTTGTAAGATCCTCATTATTGGGGAACCGAGTGGCTCGACAAGGCCAAGGGGTCACCTACGTAACACCTGGCTGCGGCAGATAGAGGGTCATTTCCGGAGGGTGGGACTGGACCACGTGTCTGCCTGTGGGGGTTGCCAACCGGGTTTCTGAGTTGTTTCGTCATGTAGTGGGTGCGGCAACTCACTGTACCAGTGCATGCTCCCCAACTTGACTTGATATGCATTGCAAATAAATAAGACATTAATGAAAATTGAAAGAAACTGCACACAGCTTTCCACAGAAGATATTCCTCACGTTCATAAAATATCTACAAAAATTTTAGTTGTTCGCAGTAACCCTTTGATATACGGTAGCTGCTCACAGACAGTTAAGGAACTCCATTGACTCTTTGTGGTTTTATCATAAGCTGTGTTACTTTCTTTATAATGTTTTGTACCCTTGTGTATCTAATGTCTTTGTTACTGCATTAATATTCTGTTAATGTTTATACACAGTCAGTCTTTTTATTTAATGTCCATATTTTATGTTTTTTTTTTTTTTTGCCTATTTGCATGTTCCCCAGTGTGTTTTAATGATCATCTTTTTGACTTGACCACTCTTGTCTTTCCTGTCTGGCAAAAGTCATGCATTTCAATTTGCCTACAAACACTTAATCTGAGGTGAAACAATGTATAAATCTGCCATATTTTACCACTGTGCAATATTCTGTAACATTCTGTAATGGCACTTGAGAGCACCAGTATGCTTGATTTGTGATGACTATAACAGTTGATATGTAAACAATGTAAGCAGAATTTAAGTCCTGAGTATTTTGTGAGGAAGAATTCTATATTACGGCATGGTTGTCTTCAAATGGCAAGAAAAAATGACGCATGTGATGATTGATCTCAATTTTGCCTTCTCCTATATGCAGACTTGTATGCAGATCAGTTATTCAACTCCTATCTTGGAACCTCAGGTTCCCAAACCACCAAAGGAGAAGCCACAGAATGCTGCTGCCAGCATCAGGACTGGCAACTTTGTCATCTATATTGGTAAAACATAGAAGGGCAGTGCCACTTATTTGTGTTTGCTGCACAACTTCACTGATATTATCAGACAGATACACCAATACAGCAGAGCCCTTTGTCAAAGTTAATAATCTGTAATTAAACTACCTATCATAATCTGGTTAGAGAGAAGGAACTGGAAGATGCGGAGTCAGTTGCCCTCATTGGCCGGTTTCTCTGTACTATGGAAGAAGAAGACAAGACAAGACAGTTACTGGCAGCACCCCCTCTTAGTTCGGGGTGGAATCACATACATGAGGAGCCACACCTCAGAGGGTGACTTTCACACACGCATGCATGATCGGGATGGCTGTTAGGAAACCAGCTTACACATTATTATTGTTGGTTACTCAGCCTTTCTGAGACAACTACATCTCCCATTAGTTTAGATCAGAGATTAGAATCATGTGACTGATAAATAGGCAGGTTGCCATAAATGTGATTTCTTGAAGGGCTGGTGAAACATATTTGCAGATCTAAGGAAGACTGATAATGATAGTAGGTAGAACAATTTCTAATGAATTCTCTCCAGCAAAGTAAAGCAGTCAGGATCACCCCCCATCAGCATTTAGAAAGGCAGAGAAGAAGGCACGTCTAATATAAGAGATGAGATATGTACTGCATAAAGGAACAATTAAGAAAAGAAAACATAAGACTGATGCTCAAAACTTTGAATGGATTTAGTCCCAATGCAAATTATAATTGTATCTGCTTTGACAAATATGAGACTGTCATGACAGAGCAAAGGCACTGGCCATGGAAGAGAAGGCTTCTTGCCCTTTAGCGGTTGCTTTCATTGTTTGTGCCTGATCCATAGTAAATGTGAAAATACAAGGCATAGAGATTATTCCAAGATGTGGAATGAATCACATTGTGAGCTAAGTGCGAGCATAACCTTGGTTACAGTGTACTTTGTAGCATAAGAATTGTTTCACCCAGAAGCATCAGCGCAAAATGGCGATTTTAGTGACCAATATTAGGCTTATTATTAAAAATGGAGTAAATAGATAGGGTTTAGGCCATGATGACCTTGTTGTACCCTGCCAAAAATGCCTTCTCAAATTGTTTGTCAGCCATACAGACAATTAAGTGAGTTTGATAGAGACCCAAATCATTGACTTTCATGAGGCATGATTGTTACCATATTTTAGTGTACAGTATGTTTATTGCATGGATGTAACTGCGGTACAGTGCTGGCATCAGTAGTTCTTGATCAGCCCTCATTCCCTTTGAGAAGTTATCTATAAATCCCAAAGTAACAATACTATATTAAGAATAAATTATAATGAGACATACCACAGAAACACATGAGTGTTTTCTGGCCTCGATGAGTCATTGTGGCACATGAGATCAGTGTTTGCCTCTAACTGCTTCCCTGCCCTGTCTACATTTACAAGAAGGAGGTTTGGATTTGATTTGGGACCAGAACATGTCAAAACAAGAAAATGAAATTAAACCAAATAACAAAACCAAAATCCAAATCCTAAAACATAGTAGAAAAACAAAGCAAAGTAATCTAAACTGGGAAATCTTAAAGAAACTCACACACTAAAATGTGCATGGTAATGACCTTTTTTATATTCGTGGCCTGATTATATCAAAGGTTACAAGCTCTGGTTACATTCTTCCATGGCAACCACCCAAGCAATAGTATAAAAAAAATGTATCAAATGGTGGCGCCCATGAAACAACAGAATGACATTGGAAATACTGTGAATGCTTTGTAACTAAATTAACACAAAATCCAAAAAAATTAATATAATGAATGTAATCTGCTCCCCAAAAACATGTACTGGAAGATACAGTAAATAGTTTTAAAGAAAAGTCCAGAATTACATAAAAAAAAAATTAATGATCCCTAATCATAACATTAACACACCTTGTCTGTACTGAAGTTATGTTGATGCATCCTGGACTTTGATTTATCAGTGTTAGACCTGATGACCAGCCAGTTTGCACATGGAAATGATGAGGGCAAAAGTGCATTCTGGAAAAGCTCACAAAAAAGTTAGGGTTATGGTATGAGGAAACAGTTAGAAGTAACCCAGTCGAAATAACAAGGAAAGGGTCGCAACCATGATGCTATGAAATAAATAAACAAAGCTAAGGGTGTGAATCAAGAATCAAAGTTAGGATACAGTGCAGGATTTTGTAGCCAATGGGAAACACGTAACCAGAACCAAATTAAGCAGATGTAGTCCAGGAACAGGAATGTACGTGGACTGGGATATATCGACACAAATGAAAACACTAAAGTTTTTCTTAGAAGGAATCTTTAAACTCAATCGATCAGAATTGTTCAATACTGACCTTTAAGCAGTTGTACTGATGGTGTCACACATTACACACTCCTGGTTGTTTTACCTGGTTAAGGCATAGCAGCTGTCAACAAAAAGGTCTCAAAATGGTGATCCCCATAAGAAAACAATACAGCTCTCCAGAAGAATGTACTTCATTTTCAAAATTGTTAAAAAAACAAAACCTTGAAATAAAAAAATCATATATCTAGTGAACTCCTTGTTCTTCACAACCCTGGAACACTTTTCAAAAAATTCAAGAGACTTGGGAACAGTCAGAAAAAATTAAAGTCACCAGCCAAATCATGACACTGCCACAGCCTCTTTGCTGTTTGCCTTAGTTGCTTGCATTTGTGTTCTTTGGTTCCCTTTTGTGTGTCTTTCTTTTTGGAAAGGCCTGTTTGTTGTTTTTGAATCCTGTGTTTCGTATTAGTATTTGTTTAGTATTAGTTTTGTATTTCAAATTTTTTGGCCTGTTGGAGTTCATTCTGTTCACATTTTTCTTTGTATATAATTTGTCCTTCATTTTTGTTTTAGGTTTGAAGAGCTCTTTCTACTAATTTTCTCTGACTAATATTTTGTAGAAGATCTTCAGTTTGTCCTTTGCTATTTCATTTAGTTAATCTTTTATTTACTAAATCATTTACGAAAATTGTTGACTGTTACTTTTGCAAACCTGTATATTTTTAATCATATTTTTGACTAATAAAGTAATAATATTATTGAATATTGAGGTCGTTAAGGCTTTTCCTGGTTTTGGCCTTCCCGCTTGGGAATCATAAAAGATACCACCTGTAATAAATGGTCCCATCTGCTGCTTATTAGAACTATTGTGGAGTTTCCAAGACTAGCAAAATTGCTTCGTGGATGCCATTTTTCAGTAAGACAAAACTAAGCCAAACACCATAGCAGTCTCCTAGATGCAGCCTATTAGACACAAGCACATATCCCCAAATATATTTCCAATAAAGCATGTATGAGATGGTATATGACAGCAACTAAAGTTCTTATCATACCTTTCATTAACCATTTCCTCCCTTGAGGAACACTTGTATGACTCCTTGGCACAGCACATAGTTGTTTGTATTGCCAACAATGGGGGATTTGCCCGATACTAATGATCTCCATGTGTGGCCCCATTCTGGACCAACAAATTGTTCATTTTCCCTGGTTTTGGAGTGATTTGTTACATATGTGTCACCTGTTCTGTTTGCCATTTTTCATGCAAATTGGACCACGGCTTCAGGGTGCAACCATTTTTTTTGTTACAAAATGGATAACAACACAATTTGAAGTTGAGCAGGGTGAATTCCAAGTAGACCATCTGATGAAGCCAAAATGTTATGTCTCCACTAAATATGTGAATGTGCACATTAATGTGAATTCTTCAAAGACTTTTTGGAAAGCAGGCAGCTGATTTTGATTAATTGATAGCTGGCACTTTGTACATCAGCTCAGTTAACATTCCTTATAAATTCATTGTCATTATGAAGTTGCTATGCTCAATAATTGTCAGGAAGACTGAGTCATTTTCCGTTTGTTCTTTTTTGTTTTCTTTTTTTCCTCCCCCTGCCTTGAAGCATACCATTTTGGGGCCAGATTGTCGTTTGATCACCTGGAACTCCTGCTCACACTAAAGTATAAACTTGTGTATTGAAGCTGGACTGCTGCTCCCTGCTCTGAAATATTTCTTGACTTACAGTACAAAACCTTTAAAATACTAAAAAATCAGTACAGACAGCCTGCTTTACCCTATCTTCAAATCTCATCATTCGGTCTTTACTGTATGTAACAGCTTATGTGCCAATGACTTTCTCTGCCACTGTGCTGTTTTTCATTTTTGTCCATTGTCTGTGTGGAATTTGCTTGTTTCTATAGGGATTGTGTTTTTCAGTTACACCCCAAAGAGGTCCATCAAAGGGCACGTTCAGTTACACACAGCTACAGTTAAACAGGGAAATTTATAGTCCTAAGTTAATATAACATGCCAGCCTTTGTAATGTAGAAAAGTAAAAACATGGTACCTATAGAAAACCCAACTGAAACTGAAGAGTAATTATAATGTCCACACAGACAGTGACCTGGTGGTGTTTTTAACATTATTAAAAATGAAAGGCGAAAGTTGAATTTCCAGTTAATGTACTGGTTTTCGTCTTTAAGGACTAATTCTGTTTTTTTTATTTTTCTTGTAGAAGACTGTGATATTTGATCCAGTAAACTGATGTCTGAAATTGTCAGAACCCTTAAACCACATTAATTAAGCACAGGCGGCAAACCTCAACTCCAATAGCAGAAACTGCTTCACTGAGTTAGGAAATGCAATTAGAAGGTGTTTATATAAACTGGTCAGTTTTAGCATGGCAGTTAGCCATTCTTTAGCTAATGTCATGTATATCTATTTTTTTTATAATTTTAGTAAAAAAAAAAAAAAATGGAAATGTCACATGTCAGCTGAAAGTGTGTTTAGGTCCTTGTGGGCCACTTTAATGCGGAGCTATGTATGCCAATATGTTACCTTATTTGATAAAAAACAAATGAGGACTGATTTAAAAAAAATATTGCAAAAAATCAAATAAACATGAAAGACTTAAAGTACTGCTTATCTAGTGTTTTGGCTACTACTAAAACACTTTGCCTGAAGCACAGTCTCTTAACCCTCTGTTGTCATCTTTTGCTTTCTGGCCACACTACCAAGATGATAGCTAAATCTTGGTGTATCTTCGATCCTGACTCTGGACTCAAAAGACTTCTAACACAGAATGTCCTTAAAACCTCACCTGGGATTATTACTTCATGGCTATACAGAGGCTTGGAACAGACCACTGCCATTCTGAGCTCCAGCCCATCCTTTAAATGATCAGTTGTCCATAGCATTTTCTTGGCTTCTTGTTCTCATTCCTGAGCCACAGTGTCCTACAGTAGGTGATGTTTTGAGGGGCTTCTAGCATCATAAGAAGTATTTTTGCCACCCTCCCAGTTACTGAAATTCAAATAATCACTATTAGAAATATGTCTTAATTTCAATATGTTTGTGTTTCTTGCATAAGGTATGTAGTGTAAAGTCAAGCAAAATGACAGCTTTTATTGGCTAACTAAAAAGATTACAATATGCAACTTTCATGGCAACTTAGGGCCCCTTCTTCAGGCTTACATCTTACCTGAAGAAGAGGCCAGAGTTTCCTCAAAAGCTTGCATATTGTAATCTTTTTAGTTAGCCAATAAAAGCTGTCATTTTGCTTGATTTCTCACTACAATCATAATGGCTAACACAGTACAACACCCTAGTACTAGTTACATAAGGTATGCAACAGTAGCAAGGAAACCTTTAAAGTATTGCAGTGGGTCTCAGATTCACTCCTGAGGATGCTATGTGGCTGCAGTTTTCTGTTCCAGCCAGAATCTGTTTTGACTTCCTAGCCTAATTAAGCATCCTTTTATTTTCCACTTTTTGAATGTCTTTTAAATGTGAACTCACACAGTTGTGCCTTTCAGAATGTAGAATAAGAGCTGTGAACAAAGACCACTTAATTAAAAGTGATTAGTTAGATTGTGAAACTGGCAGGAACAAAGACCTGCAGGTACATGGTGTTCCCATGGTTACATTTGAGAAGCACTGAAGTATTGATGAAGTGTTGATACAGTTATTAAGGTTTGATGCTGCTGCTGCTTTTTATAATGTACTGAAGTTATTTAAACCAACATATCTAGTGGTAAGGCATAAATTAACACAGTAAGGAACTTAGTTTAGTGTAACTCAGTATTACTGTATATCTCTATATTACAAAAAAAAAAAATCTTGGGAGGGAGACAGGGGAGTTGAGACGTGATCTTCTTGGAAAACACTTTGACATCACATGAGACAGGGCAGTGAGACAAAAGGACAGCTGCTGTATAGGCTTTTAAATGATCGACACGCAGTGCGACAAGCAGAACACGCAGCTCGACAGCAGCAGCAAACCAGCAGATGGGCCGACTGCATCTCCTTAGTGTACGCTCAGCCCCCCACCTTCACAATGCGAGCGGCAGGGACGCGAAGTGGCAAAAGGACAGCTGCTATACAGACTTTTAAATGATCGACGCATAGCGCGACAAGCAGAACACGCAGCTCACCAGCAGCAGCAGCAAGACAGCAGTTGATGCGACCACAGCTACTTAGTGTGCATTCAGCCCCACCTTTCACAATGCGAGCGGGGTTATATGTCCCACGAGAAAGGCATTTAACCATGCCCGGGGCCGGAAATAAAGGACAAAGAGTAGATGACAAAGTAGAAATTCGTAAAGAATTCAAAAATGTTGGTGCGGTACACATGCACAGCAGGTCTTCTCGGATCTCCTCGGAAGACACTTTGAAGTACCACGAGTCTACTTGCACGGAAGACACTTTGAAGTTCTGGGGGACTACTTACACGTCACGCCCTACTTACAAACAATTTCTCTGAGACACTTTAACGTCCTGCAAGACAAAGAAGAGAGACAAAAGAACAGCTGCTGTACAGGCTTTTAAATGATCGACACGCAGCGCAACATGCAGATCATGCAGCATGGCACAAGCAGCAGCTGCTGTACAGGCTTTTAAATGAATGACTCGCAGTGCGACATGCAGATCACACAGCACGTCACAAGCAGCAGTAGCTGCTGTACAGGCTTTTAAATGATCGTAGCACAGCACGACATGCAGATCACGCAGCATGTCACAAGCAGCAGCAGCTGTACAGGCTTTTAAACGAACGACACACAGCGCAACATGCAGATCACAGAGCACAGAACAAGCAGGAGCTGGCTTAAAGGACAGCTGCTGTACAGGCTTTTAAATGATCGGTGCGCAGTGCGACATGCAGATCACGCAGCACGTCACAAGCAGCAGCAGCTGCTGTACAGGATTTTAAATGAACGATGTGCAGCGCAACATGCAGATCATTCAGCATGGCACTAGCAGCCCCAGTGGGGGAATAACTCATTCACTACAGCTTTGTTACCAGCAGCTATCAAGAAATAAAAAATTAATGAAATGAAAATAATCTCTTTAAAGTGTATATCCGGTTAACTAAACTCGGGGGTTGGCGAGTGAAGTGAGCAGGGGGCAGAGCCCCCTACTTAGGTAAAATAAAATGTATCAATTAGGTTAAGCTGAATGGACCATACTCATTTATGGTCTTGAAGAGACCAGAACCTGCCTTAAATAACAATTTAGACCATTTTTGATATCACTGGATGTTAAATCAAATCTTTCCTTCTTTAAAGGTTCTTGTATGAGCTTTCTCAAATTCCTGACTTCGCTCATCGAGCTCACTGCATTATCTTCCAGTCAGCATTCATGGAAGGACTGTCTACTGTTCGTCGCAAAGTGGAGAATGTTGAACGTGTTTGCAAGGTATTACAACCCTAATTTTCTCAAGGTTGCACATAATTATCTTCTGAGTATGACACAGTGCTGATGTTTATCAAGAGAAAGTAACAATTTTTGCTTTTACCTTTGAAGTCTTTGTAGCCAAAGATTTACTCACAAAGAGAATATAATTTAATCTTTGGAGTGGGATCCACACACTAGTCATATCTCTGGCTCCCAAACTGGCTTCAGCATTGCTCTTCTATGGCCTTTTGCTTTCTTAACCTTCCTCTACACAACCTAAACAGGACATGCAGTTCACCGACTTTTACATTATCTGATAGTGCCACACCACTGTCATGATTATGTCTCAGGAGTCACAGAAAAATCACTGAGTGTCGTGCCACCATGCTAAAAACTGTAATAATACAGGTGAGATTAAAGCAGGGAGCTGACCAATAAACTGACTAGAGGAAGAAAAGTTAAAGCAAAAAACACTGTAGTAAAGTCTTGGAAACTGAGGCCACAAATCAGTACAGAGCCAAAATTCTGTAGTCAAAGAGTGTCTGACTGAAAAGGAGCCATAGATGATTAACCCCTGTGTAATAAGCAAAGCTTATGTATCAAGTAAATCATTGATTGACATAAGAGCTGGGTTGAGTGGCCTACTACAACCCAAATATATGTTATTTGCTGTACAATTTATTAAACAAAAAGAAACGTTCAAACAACTATTCTTGACAGGACTTGTCTTTTAAACATTACAACTGTAAAAGAAAATTCTAACTTGGTTAAACTTGTTTATTTACATGTACAGCATGACATCTGGGATACATCCATTTGACTCACATCTCCATTGCTAAGTATTTAAGATTTCTACTATTTATTTAGGTTTGTAAATGTAACTGAAAACATGGACCCCCAACAAAATGCATGCTAGGTCTGTAAACATGTGACAGATTTCTTGAATCAACTTTTCAAGGTAGAAATAGAAAAATTCTAATGCAAATTATAATTCATAGCAAACAGATAAAAAAAAGACTAAACGTCACTGCAGAAATCCCACTAGCACTGTTACATGGAGCCAGAGCCTATGCCAGGGGCATTGCATGACAGACAGGAACAGATTCTAGACAGAATATGAACTGATTTTGACTTATACCATGTTAGTTTTGAGTTAGTTAGTTTTGCACTTAACATGCAAGTTTGGAGCGTAGATGGAAACCAGAATACATAGAGAACCCTTATCAGCTTCCATCAGTTACATTTCATCTCATACTTAACCTCACTTTAGTAACTTGCCATTCAATTCCTAGGATAGCCTGCATGTATAACAATGGTACATGCCTCTGAGTCCTTGGGCTGTCAGCCATACTAAATCTGTATGTCTTCTGTGCTGTCTTCCAAAGAGGGCTTGAACATGATTGTCATTGAAATGACCATGCAGCAATATCACATATTGACGTCTTTATGAAAGAATTTGTCTTGCTGATCCCAAGTAACCTTTTACATAGCTGATTCACCTTTTGAATTAAGGTTGCACACTTCATTAGGGTAGACTGTGGACATGTACATTTCATAATCTGTTTTTACCTATTTTAAGCTCAGCTCAACAGCACACTTGAAGACAGCAAGGTTTGGTCAGAAAGAAAACGTTAAAGATCATTATAGGGAACACTTTGTTAATTTTTAGAGTACATAAGGGATAACTAGTCGACAGGTCTCTTTGCCAAGTGTGTGTTTAAAGCGACTCATTCTCTCTCATCAATTCTAGTTTGTATTTTTACAGCTTTTATAAAGTTGATTCATTTAAAAAAACATAAAAAATTAAGTGTCTTTTTTTATTGCACAACTAAAGCTTGTTTTAGATCACCAGATGTTAAGAAGTATGATGCGTCATTACCCTATCCATGGGGAGTCTTGGCCAATTAAGAACTAGAGTGTTCTGAACAGAACAAAATGAAAAGACTCAAGAACATTTAAAATATAACTTTATGCATGGGTATTGCCATCGGCCATTTATCTTATTGGTATTTGTTTCCTTTTCTGTTTTGATATTGTCTAGGAAGGCCCACACATCAGTCTTCCTGGTGCCTTAAAAACATATTCCATTTCAGTCAGTCATTATCCAACCCGGTATATCCTAACACAGGATCACAGGGGACTGCTGGAGCCAATCCCAGCCAACACAGGGCGCAAGGCAGGAAGAAATCTTGGGCAGGGCGCTAGCCCACCGCAGGGCACACACACACAAAGGGAAAATTTAGGATCGGCAATGCACCTAACCTGCATGACTTTGGGAGGAAACCGGAGCAAACCCATGCAGACACAGGGAGAACATGCAAACTCCATGCAGGGAGGACCCAGGATGCGACCCAGGTCTCCTAACCCACGTCTCCTAACTGCGAGGCAGCAGCACTACCACTGTGCCACCATGCTGCCCTTAGTACATTTCAGTCTTTTGTATTTATGAATAATTAAGATTTTAATTCCAACAAATATATTCAAACTGTGTAATTGAATTTTGCAACCAAACTGTATTTTTTAACAAATTATTTACAATAGATGAAGTACAGAAAGCATATCCAGTTTATCAGGTGTTTGTGCTGTGATTCCTGGAGCGACAGCTGCTGTAGGTACAGAATACATGTATTCTGCTGTTACACATGCTGACATGTGTAAACCTTATTATTAAAGGATAAGTTTAATATTTTTAAAGTCAAAGTTATTTCTGCACAAATATGCTATATGCATTTGCCACACAAGATTGTCTTCTGAAGTTAATTGCTTTTTATAAATAAAAAAAAAAATCTTGCTCACACTGGTACTTTACACTGTTGTCAATGGGGCAAAAAGGAAAATTCTTAAAAAGTAAATGAATATGTCAATTTTTCAAGTCGGGACAGTAGTCGAGTACTGATCTGCATCTTGCAATTACACACACATTGTACAAAAACACCAAATTTGTGAGATTTAGCCATTTTAAAAGACCAGCTATGTACAATAGCTCAGCACTTAGTCTTTCTAAACAGTAACTTTTCACCTCCTTGGGTCATGTTTTCCTCCAACAGACCAAATCATTCTAAGCTTTTCATGTCACGTGGTTGGTTTTGTTTTAATTTACTTCCACATTTATGGAAAAATTCATACAAACGAATAGAAAAATGTGTCCTTACCAGAAGAAAAATAGCACTAGGAATATGCTCATTTTCACTTATTTTGAGATCTCATAACATTTATAACATATGTTGTTTAAAGTAATATATAACATTTCTGTACTTAAATTTTTATTTTGTTAGTATGGAAATTGTTTTTCTGTCCTTTGATGGAATTTACTTTTCTACCCTTTGACAGAAGCAGCTAGGGTTGCTTACATTTTTGTGCCTGAAGATACTGATATCTGGTACAATCAGAAAATAGAAGGAGTGGTTAGGTGGTTTGACATCCATTATTGACAAAGTGAGTATTAACCTCCATAGCGTTAGTCCCGAGCATCACTCAGGCTGTAAAAACAGTGCCAAAAGCACTGAATCACTTGGGCAACTGTATAGAGGTGTCTTGCGTAAGCGTTTGACCCAACAATTACTTGGTCTGTAAAAGTGCCAACAGTGTTGCTTGGGAAATGATATAGGCATGTCTTGTGTAAGCAACAGGCCCGAGTGTTACCCAGGCAACAGTGCAGACACATCTTCTCCTAGCCTCATAATGGTATTTTGTAATAAATGTTTTTCAGCAGCCCAGATGTTGCACGCTCTTGACAGTGATACAAGCAGCAATGACAAAGTGAATCTGTCTTCAGGCAGTGAAATTGAAACAAACAGTGAAATCGAAAGTGACACTCATGTCAATCACACATGTGCCTTGTTGCTGTTCAAAAGGGGATAATTCTAGAAAGAAAATACCAGGGAATCACACTACTATTGTCCTGAATGCTATGCTGGATTGTGTATTTCACCATGCTTTAAGGTGTACCACACAAAAGACACATTTTGACGGTATATAATATATGTTATTATGATTATTTTTATTATTATTATTTATATCATTATTATACATTTTACACTTCAGACTTTGTACTTTTAGTGTTTTGTGTGTTTTGCAGAAGAAAGATCTGATTTAATAAATATGTAGTTTTTCAAGCCAAAAACTGCAATACTTTTTACATGTTTTTTTGGGAAAATATGTAATGCTAAGAAGGTTCATACGTCATGTGTGCATTTGTTTTTTATTTGTTCCATTTTGTTTTTCCACAGGGTTTGCTAGAGTCATGTGTAAAGGATATTCTTGGTCTAATCCTTGCTTTTGGCAATTACATGAATGGTGGAAATCGCACACGAGGTCAAGCTGATGGCTTTGGGCTTGAAATATTACCAAAGCTGAAGGATGTCAAGAGCAGGGTAAGTAGGTTAATAAAACAAGCTGAACAAAACCCAAGCAGGCAAGGAGAAGAAAGTATAACAGCAAATGTCATTTACTTAACTTACTTAACTGACGCCATATACAATTTCAGTTAACTGTAATCAAAAGAAAAAATAAATAAAAGACATAAAGCCAGTGTCCATGGAGCTGTGAGGCAATGTTGCTGTATTTGTATCTAAATTGCTCAAACTGAATACTAATATTGGTGAAGTATGTCCGGGACATAAAACTCCAAATATTTCTGTTTAGTAAGGTGGCACTTATTTTGTAAAACTGTGAAATGTACAGTGTATAGCACAAATATATCTTTGAGCAAAATATATTTAAAAAAATAGTAAAGAAATGCTTTACTGACGTAAGGGACTAGCAATCCTGTCGAGGGTTGCTTTCTAATTTGCACAAGTCCCTACACGCTTGTACTTTAAGTAATCCAAACTTTAGGAAGCTTGTTGTCAAAAGTTGCTGGATGGGTTGAATATTTGTAGCTGAACAAAAGCAGAATATCTTGTAAAAAATGTATTATTTTTAGAATATATTAGGCTTTAATTTAATTTTTATGTTTGATTGACACAAGTCAATGTGTGTTACATTACCTCAATTTTGTGAATTTATTTTTAAATGGACTGTTGTAAAAAAAATCATTAGGATTTCAAAGCCAATTCAATTCCTGACTTTGTTTTGAAGTTTGGCCATTCACTCCATTATTACTTTGGCTTTCAATCTTGTGTTTTTAACACTAGAATTACTAGAGCCTACGAAAAAACTCATAGATCCAGCCCACCTTAAATCCGTTTGCACCTCTCCTCCAGCATCCTTTGTCCTGTAAATGTGCTGATAAAGACAAGCAGCAAGCAGCCGGCTATTCCATCCCCTCACTGACTTAGAACGTGCACGAACTTCTCCCAGCTCATGCCTTGATTGATTATCTGGGAGTAAAGTGGAGTTTTAGAGTGGAAATAATAGATCATTATTTGGAACGTGTTTGGATATCCGTGTTTGTGTGTATATATATGTGTATATATGTATATATATGTGTGTGTGTGTATATATATATGTGTGTATATATGTATATATATTTATATGTATATGTATATATATATGTATATATATATATATATGATGTGTATATATATGTTTATATATGTGTGTGTGTGAGTGTATATATATATGCCAGCAACACTCATGACAATGACAAAATAATTATATTGTCAATCATGTTACGTTATTATTAAAATGTTTCCTTTTCTTTTTACTTCTCTGCTGCCAAACGCGGGTATTTTGCTATGTGTATATATATATATATATATATATATATATAAGCGTGCTCAGCAGGAGATCGCGTGTGGATGTGTGTGGTTATAAATTGGAACTGTACTGCTTAATGCAGAGCAAAGCAGGCACATTACACCGGGTCATGTACTGCATCCGATCCGCCGCCATTGTTTCTGCACGCTGTGCTGCATGCATCCAGACTAAGATTCTTTTTCCAGTATGATAAAAAGTCCCGTCACACAGCCAATCAGATACTTAACTTGAAATCTGCCCAGTTGTCGTTTTAGCCAATCAGAAACTCCAATGGAACCCGCCTACTCCGCTTGAAATCCACTCAGTGTTTGTTTTAGCCAGTCAGAACAATGCTTTGAAACCGCCCACTGTAGTACACTTCCAGTGCTTGAAATCCGCCCACTTGGGTCAGTGTTCTGCAGAGACTAGTACTTGTTTTATTCTTGTACTGTTATAAATATTATATATATATTTGGGCATTAGCATTGTGCAGTAGTTAGTGCACCTGCCAAACTGTATATGATTTTTGGGTTCAAATTTTTTAAACCCCAGCTTACTTACTGTTTGTAAAGTCGGGTATTCATTTAGATTTTTCCTACAGGTGCTTCAATTTTCTTCATGAATTATTGTAGAAATTAAAGAATCTAAATATGCACAAAGTGGCTGCTATGATAGGTCCATCTACTTATCACAAATCTCTGCTCTTCTAAACAGCTATTCAGTCAGTCAGTCAGTCATTATCAAACCCGCTATATCCTAACACAGGGTCATGGGGGTCTGCTGGAGCCAATCCCAGCCAACACGGGGTGCAAGGCAAGAAAAATCACAGGCAGGGCGCCAGCCCACCGTAGCGCTCACACACACATACACAATTTAGGATCGCCAATGCACCTAACCTGCATGTCTTTGGACTGTGGGAGGAAGACGCAGACACTGGGAGAACATGCAAACTCCACACAGGGAGGACCCAGGAAGTGAACCCAGGTCTCCTTACTGTGAGGCAGCAGTGCTACCACTGTGCCCCCATGCTACCCACGTGATTATAAAAAACACATATGGTCGAAAGGTTTAGATGTTGTTCAACCAAACATTTGAATGGGGTGAGATGAGATGTGTGGTCTAAGGGAACTTAACCACGATACAAGTGTGGGATCAGACATGGTTGTTCCAGTTTTCATTCAGGGATATTTAAGTACTACTTTCTATAGAAATTGTAGAGACAAACAAACATATTTCAGCTGTGCCAAAGAATGGAAGAGGTTAGAGATGAATGACCAGTCCCCAGATACTCAAATACCAGTTGTTTACAACAGTGATTTGTAGAAGTGCATCACGTAAAGCCAAGCTTATTTACTCTTGAAGCAGATGGGCCACAGCAGCAGAATAACTTGCCAAAAGTTCAAAATTAATTTGAATGACACAATGTACTTAAACATTGAGGTACACCATGTACAGCCATTTTTGGCTAAAGTGTCTATACTTTTTCAAGGAGATAACACACCATATTAGAAAGCACCTTCATCTCAAGTGGTTCCATAAGCTGTGACTTCACTTTATGGCTTGCACAGTCCCCATAGATGGAGTTGGGGGGGTTGCAGAAAAAAATATGTAATAATTGGATGATGCTGTTGTGTCAGCATGACCAGAATTCCTCTGTTGAATCTAAGCTGATATTGGGGCTGAAGGGCATCCTGCCTGTGACTACTTAGGTGTTGGCCACTGAGAGTGTGTTGTTTGTGCATTAAGTCAAAGAGATATATATGTGTATACTGTAATATAAGGTTTCTATAGTGTCTATGTATACAGGTATACCCTTTTCTCACCTACCATCTCTCTCTCTCCAGTCTCTCCTCGCACCAAAGAGAATTGCCTTAATTCTCCTTCACACTATAGACAGACTGGGTTAGAGCAGCTTGAACCTTGTCCTTTTGGAGCATTCTTCAAAAGCAGTTTGTTACAGTATGGTCAGAATAATCACAGAAACTATTGAATTTACATACACTGACAATCAATGCATACATTTACTCTGGTTGGTTTGTTGGTTTACACCCAAATGATTTATATAAAATAAAAGCCTATTATATTATATTCTGGTTCTTTTTTATACCCTTGAGTTGAGCTACCACCCTTGAAATTTCTGTGCACATAACAATTGTCCATTCTGATTATTTACAGGTCATCTGCTGACTCCTTAGTCATCTCTTAGTCTCTTTCAGTACATTTTGTTGTTCACTTGATCGTTATCTGATTTTTGACATTTATTAACCCTTTCTTAAAGATGAATGCTATGCTACACTAAAATTATTCTTCCACACAGGTTTTATATCTTACTCCAGGTGTCTATGCATCTCAAAACTTTAGTAGTATTAAAAGTACTACTTCACAGCTTTTGGGCTGCTTCCCTTATAAATGACAACATTGTCACTGTACAGCTACTTCATTCTAAAGGGCAATGATTGGCCTTTTGCCAGTCCTCCAGGACGTCACTCTTAAAAGTTTAACTTGGCCTCATTTTCCATTTTTGCACTATGACCTGACACCTCTCGGCCATGTAGTTTTATTTTGACTTTAACTCCTCTCTTGTGTCTCACTGACATTGTTTTCTATTTGCCTTTTTTTGTCTGTCTCTCTTCTGGAGGTTTCATGAGGAAGTGCTATCTACTGTCAACCACCATTGTGGTAATTAAAATAGAAATTCTAAAAGCCTAATTCAATAAAATATGTTTATAGATAAATATGCCCCTAGGTATGCTTATGTGTCGGTGTTTTTTAATCATTTTGTCAGTGTATAAAAAAATGCTGCTTCTGAACATTGTTTTTTGTGTTAGAAATACATTAACTTTTCATTTCTTTTCTTTTAGGACAATCGAATAAGTTTGGTTGATTATGTAGTTGCATATTACCTACGACACATGGATGAGGTAATCTTTTTCTTGTATTTTCCCTTTTTTAGGCCACGCCTTTTTTACATTGACAGGACTCTCATCACTCTCATGATATACAATACTCATTATTTTTGCAAGTAGGTGTCCTTATGGAAAATGGTGTTTGTGAAAAAGTGTTTAATCTCCAAGCAAATATATTTATATTGTTTGTAATGAAGTGTCTTGAATATAATAGAAAATGAAATTGTTAAATGTATTCAATATTTCTATTAAAAATTGAAAATATCCAACATCTATAATCCTTTCATTCATCCAGTTTAAGGACAGCTTAGGCTAAACAAGACAGATCAGGATGTTGTCACTATGACTATACCAGGATAAGCATCATTAAAAAGTGAAAATGATGTTTTTACACAGATATTTATATTTTTGCATTATACAGTTTTATTTTTTCCCTATACTTTATTTACAAATAAATGTGTAAAGAGCTCCCATCTTTTTAGTGAGAAGTCCATCCATTTACTGATCCCACTTAATCCATCTTTAAGGTTCCAGGAAGATGTAGGATCAGAGACCAACCCTGGATTAGAAACCTATTGTAGAGCACACTTACTTACATTGTACTAACTGATTTAAGTTGAGTTGTAAGTTGCTATTGATAAAGATTTGCTAAATAAATAACAGTTTAGCTAAAAATGCTTTATTCTGTTTATAGTAAATATTCAAGACTAGCAGAATCCCCGCGCTTCGCAGCAGAGAAGTAGTGTGTTAAAGAAGTTATGAAAAAGAAAAGGAAAAATTTTAAAAATAACATAACATGATTGTTAATGTAATTGTTTTGTCATTGATATGAGTGTTGTTGTCATATCTATATATATATATCTATCTATATATATATATATATCTATATCTATATATATATATAGCAAAATTCCCGCACTTGGCAGCGGAGAAGTAAAAAGAAAAGGAAACATTTTAATAATAACGTAACATGATTGGCAATGTAATTGTTTTGTCATTGTCATGAGTGTTGCTG
>JANRMT010062799.1:8571599-8655907 GCA_026402145.1 Polypterus bichir lapradei | reverse complement strand
AAGTTCATTATTTTCTGTAATGTACTGATAAACATTAGACTTTCATATATTTTAGATTCATTACACACAACTGAAGTAGTTCAAGCCTTTTATTGTTTTAATATTGATGATTTTGGCATACAGCTCATGAAAACCCAAAATTCCTATCTCAAAAAATTAGCATATCATGAAAAGGTTCTCTAAACGAGCTATTAACCTAATCATCTGAATCAACTAATTAACTCTAAACACCTGCAAAAGATTCCTGAGGCTTTTAAAAACTCCCAGCCTGGTTTATTACTCAAAACCGCAATCATGGGTAAGACTGCCGACCTGACTGCTGTCCAGAAGGCCATCATTGACACCCTCAAGCAAGAGGGTAAGACACAGAAAGAAATTTCTGAACGAATAGGCTGTTCCCAGAGTGTTGTATCAAGGCACCTCAGTGGGAAGTCTGTGAGAAGGAAAAAGTGTGGCAGAAAACGCTGCACAACGAGAGGAGGTGACCGGACCCTGAGGAAGATTGTGGAGAAGGACCGATTCCAGACCTTGGGGGACCTGCGGAAGCAGTGGACTGAGTCTGGAGTAGAAACATCCAGAGCCACCGTGTACAGGCGTGTGCAGGAAATGGGCTACAGGTGCCGCATTCCCCAGGTCAAGCCACTTTTGAACCAGAAACAGCGGCAGAAGCGCCTGACCTGGGCTACAGAGAAGCAGCACTGGACTGTTGCTCAGTGGTCCAAAGTACTTTTTTCGGATGAAAGCACATTTTGCATGTCATTCGGAAATCAAGGTGCCAGAGTCTGGAGGAAGACTGGGGAGAGGGAAATGCCAAAATGCCTGAAGTCCAGTGTCAAGTACCCACAGTCAGTGATGGTCTGGGGTGCCTTGTCAGTTGCTGGTGTTGGTCCACTGTGTTTTATCAAGGGCAGGGTCAATGCAGCTAGCTATCAGGAGATTTTGGAGCACTTCATGCTTCCATCTGCTGAAAAGCTTTATGGAGATGAAGATTTCATTTTTCAGCACGACCTGGCACCTGCTCACAGTGCCAAAACCACTGGTAAATGGTTTACTGACCATGGTATTACTGTGCTCAATTGGCCTGCCAACTCTCCTGACCTGAACCCCATAGGGAATCTGTGGGATATTGTGAAGAGAAAGTTGAGAGACACAAGACCCAACACTCTGGATGAGCTTAAGGCCGCTATCGAAGCATCCTGGGCCTCCATAACACCTCAGCAGTGCCACAGGCTGATTGCCTCCATGCCACGCCGCATTGAAGCAGTCATTTCTGCAAAAGGATTCCTGACCAAGTATTGAGTGCATAACTGAACATAATTATTTGAAGGTTGACTGTTTTTGTATTAAAAACAGTTTTCTTTTATTGGTCGGATGAAATATGCTAATTTTTTGAGATAGGAATTTTGGGTTTTCATGAGCTGTATGCCAAAATCATCAATATTAAAACAATAAAAGGCTTGAACTACTTCAGTTGTGTGTAATGAATCTAAAATATATGAAAGTCTAATGTTTATCAGTACATTACAGAAAATAATGAACTTCATCACAATATGCTAATTTTTTGAAAAGGACCTGTATATATACACATACATGTGTACATATATACACACACACATATACTTTGGGGTGCCAAACAGGCAAATACATTGATTTTGTGAATATATAAAGTCAGCGTCGGTATATATAAAGTCAAACTTTTTTCTGAATATATAAAGTCAAAAGTTGAATATATAAAGTCATCGCTGGAATATATAAAGTCAAAACCTGAATGTATAAAGTCAGCGTCGGAATATATAAAGTCAGCGCTGGAATATATAAAGTCAAAACCTGAATATATAAAGTCAGCGTCGGAATTTATAAAGTCATTCCTGATTATATAAAGTCAACATCGGAGTATATAAACTCACTCCTGAATATATAAAGTGAAAGTCAAAATCTATTGATTGAAACGACTCTGAACTGAACTAAGTTAACAAAAACGTATTCAGAAAAATAAATTAAAAAAACACTGTTCGGTTAATATTTTGAAAATTATGCATATGCCCTGCCCAGGATTGGTTCCTGCCTTGCGCCCCGTGTTGGCTGGGATTGGCTCCAGCAGACCCCCGTGACCCT
This sequence comes from Polypterus bichir lapradei, assembly GCA_026402145.1. Lineage (NCBI taxonomy): Eukaryota > Metazoa > Chordata > Cladistia > Polypteriformes > Polypteridae > Polypterus > Polypterus bichir. The sequence goes on along the minus strand of JANRMT010062799.1, from coordinate 8,653,792 downwards.
GTGGTCGGATTCAACAGGTCGGGAAATGGATGGATATTCCAGCGCTGACTTTGTATATTCCGACGCTGACTTTATATATTCAAGATTTGACTTTATATATTCCAGCGCTGACTTTGTATATTCCGACGCTGACTTTATATATTTAAGTTTTGACTTTATATATTCCAGCGCTTACTTTATATATTCCGAAATATTCTAACACCGTCTTTATATACTCAGGTTTTGACTTTATATATTTGGGAATGAATTTATATATTCAAGTTTTGACTTTATATATTCAGAAACAAGTTTTGACTTTATATATACCGACGCTGACTTTATATATTCAAGTTTTGACTTTATTTATTCCGACAGTGACTTTATATAATCAAGTTTTGACTTTATATATTCGGGAATGACTTTATATATACAAGTTTTGACTTTATATAGTTAAATCTAGTCATCATTGCATAACTTTTTCTTTACCATAGAAATTTAAAGACTAAATTCAACTTCCATTCCTAACAAAGATATTTCTGGCGACTAAATAGAACCTACTTATATCCAAATTCGAGCTATTGAGCTGTCACCTGCCTGCCTGAATAAGTCACCCTCACTTCGCTATTACTTTTTTACCGTTCATTTAATCATGGCCAGTGGCAGAAAAATTATAAAATGGAAGGAGGATTACACTGAGTATGGCTTTACCAAAACAATTATTGATGGCGAATCGATTATTCATAAAGCTTCAATTGGTGATCTGTTTTTCTGTGTTAACCTCATATTTTTTCATACTTCTTCTCAAACCAAGGGGGTGTGAGGGTAAAATGAATCGGGAAGCGCTGATCAATGTAATCGGTGTACCAGGAAATCATGCATTGACAGAAGTTCCCCTTTGTTTGTAATGCAAAGTGTGATTAAATGCGTGATTTTTTAACGCGTTATGGAGCACATGCATCAAAGCTTCTCAGCTGTGCTTGTGCTAAGAAAAGGAAACATTTTAAAAATAACGTAACACGATTGTCAATGTAACCTTTTGTAAGTAGTGCCTGGAGGATTCAGTGTGGAGAAACTGTAGAGACAGCGTGTGTATTAACTTGTGGATTTTTCTGTGAGTATTTGGTGGCAGCGTCACAAACTCGCTTCTGTAACACTGCGTTAGCTGCAGAGCTCAGCTCAGAGCGAAATGAGGTGAATGGGAGGGGAGATGATGACGTGACTCCCCCACCCGCCTTAACTGTCAATCCCCCACAAACACAGTCTCTCGGAATTTGCATAAGCACAGCCCTTCACCTGCAATTTTAACTTAGTTACAAAATGATCAAAACTCTCGTTTATATCCTGCGTCCTCTCATTAAACTTGTATCTCGCATTACCCGTGGGCATGACAAACGCCAGCGGCAACCTGTCTTTGAACTTAATTTAAACTTTTGGTTTACACCGTGCTTTGTTTCCAAAGTAGCAGCACTCATGAATATGGTTGTATATGTCACTCACTCACTTCTTATTGTTTCGCTGCCTTCTCAATTATATAATGCATGCTTTCTTCAGCGCTTTTTGGAGCTCTTCCTGGTTTTCTACGTACTGCGTTGACAGTCAGTTCACGTGATTATGTGAGAGGCATGATGATGTCACACGAAACTCCGCCCCCCACGGCTTTCGAGCTCAACTCCATTACAGTAAATAGAGAAAAATAGCTTCCAGTTATGACCATTACGCATAGAATTTCGAAATGAAACCTGCCCAACTTTTGTAAGGAAGCTGTAAGGAATGAGCCTGCCAAATTTCAGCCTTCTACCTACACGGGAACTTGGAGAATTAGTGATGAGTCAGTGAGTGAGTGAGTGAGTCAGTCAGTGAGTCAGTGAGGGCTTTGCCTTTTATTAGTATAGATAATGATTTGAGTGAGTGAGACTTTAAATTGAGAGGTTGATACTAGTAGTGGATCCCTAATCAGGAGTTAAGTCTATCGTCTTGCTTTCACAAAGTTTAGAACCTGTAATATAGTAAATATTTTAAAATACCAGTCCAAATGTATACCAATAATTTGTTTCATAGAAATAACAGATGTGTGTGTATTTTTGCTGTAGAAGAGTTTATTATTTTCTCTTGCTTCATTTAGCCTTCCATCATACTGTCTGCATCAATCAGCACCACTGGACTAATGTTTCAGTAGAAGCTTTTAGAGAGTGTAATGATTTTTATTTCATGGATGGCTGTTTGACCAGTGGTGGCTGAACTGCGAGAATAGTTCCATGGATCTGGCCTCAATTCCCAGCCAGGTTGCTGTCTAAGTACAGTTTACAGATTCTGTGTTCATTCTCACATCCATGAGACTCCCATGTTATGTTCAATATTGATAACACTTGTCACAAAAACAAGACATAAACAGATAAAGGTTTGGGGCAGCCACCCGTATAATATGGTATCCCGGCTGCAAAAGTCGTTTTTATCAAATAATCAGCACTGAAGTGCATACAACTGAGTCCAGAACAAGACTGAGGGAAAAGGGAAAAAGGGCAGGCTTTTAAAGTGGAAGACAGGAAGTGAGGTCATAAGGATCGGGCACGTGTTCTTCAATCATTGGATCAAGCCCTGACGTGACATCAGAGGGGCCGGAGCTGGTAAGGTCTGCTTCCATTGGCTCGGTCCCGGAAGTGACGTCAAGAGAGCCAGGTGGAATCTCCCGGGAATGGTCTACAGGAAAGGGAGAAAAAGAGTCAGTGCACTCTGCCACATCCTGGCATGCCTCAGAACTGCCTTCACTCAAGCCCTTTAGCCGCCTCCCATGTGCACATGTGTGACACACTTTAGACAAGCCTGTAGTGACATTCTTTATAGATTTTACTTAATGTTCTTGCTAAAATGAATGCATAACAGAAATGGCAAGTTCATTAAATGGATGGATATTCACATATCTTCCAGTGATTTAACATTATTATTATTATTATTATTTGGTTAGAACCTTTATCCATGGTGCCTTACAACATTTAAGATATAATTGGTTAAGTTTAAATTATTTTTCCAATTGAAGTACAGGCAGGTGAAGTGACTGGCTTGTGGTCACACAGTGTCAGTAGCAGGATTTGAATCCACAGCCTCAGGATTTGAGGTCCAAAGCCACAATAACTACACCATACTTCCTGTCAAGGAATGGTAAGGGAATGGTAAAGAAACTGTTGAAGGCCAGGCCCCAAAAAGGGAGTTAGCCTGCAAACTTGTGGTGTGTTAGCCACAAAACCTTACTACCTGCTGATAGTGGTGTGTCGTGTGAAATTAGAATCTCCCTCCTGCCACATGTTTAGAGGTTGTCTGACTGAAGCTAAGTTAGTATTGTAGTAAACCACAACATCACTATGCTAAACAAACAACATCAAATTGGCCACAGCAGCTTCCCTGTCCCTTCTAAATATCAGAAAAATCTGGACTAGAGGAAAGTGCATCCTAAATGTAATATCAGCAGAAGTGACACATTCCTAAGTGGCAGTACTTTGAAACTCTGGTTAAGTTTTACTCTTAGGGAGCATTACGAAAGATGCACCTACACAACCAGTTTGCATTTTGTAGAAAGACATCTGACAGCCTGCCAGACATGTGGAAAAGATAACTACACAGTGCAGTGGTGACATCAGTGGAAACTCTGAACAAGCACTTTGTCCTCCTGCAGCGGTGTTTCGCTTTGATTTATTCATTCTTAATCTAAGCTTCTTCTTGTCAAACTCTGCCTCTTCATAGATATCGCTTTCTTATTTACAAGTAAAATGCTAAGCTCTTTGTGCTTTTTTTCTGTCAGTCTTATGCTCAGCACTTAAACAGATGCAGCACTATTATCAAATTGCTCTGAAAGTCTCAGCCTGTAATTAACTAATTCTCCTGCCGTTTTACTGCACTTTGCATGTAATATGTCTAATTAACTGGTATAATTCCTTGTGTATCCTGGTTGATCTTGTATTTGACTTCTTGCTTGTGTATTTTGCAAGTTGGTTTGATTTAAAACATTTTCTGCTTTACATAAATAATATTGTGAACTGAAGCAGAGTTTTAGTTATTGTTACAATGCATCCACTCCATCAATGAACACACAACGTAGCTCAATGGAATCCTTGAATTGAGGGTGCCATAGAGGCTGGGGTCATTTTCATGCTGCCACTATCTTTTAGAGGACACCTCTAACAGCTGTGTTTGCACTACAATATTATACAATTGGCTACCCTTCAGTCACTTTCATAAGGGTGAAGGGACTTAAAAAAAGAAGGTGTGTAAGGGGGAGACCAAAGTATCATAAATATTTCAGTGTGTCAAAATTCAGGCTGGAAAGCTTAAAAGAACCAGAATGCGGTGGTGACAATTTATGGAAAAACACATCAAGAGTACACTACAAGAGCTGAGGTCAAAACACTGGAGGAGCAGTAACTAAAGCAAAAAGAAAGTCAAAAATAACTCAGAGAAATGGACATAAAAACTAAGTGCAGACATTTGTTGAACATACAGCTTTTCCTTACTCTCTTAGCTTTAACCCAGAGCATGAGTCGTGCTAGTAATTTTATGCAAGTACGGTTAACTGCGAGTCAGACCTGGGCTGGCGTGTAATGATCTGCTTTACGTTTTTAAGACTGAATAATGGTTGGGTTGGTATTCTGCTGCCACCTAGTGGATGAAATAATATGCCACAAAAAATCATTATTATTTTTATGCATACTGCCACTCTAATGTAGCTCCACAATATTCAGGAGTGAGGTGGGGACTTCAGCTATAAACACAATAACAAATGAAAAGCTATAAAGGAAGTTTTAAAACAAACTGTAAGTGAACCGTTAATTTAACCGAGTGATTGTGATGATAATGTGAATTGGTCATCAGATGTTGAAACATAAGATGAAACTGATGTGTGATTCAGCACTGCACTGCCAAACCTCAGTTAAATGGTAAGTGAATTTAGTTGTATGAAGCTTCAGTGTGGTGCAACAGTAGGTGCGTGATAAAGAAGGCAAAATAATTATGATCGATGATTAAGAGCAAGGACAAGCAAGATGTTAACCCCCTAAGCACTGTTCACAATGCGGCAACTATAAATGTTCATGTCAGGGAAAATGTGGAAGTTGATAAGTCTTGTTCTGTGGTAGCCTTCAATAACACAGGAGTGTTAATTCAATTGTTGATCATGCGGGTCTGGTACTTACATTCTACTATCTCATGTGCAAGCAACAGAAAAATATATAAGAAAATTTCTCCAAGAAACACACGTCTACTGTCCTGTTTGTGACATTGGGCTGTGCAATGATGACTGTTTCAAAATGTGTCACATGAAGTACATGTACTAATTCTGCATCAGTAGTGGACACTAAACTGATCTTTTCTACTGTAATTATGTTGAATTTTTTTCTTGTTGAAAAAAATATTGTTTTTTGCTCATTATTCCCTGGGTGAGCATAATACTAGGAGGCTACAAATCCTTATAACATCTCAGTAATGTCACATGTGTACTAGTGCATCTCAGTAAATCATAATATCATCGAAAAGTTAATTTATTTTAGTAATTCAATTCAAAAAACATTGACTGCACACAGAGTGATGTATTTCAAGTGTTTATTTCTTTTCATCTTGCTGATTATGGCTTATAGCTAAAGAAAACCCAAAATTTAGAATCTTCGAAATTTACAATATTGTGAAAAAGTTCAATATTGTAGACTTATAGCGTCACACTCCACTCAGCTAATTAACCCAAAACACCTGCAATGGTGTCCTGAGCCTTTAAATGGTCTCTCAGTCTGGTTCAGTAGGCCACACAAGGAGGGGAAGCCACAAAAGGTCATTGCTAAAGAAGCTGGCTGTTCACAGAGTGCTGTATCCAAGCATATTCATGGAAAGGCGCATAAGCAGCAAGGTTAACCACAGCCATGAGAGGATTGTGGAGCACAGCCCATTGAAGAATTTGTGGGAGATTCACAAGGAGTTGACTGCGGCTGGAGTCAGTGCTTCAAGAGCCACGACAAACAGATGAATTCCGGGACGTGGGCTACAACTGTCGCATTCCTTGTGTCAAGCCATTCCTGAACCAGAGACAACATCAGAAGTGTCTTACCTGGGCTATGGAGAAAACAGACTAGACTGTTGCTAAGTGGTCCAAAGTCCTCTTTTCAGATGAAAGTAAATTTTGCATTTCATTTGGAAATCAAGGTCCCAGAGTCTTGAGGAAGAGTGGAGAGGCACAGAATTCAAGTTGCTTGAGGTCCAGTGTGAAGTTTCCACAGTCTGTGATGACTTGGGGAGCCATGTCATCTGCTGGTGTTGGTCCACTGTGTTCCATGAATCCAAAGTCAGCGCAGCCATCTACCAGGAAATTTTAAAGCACTTCATGCTTCCCTTTACTGACAAGCTTTGTGGAGATGCTGATTTCATTTTCCAGCAGGACTTGGCACCTGCCCACACTGCCAAAAGTACAAATACCTGGTTTAATGATGTGGCTGTGCTTGATTGTCCAGCAAACTGCCTGAGTTAAACTGCATAGAGAATCTAAAGGGTATTGTCAAGAGGAAGATGAAAGACACCAGACCCAACAATGCAGATGAGTTGAAGGCCACTATCAAAGCATCCTGAGCTTTCATAACACCTCAGCAGTGCCACAGGCTGATCACCTCCATGCCATGCCACATTGATGCAGTAATTCATGCAAAAGAAGCCCCAACCAAGTATTGAGTGCGTAAATGAACATATTTTTCAGTAGGCCAACATTTCTGTATTAAAAATAATGTTTATTGGTCTTATGTAATATTCTAATTGTGTGAGATACTGAATTTTGAGTTTTCATTACCTGTAAGCCATAATCAGCAAAATGAAAAGAAATAAACGCTTGAAATATATAGATTCATTACACACAGAGTGATATAATATATGAGGTTTACTTTTTGAATTGAATTACTGAAATAAATTAACTTTTCGATGATATTCTAATTTATTGAGATGCACCTGTTCAGTACACTGGGAGGTTAGGCGATTTGTTAAACCATGTTGTTTTCTTTAAGTGGTAAAACATTTACAGTTTTAAATTTGGATTTAGCATTTAATGTCCTGAAAGAATATTTATTATTTACAACAAGAACAACAGTAATAATAAATTAATTGCCCCAGTGTGATCACTTGACTCCTGTATTTTTTTCAGAATGCAGGAACTGAACTGAGCACCTTTCCTTTACCAGAGCCACAGGACTTGTTTTTGGCTGGACAAGTCAAGTTTGAAGATCTTACTAAAGATCTTAAGAAGCTGAGTAGGGATCTTGATGGTAAGATTTATACTTGTTTTGGAACATTTGAATCATGTTTGAGTTATAGCATGTACATATTAAAAAAAAATTCTCTACTTTTATGATGTTTCACAAAGTACAACTCCTCATGAGTGCCAAATGATCGCTTCAACTGTGGAAGTGGTCAAGACTTCAGGCAACATTAAGAGTAGTCATGGAATTACAGATTTGTCAGCAGCACCAAACAGTTTGATTGCCTTCAGATTTGAGCAGGCTAAGGTTCAGCATGGTGGATTATTGTATGAGCTTTCCATTTTACTTGGAGCATCATAAAATAGTTAAAACAACATAGATACATTTATGTGAAGGAGTAGCATGGTGATCATTAGACATACAACTTCACTTAATTGTTTTAATTGATGACTATAATTTGTATTCATTGGTGATTTCATGTTCTTCCAATGTCATTGTGGCAATTCTTTTATGATCTAAATATCTGCAAGTTGATTGACTGGAAACTCTAAACAAGGCTGACATCATATTACCTTTGAACATACTGTACATCTTCTATCATATCTTAGTTTGAACATGGCCACTGCCGAATTTGCCACATGTACCTTGTTTCTGGCTAAGTCTCCGACATTTTTCTTGACCTTTTTATTTATGCAGACTCTTTAAAAGTGTCTGTAGCCTTCTGATGGCATCATACCTGTTGTTTTTTACTCTCGAGGTTTACTTTATTTTCTTGTGTCCTTAAGATATTTTTTATATTTTCTTCACTTTGTTTTTGTCTACCTATTCTGTTAAAATTTCTCTTGGTTTTTGAGCATTTTAAAGTATCATCTCTCCCAGTTTTTATAGAAACTTGCTTAATGTTGTTGTGCCTATGCATGTCTGGTAATTGGCTTATGTCCAATCCAAATGACTGAGTTCTGCCTTGCTCTTGGTGTTGTTTAGTTAAGTTTAATTTTTTGTGAGCCTTTCACAAAGATGAAGCTTTAGAAAATAGTTGGATAGTGCTATGGGGAACAGGAATATTGTCATCCAAATAAAAAATAGAATGTGCTAAAAGAGATGCAGGCTGCTGTGCAGATGAGGTCATTCACCTTGTATGCATTTCACTACTAATGCAGTTGGGGTTGTCAGTGGATGTAAGTGCATTCTATAGGTTAAGGTGAATGGCTGAATAGAATCAGGTACATAACTGTGACACACAGAATATGGTCTCACATACCCACAATGCATGTTCATTTGCATTTCCAGGTTAATTTAATTTCCATTCTACTTTTGTATCTGATTGTGCAAATATGGTTGTTACATGTTGTACAGACAGTCATCAGGTTAAGAATGTCTGGCTTAAGGGCAACTCATACTTGCAAATGAATTGCCATGTCTATTATATTCTATTATATTAAAATTTTAAAGAAGGCCCGTTTCTACCTGGGTGCAAGCAGCTGCAGACGTGGTCGCACACCCTTTCTCTGTTTATGGTTCAAGTGTTTAGTGTGCAAAGTTTTTGCTTTCCCTTTTCATATCGATCTTGCAGATATTTTAATTTCTGCCTGTACAAACTTTCATCTTTACCCAGAGTCTGCGCAATTTCTTGCCATGACTCTCTGCACATTTGGCTGTCACTGTCTACCTTTACTGTTGGATTGTGTAGGTGCAGCCAGTGACACTTCACACAACTGTTCCTTCAGTGTGCACATGTTGTCTTGGTCAGACACAGTCCACACACCAACACTGATGATGAAATTTATGTAACGTGCACTGTAGCATATCCTCACAATGAATTGTATTAACAAATGCACACACCATAGTACTTTGGTATGTTCATGAATGCACTGTGTGGCTTGAGGAATTTGTCACTCGAGGAAGGTGCAATTTTAAGTCAGATCACATTGCAGTTAACACTGTGTTGAGCATGCATGCTTAGAAAAGTAAAATATATACTATATGCAAACACATATATTTGACTAAGTAATGCTAAATAAAAACCATTTGTACCTCTTCCAACTTACCTGTAAATTTCTTTTAAAGACAGACTTAGGAATGGATCTCATTCATAACCTGGGCACTGTCCGTATAGTAAAGTTTAGTAAGTGTAGTAAATGCACTCTGTTATGGTTGTATATAGACAGTTCCTACCTTATATTTAAGACTAGCAAAATACCCGCGCTTTGCAGCGGAGAAGCAGTGTGTTAAAGAAGTAATGAAAAAGAAAAGGAAACATTTTGAAAATAACGTAACATGATTGTCAATGTAATTGTTTTGTCACTGTTATGAGTGTTGCTGGCATATACAGTATATATATAGCATATGCAAACTTAAGAAGAACTTATTCTTAATAAACAAGACTTTACACCCAATAACCCCACCCCCCGACCACACGGACCTAGCCACCCCCGTAAGTTATTGCTATATATTGTATTTGATTCTTGTAAGTCTAAGCATTATCCTCTGATGAAGACCCCTGGTAGGGGTTGAAAGCTCAGGAATAAAAACTACTTTATGATACATGATTCATTTTCTCCCTTTGTGGATCTCCAGCTGCAAATATGCAAACCGTATCACAGACCTTCTCTTCCATATATATATATATATATATATAATACATATCTACATATATACACACACATATACATACACATACATATATATATATATATATATCGATATTATACATATATATCTATCTATATCTATATATATATATATACACTCAGCAAAAAAAGAAACGTCACTTTTTCAGGACTGTGTATTTCAACAATAATGTTTTAAAAATCCAAATAACTTTACAGATCTTCATTGTAAATTGTTTAAACAATGTTTTCCATGCATGTTCAATTAACCATAATCAATTAATTGACATGCACCTGTGGAATGGTCGTTAAGACCTTAACAGCTTACAGAAAGTAAGCATTTAAGGTCACAGTTCTAAAAATGCAGGACACTAAAGAGACTTGTCTACCGACTGTGAAAAACACCCAAAGAAAGATGCCCAGGGTCCCTGCTCATCTGCGTGAACGTGCATTAGGCATGCTGCAGGGAGGCATGAGGACTGCTGATGTGGCTAGGGCAATAAATTGCCATGTCCACACTGTGAGACGCCTAAGACAGCGCTACAGGGAGACAGGAAGGACAGCTGATCATCCTCGCAGTGGAAGACCACGTGTAGCAACACCTGCACAGGATCGGTACATCCGAATATCACACCTGCGTGACAGGTACAGGATGGCCACAACAACTGCCCGAATCACACCAGGAACACACAATCCCTCCATCAGTGCTCAGACTTTCCGCAATAGGCTGAGAGAGGCTGGACTGAGGGCTTGTAGGCCTGTTGTAAGGCAGGTCCTTACCAGACATCACCAGCAACAACGCCGCTTATGGGCACAAACCCACCTTCGCTGGACCAGACAGGAGTGGCAAAAAGTGTGTGAGTTTCTGCATGACAGCAATGTCAGTGTTCTGCCATGGCCAGCGAAGAGCCCAGATCTCAATCCCATTGAGCACGTCTGGGACCTGTTGGATCGCAGGGTGAGGGCTAGGGCCATTCCCCCCAGAAATGTCCAGGAACTTGCAGGTGCATTGGTAGAAGAGTAGGGTAACATCTCACAGCAAGAACTGACAAATCTGGTCCAGTCCATGAGGAGGAGATGCACTGCAGTACTTCAAGCAGCTGATGGCCACACCAGATACTGACTGGTACTTTTGATTTTGAGCCTCCCTTCATTCAGGGACACATTGTGAAACATTTTTAGTTTATGTCTTATGGTGTTGACTCTTTTAGTGTCCATACAAATATTTACACATTAAGTCTACTGAAAGTAAAAACAGTTGAAAGTCAGGGGACGTTTCTTTTTTTGCTGAGTATATATCTATATCTATCTATCTATCTTTCTATCTTTATATCTATATCTATATCTATATATATCTCCTTTGGGGTGCGAGCAGCTGTTGCTGGGGGTGCCAGAATCCATCGAGGAAGAAAAATTAAAAACATTATTTTTACAGAATCTTAATTTATCTATCCATTCCTAAATAATTAAATGGTCAGGCTATTTCGTATCAGTGCAATACGCTGCTTGTTAAAACGGATGACTCCTGCTCTTACGTGCACTTAGTGCTGCGTGGGTATTATGAACTATCGTATCTGTTCAAGTTCCATTTAAATTTTAAATATAAGTAATTTTTATTTAGTCGACAGAAATATGTTAGTAGGAATGTAAGTTAAATTTAGTCATCATTGCATAAATTTTTCTTCACCATAGAAATTTAAAGACTAAATTCAACTTCCATTCCTACCAAAGATATTTCTGGCGACTAAATAGAACCTACTTATATCCAAATTCGAGCTATTGAGCTGTTGCCTGCCTGCCTGAATAAGTCACCCTTGCTGCGCTCTTACTTTTTTACCGTTCATTTAATCATGGCTAGTCGCGAAAAAATTATAAAATGGAAGGAGGATTACACTGAGTATTGCTTTACCAAAACAATTATTGATGGCGAATAAAGTATCCATTATTCATAAAGCTTCAATTGGTGATCTGTTTTTCTGCGTTAACCTCATATTTTTTCATACTTCTTCTCAAACCAAGGGGGTGCGAGGGTAAAATGAATCGGGAAGCGCTGATATATATATATTGAATATATTCAAATAGTTTTATTGTCAGATAATGCAAACAGTACGCGGCACATGTTTCGCCCTAATTCTGGGCTCATCAGGCATACACACTCACTGCAGCCCCTCTCGGAATTCGAAACTTGGACGTCAGCGCTAGAGGCGAAGCCTCTCATGTTGCGCCATGGCGTGTGGTTCATTTATTTGACAGTATGTAGATCAGGGTGAATATATATATATATATATATAAATTAATTTTTTCCCTCATTAATGTACACACAGCACCCCATATTGACAGACAAAAAAAAAGGAAAAACTGAAATATCACATGGTCCTAAGCATTCAGACCCTTTGCTCAGTATTTAGTAGAAGCATCCTTTTGAGCTAATACAGCCATGAGTCTTCTTGGGAAAGATGCAACAAGTTTTTCACACCTGGATTTGGGGATCCTCTGCCATTCCTCCTTGCAGATCCTCTCCAGTTCTGTCAGGTTGGATGGTAAATGTTGGTGGACAGCCATTTTTAGGTCTCTCCAGAGATGCTCAATTGGGTTTAAGTCAGGGCTCTGGCTGGGCCATTCAAGAACAGTCACAGAGTTGTTGTGAAGCCACTCCTTCGTTATTTTAGCTGTGTGCTTAGGTTCATTGTCTTGTTGGAAGGTAAAATATAACTCCTGTAGCCACAATAAATGCCTTTATTGAATACAATACAATACAATACAATACAATACAGTTTATTTTTGTATAGCCCAAAATCACACAGGAAGTGCCGCAATGGGCTTTAACAGGCCCTGCCTCTTGACAGCCCCCCAGCCTTGACTCTCTGAGAAGACAAGGAAAAACTCCCAAAAAAACCTTGTAGGGAAAAATGGAAGAAACCTTGGGAAAGGCAGTTCAAAGAGAGACCCCTTTCCTGGTAGGTTGGGCGTGCAGTGGGTGTCAAAAGAAGGGGGTCAATACAATACAATACAATACAATACAAAGAACAGAACAAATCCTTAATACAGCATAATAATACAAATTTTAGAAGCACGGAGCAGAATTTTACTGTAGATGATATTCCATAATAAGATTTGGATATTTTTAGAGTCCTGGAGACCTCATCCATCAAGCTGCCTCCCCATTTGGCAATTCCACGGCTGAAACGTTGCTCGGCCAGCCAATCCGATGAAAGGACCCCTTTTTCCCATGATTCCTATGATTCTCCATCAGGGATGACTTTACCATAGGCAGGCAAACAACTTGGCAGGTGGGCCGTGGCACCAATTGCCACATTTGAGTACCGAGAACAGAAACAGAATAGGTGAGGGTTAGTAACAAATTATAATAATGTGTTAGTGTTAATGACTAACAACAGAGATGCAGTATGTACAGTTAATCAGCAGCTCTAGTCAGGATATGCTAAACTGAAGTAGTGAGTCTTCAGCCGAGATTTAAAGGCTGAGACCGAAGGGGCATCTCTTATAGAAGCAGGAAGACCATTCCACAATTTAGGGGCCCTGTAACTAAAAGCTCAACCTCCACTGTTATTTTATTAATCCTTGGAATCATAAGCAGACCGGCATCTTAAGATCTTAATGTGCGCTCAGGTTTGTAAGTCATGATAAGTTCAGACAAGTAAGCCGGACCTTGGCCATTTAATGCTTTATATGTTAAAAGGAAGATTTTGAAATCTGCCCTAAACTTAAACAGGAGCCAGTGTAAGGATTTAAGAACTGGAGTTATGTGTTCATATTTTCTTGTTCTTGTAATAATTCTTGCAGCTGCATTTTGGATTAACTGGAGGCTGTATAAAGAACAATTTGAACAGCCAGTGAACACCGCATTGCAGTAGTCAATCCTACTAGAGATAAATGCATGAATTAATTTCTCACAATCCTGTTTATTTAGAAAGCGCCTTAATTTCCTAACATTTTTAAGATGGAAGAAACATGTTTTGGACAACTTTGTAATATGTGCTTTAAATGACATGCTAGAATCAAAGATAACTCCTAGATTGCGGGCTGATTCAGTAAAATTAATTGGGATCCCAACTGAGTTAAATGATGACAAAATATTGCTGTGATCAGCGTCATTCCCTCAACAATTAACTTCTCTGTTTTATCAGTATTTAAAGACAAATAGTTCTCATTCATCCACTCCTTTAATTCACTAACACAACTAATTAAAGACAACATCGGAGAAACTTCATTTGATTTAAATGAAAGGTATAACTGGGTGTCATCTGCATATGAGTGAAAATTAACATTATGTTTCCTAATGAGAGATCCCAGTGGAAGCATGTAAAGTGAAAACAGTAAAGGTCCCAGTACTGAGCCCTGTGGGACACCATATTGAACTTCTGTGTATAATGATGGAGTACTGTCAGCACATTTCTGTACGTATTGGAATCGATTTGATAAATAAGAACTAAACCAAGCGAGCACGAGGCCTGTAAGCCCAACATCGTTTTCTAGCCTGTGCAGTAAAATAGAATGGTCAATGGTGTCAAACGCTGCACTTAAGTCTAACAACATAATTACAGTGGAGTTTCCTTCATCAGAGGATATCAGAATGTCATTTACAACCCGTGTTAGTGCAGTTTCTGTACTATGACCAGTGCGAAAACCAGACTGGAGTTTCTCAAATAAATTTTAATGCGTAAGGTGTGACTGAAGCTGACTGGCGACTACTTTTTCTAGTACTTTAGAGAGAAATGGTAAATTTGAAACAGGCCTATAATTATTTAGTATGTGTGGGTCTAGGTCTGACTTTTTAAGTAAAGGTTTAATGACTGACACTTTTAGTGCATCAGATACGGTGCCAGGCAGTAATGAACTATTGATAATGGTTAAAATAGGCGCTGCAAGAACATCCATGGCACTTTTTACTAGTTTTGTTGGCACTGGATCTAGGGAACAAGTAGTGGGCTTCATTTTAGTAATTAAAGTTAAGACTTCCTGCTCAGTTACAGGATTAAAATTACTAAAGTGCTGAATGCAATGTGCGGCAGGGTCTGCTAAGCTAGAATTTGGTTTGTACTGTGATGCTGACATCTGGGATCTTATATTTTTAATTTTCTCATTGAAGAAGTTCATAAAGTCTGTACTGCTAATATCTGTTGGTATTTTGCACTGTTGATCTGAATTCCCATTTGTTAATTTAGCCGCTATTCTAAACAGTACCCGAGGATTTTTATTATTGCTATCTATTAATGTAGAATAGTATTCTGAGCGAGCTTTAAAGAGGGCTTTTTTATATTTATTAACACTCTCTGTCCATGCAATTTGAAAGACATGTAGCTTTGTTGTTCTCCATCTGCGCTCCAGTTTTCGACACTCTAATTTAAGAGCTCGAGTATTTTCATTAAACCAGGGAGAGTTTCTATGTGCTTTGATCATTTTTGTTTTAAGGGGAGCCACTGTGTCCAGAGCATCTCTCAATGTCACATTATAATGTGATGTTAGCTGATCTAAATTGTTTTCCACGTTTACATTTGATGTTAACTGATCTAAATGGTTTTCCACAATTACACTCGACTTACTCAAGGTATCTATAAATTTTGAAGCAGAATTACAATCTAGATGTCGCACTGTCTTTGTTTTAATCTGTGAGTGTGTTGGCGTGGGCAGAACTAAATCAAATGTAATTAAGAAGTGATCGGAAATGACTTCATTTAATGGAGTAATATTTAAATTTTGAATTTCAACTTTGTAAGTTATAATTAAATCTAATGTGTGGTTATGATTATGAGTTGGACCTTTGACAATCTGACAAAATCCTACTGAATTTAACAAATAAGTAAAACATTTGCTAAAAGTGTCAGTTTCCACATCAATGTGTACATTAAAATCCCCCATCAGTACTACGTGATCATAATTTATAGCCAAATCAGATAGAAGGTTGCTAAATTCAATAGACAAAGCAGGGATGAACAAGTTCCTTTCTAGTGCAGCCACAGCCGCGACACACATAAAAAACATCAATAATAACTCATAAACTTGCAATATTATTTAGGAAAATCTCAACATTTTACTCACCAAAAATTCGGATTATTTGTAAATAAAATCCATCATCCTCTCTTTCCTCAAAAACAGTTCAATTACTCTGTCGTACGGATTATCCGGGCGCTTCAGCTCCATCAACACCTCACTTTCTATCACCATCGAAGCTAATGCTGAAAGGCGAACCCTCCCTATGGTATTTCTGGCAGAAGTTTCAATTCGCTTTAGGGCTGAAAATGTCCGCTTGACAGAAGCAGTGTACACAGGAATGCTGACCGCCAAATATACCAATGTGAACAGCTGCCCCATGCTCTCATTCAGATTTTTCTGATGAAGGAAGTCAAGAAAATCAGTGGGAGATTTTTCTGCAAAATCATCCATGGCATACATTACAGTCAGTTCTGTTTTTAGCCGAAACAGATCAAAAAGCGCTCCGTGGCTCTTGTGTTAAAGTGGAGAAGGTTGCATGCGTGAAATTTTTCTTGTATTCTCGAAACTTCTAGGGCTCGAGGAGCATGACAAACATCAGGTTTTCGTGGTCTTGAAATCTGGTCTGTGTCTGGCAAATAATATTGTCCAGAATCCTGCCATGGAGTCGGCCGTAGTGCACATGACGATCTTTCGCTCGGAGCATTAGCGGTGCGTTCAGTGGCCTCGGAGAGTTCCTCATATCGGCTTCTACCCAATCAATGGGTCTGAATACGGTGACGTTGCCGTACGCCTGCTAGAGGGCCCTACTGACACCAACTTAAAATCTGATTGGTTGAAGCAACAGGTTAATCGACATTTATTCTGTGTTAGAGTGCCTCCACAACAGATTGTGAAAGCCTCTCTGCTTGGCAACAAATGATGGCTGAAATGTGATTGGTTAAATATTTTAATACGAAACTCCGCCTCCCATGGCTATCGAGCTGCATTCTATTACAGTATATGGTCAAAAATACGTTCAAGTTATGACCATTACGCGCAGAATTTCGAAATGAAACCTGCCCAACTTTTGTAAGTAAGCTGTAAGGAATGAGCCTGCCAAATTTCAGCCTTCTACCTACACGGGAAGTTGGAGAATTAGTGATGAGTGAGTGAGTGAGTGAGGGCTTTGCCTTTTATTAGTATAGATGCTGAGATAGACTCCAGAAGCCAATATCTTTAAAAATAAAATTAGGTTTGGTGGTTGTACAGTCATGTAAAAAAGAAAGTACAGCATTGTTCAGTTTATGTGTTTTCTTGTCAGGATATGACTAACAATCACATGGGGCCTCATCTATTATGCTGGGCATAGAATTCACACTAATACATGGCGTACGGACAAATTTGGAAATGTGTGCATGCACAAAAAATCTAGATACATAAAACTGTGCATATGCCAAGTTTCACGCATTTCCCATTTATAAATCCAAATGAACATGAAATTGAATGCGTTTGTTTCACATATTTGAATATGCAAATCAATATAAATAGCCTCTTCCATTCAGAGCTTTGTTAAAAGACAATAGCAAAATCATTTGGAAAAAAATGAATTTCAGCAAATGAGAAATGGAGGCAAGGAAAAATTTACTATTTGTTGGCTTAAAAAATGGAATAAGCAACAAAAGGAAGTTGATCGAGTGATACAGAGTGGCAGAGACATTACAATCAAGTGAATTAAATTTGTAAAAATTGTGCAATTAATTTCAGTGTATTAGATAAATCTCGCGTCATGGATATGAATATGAAAAAAGAAGGGAAACAACACAGAAACAGTGGTACTGCTTTGATGCTTGGTACCAACAGTTTGCAAAACCGAGCAGAAACATGCATACACATGGTCTGAGGCTGCCTTGAAAATGTGGCCTTATGCAAAGTTTAGTTTTTATACATCTTGAAGTGTGCTTGGAAATGGGCGTTTGCAACATTTTTGTGTGTACATACTGTCTATACATGAGGCTCCTGGTCCTCAACAAGTCTTGCAATTGTGTAACTCCAACCTAACATATTTTACTTCTTTATTTAAGTGAAAGGTTGGTGCAGTTATCTCATGGATCTGTTGCCCTGGGTTCAAGTCCCATACCTGTATGTTGCCTTTGTAGAATCTGAGTGTCCTGCCTGTGTCAGAATCTTTTCTTTCTCTACGTACTTTGTACGTTTTTGGCTTATTAGCCCCATGTGGATGTGTGTTTGAGTGGGCTCTGTAATGGGCTGGTTTCCAGCCTTGTGTCTGATGCTTCTTGGATAGGTTGCATTCCTCTGTGATCCCGGATTAGAATAAGTGCATTTAAAAAATATTACTTTTCTATTTATTAAAAAAGAAGGCAAATTTCAGTGGCCATGAATGGAAAAAAGAAATAAATACTTACTATTTCTGTAAAATGTTTCCATTAGAAATGTTTTGAGTTAATAGTCAAGTGACAAAGTGTATTTCCAGTGGCTCAGTGCTAACTATTTTGCAAATCACTGTTTTAAACCCTTCCTTCTTATCAAGGAATTTATGCTGCATTCATTGCCATATCCAGTGTTTAAAAGAGTCATCTGTGTTATTCTATTAAACAATTTGTTCATGTTGAATTATCTAGCTCTGGTTTTTAAACTATGCATCATGAACATGTCTGTGATTGTTAGCCACATACTTGTATGGTAAAATAACCAAGTCTGGATAGGTTGTTAGCCACAGGGGTGACAACATCTAACGCTACAAAAACAATTACACAGTTTGTAATTGTTCACAACTTATCAGACCCTTGGAGATTTCTGAATCCAATCTCAAGAGCATATTCCATCTTCTAACCAGTACATCACTGTTACTCAAGAATTGACTATTTCTTTATAGATAACAATTTTTTGCCCACGATCAAATCGTGTAAGTACGACACTATTGTTATCTTTAACCACTCCCCTTTGATCATGGAGCTCAAGTCATTATGCCTCACATACTCAACTCACAGCTGATGTCTTAACCCATTTTTATTTGCTGACAAGAACTATACAGAAATTATATTCAAGCAGATTTATTAGAGACAAATACATCCTCAGAAGTCTCTTCAGGAATACTCTGGGAAACTCTGAAGGCATTTTTAAGAGGACAGATTATGTCATATCTCTCCAACAAAAATAAACTAGAAACTAAGAAGGCATCGGAGTTATTCATTGAAATTACCAGAATAGATCAAGAACACGACAGGTTCCCAAATGAGGCACTTTATAGAAAACACAGGCTTTGCATTCATAACTCAACCTCTTGAAGCCAAAAGAAACAGAACAACTCATTACTATGAACACAGAGAGAAGGCTAAAAAGATCTTAGCTCAACAAATCTACAAGGAGTAAGTTCGCAATGCAATACCAGTAATTACCAACACAGATGGAGACAAAATCATTGACCATTTAGAGACTACTATTAGTCCTTATATTCCACTTATTTTAAAGAAGACAAGATGCAATGTAAGATGTTTTTCAAAGCATTGCAGTTACCACAGCTAGATACTCTCAGTGCAGAGGAACTGGATAAACCTCTGAATTACTCACTTCAGAGCAGGAAAGCAGCACGCCCTGATAGCTACCCTGCCGAATTTTAGAAAAAAATTTCAATTAAATTAGCTCCCCTTTTATTAGCAACATTCATAGAAGCCAGAGACAATAAAATTATACCTTAAACTCACCAAGCATTAATTACATTCTTTCCTAAGAAAATTAAGGACTTATTACAAAGTGCATCATAGAGACCAATCTCACTTTTGAATAATGATGGTAAGGTACTCTCCAAAGTTCTAGCTAGAAGGACTGAGAAAATGCTTTCTACAGTAATGTCACAAGACCAAACTGGATTTATTAAAGGCAGACACTCAGCTTCCAATCTTTAGCACCAGTTTAATGTAATATATTCACCCACAAAGTGTAACAACCCAGAGATCTTATTATCGTTGGATGCAGAAAAAGCATTTTGTGTCGTTAAATGGGACTACCTATTCACTACATTGCACAAATTTGGGTTTGGCCCTAACATATGTGCATGGATCAGAATACTGTATACCAGTCCAGAAGCTTCAGTTTATATTAACAACATTGTTTTAGACTACTGCAAACTAGAATGTGGTACTAGACAAGGATGCCCCCGTCCCCACTGCTATTTGCAATTGCCACTGAGCCATTGGTAGTTCACTTTCAAAATGCTTCTGAGGTAATGGAGATTATCAGAAAAAGACTTGGATAGAAAATATCACTATATGCAAATGATATGGCACAGTGCCTAATAGCACTAGCAGAATTTCAAAAGATATCTGGAATGAAAATGAATTTGAATAAAAGTGTGATCTTTACAGTGAACTCTCTAGATAACAATATTAGATTGGATACCTTCCCTTTTTATCATCGCAGATCAGTTTAAATACCTAGGGGTAACAAGTAAATATAAAGCTCTTTTTCAACAAAATTTTGCTGTCTGCATGAAAAAACTTAAGCAAGACTTGCATACATTGTCTACCCTCCATCTCACTTTAACACTCTCAAGATGAATATCCTTCCTAAGCTTCCTTTTCTATTTTAAAGCATCCCCATATTCATTCACAAATCATTTTGTTAAGAAATTACATTCAATCATAACATCATTTATTTGGATTTCAAAACATCCACGCATTTAAAGGGAGGTTCTACAAAGACCTAAGGCAGAAGGTGGCATGGCTCTACCTAACTTTTAGTTTTTTTACTGGGTGGCAAATGTACAAGCTATAAAAACCTGGGGCCTCATGTATAAACGGTGCATATGCACAGAAATGTTGCGTTAAAACGTTTCCACGTTCAGATCGTGATGTATAAAACCTAAACTTGCCGTAAAGCCACGCACATTTCCACGGTAGCTCATACCCTGTCGTACGCAAGTTCTGCTCTTGGTTTTGCAGACTAGCGGCACCCAGCGTCAAAGCAGTGCTACTGTTTCTGTGTGGTTTTTCTTTCTTTTTCAGATCCACATCCCTGACTCGGCTTTATAAATACACTGAAATTAACCGCATATTGCTTATTAGTTTAATGCATCTGATTGTAATTAAGCTGTAACAATATAATGGTGCACAGAATGGTCAAACTGTTCTAAATACAATAGATGCTTTAGTGTTGTTACTCTCACTGCACCTTCTTCTTCTTTTTTCAGCTGCTCCTGTTAGGGTATGCCGCATCAGATCACCTTTTTCCATATTACTCTCACTGCACCACCACAGTATTTATATCACTGTATCTGAGTGTGAAGTCACAGATCTACAGCAGCTGACTGGAAAGAGAATTATCGGTATACAGCATCAAGCACACGCTGCCTCAGCCATTTGCTATTTCAACTGGTCTTATCTGACAAACGCTTCAGAGCCTTTCCTGTTCAGACCTCGTGGTTCACAAACAGTTTCATCCCAAGAACTATACATGCACTCAATCAGTCCTTCAAGTACTTCTTGTAGAACTGTTTGTACTTGCAAGTTTACAGTGAGGTAATTGTACTTATGATACAGTTATAATATTGCACAACCTGAGCCACTTTATATAGCGCGTATTTACATATGATGACGATATCATTTTTAAGATGAAATGCAGCAAAATATATTTATTATATTATACAGATAAAACTTGAACTTGAAGACAGTGCCGCAGGGCTAGTGAGCCGCTGGTGCTCCGTTCACGGATTGTTCCTGCCTCGCGCCGTTTTCTTGCTGTTGTTGGCGCGACACTGGAAGGATAGATGGATAGAGTAATTAAACATTACGAAGATATTTTAATGTTCCTTAAAAGTTTTGAAGAATCTGCGTTCTAAGCTTAGAGATGGCTTAACGTCTATTACAGAGCTGATTGTGTGGTGATTAAGTATTTGGAGAAAGAAAAGTAAGGACAGGAATTGGAGGTTAGTTTGTTTGATAAAGTCAGTACTTCTGTAATAAAGTATTTCATCGAAGGTCGCGCATGGCGCAGCAAGCATCTTGCGTAAGACATGAACAACCACTGCGCCACCGTGTTCCCATGTTTAATAACATGCTTTAACTCCCTATCATCATAAAAATGATATCACGTTTACTTCTCAGTATTTTAATTATTCAGAATGCTGTAATATCACGAATGTAATGGATTCTGTGTCCTGTCGGAGGAAGAAAAAGCCTGGAAGCACGTAGTGATTCACGCACACAGAGCACATAGAAGACCAAATACAAAACAAAGCGTTTAACGTGCTACTTTAGTTATGATGGGATTTGAGAAACTAGTAAATTAAACGATTTTAAGATGAAGTTTATGATGTTCTACTTTAATGACAAAATAAACTACGTGATTAAAGTGGAAATTTCGAGATTAAAATTGACGTTTCGTGCCTTTTTCACACTGTGTGCCTTTTTTTTTCTCTGTACCCTAATAAGCTTTCATATGACACTCAGACGGTGGGCTACGACTCGTCTTTTCACAACAACTTTGATATGTCATGAGTTCTTTTTTATTTCAGGCACTGTGCGACTTTGTGAACTTGAGCTTTCGAGTTTCTTTGACATGCTATGTCACTCAACCAACTTCCTTTTGTTGTTTGCACTGTTTAAACCAACAAATAGTACGTTTTTCTTTGCCCCCACTTGGTATTCGCTGAAATTCTATTTTTCCTCATACTTTTTCCATTGCCTTTTCACAGAATACTGGGCTTAAGTGCTATTTATATTGATTTACATATTCAAAGAGGCGTAATTCTGGGAGGAGACGGGGCAGGACAGCAGTCACGTGCACGTGCGTTACTTTCCACACTGACCGGGGTTTATGTAGCGGAAGAACATGGAAGTTGGCGAACAAACAGATTTATGCATCTGGATTTTTTTGTGCGCAAGTACATTTCCACCTTTGTGCTTACATCATGTTATAGTGTGAATTCTATGCACAGCGTTATGCATGAGGCCCCTGGAGTTTTAAACAAATAAATGAACATTCACAGGCTTGGTCCGCAATAGAAATATAATCCTACAGTACTTCTTTATATTCCTTGCTTTGTGCCCCAGTAGATGCACGTTATCGTCAATATACTACCAACCCAACTGTGCTTCATTCACTCCGAATATGGAACCAATGTAGGAAAGTACTTCAAGAGAGAGAAGCTTTTATCTGTGACACCGCTGCATGATAACTACCTTTTTCCATCCTTTCAAACTTACACAGTTTTTAATGTTTGGAAAACATTCAGGATTAAATCAGTTTTACGATTTGTACATTAATAGCGTCTTTGCATCCTACGAGCAATTACACTCTAAATTTAGTTTCCCATCAACACAATTTTTCCACAAGTTCCAAATTAGAAACTTTGCTAAGCAAAATCTACTCAATTTTCCTCACTTCCCACCTACTTTTATTCCAGAAAAAATATTGATTAGTATTGCGGACTCAAGACAGCAATTTCTGTAATACATAAAAACATTTTAAAGGCCCTTCCTTTCAAAGATCCCAGAGTATAGTACGAAAAGGATCTCTTGCTCAACATTTCAGAAAAGGAGTAGAAGGCAGCCATGCACAGAATTCACTCTAGCTCCATGTGTGCAAAGCACATTTTTCTCATTTAAAATTGTCCAAATGTTTTCAGGGTAAGATCCAACCTGGAAACATTGCTGCAGTCGGGCTCCTGCCTTATTAGGCCATATTTTTTAGGCGTGCACCAAATTAACATCATTATGGACCAAAATCTTTAAACACCTTTCAGACTGCCTCGGTGTCACAATCACTCCTAACCCATTAACAGCTGTGTTTGGTGTACTCCCTGATGGGCTTAAAGTGGATAAGAACAAACAAGCTTTAATTGCCTTTACTTCAATATTAGCACATAGACTCCTATCTCTCCTCTTTTAAGTCAGTGGGTAACTGATGTTTTATACTATTTGAAATTAGAAAAAATCTAATTCTTACTTAGAGGATCTGTGCAGAACTTTTTCAAAACCTGGCAGGATCTAATCAGTAACATTTTAGATTAAGCTCTTAAAGCACTGAGGAAGCAGATTCTCTTCCCTGAATACCATAAGCATAAAATGTAATCTTCAACAGTCTTGAAATATTAAGATAGTAAGCCCTGGGAATTGTGTTAAAAAGTGGCCCTAGATAAGCATAGTAAACCCTAATGCAATAATAACAATAGCAATAAACCAAGGGTATGATGTTAAACAGCCTCCTTTAGAATAGTAAAAAAAAATGTTACTAATTTAATTTCTTCCACACATACAGTACAGGCCAAAAGTTTGGACACACCTCCTCATTCAATGTGTTTTCTTTATTTTCATGACTGAAGGCATCAAAACTATGAATGAACACATGTGGAGTTATGTACTTAACAAAAAAAGGTGAAATAACTGAAATCATGTTTTATATTCTAGTTTCTTCAAAATAGCCACCCTTTGCTCTGATTACTGCTTTGCACACTCTTGGCATTCTCTCGATGAGCTTCAACAGGTAGTCACCTGAAATGGTTTTCACTTCACAGGTGTGCCTTATCAGGGTTATTTAGTGGAATTTCTTGCTTTATCAATGGGGTTGGGACCAGCAGTTGTGTTGTGCAGAAGTCAGGTTAGTTTGATGATCATTTATTTTTCAACAGGACAATGACCCCAAACACACCTCCAGGCTGTGTAAGGGCTATTTGACCAAGAAGGAGAGTGATGGAGTGCTGTAAATGATCATGAAAATAAAGAAAACACATTGAATGAGGAGGTGTGTCCAAACTTTTGGCCTGTACTGTACACATATACACTCAAACAGCAGGTAATATCTTCTTGCCATGCCATGACAGGATGCGGCTCACGATCGTTTTTTAAAAAAGTGTCAGGATCAGCTTTCTTAACTCTTTTTCTGCTTCCTCCGTAGTGGTGGAGATGTAATGCTTGCCGTTTGGCAGGATACAAGAGGCTGTATCTGATATCGGCTTTCCGTAACTGCTATTTAATGTTGTAAAAAGCATCACGTTTAGCAGCTGCTGAGGGTGAGAAATCAGGGAAAAGAATGTGGTTATTTTCAAATACAATCTCTTGTTTCTGTCTGAGAAGTGACATTACATTAAGCTTAGATTGTAATCTCTTAAAGTACACAAGAGTCCTAGGTTTAGAGGTATTTGATCCCCGTATGTGATAAGCTGCTGCTATCTCTGTGTCTGATTTAAAGTTCTCTCCAATTATTTTTGAGAATAGTTCAGCTATGAATTTCACTGGGTTTGGACTTTCACGATTCTCAGGTAGACCTTCGATCCTAATATTTTTCCTTCTTCATCCATCTTCAAGAGCAGCAAGTCTGTCTCCAAGTCTTTTACATTCGGAATTTGCAGCTGTTGCTTTTCCATCAGCGATAGATGCCAAATGTTCGGCTGTTTCAATTCTAGTCGTGAATGTCTGCTTAACATCTTCCAGCTGATCGGCAAGTGCTCTCAGTTTAGATGCTTTTTCCTGAATGTGTTCCTCAATTTTTCTCAGCATACCTTTAAAGGCTGCATCTAAGTGCCACAGCTTCTGCATCTCTAGCCGCAGCTTCTCATTTGTCTTCTCGCTTGTCTTGAGCAAACCATTTATTTCTTTTTTTATATCTTTCTGAATGTCTTTCTTGAGCTCACTTATGGCCGTGGCCATTGTTGCGATCATTACCTTCAGTTCGGACAGGTGAAGTGGCAATCCCTATTGCAGTCGATGCTTCTGGCACACGAGGAGCAGATGAAAGCGTGGACTGCAAGGCCATTTCCAGTTTCAAGTGATCTTCTGGAATCGGCGAGCTGTCGTGACCTGCATCACTTGCACATTCTTTCCCATTTTCGTTCTCGACAGGAGACGATGCATTTGCCTATAAGTCTAATTCATCTATCCATGACTTTTCTGAACTGCTTTGTTCCAATGCAGAGTTGTAGAAAGTAGGAGCCCATCCCAGGTGAATCACATAAACTCAGGAACCAAACCCAGAAGGGATGTCTGGGCACAGAACACACACAAAAACACACACTCCACCATTCATATTGCGCCAAATGCAAGTCTTTGAATGGAATTAGGAGTACGTTTGGAAAACTCACACAAAGAAAAAATATAAAAGTGACTGAGCACGTATATTTTAGGCAATAACTTTTTAAGATGTGAAATAGCAGCGATAAGCTCTGGACCAACATGCTTGAGACATAAATGTTATACAAGCAGTCCCCGGGTTACGTACAAGATAGGGGCTGTAGGTTTGTTCTTAAGTTGAATTTGTATCGCACACCACCGCCCTCATTCAACAGGCAGCCACCCGAGGCACACTATACAATGCTGCCCTCCGCCGCCCCATTCACCCTCAATGGCCTCCATTCAGCCACAACCGGGTCACCACTTGCAGCATCACCAGCCACCCATCGAGAACAAATGGGGCAGTCAGGAGCAGTAGCTGTGGCGGCGTGGTGGGCAGGCAACAAACCGCCCCATCAAGCCTCCATCCTGCACATGAGCGGTAGCTGTGGCCCCAGCGACTATGGATTCCGGGTCACCGCTTGCCGCACACCCAGCCGTCCACTGAGAATGAATGGAGTGCTCGAGGGACACTACACTACACAAGCAGTGAAATCGCCCCCTCCAGCCACCACTTGCAGCATCCCCAGGCCAAAGATGATGGAGCGGCAGTTACTGAGGAGTCTGCGTCACGTCCCCCAGACAGATGATTGAGCAGCTGTGGCCCCGTTCATAAGTCGTATATCAAATGTCCGTAACTTGGGGACTACCTGTATTACAATTAAATGATTGATTATGATATGTTACAGTAGCTGCTACAAATGCATTTTCCCTGGGTGCAAGAATTTTCCCATTAAGCATTTGTACATAATATAATAATGGGAAAATAAACCCTATACACATGAAGTCAGTTCCACAGTCAGAGTTTAAAGGATGAGTTACAATAAGTTTCAAGTGAACATCTATGACAGGGCAACATTACATATACAGCAGGGCTAAGAGGCAATGTAAGCCACCTGTAACAGTTTGACTTTATTAGGCATGGTCAGGCATTATTAGTTATATTTATCTATTAGCACTCCGGCTACTGTAAAAACCTCACACTGTTCCAAGTGTGGTGCTGAGGTCTCTCCTACTTGACTCAAGTCCCAATCCAGGTGGCTTGGTGCTCCAAACCTCTCTCTCTCTCTATCCCTGAATGCATTTTGTAATCAGCTTGATTTAGTGGTGGTGACAATATCACACATTAATATCCCATATTCTTATTTTTGTGTCATTTAACTTTATATTGTGTACATGCTGTAATGGATGAACAGGTGTCCTGGCCATGTTGGACTACAAAACCTTGTCTGGCTGGGAGGCCATAATTGAAGGACCATATGGATGGAGTTGCAGCCTGGCCAAGTCAGTTCCAATTTTAATCCTAGTTAGAGTAATGGAAAAATGAATGAATTGGGGTAGTCTGACTAATGGGGACAATTCATCCCCCAGCATAAGAGGTATGATGTGCCAATGGAACACGGTACATTGGCAGGTGAGTTTAGGTATTATGTAGCTGTTTTACTTTTCATTCCTCCATTGGATGATCAGGTAGCTTTAGCCTTTTCACAAAATCATTAGGTGCAAGGACAGACCATCCTAGATGGGGTGACATTTGCATATATATCGCAGTGCATTCTCATTTACACTCCCACTTCCACTAGAGTGACAGGCGTGCCTTTGGTGTAAGCACAGATCACTGTACATTGTAAGGTACTTTCAAACTGCAAAGATGCATAATTGTCCTTTGGTTTCTTTGTGTTGTTTGACATATTTCGACAGCATCTTTTGTATTTGTTTTGAGTCAGTACTTCAGTCAGTAATGTTTATTTTTGCTTCAAAGTACTAATCAGCTTTTTCTTTTACAATGTACAAAGCTAGCCAAGCCAGGAATTAACTTAAAACATCTCATCCAAGGGCCACCTTCCAGAGGGACCATTAGTATGATATTTGTTAATAAATGAGAACACCTCCTGTGGATCAATCAACACCACTTCCCTACAAATCCCAGGAACTGCTGGAGGTCTTTAGTCCAAGGGCTAGCCCTGTGTGACCTTGTTTAACTTTGGAGATTTCAAGTGATCAGATTTCAAAGTGACAAAGTCATGAGCTTTATTGCCAAGATAAGACTGGATTCGCTACCATGCTGGTAATGAGGTTATACTATAAATTTTTTTCTTTATGTTTTACAGCTGAGTGTGACTGTGCGTGTGTCATTGATAAAGTTGTAAATTCCCCACAAGTTTAAAAGTGAATTTAGCTCAAAGTGTTCTAATGGGGCTAATTTATTTGCCTTACAAATTTTTACCACTTCTATGAATAAACCAGAGCACTTAGATGTTTCTTTTGAACACTCAACTATGTAGTTTCCATTCAGAGCAAAGAACATTACACAAACAGGATCAAAAGTTGGGGAAACATTGAAAAAGATGGTACTGATTTTGCAAAGGATAATCAAGAGGTGGCATGAACAGAACCCTAACACTTTTCTTGTTAATGAGGAATTTTTAATTACTAGCTGGACTGGGAGACATCAGCTGCTAATGCTAAGCCGTGTCTGAATGTTTAATAGCAATTCATACATGTTTTACATATCGTGCTGAAGGTTGGATGAGTCAATCTAATTTATTGGAGACTATTAGGAATTGTGGCTGTTGGCAAAAACTAGTAAAACCATAAAACAAAAGCAGATGCAGTATGAAGTTTCAAGCTTTGTTCTGGCGGGTTTTGGAGTCACTAGATGTCCATAATTGCTGCATAATTTTGATTTGCATTTTGTGACCCAGTATGACGTTCATTATTTTGGTACATGCATGAAGACACTTTCACATTCCTCCATACATGCTGTTGTTTATTTCTGTTATGTAGCAACTGTTTTTTAGGATGAGGCTTTCAGTTTTTCAATTTAAAGCTGTATTTGGTCATATCACACCCTAGAACACACCACCCAGCATCTAGTTTGGCTTTGGTCACCCATCTCATAGTAAGTTTTGAAAAGTAATTTTTCAGCCACTTACGTAAAGCTGTTTTGCTTTTCCAGGTGTGTTTAGTTGGATTCCAAACGTTCAGTTTTTGCTAAGTCAGTGGGTTACAGATAGTCATTTAATTATAACCATGTTCGGTTCTGACGGACCGGTTGTAAGTAGATCTAGACGTAAAACAGAGTGGTATATTGTATGCATTCAAAACCTGGCTTTGTCCCTTAAGTCATATTGCTTGTTTTATATCCTTTTTTTTCATCATTCTTAGCACATTGTATGGATTTTTTTTAGATCATTTTTGTGTAAATTATTATTTATTCTATTGTTTTGTTATTACTGTTGCTCGCTTGTATGCCAAACCTTCAACACAGCTTTACAAATTATTTTTCTGTGCTATATTACATGGCCAGTGTAAACCTCCCCCATTGTTCATTGTGTTAGCTGTGAGAGGAGGAATTATACCGGCAGAGTTTGAACATTCATATGTCTTCTCTTTTAACATTTTTAGCCTGTTAATAACAAACATTAACAGATAAATCCAGTGTGATCACGTAACCCTTTCGTGTCAGTTTGCACAAAGCGACACATTGTGAGTCACAAGGCAGAAGCTTCAGAGGTTAACCGGATTCAAAGCCAGAGTGCACTAGTACAGTGTGTATAGTAAACACCAGTTACAACTGGATAAGTTAAAGTCACATGTGATCGCATTCGCTTTCTTTCGTCTCTCATACTGCTTGATTATTTTCATTTTTTTGTCAAGATCAATTGCCTTTTTTCCTGCAATTGTAAAACAAATATAACTGAACATAGTCAAAACTGCTGCAGGTAATAAACTGAGATCAAGATCAATGAGATGGCATATGGAGCTGGTGTGGTGAAAACTGTCATTTGCCTGTGAGACTCAGTAACAGTCGTAAGTCAAATGGTTGTGAGATGCATAAGTTAACAACAACCTGTATATATCTCCCAAGTTTTGATGCCTCTTCTGTTACATTGTAGCATACAGATGTTCTCAAATGTATGTAATTATCTTCAGAACTGTAGCTGTCAGGAACTCTTTGTCACGTCTATAGGTGAGTTGTCATCATTTCTCTCAGTCAAAAAAATGACCATCAATCAAGCAACTCTGACAAAGCATTTTTGAAATCTTTGATGCTCTGCCTGGACAGAACAGCAGCAGCAGTGTTTTTAACAACTTGTTTAGGATCAAGTCAAGAGAGTTGTCAGGGCTGCTATAAAGGTCAGATCAAATCTATTAATGAAAACCATGAATAAACAGAACTAAAAGTCAAAACACAACAAAAACCCAAACCAGAAGTGTTAATTATTAAGTTAATCCTCAGCTTTTTAAATGCTCAGGCATTTTAAGTTCAGGTATCTACATGCCAGCAACTTTAATATCATGACCACCAGCATCATAGTGACCAGAAGCTCAAAATGTACACACAAAATAGTGGTGACCCCATAGTAAAGAGTATACAAAAAATGCTGCACAGTGATGTAACCTGAATAATAATAAAAAACATTAAAAACTAAGGATAATATTTATAAAACAAAAGCAAAAGATGCAACCTAACAGCAAGAACCAAAGCAGAAAGTATATGGCACTAAACTGTAAAAAGAATAACATGTCCCCAGACCCTGTAAATTTAATCTTTGCTGCATTGTTTGACTGCAATCACTTGTGATTATCTTGTTTAAAAAATGTATATAATTTGATTATTCCATTCTGTGTAATTCAGCTGTTAAGTTATTGACATTTTTTTCCATTTTCTTAATTCTTTGTTATTTTGTGATTTTCCTTCACCATTAATATGAATAACCCTTTTAATAATGTTACCAGCCACTCTTGCCCAATCAAGCAAAGCCCTGTCTTTTATGCTCACTAATAGGGTCAGTATTCATGAAGAGTTCATGGAAAACATGAAATAAGATGTGAAGATGTTTACTTGGAACGGCTGCATGTGCAGCGGTGTGACAGTATTTAATTTGGAACATTTTTAACAAGTGCTATTTGGTTTTGAATACTGCTGACATCTCATCAATGCTGTTTTATTGTCACATGTAAAATTTAAGAGAAACTCCTGCTTGTGTACACAACGATACTCCTCCTTGCAGACACAATAATCAACATAAAGCAGCAAGAAATGAAAAGACACCAACCTAAATCTAACATTAATGATAATCACAGTAAAAAAACGCTAAACGCAACATTACGTACACATGAATAACGGAACATGTAGCAATTAATTTGCTCAGTTGATTACAGATAGTTTAGCAGCTTCAGGTAGAAACTATTATTAAATCTCACAGTTCTGGTGTTAATAGTTCTATAGCGCCTTCCTGATGGAAAGAGGGAGAATAAGGTCCATGCAGGGTGACTGGGTTCTTTTATGGTTCATTTTGCCTTTTCCAGACAATAATATGGCTAATATGGCCTGCAGAGATGGTATCTGTGTGCCTGTGATGATCTGTACTGTTTCCTACACTCTGCATTGCCTTGCGATCCTTAGCTGAACTGATGCCACACCAGCACACCATGCAGTCTGTTCAGATGGACTCTGTAGTGCATTTATAAAAGTTGAAGAGGCCTTCTGGAGATTTTTGAGCCTTCCTCAGGCCCTTTTTACGTCCGCTGTGGTGAGTTCTGTCCACCAGAGATCGTTGGTGATGGTAACTGTTGGATCTTTCCATAGCCTCATCCCCAGTGTAAATGGGGGTTTAGATTTACCTGCTGCTCCCTGAAATCAGTGATCATCTCGTTAGTCTTGCTGACATTCAGAGAGAGGTTATTGTCCTGACTCTCACATATGCTGTCTCATCATTATCTGTTATCAAGACTTTGATGGTGGAATACTTTCTGGTTCTGTAACACAAGTGTTGAATTTCATATGTAGCACATTCTCACTTTTTTCTAATATACTATTGTTGATTGATCCCTCAAATCCTAATCCTTAGCTGATAGTTTGTTGACTGTGCCTTTACAGTATGAGGTGTACATAGTGATGAGAAAAGGAGACAGGACTGTTCCTTGTGGTGCTCCAGTGTTGGCTCACATCAGTATCAGAAACACAGTCTTTGAGTTTCACATACTGTCGTCTGCCCGACAGATAGTCTGTTATACAGAACACCGTAGGCTCATCTACCAGCATATCTTTGGGTTTACCCCTTAACAGGGATAGCTGGATGGTATTAAAGGTACTGGAGAAATCAAACAGCAGAATCCTCACAGTGCTACCAGCTTTGTCCAGCTTAGTGGAGCAGAAAGGTAATTGTATCTTCCTCTCTAAGAGTACTCATATAGTTTAGAACCAGGTTCTCAGAAATCTTTGTGATATATGATATAAGTGCCTCTCGTCCATAATAATTAGGGGAAGAGGCTCCTGCCTTCTTTGGAACAGAAGAAATACAGGATTTTTTCTACAACGGTAGCACTCTCTGGAACCTTAGAGACTCTATTTTTCTACAGTCTGGATCGATTGTTTTGTATAGTGCTTGCATATTTTTTTAATTATGCCTTGTTTTTGATTGTACATAGTGTGCTGAACAGGACAGTAGAGCACATGTTATGCAATTGATTGAGGAAACAGAGCACACATTTCATTTAACTCCTAAAGCTAATGAAATAATCTAACAAGTTATGTTGAAGTCTGTGTTACAGCATACTTTGCTTATTGTCTTTTTCTGGATTATGCATGTCACCTACCATGGTGCAAAAAGTTGTGCTGGTGGGAATCTTAGTATCCTCTTTATGTTCTGGCACCAAAGTTTTTCCCTCTAGCTGTGGTGGATAGAGAACGTTCATAGTGAGGACTGGGTGTATTTTAGCCACAGTATTTAGTGAAGCAAATATAGTACAATATGTAAAAAATATTTGCATACAAACTAGGGGGTTCCCCCTATTCTGTTTTCCAGCAAAAAGGAAATGTTTTTGCTGAGCCAAAGTATGCAAATGTCATTGATTAGCATTGCAACTTGCTCAGAAACCAGAAATGAATAGAGGTGGAGGGCTTTAATTACCGCGGTTTGAGCTTCCAAAGGCTAAACATAAAAGTAGATCCAAAAATGTGAATCGAGCATTCAGATGTTGAGAAGAAAGTGTCTAGTAAGATGGAGACTGATTATCGGGGTAACAACCAGTTCAACACAGCAGGTACACATATAGTCCACTATTAAATAAGACTTCATTATAACTGAAAAAAGCAAAAGTAAAGTAAGACCTATAGTAACCTACAAATAAAATATTATACCCAATGACAGAGCTTTGGGTGGTTTCAGGAGCCTGCTTACATATAGGTTGTATGAGCTTTAATGAGCCTCATATGATGCTGTTTTTTTACAGGGAAGACACTCCCTGATAAATGGGTTCATCTAGGATTTACCCATCTCAGGGACATGAAGCATCATTGTGTTTAATATAGCTCATTTACAGATGGTTACACTGTTGCCATAAAATAATATCTTGTGACACTGAAACAATGTTTTGCTCATATCTAATATGACTAGCAGACATGCCATTAAATAAATACATAAACAGATTTCTGGTAGCACAAAATATTTCTTGGAGTGCCCTGATTTTAAGTTTTGACAGGAGGACAAAAACAAAGGAACCAGCATCTGGTGCTATAAATGGAAGAGGAACTATAACAGTAGCCTGAAAAATGGCAGCAAAAATTGAAGAGCGTATTGTTTAATTGCTTTTTTCACCTGTCCTTACGTGAGCAGAAGTAAGTCCATTTTTAAAATAAATGAGCTCCCAAAGAGCAAACAAGAACAACACTGTAGAGCTGAAAAACTTAAAAAAAGTGCACCATAACAAAAAAAAAACTGCAGCACAAGAAAATTATGCATGCTCAAATACTACCAAAGTAAAATGTGACGAAACACAAAAAAGAAAGAATTTAAATCAGCATCCCAAACTGGTTATTGTACCAAAGCGAAAATCCCAAATATATGCAGTATAAAAAGCAGAGCTACAAAAGAAAATGTCCACCCACAAGTGAAGAAATAAATGTAGTCTTGGAGAAGAGATTAGAGCTGCAAAACCAAAAAAAGCTCAATGAAAGATCACCAGCTGAACAAAATATGAACACCAAAGCAACCAAAAAATGCATAAAACGGTGAAAATGTGGTTATCAGGTCACATACTAGGGAAATATCAATAGACCTAAAGTATCTGAGGCACAACTCCTAACATTATGTCAGCCTATAATAGCCTATATCCTTAATACCCAAAATTATAGGTTAATAGATTGGCATTGGTTCCCCAAGCCATGGATCCTCCAATATCCATTGTTCCTGTTTGTGGTTCCGAAAGTCACTATATAAATTCAGTCAGTCATTTGCTAACCCATTAAATCCTCAACAGGGTTGTGGGGGTATACTGGAGCCTTCCATAGCTAGCACAGGGTGCAAGGCAGGAACAAACCCTGGACAGGCAGCCAGTCCAACGGAGGGTGAACACACACACCCACACCACACACTAGTGCCAATTTAGGATCACCAATTCACCAAAGCTGCGTGTCTTTGGACTGTATGAGGAAACTGGAGCACCAGGTAGTAACCCACACAGACTCGGAGAAAGCATGCAAAGTCCATGCAGGAAGGACCTGGGACATAAACCCTGGTTTCCTTACTGCGAGGCAGCAGTACTACCAGTGCACCACTGTACTGCCCACTGTATAAATTAAATGTATTAATAATGTCAGTTCCATCAAGCCCATTTGGATCCTTTCAAATTTAGACCCAACCTGGACCACAAGAGAAATTTAAGAGATGGAAATCTTTTAAGGATGAAGAGACCAGTATAGATGGATATTGTAACAGAAAGAGCAAAATTAAATTTAAGAGTCACCGGATGGACAAACTCAGTAACTAGTCTGTCCCCTATGTATAACAATAGCAAAGTCCAGATTCCTACATATCAGGCATATCTTTAATTTTGATTTTCCATTCTCTGTCCTGCAAAGTTTATATCTTGAAGTAACATAGCATCATGGCAATCAATACTCTGTATAGCAAAACCAGTGACTTCATCAATACAACAGAAAAATATTAACAACAAAAATAAAAATTAAAACTGACCACAAACCCTTATACCTTTGTCACATGAGTTTTGTGCTTTAGTGTATCGAGTACTTCATCTGTGACTAGGATATGAATAATTGGTCTCTCTGCTGTTAGTTGACTCCATGTAGCCACCCTAGTCTTCTGGAAAAGCCATTGGCTGAACTTTAAAATACACATAAGTGTTAAGTCCTACACTGACAGTTTATTAATTAGTGACAACTTGTTTTAATCAGCATTATTTGTCTTTGTGATACAGTATGTCAGTGGCTTAGCAGGTAATTGTGTAGAAAGTTCAAATGGACCCTCAGTGCATGTCAGAGTGCCTTTATTAATTAATCCTTCCACCCATTCATTCATTTATAATTGCTTCAGCTGGAGCCAGTCTCAGCAGCACAGGGTACAGAGCATGAGTCTGCTCAGGATGGGGTGCAAGCCCTTTATACAGTAGTTAATGCAGACTTGCTCACAGGCCCTTCCTGGAGAAGAGTAAGGCTTAGTTGTGCAGAGGGTACAGGACCAATAGTGAGCTTATCAGAAAGTGTACTAGACTCACCACTTGTTCACATTCACCCATACATGAACTTGGACAGATTCATCTTTAGATTGACTTTCTGTACTCATAGCAAAGAAGTACTGGCTCTGCGTGATTCTGCCACAGAAGCACAATATGGATATTCACAGTAATGTGTGCAATAAGGCATTGCATTGTTCTTCAGTTATTTTAACGTTAGGATTTCTCAGAAAGTATTAAATGACAGACGTGTTTGTCGCCAGACTTCCAGTCCTAGCATTTCAAATGTCATCAATGACTTGTAAGGAAACGGATTTTTGTTTGATGAGTAGTGTTTCCCACTGCATTATAATTAATGCCTATTCTGCATCTGAAAGGACAGAATATAATGTGCCCCTGCACATATCATTCTGTGCTGTGTCGAGGTTGTAAATGACTGCGGTTGTTTGTCAAAAGTCTGATATATTGGTTTCAGATGACCAAAGGTGTTTGATATTTCTTCCTTCTAATATGCGCTGCTATAAAAGTTTACAGCTGTGATGTATAACATCAGGAACTACCAGAGCCAGCTCGGCACTTCTAGGCATGTAACTTCACATATTGTAGGAATGTTTTTTTTGCAATATATTAGACACTTCACACGTGTGCTGCTCCCATGTGTTATCATTTTGTAGCAGTTTATGTTGTATTCTGCCACAGTTATGCTTGAAGCTTAATTACATAGCCCCAGAGTGTCAAAAGCATTGTAAAAGAGCATGTGCCTGCATAATATATTTTAAGTCGTAATTTTAATAAAACTGGTATGTCTCTCGTAAAGGAGGTGAGAAGACCTTGTTTTTCATTGTACCAATCTACATCAATCGGCATTTTGACTTTCTTTAATGAAGCTCTAGAGCAGCAGAGCTAAACAGGGTATTGAACCAAAAGTCGGCTGTGTCAAAGCATTCAAGCTGCAGAGATTTTGAGACACTGAAACATACTGTATCTGACTGATGCCCACACTATTTCTGCCTTTGATTTAACAACAAATGTTAAACAATGATGATGCCATATTGCTTCTAGCCTGTGACTTTTCTTTGCCAGCAAAGTCTTCCGATAAGTTAAAGAGTTGTGTGATACTTGAAGATCGTGAGATGGCATGACTTTGTCATTCTTATAAATGTACAGTAATACAGGAGGCCATGGTCATGAGTTGTAATGAAGGTTAGTGCCGAGCCAACAACAAAGGCACACTAATTTCAAAGGGCAGAACACAGACTTTTTTACTTTACCCAGAGGCTACACCCAGAAGCACCTCCAGAAGTGTCAGAAATGCCCCCCGAAAGTTCAGACTCTCAGTAATATCTGCGTGGGAACCCTCCACAGTCCACTGATGCTTTTAAGAGTGGTGTTCCACAGGGGTCAGTGCTAGGGCCACTGCTATTTTTAATATATATACATGATTTAGATAGGAATATAAGTATCAAGCTGTTTAAGTCTGCAGAGGATACCAAGAAATGTGGATTAGCAGATCATTTGGAATCCATTATATCATTACAGATGACTTGGACAGCATACAGGCTTGGGCAGATTTGTGGCAGATGAAATTTAATGTCAGTAAATGTAAAGTATTACACATAGGAAGTAAAAGTGTTAGGTTTGAATACACAATGGGCGGTCGGAAAATCGAGAGTACACCTCAATACAGTGTTTCCCAACCTTGGTCCTGGGGGCACACTGTGGCTGCAGGTTTTTGTTCCAACCAGATTCCTAATCAGTGACAACACCTGATAGCACTGATCTCATTTAATTAGCTAGTATTATTTTTCTTTTATTCTAGATTCAGAGAAGCACAGCAGCATGATTTTTACATTTATAAGACATTTAGAAATATTTCTGCTTTTGCTATAGATTGAAATGCTTAACTCTCTTTTGTTGATTTCATTATATTTTACCCTTTCTCTGTGCAGTTTTTCCCCTTCACTGTATCTTATTAATGACAATTAAAAATAAGCAAAGCAGACACGCTGACAAACAACACTGAATAATCAAAGGCTGCAAGTACTTTAGCATCAGACCCACTAATTAGTAAATAATTGATTAATTACACAATTAGAACACCTAGGAAAGTAGAATGAACATCAAGATGAAAATATTGTAAAAAAGAAAAAAATACGTTATTCCCATATAACTGCTTGGTACATTTTAATATATATATATATATATATATATATATATTTAGCAAACTTAGTTTTCTAATTTCTATATTGTTCCCAAAACACAGAACTTGGGAAATAACACATCACATATTTAGCCCAGGAGTCCGATTAAAAACAGAAGCTGGTTGGAACAAAAACCTGCAGCCACAGCGTGCCCCCAGGACTAAGGTTGGGAAACACTGCCTTATGAGAAGGATTTAGGAGTCACAGTGGACCCTAAGCTATCATATTCCCGACAGTGTTCAGAAGCCATTAAGAAGGCTAACAGAATGTTAGGTTATATAGCACGATGAGTGGAGTACAAGTCCAAGGAGGTTCTGCTTAACTTTTTTAATGCACTGGTGAGGCCTCCTCTTGAGTCATGTGTGCAGTTTTGGTCTCCAGACTACAAAAAGGACATAGCAGTGCTGATTCCAGGGCTACAGGGGTTGAATTATGAGGAAAGATTAAAAGAGCTGAGCCTATACAGTTTAAGCAAAAGAATATTAAGAGGTGACATGATTGAAGTATTTAAAATTATAAAGGGAATAAGTACAGTGGATCGAGACTGCTGTTTTAAAATTAGTTCATCAAGAACACAGGGACACAGTTGGAAACTTGTTAAGGGTAAATTTTGCACAAACATTAGGAAGTTTTCTTTACACAAAGAACGATAGAGACTACCAAGCTACCAAGGAATAGACTACCAAGTAGTGTGGTAGACAGTAAGACGTTAGGGACTTTCAAAACTCGACTTGATGTTTTTTTGGAAGAAATAAGTGGATAGGACTTGTGAGCTTTGTTAGGCTGAATGGCCCATTCTCGTTTAAAGTGTTCTAATGTTCTAAACAAATTATTTTGGATTTTTGTCAGTCTCAGTGACTGTGACCTTATTTTACTGCACACAGAATAGTTACTTCCATGTCACCCATTAAATTAAGGTGTCCGTTTCCTTTAGTTACCAGTGATGAGTTATTCTCTTGGGCCAATCCCCTGTCATGTGTTTGCCTTGTGCCTCTTCTTCTTCTTCTTCTGGGAAGCCCTTCTCATTTGAGCAACTTCACACATCATTATTATGTCCATGCAATATGGTTTAATGGCTTCAGCAGTGAACTTCAAAAAACAAGGTTGTTGGTTCAACCCCCATCTATCCTGCATTGTGTGACTCTATGCAAGTCACTTTGCCCCATGTGCTTGCGCTGCAGGTGTAAAACAAAATTATCTGTTTCAAGATGTAAGATATCTTGGTTGGCGGCTTGCCTTGAATAAAGGTGTCAACCAAATATTATCATTAGATTTGATTAAATAAACTTTATTAATCCTATGAGGAAATTCAAAATATCAACATCTTTACTTAGGTTAATAATAATATAAGTAAATAATATAATATCATTTAGCTTAGTATACCATTTTTAAACCAAATTTATGTAATTTAGGGTATGGGGCAGAATCCAGATTTGGGTAGGGCCCCAGTCCACCCCAGAACTCCATCACACATACACTCAAACTTAGTTTAGATCACTAGCTCAAATAAGATGTCTTGAAAATCCAGAGTATCTGCAGAAAAGAACTTACACAGATGAGCGAAGAACATGCACATTACACACAGGTCAGGCATGGGAATTAAGCACAGGATGTGGGATTCATGCAGTAACAGTGCAAACCATGGCAGATAGTATGTGTAATTATATTAAGCTAACGTCAGCTGTCAATGGAGGCAAAAAAAACAAAACTCAGGTCATCATTGAAGCCAGTGAAATGCATTTCTTGGGGTCCCACACTCAAAGGAAACGCAAATCAACACCCAACTACTCTCAGGGAATTCTACAAAGTACCACAATGCTGACTAGTGTCAACTGTCATGCTAGCGTATGATAAATATCTCACTTTGAGCAAGACATTAGTGATGCTAATGTTATCCATGTAATTTGAGGTCTCATTGTTAGTCCAGGAGAAATAACTGAAAATCAGAATCTACAACTCCTATATAATAACAATGGAACACAAAACATCAGGCTTACATCTATGATATATAAACAAATTCTAGACAGTAGAACCTATTTGAGAATTTACAACATTGTTCCCTGAGACATCATTGTTTGCCTGTGAGAAATTGCAATCTATTTTCAGTCCACAGGGTGGAGTAGAGAGGTAACAATAAATTGCATTGCTTGATCATGTGGATGCAAAGAACTGGCCATTATGGAAGCCTTTCCTCCTTCACAAAAAGTCAAAGGGTTGTGTTTTAACATAGAATAAGTGCAGAGCCAAAAAACTGATAAGTAATCCATGCAAATAATAAGCAAAGGAAACTATTATTATTATTATTTTTATTATTATTACTGTCCCACATTTGCTTTGTTTCATTGAATGATAATTACCCAGAGCAAGTTATATAACCTGCCGGTGTCCCAAAAGTAAAAATATATGCAAATATTTGAGTTTCAACATATCCTCATCTTATAAGTCATCTTGAGTAAATGTGTCTGTCAAGTAAATGGTAATAATAATCAGTTGTGTTAGCAATTGAAATGTTATATAGCATTCTTAACTTTTGTTCAGTTCAGGTTTATGAGAGACAGAGCCTATTCTGATAGAATGGGGTGCAACAGAGGAACCCATCCTGAAATTGGGCAACACTCACATATTCAGGATCAGTTTAGAATCTTCAGTTATACGTAACACACTCATCTTTTGGAAGAAAAATCACATGAACACAAAAATATGTAAACACCACATGGCCAATGACCAAGCACAGGTTTCAAACTAAGGATGCTGGAAATATGAAGTGGCAGCGCTAACTGCTATACCACTGTGCTGGCATATTATTTTTTTTCTTCTGATAAATTGTGTGTGTGCGTATATATCTATACTAATAAACGGCAAAGCCCTCACTGACTCACTCACTCACTGACTGACTGACTGACTGACAGACTGACTGACTCATCACTAATTCTCCAACTTCCCGTGTAGGTAGAAGGCTGAAATTTGGCAGGCTCATTCCTTACAGCTTCCTTACAAAAGTTGGGCAGGTTTCATTTCGAAATTCTACGTGTAATGGTCATAACTGGAAGTTGTTTTTCTCCATTTACTGTAATGGAGTTGAGCTGGAGGGGCGGAGTTTCGTATGACATCATCATGCCTCTCACGTAATCACGCATTACGTAGAAAGCCAGGAAGAGCTACAAAACGCGCTTTAGAAAACATGCATTATATAATTAAGAAGGCAGCGAAACTAT
This sequence comes from Polypterus bichir lapradei, assembly GCA_026402145.1. Lineage (NCBI taxonomy): Eukaryota > Metazoa > Chordata > Cladistia > Polypteriformes > Polypteridae > Polypterus > Polypterus bichir. The sequence continues at coordinate 8,613,039 of JANRMT010062799.1, read as the reverse complement.
TAGAAGCGAGCGACTGACATATAAAACCATATTCAGCGGCTCACGTGAACTGACGCAGTGCGCAGACAAAAAGTAACAGTTCCAAAGAGTGCTGAACAAAAACCTAATTACACTGCTATGCTCGAATAGATAAACCACACGCAGTGGCGCGATGGTAAAGCATTCGCCTGTAGCGCCCACGTCCGAGGTTCGATTCCCGAGAGGGGATGCACTAAGTATGTACGCGCGCTTCTCGATTTATTTTAACCTCGCATCACCTTAGTTTGAGACGTATGAAAACGCATGCGGTTAACGCAGAAAGACAGATCACCTATTCACCTATTGAAGCTTCATGAATAATGGATACTTTATTCGCAATCAATGATTGTTTTGGTAAAGCCATACTCAGTGTATTCATTAGATGAACGGTAAAAAAGTAAGAGCGAGGGGACGGTAACTTACTGAAGCACACAAGCAAAACCACAATAGCACGTGGGCTCGATGTACTGACTTGCGCGATCACATTCCAAAAAATATTTCTTTTCAAGTTCTATTTAGTCCATATGAGTCAAACTCAAGGCCCACGGGCCACATCCGCCCCGGCGTGTAATTATATCCGGCCCGCGAGATCATTTTATATACTGTATTATTGTTATTAATGGCCCGGGGATATGAAGCGCTGGTAACATAATAAACTACAGATCCCATAATGCAGCACTTCAGCTGCCTTGCCGAACACTTACACGTTAATCAAGTCTAGCTTGTGACGCTGCAAGTTATTGCGAAGCTAGGAAACACGATGCCGAAGAGAAAAGTTGATTCTGAAAATAGAGCCTTTAAAAACCGATGGGAGGCCGAGTATATGTTTACTGACATTGCCGGTAAACCCGTGTGTCTCATTTGTGGAACGTGTGTACAAAAACTGGGGTCTCCTTCCCAGCAAAAGTCGAGCAGCCGGCGCGCTTCTGCCTTAAATCAAAGTGAGCACTTTTAATTTTTTTCATCCTCCCCCTGAGCTATAGCCCAGACAAGTGCAAACACGGGACCCCTTTTCTACACCACGGCAAAATAATATTAAGGCGATTCACACTTTCTTTTGCACGTATACGATTTTGAAATCCTCAGCTCGGATTATGAAGACACGCACACGAGTGAAGGACTGACAGTGCCATCACAGCCGATTAATGGCAGAGACGTCTCACCAGTCTACACAAGACCCACCGCGACTGTCCCCAAAAGGCGATCATAACGTCACCGAACACATCTCTCTATACTATATAAAAGAAAAATGCAACTTTCCTTTCTTTACACCTTTTTTCATTTTATCCCAAACCAAAGCCTTTCTCTCTTAACACTGCAGAGGACACAAAACAATTTTTCTTTAATTACTGGTAATACCGTTCAGGCACATTACCAGAGGCACTGAACCATACAGCACGGCAGTTGCAGACCCGCAGTTACAGACCCGGAAGTGATGTCACTGTCGTTTCAGGACTGACCTTGTGAAATTACTTTTGGAAGGTTTCGGCTGGTCTCAGCAAAGCCCTTGAAGTAATATCGGGTCAAGGACCCTTTCAGAAATTAAGCGATAAAAATGAGAAGGAAAACAGTACATCAAACCAAATAATACGCATCATTGTGAAGTTCAGAGGGTTTCTGCCATCACGTCGTGTCATACATCAAACTAAACAATATGGATTGTTTCTGTGAAATACACTATTAAGATTTACGTTGTGTTCTGGTCTGTGAGAACAATTTAACATGTGGACAAAATTAAAATTAAAATTAAAAGACAGTCGGCACACTCTACCAATCCCTGGTCTGATATAGTATTACAATCACTCATGCCCTTTAGCTGCCTCCTAATCACACATGTGTGACTATATATATATATATATATATATATATATTGTGACAGTAGAGGGCGCTGTTGCTCCTCCAAACCCGCAGACAACATGTTCAGACACCAGGTAAAAGTCCCAGAAATGATTTTAATCTCTTCAATAATGTGCACAAAGCACCTCCACCTCCACAACACACAACAATTATCAATAATCAATACAATAATAAATCCTCCTCTCCACCCAGCAGCTCTGTCACACTCCCTCCCAACTCCAGCTCAGTCTGCTGGGTTTCCCACAGTCCTTTATATAGTTCGTGACCCGGAAGTGCTTCTGTCCTTCAGTCTATGAATCCATAGCACTTCCGGGTCAGATGAAAACTTCTTCAGCCCAGAAGTACTTCAGTTCTTCCGTCCCTGTGACTTGGAAGAACCTCCGGACTATAATAGAAACAGAAATCTCTGTGTCTCCCTGCAGCGCCCCCTGGGCGGCCCCCACGGTATCCAACAGGGCTGTGAAGTCAAACTCCATTGTCCATGATGCCCTGCGAGAATTCAGGGCACCTCCATGTTGCATGGAGGACTCCATCTAGCGGTGTGGGTGTGTTAGCCGGGATAAACTGCCGACCATCTCTCACTATATATATATATATATTGTGACAGATTAAGGGTTCGCTCGCACCCTTGTACCCTCAGACTACACGTCAAGACACCAGGTAAAAGTCCAATAATGATATTTATTATAATAATAAAGTGCACAAAGCACGCTCCTCTCCACAATTCTCACTAAACAATACAATAATTAATAAACCAATCCTCCACTCCCAGACGCTTAGCCACCCTGCCTCCCAACTCAGCTCGTCTGTCTGGGATTTCCCATAGTCCTTTATACTCCTTGACCCAGAAGTGTTTGTCCCTCAGTCCACGTGACTTTCTATCACTTCCAGGTCAGGTAAACTTCTCTTTTCTTCAACCTGGAAGTACGTCATTCCTCCCGTTCACGTGACCAGGACGCACTTCCAGGTTATAGGGCACATAGCGAGGCTCGTAGACTCCTATAGCGACTCCTTGTGGTCCCCAAGGTATCCAGCAGGGCTGTGTGTAAAAACTACAAAGTCCATGAGGCCCTGCTGGAACTCGGGGCACGTCCATGCTGTCAGGAGAGCTCCTCCTGGCGGCCTGGGGGTGAGGGCCGGCAACTCTTGCCGGACATCCATCACAATATATATATGACAGAGCACTTTAGCTTTTCAGAAACATTTCTCCAAGTTTTCGCAATGAGCAACACACAGACACAGAGTGTTTTTTTTTACATTAAATAGAGTGCTGTTTTAGCTTTCAGTCCCTTATGAAAATGTATAGGGATGCTGTGAAGGAGTGAAGTTCAGTTTTGTTTACGGATAGTTGACGGCATTGACATTACCACCAATACATTTGTTTTCTTTAAAGGAATCTGACTTCAGTTGAGATGTAGGACCACATTTCCATCAATTAAAATGTACATATGCAAATGCAAGTAGGATATTCACTGTAACTCGCATTGGTTAGTGCCTAAATATTCATTGCAATAACTGATCTTGATGGTACGATTACTGTGTCAGTGAGGCAGATTTTCAGAATATATTAGTAATTTTAGCGTCCTCTGCATACAGAATTAGAATTTACTTGAGGAGTTTGAATTCTTCTTTAAAGGATGTGTTTATCAACATCTGTTTCACGGATGTAAATGGAATAAAATAATTCCTCAGTCTGTCTTATGAATGGAAACTTTAACAATATCCATTATACCAGTGCTTCCCAAGATCAGTCTTCAGGGGCACCTATGGTTGTGTGCTTTTACTCCAGTCAAATTCACAATCAGTGCCACATTCTTACTTTTAACTGATTTAATTGTTTAGTGAGCCATCCTTTTTGATTTCTTATTCAAAGAAGTTCTGAAATATCCATTTTTTTGCCAAAATAATAAATACCTGAGTTACCTTTGCATTTTCTTTTATAATTAATACTTATCTATAGATGTTTTTTTCATTAACTCTTTTAGGGCAAAAGGAGGAGTTGACGATGGTAATCAACTGTAAACTGTGCCAAAACAAACCATTATGTTTTAGTTGGACTCTCGTTGCTAGAAGGAAAGTTAGCTTCATTGGTTTGACCAAGATTTTCTGCGCTCGTATGAGTAGTAAGGTGCAGACAAGAGCAAAAATGGCACCGACATAATGGCGAGAGATCAAAGCGAATGCGCAAAGCAAAATACTCCGTGGACAAAGTTTTGCCTATTATCTCTGAACTGGACTATGACTTGTCGGACTCTGATTTTGTGATCGAAAACGAATGTGAGGTTCCAGCTTCAGCTGACTGGCCCCCAGCTAATCGAGTAGCTGACACACCTACGGCAATGTTCGCCAGGAGGACTGCCACTTAACAGTGGTAAGAAGTAGAAACCAGATTGCAATGCACTGCGACCATGACGTTAAAACAGCCTGGCAGCAAGTCTGTCGCACATTCTTGGCAAACTGGCAAACACAGCATGCAGCAACAGATGTTTTATGTTGATTTCTGTGTGAAACCATTGCTTTTCAGAAACTATGTTTTTTGGAAAAAATATTCAGCCCTCAAAGAGTTAATGGTATCTAAATACTGTTAACACTAAATACTGTATTGGAGGAATTAAATCAGTTCCTTTTTCATGTTTCCATTCATTTGTAGTGAAAAAAATTGTTAAACAGCACACAGATGAAAGTGGTAGCAGTCCTTGACTGTTTAGTAGTCAGTTCTGTTTGCATCAGTGTCTGTATTGCCCACTGTTAATCATCAGCATATATATGCAATTAAGGGAGCAAACTCTACAGAAAAGTGTAATAAAAAAGGTGGCAAAGAAAAACATTTAAAGCAATATCAAAAAATACAAAGCCTTTCAAGTTTGTTAGAAATATGTGTAGACCAGATAAGTAAACAAAGAAATCAATTAAAAACATTGATTGTGAGATTGGTTCGAATAAAAACCTGCAGCCTTAGCTTAGCTTGAAAACCACTGCATTAAACAAAATACATACACTATCTTGGATGCTTGTCCCCTAATTATTCAAATATTATATTAGAAAAAAAACAGTGGAAATTGTGGTATTTTGGTGCAGCTACTACATGAAGTAAAAAATAACTGTGGTTTATTGAGTGGAAGAAATAATTAGACTTTCTTTTGTGCCTGCTGTCATCTCAACAGAGGACATCAGTAACTTTAGACTGTATGGCTTATGGTTGTGAATCACATACAGTATGAAGATCATGCTCATATGTGTTTTGCTCATATGTAGTTCAACCATGTGTCAGAATTTGACATGGTTGTTCTCTACTAATGTTGTTTTTTGAAAATTGTTAGGAATTAATGATTTCTGTTTAATCTCCACATGTAGGAAGGATCACTGCCTCTTTTTCATGTTTGTTCATACTTTGGCTTTATGAATGCTTACCATCACAAAAGGTTACTTTTGTCATAAAATCTTCCCTAGTATAATGGACAGCTTTCTTTTAATCTCTCAACTTTTGTATACAGAGGTGTAGCCACAGGACAAGCAACGCAGGCAACTGCCTGGGGCCCTAAACTGGAAGGGGGGCCCCCATGGGAGCTCATTCACATATTCTGATTTCAACAAGACATCTTCATGAAACCCCCTTAAAGCATAGCATCATCACACTGCAATGACATAACTAGAAATCCCCCTAAGTGGGAAGATCCCATCTACACTCTAAGAGCAGCTGTGATGAATGTTACTTTTTAAGTAATGTTAAATGGATTTAGGGCCAATTTCATAAATAACAGAAGCAGAATTTAGATAGACTCAGTTTGTTCAAACAATTCAGCCATTTCTGATTCAGCTTCAGCCGGTCTTTTCAGGCCCCACTGTAATCTGTGCAAGACTAAAATCAGCTGCACCAATTCAGCCATAACAGTGAGAAGGGGGTCTAAGAAGTCAAAATGTAATCCTTCAGTAGTCCTAACTATTCCTATCACTGCTGTCTCCAGTGATAGAAGTTTTGTTGTTGGTTTTTTTTTTTTTCATTTCTACTACATTGTGTTACAATGTGCAATTTCTATTTATTTCTTTAGTACCTTGTAAAATGTACTTTATTCTACCATTATTTTTTTTCTATTTTCTGTACAATTATTTTATTTGCTGTGGTGTTTTATTTATATAATCTGTTTTTTCACAAATTTAAAATGATTAAATTATCCCTGTTGATATTATTAATTTAGACTTTGCACTAAATTAATGGTAATAAAGTTTACCATGTTGAGACATAGGAACGTGTGTTGGAGGGCCCTATGGAGTGTTTTTGTCTAGGGTCCACCAGAGTCCCTAGAATCACTTCTGTTTATATAAATCCATTTTCTAAACCCCATTTTAACCATTTTTTTGCATTGCAGAGTGCCTTATGTAAAAACAGTCTAACTCTTTAAATGTGTAAATTTATTCCTTTATTTTTAAATTTGAATCATTGTTAGGTTTACACCTAAGCAGTCTACCATCGACCGCATCCTCGCACTGAGGGTTCTCATGGAGCGCAAATGCGAATATCGGCAGAGTTTCTTTGCAGCCTTTGTCGATTTTCGCAAAGCGTTCGACTCAGTTGATTGAGCTGCTCTGTGGGACATCCTGAGGGTTCGTGGGATCCCCTTAAGGTTGTTGGATATCATGGCTGGTCTATACACTGGTACTGTGAGTGCTGTGCAGAGTGGAGGCAGGACCTCTGCGTTTTTCCCAGTTGATTCTGGGGTTCGTCAGGGGTGTGTTCTTGCTTCTACTCTGTTCAATGCTTGTATGGACTGGGTGTAGGGCATGGTCATGGGGTCCAGTGGCTGTGGGGCATCTGTTGGTGAAGAAAGATTCATGGATCTTGACTTTGCTGACGATGCTGTGATCTTCGCATAGTCAATGGAGGCTTTGATCAGGGTGCTCGAGAGACTGAGTGAGGAGTCTGAGTGTCTGGGCTTACGAGTGTCCTGGATAAAACCCAAGATCCAGGCCTTTAATGACCTCTTGAGCACAGCCATCAGCAGTGTGTCTGTTTGCGGAGAGAGTGTTGACCTTGTTAAGAGGTTTACTTACCTTGGCAGTGACATTCATGTCTCTGGGGACTCATCCTATGAAGTCAGTAGACGGATTGGGAGAGCATGGGGGGTCATGAGGTCGCTGGAGAGGGGTGTGTGGCGCTCCCGATATCTTTGCAAAAGGATGAAGGTCCAAGTCTTTAGAGTCCTGGTGCTTCCTGTCTTGTTATATGGTTGCGAGACATGGACGCTATCTAGTGACCTCAGATAAAGACTGGACTCCTTTGGTATTGTGTCTCACCGGAAAATCCTTGGGTACCGTTGGTTTGACTTTGTGTCGAATGAGCGGTTGCTCATGGAGTCCCGAATGAGGCACATTACCTGCATTGTGAGGAAGCATCAGTTACGGCACAACAGCCATGTGGCACGTTTCCCTGAGGGTGATTTGGCTTGTAAGATCCTCATTGTTGGTGACCAGAGTGGCTGGACCAGGCCAAGGGGTCGCCCATGTAACACCTGGCTGTGGCAGATAGAGGGTCATTTCCGGACGGTGGGACTGGACCGCGTGTCTGCTGGGGGGTTGCAAGCCGGGATCCCGAGTTGTTTCGCCGTATAGTGGGTGTGGCAATGCAGTGTACCAGTGCATGCTCCCCAACTTGACTTGACTTGCTAAAAAATAAATTTCATTAGTTAATTTGCTTCATGAATTTTAACTCACTTTCTTTATTAAATTTACATATATAAGATCAATTTACAATTAATATCTACACTAATGTTGACAAAGATGAATTTTCATTGCATTTATTTTTAAATCTATTCTGTATAATCATTCTCTTGATAAATTCCCACATAAAAGATTACATTTCACCTTGTTAAATTTTGTCCCTAGATAAATAGATCTCATTCCTTTCTAAAGATGCACTTGTATAATGATTTCCCGACATAAAGCTGAGATTTTGAAATTTTCATCCTGTCATAATGCTTTTCTTATATTTATAGTCTTCAACCAGTAGTAACTACGGATATAATGATGGGGTGCCAACAGGGCCACCCCATTTACTTTATTGATGCACGTAACAAAAAAATAAACAAGCAATGGTGCCAAAAATAACAGTAATATGGGCATCGGATATAACATTTCCTATTTAGCGTTGTCAGGCATGTTGTCAGACTTCCTTCCCTTTGGTGTGTCGTCTTCCAGATGAGGTACCACCTTCTGGGAGTGCTTGGTTTTTATAGCTCCTGGACCAGAAGGGGAGGGGTTGGTTGCCTTTACTGGGTGCTTCTCTAGGCTGTGGGTGGAGACAAGGTGGTTAGCAGTCCCACTCCGTTTTGTCCCGGTGTGGTAGTGCTTACCTTTGACAAGCTGGGAAGGTGACCCATTGACATACATGCCTGATAATCGACTATGTAATAAAACACTGTGTGTCCAGTCTTTTTACTTTACATATATTTGTAATTATTGTATAGCGTGCTCAGCTCTTAGGTAAAAGTGTGCTTAATAAGAATAAATTGAAATTGAAATTAAAAACTCATCTTTAAAGACCAATTTTCCTTTCATTTCAGGCTTTGAGGTTAAATCATTTCCATTATTCCATTCTAAATCGGCAATATCATAACATGTCTCTCTTTCTTTTCAAAATCCAAAGAAGTACAAAAAATCTGTACTATTAAAAAATTGACCTCAAATACAATTTTTTTCTGGGCCATGTTTGTGTATGGTTTTAGAGTACCTGTATATATTTAGTTACTAATTTCAGTTTCTATGCACTGATGCATGTGGGGAAAATGTAGGCATAATTTTGCTTGTTTCACTCAACAGCCCATCCATTGTTCTAACCCACTTTAAGTAATATCAGGTTGCCCAGAGCTTGCTAACTAACCTTGAAATTATTTTCCCTCACGCTCAAACTAGGAACATCTTAGAGATTCTAGTTAAACTTGCCTGCACACCATTAGATTGTAGATGCACAAGAGTATGTGGAGAACTTGCATACTGCACACAGATAGTAACTGAGCATAGAACAGAGCCAAATGCTAATCATGGTGGCACCATTTTACACCCTTTAATTTCAGATATGTAATGAAAGAAAAGCATTAAATCCATTCCTCCTGCCTTTATACACATTATTAAGAGTGCAGGTCATTTACAAAAGAACAATAACATTTGTTGTTACCACCATTATTCAGGATGCTGTCAGGTTGTTCAGGAAAGTTGTCTGGGCTGCACTCGCCTCAGTTTGCATTTTTGGCTTCCTTGTTGTGTATTTGGGGAGCTTTTCTCCCTGAGACTTGGCAGAGTCTCTGAAAGGTTATGCTGGCGTCTTTGGAGATATGATTATGAACCCACAAATCAGATGTCATTTTTGTTGTTTTGTTAAGAATCTTTTTTGGTTAAACTTCCAGTCATGATTTCTCCGGCTCTCCTACCATCACAAGTTAGCAGCAGATCTCTGTATGGCGGAAGAGACTTATCTGTCTGAGTCAGTGACTTCCAAGCCTTTATAATATCCATCTGCGGCCTTTCTAATGTTCAGCATCTCTAGATAAGCTAGAGACAATAACATTTTGTTTCTGTATGTAAACACTCTTATCACAGTGCAGTCTGATGATAAATCATGAGTACTGAATGTACACATTTACTTAGTCCTCCTCTGTTTTAAGTTGTGCTTCTTTCTCTTTAAGATCACATGATAACTTCCTTACTAGCAATGATTCCAGACTCTGCAATAAACAATCAAGGAGTGTAGCCTGTTGGATCAAGGCTTGGACTTTTTACCAGGACACTGAATGTTCTAACACCCCATGCTAAGCCATTATATTTGTATGCGAGTAAAAACCTGTACCTTGTGCTAGAATTGGTATGCAATGGTGATTACTATTAATATCACTATGCAAAACTGATTAATTGTTGTTTATGGGGAGAACCGCCTGACTTTCTCCAACTGAAAAAGTTTAACCATCATACCAAAAATGGTAATGAAGTTTGGGAGTGGAATGTGTCTCTCTCATAATATTTTCACAGACATGATAGGCCCAACAATTCATGCAAATAACTGGAATAAGAGCATTCTTTACTTGTGGTATATGAAGAGGCTGACACATATTCGAGATAGGAGTGTGGGTGAAGCTGGAAGGACTGGTGCAACATGGAACTTGGTCATGAGTGAGGTGCTTCTCAGGGAAAAAATCAAATGATTTGAACACAGCTATAATATAATTCTAGGGTACATACTGAATCACTTGACAATAGTTTGAAAGCACATGCAAATTCAAATCATGATTTTTTTCTAAACATTCCTCATAGTATACTTACTTCTTTGCTAATGTATTAGACACTTGGCACACTGCACTGAATTGCATTATGTGTTATTATCCAGGGCAGAGCATACTGGTTGATGAGCAGTTATTCATGATGAAATATTGATGATCTTTTACACAGTACAAGTCAAGCAAAAGCTGCTGCTCTGTATAACAGATGCATGTTTAAAAACTGTTTTCTCTTTAGAGAAAAATATCACTCAATTATCAGGGTAGTCAATGACTGTGGAGATGCAATTTGTTGAGCCTTTCACAGGCATTGGAAAAAATGTCATTGCTGTCGAAATGTTGCAAATAAGGTATTTGTTAAAAAGATAAACCTACTCCACCATACCACTCCTTCACAGCTCTCCTCCATGAAAGACTACATAAGAGATGGTCAGGATACAGAAGCAGTTTCAGGTGAGAGGATGCCCGGGTAACAAACGAAAAGTGAATGAAGTGGGAGCTTTTCACAATAGACACCAAAAATCTACAGAATGTTGAAGTGGATAGTTTTATAATCAGTCAATCATGCTCTTTGCCATTTATATATGTAACCCCCTTACACCACCCTTCCTTTTTAAGCAGTGTGCAAGGCCCTGAGTTCTTTAGTATGGTGTTACAATATCGCTCATCTCCAACCATTTAGCACGTGACAAATCACTACTCACTCGTAGTTTAACACTAGAATCCCTGAAGCCTACAAACAGACTTCTTCTTTTTGGGTGCATACTCCGACATCATGGCACTGCCAGATCTAAACAGCAGCGTGGCAAATTGCTTGCGTACTGAAGTGACTTTAGCTGCAGGTGTAAGTCCCATTTTACTTTATAGTGCCAAGCAGAGTTGCGTTGCAGTGCAGCAGTCTATTAGCCAGCAAAAGTGCTGTGAAGAAGCTGTCTGTTACTACTGTCCTGCCTTTGTCCAGTCTGATAGCGGTCAAGGGACATCATATCTTTGATTGCCCATACAGCAGATAGTTCTAAGCAGGCATCAGGCACAGTGCTGCTCTTGTGAAAAGAATGGAGATAAATGCCATCAATTCAGAAAGGGAGAGCCAAGTTCATTGTACCACGTGAACGTCACTGAGAGAATAAAACTGTATAATAAAAAATGTACATTGTGTGTTACAGACTCAAATCAAATGTATGTTTTTATTATATTATAGTAATAATAATAATAATAGCAACTCACTACTGAAAACACAGAGCACCCGGTCTTGAACCCGGTACTTTTGAGTTATAAGACAACAGTTCTTACCTCTACACCATTCAAGAATACATATCAACTTCCTGTCAATTGACATTTGAACTTGTTTTTTTTTTTAACTCATTGACAGCAACATGTAAATTGAATGCTTTTTTTCCTTTGGTTATACTCTTGAATTAAAGCGCACGTGTTTATTTGATATTTGGATTAAAGTCTTCACACATTATACACTTCATGTCATTATTTGTATAGCATGGAAAAAGATTCTGTTTTAGTTATGTGTTCATCATTTCTTGCCTCACATTTCCTTTCATTCTACACTTGCCCAGATCTTTGTAGACACGGAATACATATGAAATGCATGTAATCCAAATAACTATATACTGTATTATTTACCTTAAACAACTCCTGACACCTCACACACAGATAAGGAGCCTTGGCTTGAGCTGGGGGAACTTTTTGCCCGAGTTGAGCTCTGTCAACAGGGGGTCTGGGGCAAATGGGATAGGATAGCAGGCTGCTTGCTGCTTTTGCTGATCGACACATTTACAAAACAAAAGACGCTGATGGAGAGGTGCGAGGGAATTTAAGTTGAGCCGGGATTACAAGTTTTTTCATAGGCTTCAAGGATTCTAGTGTTAAGGAAAAGAAAACTTACTCTTTACTTGAAGGTTTATATCAACAACGGACAATTAAACATTTCATAATACAACTATGTCCAGTATGAAATAAAAACCCAAGAATAATAAGTTATTTATAGAAAATAATATGGTCTTCCCAATGCCACTGGTGAGCTCATCCTTAGTAAACATACAATTCCAGAATAATTAGTCACACCGCTGGGGGCCCCAAGCATAGCTTGGGTGCATTGCAGCCACATAAACAAAACAAAACTGGTCCCTTCACTTGAGTTTCACCTCAAGCCAAATAACAAACAAAAGAAAAAAAAAAAGACATTTGGTTCATGTACTCCTATTCCTCCTTGTGTACCTCCTTTTGGCCTCTCGTCTCATCCTGGTTTCAACTAAAAACTCACCCACAGTTTCCTAGAGTTGCACTCATGTCCTACTGGCCTTCTCTTCATTTGGTGCCCCCACGCTCCGTCACCCCCATTTCAGTTCTCCTCCTCTCCAACTATCTTTACATCTTGTGCTTCTGTGTTGGATTTAGCGTTTACTTTCGCACCTCTCCCCCCCCCCCCCCCAAGCATCTATCAACTTCTTTTTCTCCCTCTCTCTCTAAACACCAGTATTTTACTGCTGCATTTCTTTTCCATTTCTTTTTTTTTAATCTCTTGCCATTTCAATATAACTTTCTCATTAGTGTTATGCTGCCACTTCTTTCTTTCCTTATCAATTTAGCATTTTGTTGAAGCTTTTTTTTGTTTTTATGACTGTCTCACTTCAGCGTTCTGCTAAAGTTGTACTTTCAGCTTCTCCCGCATTCAGCCCTCTCCACATGATGTACATCTCATTTTTGTTTTTTTTTTTTCATTTTCTGCTTGCAGCTCCAGTTCCCCTCCAAACCCATCCCTGTTTCTGCTTGTGGATGAACCATTAAGGGAGCACTCTCAAATATTAAGCTAGGCTTTATGCCCTTGCACAGTTTAGGTTTACTACTGTTTAACCATACTTACTTTGAGTTATTGGATTAACTTCTACAATTTACATTCTGAACTTTCTTTTCTCTCCTTTCTTTCACAAGCTGCCCTGGTTACGTATACATAATGCATTGTTCAAAGTATGTAGGTAGGACTGTACATTTTTACACTAATTATATAAAAAATAGCTTGTAGCTCATTCTTTTATGTGACCATATGTTTGAAAAGTGTTGTTTCGTTTGTTTGTTTTTTTCAATTCAGTACTGAGCAGTTTTATGCTGTGTTGTAGAGCAACTTTTGGAAGGCATCCCTTCAGTCCCTCTTGCTCCTGGCAGTAGCACAATGCCCACACAATAAAACAAAACAGCTTTAGCTTGCAGAAGCTACTCGCTAAAGAACCGGGAAGATCTGCTGACTGCTGATGTGGACTACTTTGCAATAACCTTACATGCCACTTGCCATTTTACGAATGTTTACATATGCAAAGAAATATGTGAGTGTGGTTATAAATTTTAAAGTATCACCACAAAAAATGTTTATATTTCAAAGCCATTGAAATGTGTAAGCTTTCTCTTCACTAATAGATTACAATGAACAAGCCGATGCCCGCCGTAGCATATGCCGCTGTAAGAATAGGAATGGAAAATGGTGAAAAAGGAATTCAGAAATCAAGAAGAAAGAAATACTTCTTGAAAGACGCAGTTGTGAATAGGTGTTTTGCTGGAGACGACAGATAATGAGTCAAAAGATCTAACCCTAGAAAAAGCCACGTACAACTGACTGTGGCTGAAGACTGATTGTTGTAGATTAACGCAAATCTTTGCAAAAGTTTGTCCTTGGGACTTGTTGATAGTTGTTGATAGTCATGGAGAAGGCGAGTTTGAGTGGGAATTGGGTGCATTTAAATGTAAAAGGGTGATTGGTGTTGGAAGGAAGGAGAGAGGTTCTGGGAATGAAGATTGTTTCAGAACTTTGGATAGCAATCAGTTTGCACTCAATAATATTTGTATGTATTCGGGTAACGATAAGTCTTGTTCCGTTGCAAAAAACCTTTTGATGGCATAATATTTCGAGGAGCATAACTATGGCTCCCACCTTGAGATGAAGGAAAGTAAAAGGTCACGCGGTCAGACTAGATATAGGGAGGTGACATGATATCAATGGGATCATGAGAGAGAAGCGTGGAACGCGGTAGTCCGAAGGAGGAATAGGAATCGAGAAAAGCGGTGTGGGGGTGTATGGGAGGCTGCAGGCAGCGTGGGGAAGGGTTTGGAAGAGGACAAATAGGAATCGAGAAATGCCGTGTGGGCTGCATTTGGGGGGGACCGGTTTTGAAGAGGAAGCAGGACGAACCAGAAGAGAAATATATATAAGAGATACTGAAGGAGATTTTTGCTGAACAGTAGTATAACCCTGAATTTTATTTGTTCTTTTGTCTTGAAAACATATATATGTGTGACAATATATGCAAAGAAAAGGCTGTATAGCAAGAAATTAGAAATACTTTCACCAAAGAAATACTTTCACCCAAGCTCTTTTACACTAAGTTTTTGTGGGTAGTGCAGTAGGGATGCCCTATAATTATACAGAGCAAAAGGATTCAAATGCAGCAGTTGCATTAGTTAAAAAATGTTTGGTAGTTCTAATACTAAAGGCAGGCTAAAGTGTGTGTTATTCTTGTTATATTTGTGTATAGCTATTAGAATTAATATTAACATTTTGCTATGAAAAGGACTGTGGCTAAATTTGAACTTGAAAAGTGACTGTATGGTAGTCAGGATGAAGACATCTCCTGAAGGCATTTACATTTTGTAGGATGTCACTCAGAGAACACATGCATCTGTCATTGTCTTCAGCATCAAATGGTTACAACTCTGGCACACAAGCAACTAAATATTATAATAGAGTTACTTATTATTCACGTAGTTTGACTGGGTGAAACATTCAGAGGCCCCCAGTACTCAGGTGTATAAAAAGGAAGTTTGGTATTAACCCTTTGGACCCACTCTTCCCCAATACTTTGTTACTAATAACCCCTTGTCTCCCCAGAAATTTTCAAGTGTTGAAAACCAAAAAAATGTGATTTGATTATATGATGCTCAGCCATAATGTCATTAAAACACATTGATGTTACAGAACAAGCTGTATCAATCACAGTCTCACAGTTTTCATCATTTTGTTCCATCCATTGTACAGACCTAAAGCCCAAACTGAAACGTTTAAGTATTCAACTTCAAAGCAGTTTTTTGTGCCAGAAGAAATGCAAAGAACACTTCACATGATATTCCCTGTGCAGCTGTCATTTATGGTGTCAAGTGCCCAAACTCCCTCAGGCGCAATGCAACCCATTTTGGAGGAAGTGGCAAGTGGGGAGTTTGACTGGGATGGTACATCTGTCACACCGTAACACAGGTGTCCTAAGGCAAGCTCAGAGATGCCAGAAATATGCTGTGGAGCCAAAGGGCAATTGCAATCTTTGACTACTTTTACTTGTTTGTTCACCCTACTAATCATTTTTTGAGTTGCTACAATACTGAAGTACAACTGAAATCCTTTTCATTTTCTTCTGGAAACCTGTGAGCAAAAACAAAACTGACCTGCAGCTAAAAAATAGCACCTTAAATTGTGCAAGTGGCATAACAGGGTATGCATAGTGTGCTTTGTCTAGCATGCCAGCTAGCTAGATTATGAACTAGACAAATTTAGCAGCCTTTCTGGAATAGGCCTCTATAATAGCGGACTGCAAGATTTAAGGAATAGTGTAGTATCAGAACTATGTTTTTGGATATACAGTATACTGCTCTGCGGTTGCCCTGAAAACTAGCCTGCTGGCTTCAAAGGAGTTAATCTTCCATGATCAAGATTTTGTCAACATACAGGGAAGCACAGCTCCATGTAATAAAACAGGATTAATGACATGTGTACCAGTCCAGAACAATGCTATTTATGGTTCCACCTTTTCACTAACTTTTGACCAGTCAACCACACTGTCACCCTGACAGTACTTGACTTAACACCCTCCCCAGCCCTTTTTGTCTATAGTTTGCACTTAGTCTGAGCAACTCTAATCAATCAGTAGTCAGGTGATGGGAGAAGCAATGGAAATAAAGTGGGAGGTTTAACACTAGAATTACTAAAGCCTACGAAAAAACTCGTAAATCCGACCCATCTTAAGGCCGGGTTTACTGTATACTTCACGTGACACATGCTGCAGCGGAAGCTCCTGCTACACAAGCATTGTAATGTTTATACTTGTGTGCATACTTTACGTAAATCTGGAGGAATCCACCAGGTGGCAGTGCAAGATATTATCATGATGAGAACAGATTCAGCTTCGCTGTGTTGTGAATTGCCTGGAACACCCATTAAATTCCGATGACACCTTACCGCAGTATCTCTGAAAAGGATGTTTAAAGATTAAATTTATCAGTCCAGGGATTTGTTCATTTCAGCTAGCATTGGGCATGAGGCAAAAACAATCCCTGGACAAGGCATCAGCTCATCGCAAGGTGAATGCAAGCACTCACATACACTAGCATCATTTTAGTGTAACCAAATCTGCATATCTTTGGAAGGAAACCAGAGCACACTGAGAAACCCAGCAGGAAAACATGTAAACTCCATGCAGGGAATATCAGTGACGTGACTCCCTGCAAGACAGCAGCGCTAACGCTCTGCCACCATGTCACCCCCATGTGTGTAATAATTAACAGTTTTCATTATTTAAACGAAATTACAGATTTATCTGTAACATGTAACATACATACTTTAATGCACTTCATCATGAAAGTGATATCAAGTATAAATCTAAGGATTCTGAGTGTGCAGATAGTTGGAATATCATACATTTAATGTGCTCGATGTGGCGATCTATAGCTGACGATCCGCTGCTGTCAGGACCGGATGGAAGCCCAAGAGAAAAAGATGACACAGAAGACGGTATGTGAGACTTCTAAAATGTATTGTGTCATTATGATCGGGAATATGCGACGCTTGAATATAAAAGCACCACGAATACATCTGTATGTCAGCATTTTGCTTCACCACATCAAACCATTCATCAAACATTGATGAGCGCAAACCGATCTCATAGGATCCGCAAAGCTTTCTGTTACATGTAGATAGTAAACAGAGACTCTGACGTCACATTCCAACTTTTAGCACACTGCACATCAAGTGAACACTGGAAACGCGTGGCAGCCATGATGCAGGTGCGTACGCGTTCTGAGCATGAAGTATAAATGAGCCAAATCCCTTCGCACCTCTCCGTCAGCATCTTTTGTCTTGTAAATGTGCCGATCAAGACAAGCAGCAAGCAGCCTACAATTCTATCCCCCTACCGCCGCAGAACATGCACAAAGTTCTCCCAGCTCATGCCGTGATTATCTGGGAGTGAAGTGCTGTAGTTTTAGAGTGGAAATAATAGATCATTATTTGGAACACATGCATTTCATGTGTGTTTCGTTTCTACAATAATCTGTGTAAAAACATTGTTAAAACAGAAGCGTTTTTCATGTTTTAGTAATAAATGACAAAATGTAGGCATAAACTACAGTTAGGTCCATAAATATTTGGACAGAGACAACTTTTTTCTAATTTTGGTTCTGTACAATACCACAATGAATTTTAAATGAAACAACTCAGATGCAATTGAAGTGCAGACTTTCAGCTTTAATTCAGTGGGTTGAACAAAAAGATTGCATAAAAATGTGAAACAACTAAAGCATTTTTTTAACACAATCCCTTTATTTCAGGGGCTCAAAAGTAATTGGACAAATTAAATAACTGGAAATAAAATGATCATTTCTAATACTTGGTTGAAAACCCTTTGCTGCCAATGACAGCCTGAAGTCTTGAACTCATGGACATCACTAGATGCTGGGTTTCCTCCTTTTTAATGCTCCGCCAGGCCTTTACTGCAGCGGCTTTCAGTTGCTGTTTGTTTGTGGGCCTTTCTGTCCGAAGTTTAGTCTTCAACAAGTGAAATGCATGTTCAATTGGGTTAAGATCAGGTGACTGACTTGGCCATTCAAGAATTTTCCACTTCTTCGCTTTAATAAACTCCTGGGTTGCTTTGGCTGTATGTTTTGGGTCATTGTCCATCTGTATCATGAAATGCCGGCCAATCAATTTGACTGCATTTAGCTTGATTTGAGCAGACAGTATGTCTCTGAACACCTCAGAATTCATTCGGCTGCTTCTGTCCTGTGTCACATCATCAATAAACACTAGTGTCCCAGTGCCACTGGCAGCCATGCACACCCAAGCCATCACACTGCCTTCATCGTGTTTTACAGAGGATGTGGTATGCTTTGGATAATGAGCTGTTCCACGCCTTCTCCATACTTTTTTCTTGCCATCATTCTGGTAGAGGTTGATCTTGGTTTCATCTGTCCAAAGAATGTTTTTCCAGAACTGTGCTGGCTTTTTTAGATGTTCTTTAGCAAAGTCCAATCTAGTCTTTCTATTCTTGAGGCTTATTAGTGGCTTGCACCTTGCAGTGCACCCTCTGTATTTACTTTCATGCAGTCTTCTCTTTATCGTAGACTTGGATATCGATACGCCTAACCCCTGGAGAGTGTTGTTCACTTGGTTGGCTGTTGTGAAGGGGTTTCTCTTCACCATGGAAATGATTCTGCGATCATCCACCACTGTTGTCTTCCGTGGATGTCCAGGTCTTTTTGCATTGCTGAGTTCACCAGTGCTTGCTTTCTTTCTCAGGATGTACCAAACTGTAGATTTTGCCACTCGTAATATTGTAGCAATTTCTCGGATGGGTTTTTTCTGTTTTCGCAGCTTAAGGATGGCATCTTTCACCTGCATGGAGAGCTCCTTTGACCACATGTTGTCTGTTCACAGCAAAATCTTCCACACGCAAGCACCACACCTTAAATCAACTCCAGGCCTTCTATCTGTTTAATTGATAATGACATAACGACGGCCTTGCCCAAACCTGCCCATGAAATAGCCTTTGAGTCAATTGTCCAATTACTTTTCAGCCCCTGAAATGAAGGGATTGTGTTAAAAAAATGCTTTAGTTGCCTCACATTTTTATGCAATCTTTTTGTTCAACCCACTGAATTAAAGCTGAAAGTCTGCACTTCAACTGCATCTGAGTTGTTTCATTTAAAATTCATTGTGGTAATGTACAGAACCAAAATTAGAAAAAAAGTTGTCTCTGTCCAAATATTTATGGACCTAACTGTATATAATGTGTGAAGCCTGAAGTCCAAAGATAAATAAACACTTTCACAAAAAGGTTCAAGGATGATACAACAGTTTCCGTGGCGTAGCGGTAAGAATTGCTGACTTGTACTCAAGAGTCCCCCAGTTCGATCCTGACTGCCTCGTATATTTACTGTTTTGAGTAGTCAGCTGCTCTTATTGTTAATATTATACAATAAACACATACATTTGGCTTGCGTCTGTAACCGGGGGACTCTTGACAGAAATTGTCAATAGCGCCGTAAAAATGGTGGCAATAAATTGGCGCAAATAAAAAATCTAATCATAACCACAAGTATTTCTGAAGAATAAGTTAAGCAAATGGTTCTGTGGGATCAAAAATGACCCAGTAGTGGACAAAAGTTTACACAGGTAAACACTAAGCAAGGTACAAAAAATATTCAAAATAGATGACCCTGCCGCTTGCCATTCTGTTTTGTTCATCCTTTCAGGCTCCTTCTAGTGGTTTTATTCATGTTTTTAATGCTACCTGGGTTTTGCTTGTACTATAAGGTGCCTATGCTTGTTTTTCTTTCACCACTTGTCTACCACCACCTGCCTGCTTTTGTGCTTTTTCGTTGTGTTGTATTTTTAGGTTCTAGCTTATTTATGTGTGAATGTCTACCAGTTCTCTCTTTATCCCTTGGATTGCAGGCTTTATTAATAAATAATTGTTGCTTTTTATTTTACCCTTGTGTAAACTCATCCAAATCTCTGTACCAAACCAGGTTTGTTTTGCCACCCTTGTGCTTTACAGGAGGGCACTCTGTGTTTCAATCCTGCTGCTTGGTGTTTCCTCCAGAGAAGTTGGCATAGAGTGGCCGCGCTTGTTTGGCCTTCTGCTTCTATGATCGTGACTGATTGGCAAACTCGTGATCCCACACACCTTTGTGTTTTCTGCAATGAGTTTATGTAGCCCCCATGCGCACTACATTTAATTTTGTGTGCAAACAGTAAGCAAAATCTGCTTTTGTAAGTGTAAGTAAGGACTTTCACAAGATGAAGATGTAAGGATTACTTTAAAAACAAAAAAGGATGTCAAAGCATAGAAGTTTGCCAAGGACTTGGACCTGTAAGGCCACAGGAATAATGCTGGTTTAGTTTTTGTTTCCTGTCATCTGTTGTCAAGTGATGTGGCCTCCACCAGGAGGCGCCACCAAGCCCCATGCCCCAGATACAACCATACTAAAACAGTTGTGCGTGCAAATAAGCATTTTTTATTTACCAAAAATACCTTTAACAGGTTTCTTCCTTTTAGTAGTAAATGTAAAATAAATGTTTTCTTCTCCTTTCTGTTCTACAACTCCTAGGCAAGTGTTGTTCAGCTTCTCTCCCATCTCTGACCCCCCTGGCTGAGACTGAGTGGCTTCTTTTATCTACAACCAGGGAGTACTTCTCATGCTAGGGCATCTGTATCAACTAGAGGTCCTTGAAAGTACGGACTATGAATGCCAATGGCTCCCCTTGATGGCCCCCATATAACCCAGCAGGGCTGCCCCATGGGACTACAGATCCCAGCATGCCCTGTAGGTGTCTGTGTGGGAATCCCAAATCCAGGGAAACTACCATCTGGTGTTTATGGATGTTCAGCAGTGTTAATCTCCCCCCACTCCTTTCATTTCACTGGCTTCTTGGCTAGGTAAGGATCGTTGCTCAACCCCAGTCAAGATGCCAGTCCATGTTTGCCTCCATTACACTGGTCATAGTTAAAACGAGTAGTAAATAGACAGGTATTGTTGGTTTTATGTTAATCAGTTTCTACTTTGTTTTCTGTGTGTTTAGACAAATGTGACTTTACTTGTACTAATTATGTCTTCATTAGTTTGTAAAATCTATACTTGCATTTCTCCTGAAAACTTGTCAAAGCACTCATTGAGGAGCACTACACAAAAATTAACAGAATTGAACAGAACTAAAAACCAAACATGAATGGTTCCCTTAAATTGTGCCTTGATGTGCAATGGGAAGCAGAAGAGCAAAATGTGTTTGTAAGACATTGAAAACAGAATAAAAGAAAAGTGCTTGATCAAAACACATTAATCATGCTGGTACCCAGTGGGTGTCTGTAATGAACTGTCATGGCTTAAGTGCTCCCAGGTTTGCTCTGCTATAACATTCCTCTATTATATTTTCTGTGTCCACAATATGAAGGCTATGTGACAGTGGTAAGCAAATGATTTTTCCTGATAATATAAGGAATATCATTTTTTTATCACTGACCTCTTAAGTAAAGACTGTAATGTAAATTTGAAGTTCTAGAAACAAGAAATGAGAAGAGTTATGAAGACAGTGACTTGTCGGTTTCAAAATAGATGTGAAAAAACCTGACAGCTTATCTGCCACGGATCAGCCTATTTTAAACACTGATTGCTGCAATGTCTCATCTGGCATGTGCAAGTCTGACAGCAGGCACAATTTATTCTGTTTGTGACATGGTGATGCTATGTAAATACTGGAGGCAGGAGGCACGTGACAGCAGAATACCATAAGTAATAAAGAGAAAACAAAATAAGGCAAATACTTTGTAACCTCATAATGTTTGAGCAGGTATTCATGCAGTTTTCTGATTTGGCCATGTTTTAGTGGTAGCTGCATTGCACATTAATAACATTTTCTGTGCTGTAGGCCTGTTTTATTAATGCATCCTGGTACATTCGCATTATAGTTGCAATTGAATTGTGATGTCTGGGATGCCCGCAGCTGGTATTTCCCTCTTCTTGAACCTGGGCCATTGATAGTCTTAATCCAAGTATGGACTAGCAGTGTTTCCCAACCTCGGTCCTGGGGGGCACACTGTGGCTGCAGGTTTTTGTTACAACCAGCTTCTGTTTTTAATTGGACTCCTGGGCTAATTAAGTGATGTATTATTTCCCAAGGTCTACATTTTGGGAACAATATAGAAATTAGAAAACTAAGTTTGATAAAAAAAAAATATATATTAAAATGTACAAAGCAGTTATATAGGAATAATGTATTTTTTTCTTTTTAACAGTATTTTCATCTTGATTTTCTTCCTACTTTTCAAGGTGTTCTAATTGTTTAATTAATCCATTATTTACTGATTAGTGGGTCTGATGCTAAAGTACTTGCAGCCTTTGATTATTCAGTGTTGTTTTCCAGCGTGCCTGCTCTGCTCATTTTTAATTGTCATTAAAAAGATACAACAAAGGGGCAAAACTGCACAGAGAAAGGGTAAAATATAATGAAATCAACAAAAGAGAGTTAAGCATTTAAATCTATAGCAAAAGCAGAAATATTTCTAAATGTCTTATAAATGTAAAAATCACGCTGCTATGATGTTCTGAATGTAGAATAAAAGAAAAATAACGCTAGTTAATTAAATGAGATCAGTGTTATCAGGTGTTGTCACTGATTAGAAATCAGGTTGGAACAAAAACCTGCAGCCTCAGTGTGCCCTCAGGACCGAGGTTGCGAAACACTGGACTAGTGCAACAAGGACACATAAAACAAGAGTGCTACAAAAAAACTGAAATGCATTTTATTTTTAAATAATAAACAGGGCAGTGTCCAAAATAAAGTGTGGTGCAGGTTCTTCATAAATAAATAATCCTACAAAAACAATGTTCATGTGGAGGGTAAGGTCAAGCATAATATAAAGACACCAATAAAACCAAGGGTTAAAACACAGTCGGGATCAGTTCTCTCCCAAAACTCAAGCCCCAGCGCATCCTTCCATATCAATGTACCCTCTGCTCACCACTAAGGCCTGCTAGATGGAAGTAATCATCTTCTGGCAAGCGCGGTAATCCCTCACTGACATATGTCCACACCGCCACCCCTGTAGGGACCCAACAAGCTTTGCTCCTTTCTCCCACTGTTGTCCCTATGCATCTGGGGGGCATTTCAGAGCAATCTGCCTCTGAGTTACTCTACCCTTGGAACACTGTTGTTCCGTACTGAGCTTCTTCCCTGACTGCCATGCCTCCTCTCTGCTGCATCAGCTCTGCCATGACCCCGTCTTTCTTTTTTCCTTCCATACCATAATTTCACCTCTGGCTTTCTAATTTTCTCACTACTTCTCTTTTCCAGTCAATTCTCTCAAACTAATCTACTCAGGGTAGAGGTTTTATCTCTTGTATAGCAGGTGCTCCACCTGATGTCCTACAGAACGTCAATTGCACCCGCATGTCACAAGCAATCAATATGCCACCCCACAGCTGCACAGCAGATCTCTCCTGCACCCTCAATCCTGAGCTGAGCCACACTGTTTATATACTAATAACACACAATGCTTTCAGACCCCTAATAGTTTTCACCACATACAGTATATGTAAAAGCAGGTGGCAGAATTGGCCTGACAAGTGATTTTGAGTGCAAATGTACAGTGTTTGCAAGAGCTTATAACAAAAATGTTTTTTTTTTTCTTTCTTTTTCTGGAGAAGAGCTTTGAAGAGTTCAGCCATCATCAGCTAGGGAGTAGCTCTCTGGAAGTCTGCATTGAAGAAGCAGACGGATAAATCTGATGAATGAATAATAAAGGGAGAAGATAATGAACATAAGAAGATAAAAAACATTAGAACAATCTCGATGAGAGCAGGACAAAGCTCTCCAGTCCTATTCACTTAATTCTTCCACAATAACATCAAGTTGAGTTTTGAATGCCCATCAAGTCCTACTGTCTACCACACTACTTGGTCACATTCCATGGGTCTGTGGTTCTCTCTGTGAAGAAACTCTTCCAAATATTTGTGCAAAATTTACCCTTAACATGTTTCCATGTCTCCCCGTGTTCTTGACAAACTCATTTTAAAGTCACAGTCTTGATCCACTAAACTAATTTCATTCATTATTTTAAACACTTCAATCATGTGTCCTCTTAATCTCTGAAAAAGCTCAGCTCATTTAATCTTTCCTCATAATTTATCCCCTGTAGTCCTGGAAGCAGCCTAGTTGCTCTTCTCTGTACTTTTTCTAGCACTGCTATGTCTTTTTGGAGCCCTGAAACCAAAACTGTACTCCAGATGAAAACCCACCAGTGCTTTATAAAGCTTAAGCATAACCATTTTGGACTTTCCAGACATCAGGGCGCTATATAATACTAACATTTTGTCAGCCTTCTTAATGGCTTCTGAACATTGTTTGGCATTTGATAGTAACAAGTCCACTACGATTCTTAAATCCTTCTCATGAGGTGTACTTTTGATTTTCAGACCTCCCGTTATGTATTCAAATCCAGAATTTTTACTTCTTATGTGTAATATTTACATTTGCTTACTTTACATTTACTGACATTAAATTTTATCTGCCACAAATCTATCCAAGACTATATGTTGTCTAAGTCCCTCTGTGATGATGCAGTGTATTCTAGATTATATGGTAGTCCACCTAGCTTGGTGTCATCTACAAACTTAATCAACTTGTTACTTATATTCCTACCCAAATCATTTATATATTTTAAAAATAGCAGTGGCCCTAACACTGACCTCTGTGGAATATCACCCTGAATAGCTTATCTCAACAGTGTGCTAAATTCCTTGGAAAATGTCCCATCCCGAGTTATTGATTTGATTCTAAGGTAGAAACAGGTCTGCTCAAAGTTTACACAAGCAGTTTTTTTCTTGTTATGGCAAAACATCCCATATTAATCTCTGATGGTAACAATATTCTTTATACTATTATGTTGGAGTACAATGAGAGTCCAGGCATGGTGGGTGAGCATGTCAAGCCGAATATGTAGGACGTATTATGACTGGGCCTGGAGGCAGATGCTCCACACAGTTTTCTGATGGTGCCAGAGTGTTAAAAGAACAAACGCTGGCAGAGATGGGTATATTATTTCAGTGCCTTAGACCGAATCAAAACAGCTGCTATCGGGTTGGAAAGAAGAGATAACCCAGCTGATTTGCAGGTGGATGTAGGCTTTGGCACAACTATTCATTCTTAGTTTTGGCTCCTGACAGAAAAGACGGAGCTCTTTTAACTTGTAGACATCTTGACCCCGCCGAAAGTGGAATGTGCTGCATGGCAGTTGCATCCCGAAAGCATTTTAAGACAGAACAAAATGAAAAGAAAAAAACTTGTTTGTATCTCTGAATTTCAGTAGATATGCTTGACTACTGTCAGACATTTTGCAAATCTATAAAGTGATTCCAAATATTCTTAGTTTATTTTTTGTCATTGATTTTCTAATGCTAATAAGAGCACACATTATGCTTTGTCTCTTTGTCAGACAGGGTAGGGTTTTTGCAGTTGAATTGCAGTTCACATGTTAGCCATTCACAGAGTCTTTGCAAATTTCCTTTTCCTTTGATTTTACAATTTACAGAAGGGGAAGATGACTTGATGAGCTAAATGACACAAAACAAAAATAAAGGAAGGAATATAATTGATAATGAAATGTAAGTGACTGAGAAGGGTAAGCAAAAGGATAAGTGGTCCTTAAACAGGCAACAAGTCAAAACCAGAAGAGCAAAATATACAGAGGGTTGAAAATCCAGGTTGAAAAAACAAAGGTCCTGGCTACCTATAAATATATTTTCAAAGTAAATAATTAAACAAACCTGAGTAGCTTGTTTAGAACATACTCATAAACTCAAATATCAAGCTTACCAAGCCATTGCTTCACACAAAATGGCCCCTTGCAGGAAATCGCATCAGAATTGACGATTCTCATGATTAAAAATCAGCCTAAAATGTAAATGTGACCATAATAACTGTAAACAGCATTACTTTTTCCAGTTTAGGGTTGTGGGAGTGCTGGAACCAATGTGCACAACATCAGTCACAAAGTAGGAACTAGCTTTGTAGTCTTATCACTCTGACTACAGACTAATTCAGTTTAAGATCTGCCTTGCCGTTAGTAAGGCATGAAGGGCAAACAGTTTCAAGCTGTACAGAACATATTGAACATAGTGAATGTATTGAACATACTGAGGCACTAAGGTGAAGTCTATGTAAGTTTGCCATAGAAAAGTAACAACCTTTAAATACAGAAAGTAACAGAAATTTAACAGATCTCTAAGATCATAATGAAACAGAGAAGAATCTTTTTTTTCCATTTAGCCTTTTATTCTGCTTGAGTAACATTTTTTTTCTGAATTTTGTGATTTGCTCCTTTTTAAATTTTCACTAAACCTTCTTAAAACAAACTTTTATTAAGCTGAGAAATTTCTTTTCTTACAAATTTGGGCTTATGCTGATCCCACCTTGCCAACTCAGTAGACACTCAACTTTGGGAACCTAGAAAAGACACAGCTACGCCACCTTTTAGTTGTCAGTTACTGTGACCAGCATGATTTGGGAACTGCAATAGATTTGGCAACAATCTATGAAACCCAAACAGCCAGTATGAAGGCCAGGATTTGTATCCAATACTCGCGAGATGTGAGGCAACAGCACTACCCAGTGTACCATTGAGACATGCATACATGCTTCCTTAAGTACCACTTAAAATGAGAAAGAAAGAAGCTGCATGCATTGTAAAAAGGATGTTAGCACATAACCATCTGTACTTTAACTCTTTTGATTTAGCCCTTAGTCAATGAAGTGGCTAACTTGCAGCACTTGTTCCTTTACATAAACAACCCTGAGGATGTTTTAAAAATAATGTGTGTTGTGCTGTATAGATGGATAAATAATACTCGCCTAGTATTATTGTTTGTGATCTTTCATGGTGTATGTCTGATACAAATGCAAACTACCCCAGATAGTAAAATGCAATCTTCACTCGCTGTTTTATTTATTCCCATACATTGTGTCTAACCATGCAGTGTATGTTTGCGAGCCAGAATCATGTGGATTTTGATGAAGCTTGCCTGGAGAAGTAAAAAGAGAGGAAAAAAGACAGAGAAAATAAAAAGAATTGTACTTGTGTGGTATTTGTACAGCACCTATAGAGGTATTTGTGAAAATAAATTCTTTATTTGAATTGATACTTATGTTGGTGTGTTATAGAATTTGGGGGCTCTCTGGAACCCCTTTAGGTTACACTGTCTTTGTCTTCATTTACAACACTTACAAAGCATCAAGTTACGTGGTTAATCATCTATGCAGCGTTGCCTACTAAAATAACTTCGCTTTGGAATGGTCAGAGGTGGCTTAAGTGAGACACATGTCTCTTGATATTGCATTCTTCATTATATAATATAATCATTATATAATAGTTATAAGTAGTTAACCAGCATATCAGATGTCACACTACACAGAGATGAATAACTTATTTACTAACGCTTTATAACCATAATTAAGTTATTAAGTTGCACAAGTGTAAATGAGCAATAGATGCATTTTTGCAGTGCCTAAACTAAAGTGTTACCATTTGGTTTTTCACCGACTGACTTATCCAACCATGCACTGTATTTAAAAGTCAAATACCTACTCAGATGATCTTGAACCAGTTTTCAAAAGTAAGGCTTGTTGCTTAGCTGTATTTACTTAAACATGAGGAACACTCAATATTTGCCATGCTAGTGTTTAGATGTGACAGCGCCATGCTGACGGTGTATGTGCCCAAAAAGAAGAAGCCTTTCATTTCAGTCTGTAACAGCCGGGGTAAAGTTTGGGCATATACACCGTCAGCACAGTGCTGTCAGATCTAAACAGCAGCGTGGCAAATTACTCACATACTGAAGTGACTTTAGCTGAAGGTGGTCCCATTTACTTTATGGTGCCAAGCAGAGTGCAGCAGTCTATTACCCGGCAAAAGCGCTGTGAAAAAGCTGTCTGTTGGTATGGTCCTGCCTTTGTCCAGTCTGATAGCGGTCACGGGACATCATATCTTTGATTGCTGGTACAACAGATAGTTCTGACCAGGCATCAGCCACAGCGCTACTCTTGTGAAAAGAATGGAGATAAATGCCATCAGCTCAGAGAGGGAGAGGCAAGTTTATTGTACCACATGAACATCGCTGAGAGAATAAAACTGAATAATAAAAAAACAAGCACTAACTTTTACAAGTAGCCAAAATTTACACCAGATGTTACAGGCTCAAATCAAATGTATGTTTTTATTATATTGAAGAACTAATAATAATAATAATAGCAGCTCACTACTCAAAATACAGAGTGACCTGTCTCGAACCCGGGACTTTCAGGTTATAAGGCAGCAGTTCTTACCTCTGCACTGTTCAAGAATACATGTTAACTCCCTGTCGACTGACATTTGAGGTAGAGTTTTTAACTCATTGACAGCCACATGTAAATCAAATGGTTTTTTTGTTTACTTTGGTTATATTCTTGAATAAAAGCACACGTGTTTATTTGATACTTGGACTAATGTCTTTCACACATTATACGCTTCTCGTCATTATTAGTATAACATGGAAAAAGTTTCTGCTTTAGGTATGTGTTCAGCATTTCTTGTATTTCTCGCATTTCCTTTCATCCTACACTTACCCAGATCTTTGTAGACACGGAACACACATGAAATGCATGTATTCCAAATAACGATATACTGTGTTATTTACCCTATACAACTCCAGATCTCACACGCAGATAAGAAGCCTTGGCTTGAGCTGGGAGAGTTTAGCTCCGTTAAGGCAGGGGATGGGACAGCATCCTGCTTGCTGCTTGTGCTGATCGACTCATTTACAACACAAAAGACGCTGATAGAGAGGTGTGAAGGGATTTAAGGTGTGCCGGGATTACAAGTTTTTTTGTAGGCTTCAGGAATTCTAGCACCATCCAGTGAGTTTTGAGACATTAACTGGAACTTGAGAAGATCAGATGTTTCTATACACCTCAGAATTCATTGTTCCACTGCCCATCAGCAGTTCCATAATCAATGAAGTGCAGTGTGCCAGTACCTGTGGCAGCCATACATGCCAAAGCCATAACACCCCCAGTACCATTTTTAACATATGAGGTGGTCTGCTTTGGATATTGGGCAGTTCTCCACACTTTGCTCTTGCCATCACTCTGATGCAGGTTCATCTTTGTCTCGTTTGTCCACAAGACCTTTTTCCAGAATTCAGCAGGCTCTTTGAAGTCCTTTTTTGCAAACATTTATCTGGCCATCCTGTTTTTGAAGCTAACTAGTGGTTTATATCTTGTTGTATGGCCTCTGCATGTTTGTTCATGAAGTCTTCTGTGGAATGTCATTTCTGATTTGTCGGACAGCCATTTGGGCCTTTTCTTGACCATAGTGAGGATTCTTCTGTCAACAGCAATTGGAGGTCTTCCTTGGCCTGCCAGTCCCTTTACATTTACTGAGCCCGCCAGTGCATTCTCTCCGTTTTTAATGATATTCCAGACAGTTGATTTGTGATTTTAAACTGTGGAGCAGAGCATTAAATCAAATAAAATTGTGTCTCTCTCCCAAACATTGTAGAGGGCACTGTATTTTTTCTGTCAGAGTATGCAGAGACAATTGAAAAGCTCTCTCCACTGCCTAGGCAGACTGTATAATGGTATGTTCTATGCGCAGGAACCTACTGATTACACTTGGTTAGTCTTTTTACTTGTTTTCTTAAAATGTGGGTTTTACTAACTGGATTTTGGTCATAATCTTATTTGAAATGAGTAACTTGAATTTAAAGGAGAAGGGATTTACCAGGAAACCTCCATCCTCCATCTCAAAGCCTCTTCCATCCTAAATGGAGCAAACACTTCACAGCGAATGATAAAGTAACCCTGTACTTGATGGTGCTTCGAAGTTGTTTTTTTGTTTTCATTCATTATGAAAGGTAATGCATAAAGATGAACATTCAAACACTATAAGTACATTGCATTGCTTTATTCATTTAATTTTGTAGCACAAAACCTCATTGAGTCTCCAAGGATTAGAAATATTGCAAAACAGCATAAAAGTTATAGCTACAAATGCAGAAACACAAACAACGGACCATAATTACAGTGTAAACACTTGTGGCGCTTTTCATGGTTCTGTCTATACTGAGCCCAAAGGAGGTTGTGGAAATTGCCTGTCTGGCTTTTAGAAAGCTATTGCTTCATTCCACAGAGCAAACTTCATGATAAAGTAAGACAAAATTGAACTTACTGCAAAGC
This sequence comes from Polypterus bichir lapradei, assembly GCA_026402145.1. Classification (NCBI taxonomy): domain Eukaryota; kingdom Metazoa; phylum Chordata; class Cladistia; order Polypteriformes; family Polypteridae; genus Polypterus; species Polypterus bichir. The sequence goes on along the minus strand of JANRMT010062799.1, from coordinate 8,582,871 downwards.
ACATTAGCGCTATAAAAGTCTTCTGATGCAACGCCATTGAGCTAAATAGAAAGGGCTTTAGTCAAGTTTGTTTTTCTTTATAATTAACTGTTCTTTTTATGAACACCCGAGCCCAGATGATCAACCAACATGGTTTCATCTGGTAGTGTGGCCTTGGCGTTTAGGGCACTGGACTTGAAAATGCACAGCTACCATTTCAGTTCCTACTTCTGGTACACTGTGTGACCCGCCTCTGCAAAACATTTTACTCTGCCAGGGATCTTGCAAATCTCTTTGAATGAAATATTCATTAATAATAGTAATACAATACAATACAATACAATTTATTTTTGTATAGCCCAAAATCACACAAGAAGTGCCGCAATGTAATGATAATAATGGTCACAACACTAAGGAAAGCTTAATGTTTGCTTTTTCTAAAATGAAGAACACAAATCCAAAACAAAAACCCACATGAGAAACACAGTTCATTTTAAAAAAGGACTTTTTTGTTCAAAATTATTCTCACATGTGCAGAGTACAGTGACGTGCATGTCTGAACAACAAGCAGCAAGTCAACAAAATGAAAACATAATAATTGTCAAACATGGGCATTACCTTCAACTGATCAGTTTTGTTTTCTGAAGTAAGGTCAATGTTTCTCAGAATACATAAACCATCCAAAGCCACTTTGTAAGCATGCAGATTTAGTATAGTTCTTTAGATGTATTTTATAATTGACTTGCCAGTGTCATAAATTGAAACATTAATAGTGTGCTGTAAAGTACATTGCCTTAACCTTTAGACCATTACACTGCCGTCTTGTATCCTGTAGAGTGGATTTCTAAGCCTGTTTCTTATAAACAGCATTTCACCTCCTACAAAACTCCTAGACATATGGTCAATAGCACTTCATCCCATATTCCCACCCACCAGTTTCCTTCAGCTTATTGGTCTGTAGGTAACAATTTGTTACATACCCTTCTGCTTACTTGTAGGTGCAGAAACTCGCATACAGACCCCAGTATACTTTAAGGGTCCTTATGAAACCCTAATCCTTGAAAGAGACATCAGCTTCCTTCAAAGATAATGGCATTATTGGATCATACTTTCATGTATGCCACCCACATCCTAACACCCCTGTGAGCCCTTGGCACTTTTATCTCTGACGATACCTCGACTGCAATGCAGGGACTTCTTTTTATGCCAGACTTGGGAATTCATCTGGCATAACAACACTGCATCCAGAAAGCTCTTCCAAGTCAGGAGGAACAGCTTCCTCCAGCAGCACAGAAGGACCCCAACAAGGCTGCCGATTGGAACTACAACTCCCATGCAGCTCTGTGGGTGTACGAATGGAAGCTGTGCTAAAGGGATGCTGCCACCATGTGTATTGGATGAACACATGACAGTCTCCTATTGTTCATGCATTTTATTGGATGCCAGGCTAACTATGCCTTGCATCACAACTCTAATAGAGCTTTGAGGGCTGTCAAGTGCAGTTTAATAACTAGATCTCTGCTCACTTTAAGTAGCCTAGTGGTGTTGTTTCAGTTTTTAGGTTAATTTTGAGTAATACTCTATGAATAAGTACAGTAATCTTTTTTAATGTTTGGCTATTTAGAAAACACAGATTAATTTGAGGCTAGTTATTCTTTGCTTCTCTTTACAGCCTGTGAAAAGGAAGTCAAACTAGTGTGCCAAAACTCCTCAAATGAACATCTTCAGCCTTTCAAGGAAAAAATGGAGAACTTTATTCTTAGTGGTAAGTTGGATTAGCTGTGAATCTTTAATACTGTGCTTGAGTCTCCTGCAGATGTCCTATAAGATAAATGCCAGTAAAAATGCTCCTTTTTATTTTATGACTGTGTTTCACAATAACAGGTGAGACTGTTAAGAAGGAAATATATTTCCAATCTAATAAGGTGTGGTTCCAGCATTATTGGAGTGTTTGTCCCACACTCAAAATGTATTAAAATACTTTACACAGTATATCACCAGCCACACATACTGCATTGTGTAAAGATCACACAAAATGCTACAAAACTGATAGTTACATAAAAAATTTGGAAGAACGTGAACCCCAGCCTTGTAAGTGGGAACTTTTTAGCAATGGACGGAACTAAAGTACAGTTTAACCTCATTTCACTTTTCATTTCAGTGTGTCTACTTAAACTCTGCATTGAAATTATTCATTTTTAAAGATCTGTCAACTATTTAAAACTTCTACAGTTTTAGAGCTACCTTGCTTCAAAGGATAGGAAATATCCTAAAGCTTTGCCTGTGGTGAAGTTACATTAACATAAACAAATAATGATATTCATGAAATGTCTGCCCTTTGTGGTCTCAAACTAGTAATACTGCAGAAATGTGATGCTATTGCCACCTAGTGAATTCAATTAGAAGGCATAGAGTTATTGTCCCATTAAGTGTTGATTAAGTTTAATGCCTTCTGAGAAAAAGACATATACAGTGGTACCTTGGTATACGTCCTTAATCCGTTCCAGGTCCTTGGACTTATACCAAACAGGATGTATACCAAACTAATTTTTCCCATAAGAAATAATGGGAAAATGATTAATCCGTTCCCATGAAAAAAAATCCTATTGCTATTGGCATATTATACATTGATGGGGGTTGTATAAAATAATTTAAACACTGCTTAATACTAAAATACATAAATACAAAAGCAATTAGATGAAATAAATGAAAATTTTACCTCACTTTACTTTTTAATAACGTCCGTTTTTCACAATCATAGATGCCGTCATTCTCGGCAAATGATATGCAACAGCCATGTCCCAGATATGCATGCCACCTTCATACTTTTCAACAATCAATTCAAATTTATGTAAAAAAACACAAAATCACGTTGTGACGATGCGGGTTTGCTGTATGCTCCCATCTGCTGTCGGGGAGCCCTTGAACTCTACACTGTCGGTAATGTGCCTCACTGCTAAGCTCATCGGTAACAACAAAGCAAGGGGATGATGAAAAAGTGCAAAGTGCTTTTATTAAAAGAATCAACAAAACAAGGTGTTCAAATTAAAGTGCAGTCTCCAAAGTTCCAATAAATAATCTATAAAATCAGAAGTGAAACATGGAGGTTAAAAACAATAGAAAAAAGTCTTCTTAAAAACAACGAGGTTAAAATACAGCAGGAAGCATTCTTTAAAAAAAAACAAAAAAAAACAACAAGAAGAAGCCCGGTGCCTTTTTACCTGGCGGGCCCCCCTGCTTCCCAACAGCGGATTCGCCCTATTCGCAGCTGATCTTAACTCTGCCTACTTCAGCTACTTCATGCGCGCTCGCTCATGCTCTCTCTCTCTCTCTCTCTCTCTCCCAACCTCTCGTCCGTTCTTTCTTTTTCCTCCCCTTCTAGCCGACTCACACTTCTATTTATCAAGATAAGCAGCCCCTGGAACAATTACGAATGCGGATGATCTCTCACCTGTGCACTTTGGTGAGAAACGCCCACATCGCAAATCGCCCTGAGAACCTTCAGCCACACAACCACCACGCCCCTCACCAAGCCAAGAGCGCGGTGATTATTTATTTTAAAGCTGGCCTTTGATGGGAGCTGTGGACCCGCTATACCACACACGTGAAAAGTCACAGAGAGTTATAGCGCGGGTTGTTCACTGAATACTAGCAACTGGCGCACTGATGCTCGTAGGCAGTCGTGGCTTTGTCTCGAGAGAGGTAAACAAGGGTAGCACGCAAGTCATATTCCACACAAAGGTCATATACCAAGCAAAATTTTTCATGTCCAAACAGGACGTATACCAAGTTGGACTTATTCCAAAGCAGATGTATACCGAGGTACCACTGTATTTCTAAAATCAAGAAGACCAAATAACTAATACAAGTATACACAAAGTTTTAAATGTCTTACCACAGTCTGAGATAAACCCACACTGCCTTGATGTCACTGGTCACAACCTTCAGGTGTGCTGCATAGCAATGTGAATAGTGACATTACACAAAAAAGCTCCTAATCGCAGGTCCCATGAATACAAAATGACATCTCAATAAGAGTTAAATATTTCATGTTTTTTTTGTACCAAATAAACCTTCGATAAGGGTTTTTAATATTCCAAAACCCCCAAAGAGACACAAAGAACATGAAATACAGTAAATACTAAATGGATAAATAAGAAATTAAGGTTAAAAACAGAATCATAGCAAAGTACAAGGGAGAGATTTTCAAGTTGATTATTTTAAAGAAGCATAAGGGAGCAGGCAAAACTCAAAGGGAAAAGCCAAGGACAAAAATATTGGAATTTAAAAATTACTAAAACTCAAACTGAAACCTTCATTGAAAAATCTTTAGTCAGAAAGAAACAAAGCAGAAGTCAAAATCAACACTAAAATCTTAAAGAACTTTGAAAATAAAGAATAACAAGTCTCTTGCAAAAAAATCCAAAAACATGGAGGCTCTTCATTTTCTGCCGTATTCTGGGCAATCTTGTGGACAGTGTACACATGATCATGACCATGAAACACAAATGTCAAACACTGCCACTCATGTTGAAAACCCAAGGCATGATGACATCATCAACATGCGATAAAAATAAACAATGGACATATAACTGTACAAAAACTTGCAGAAGGGAATCAACAGCTATCAGAAGTAAGTATTACAACATGATCCTGTCTACCTTGAGTCATAGCTATGTATTTGTCACTGACTAGTGGCCTGCAATGAACTGCTCAATGTAGATTACAAACACAATGTTCCCTAAATATACAGCTTTATCTGTACCCCAGGTCTACCTTCAGGCAACCTCAGGACACTTTGCAACCAATTAAAAAATTGTATTTTAGCGTTTACTGGCTAGTGTACTGAAATAAGTGGCACTCTCCCCATATGATCTGAACAGTGTTATTTTGAAAGGCTTCTGCTTTTTTCTGAGGTGTTCTTTCAGTCCATTTATTTCCTTGCCTGATTTTCTCACCTCACCGTACCTCCGCTAATCTGTCAACTATCTTATGTGGGTACTATAAGTAACTGGACAATTTGCAGTGTGTATTCATTGTGACTGTGAGATCTCACAGTCTGAGACAGAATCATCAGTCTTCCATTTTTGGGCATTTCCTCTAGCTTTTCCCATGTGTTAATAATTTGTTCTTCTTAAATTCCTCTGGGTGAGTTTGCTGAATTTCCTTGCTCAATTTTGGTTTGTCCTCTGGTTTGGCTTCTCTCCTTTTTTGCGTTATTGCTTTTGTCTTGTCTGCAATCCGATCATTTTTGTTCATCTTTTGACTTAGTAACAATGTAGTCATAACCACCTTATCTCCTCTCTATCTTCTTTATGAAGGTGAAAAGCATTTAACCACTTTGTGAATGCACTCACAACAGAGTGTTGTTGATTAGTGAATATGGAGGCATTATGTTTTTAAATAACCACATTTGCATTTTGAGTAAGTTACATGCCTGTTGCACACCTACTACATGATTTTGTTCAGCAGAACTGAAATTAAACTTTTAGGGAAGCATGAGCTTTCAGTTTACCAGTCCACATCCTTACCTTTTGTCACAAATTTTCAATAGTAACTGAGGGGTTGTGGGTTCAAAAGGCTGAATTGAGATTTTGCTATGGATTGCTGTGCTCACGCTCTATAAATGGGGTAGAAATGCAGCAGTGGCCAAGGACCTCAATGAAGAATTGTTGCCTCTCCAGATGTAGTGGAGACAGTTGAGTTGGTTTCACTATATAGTGAGGGTGTCTTCTGGTTGATTTCTAGAAAAAGCATATCAGGCAAAGCCCAGAGTAAAATGGCACAGAGGCAGACTAAGGATACAGTCATATCTTCCAGCTGGCCTGAGAGCACCTATTAATTCCCCCAAATTACATGGAAACTTGCTTGATATACCCATCTCAGTATGATGACACCATGACCCTCAACAGGATATAACTTGCTTTAGGATATAATTTCCATTGAAGCACATTTATAGTGCAATATTTGTGCCTTGCACCCATTGCTTGCTGAGAAATAAATTTAAATATGAAAACATCTATGTAGATACTGTTTTTATATATTAAGCTAGCAGTGTTACCTGGCTTCGCCCAGACCTGAAATGCTATGTAACTAACTGAGTACTTTTCTGTGTATGATATGTTACTTTTTATCTAGGAGCTAATATTGTTATTTCACTGGAGCTTCTTATTCTTGAATATGCTACATACAACTGCCCAGGAGTAAAAAATTCATGCCATACATTATTTCTTGCTTTTCCTAGTGATTGACCTAAGCTTTTGTTGATGGTCATTGGAAGATTATAATTTTACAAGAAACTGTATTATTTTGAATTCAAACAGGTTATTAGTAGAAATAATATATATAACTACACCCTGTAGCACATCCTGTTAAAAAAGGTAGCTTCAATCAGAATTTTAGATCTGTAATCTTGTGCCGTTGCAAAGTTTTGGAGGGTTTAGATCAGTGTTTCCCAACCTTGGTCCTGCGGGCCCACTGTGGCTGCAGATTTTTGTTCCAACCAGCTTCTGTTTTTAATTGGACTCCTGGGCTAATTAAGTAATGTGTTATTTCCCAAATTCTGTGTTTTGGGAGCAATATAGGAATTAGAAAACTAAGTTTGGTAAAAAAAAAATATATATATATATATATTAAAATGTACCAAGCAGTTATATGGGAAAAATGTATTTTTTTCTTTTTAACAATATTTTCATCTTGATTTTACTTCTACTTTTCTAGGTGTTCTAATTGTTTAATTAATCCATTATTTACTAATTAGTGGGTCTGATGCTAATGTAGTTGCAGCCTTTGATTATTCAGTGTTGTTTGCCGAGATGTCTGCTCTGCTCATTTTTAATTGTTATTAATAAGATACAACGAAGGGGAAAAACTGCACAGAGAAAGGGCAAAATATAATGAAATCAACAAAAGAGAGTTAAGCCTTTAAATCTATAGGAAAATCAGAAATATTTCTAAATGTCTTATAAATGTAAAACTCATGCTGCTGTGCTTTTCTGAATATAGAATAAAAGAAAAATAATACTAAGTAATTAAATGAGATCAGTGCTATCAGGTGTTGTCACTGATTAAGAATCTGGTTGGAACAAAAACCTGGAGCCACAGTGTGCCCACAGGACCGAGGGTGGGAAACATTGGTTTAGATCAAAAGCAATATAAGCTGAATTGTGGTTTGCTTTAAATTATTACATAAAACATTGATGTTTACAGGCTGAACATGCATTGTCCACCTCCTGTATGTTCTGTCCATGGGGGACCCTGAACTTACCAAGGCATTCTGTTGCTCCTGGCCTGTGTTGTCACCAGAGCTTGAAGTGAGCTGATAAGCTGTTCCGGCCCTTCAGTGTTTCTGCTTTGCAAACCGAACTATAGCGCCACATCGTAGTCCAACTTTTGGGAGACACCCAAGTCCTCAGCCATATTGCATATATTTTACCACCAAGGGCCTTTCCTGCCCCACTCTATTCATCGAAGTATATGTACTGTATATGAGCGCAATCAGTAATCCACTGGGGACAGCTCCCATTGAATTTGTATATATTTTATACCTGCATAGAAAGGAGTAAGAAGAAGAAAATTAAATGGGGAGCACGCCATGTAACCAAGGTGGCAACTTTTTTAAACATGTCTATTTTGCACTCTGCAGAACTTTTTTCCTTCCCCCATGCTTCTGGCAGAAGCCTTCATTTGTGTAAAGTGGCAGTCCCATTTCTCTGCACAATTCCTTCCCTCGCTTTGCAGCGGTCAGCAGATAAAAGGACACAGTCCCTAAAAATAGTCCATTTGTAAAGCATTATTACCAACAAATATGGACAAATTGAAAAACACATTAAGACTAACTTTCTTTTTTCTGTAATGTTACCGAATTTCAATCAGATTCATCAAGGGGTTTTTGTGATTTCAGGGTATTTCATTTTTCTGTGGTGGGGGAATAAATTTTTACCCCTAAATATTACCTATACAGTACATTGAAGTGTCCTTTCTTAGCAGATGCATACTGGCCCAGGAGTACCATCCTGCCAAAATTCAGCATTTTAACTTAATGGAAAATCGAGTTTTTCTTGATGAGTGAGTGAGTCAGTCAGCCAGTCACCTTTGCATTATATGTATAGATTAAGATTTTTCGGGCTCCTGATGTTAATCATGTGTAAGGCAGCTGGCGCAAACAGATGAACAAGACACTACGCAGACTAGATACTACTCACAGGCAAACCACTCTGCCTGAACCACAACAATATAATGTTATAGGAGGCTGACTTATATAGCATTCATGCTGTGTGGAGTACAAATTATGAATGGTATTACTTAAGCCGTATAACATGCTTGTGAAGCCACATCTGGAATAGTATGTGTAGTTTTGGTCTCAGTAATACCAAAAGAATATAAAAGTTCTCAGCTTCCAAACTGATTTTGGGACCTCAGGATATGAGCAATGACGGAAATACCAAAGGACTCGAATCTTGTAGTCATCAATAAATGGAAAATGTAAACTTGTGAAGGGAAAAAGTAAGCAGAATAGCTGTTACTTTAAAGTGAGTTATTCAACAAGAATGAGAGGCATAGATGGTCATTAAACAGATCTTACACAAACAGCAGAACATTTTTCTTCATACACAGCAGTAACTACCTCATCTACTGTATCTTAGGAAAAATCAGATGTAGCATATTTTTATCATATCATGTGAGTAGGAATTGATAAACAGTGTTGAGATCACTAGCACCATTTAGCTTGAGGTGGTTTGAAATATTACTGCACTTTAAGCCCCTCTTGCATACCAGAGAAGACCGTGTCTATGCTTTAATCATACTCTTCAGACAGGTCAGCCACCACCTATCCATCTATTACTCAAGATCACTTTTTTCACTGAGAAACTTGAGCTTATTTTTGTGATAGTGCATAAATGGTAGGCCACCAGCAGTGGTGAGCGTAATTGTCCAATCCTGTCACCAGCACTTGTTTAAACTGAGCTAGTTTTGCATTGCAATTTAACTTACATGTACTTGCAAATCCACAGTTTCATTTACTGATTTTAGTGGAGCATTCCTCTCATTCTGTGATCTTTGGACTTCTGAGACAGTGAGCACATCTGTCTATACTCATTTTGTTTCATCCTAATTCTCTGGTACAATAAGTATTACAGCTTTGAAGCTTTCCTGTGTGTGCTCTTCATATCAATTATTTAATGTTCATCCTTCCATCTGAACTAAGACATACAGATAATCCACACATATATCAAAACAAGTCACTATGCACATGGTAAGCTGTATATACTTATGAGGGTGACTCAATGGAGCACTGCACTCCCATGAACCTAGGTGCAGTAAACAGCCCAGTCACATTGTTTGTGGAGTTTGCGTGCACATATTATACAAGGCTCATTGGCAGTGCTAAATTGGCCAACAAGTAATATTTATGGTTACAGGCATATGCATACCCTTTGCTAGGCTGGCAGATGTCCAGGGCTGGTTTGCCAACCAGTGATGCTATTTAATAAATATATTATCTCTTACTTTTAAGTTCCTTACGGACTAGTGACAGTGCATAATTGGAACAACAGACAATAAATACACCATCATAAATTAAAGGCAGCATCAGATAATATATTAAAGATATTTACATGCAATTGTCATACATTATGAATGGCCGTTCGGTCTGAGTTATTACTGGACCTAAAACTTGGCAATGCAGGATGACTGAAAGCTGATCTTCTCTCTATAAGCCATCTCACCTAAGATGGTGGTGTTATTGGCAAATTTGATAATGAAATTGTAGACTGTGACTGATCACACTGTCATAGCAGGGGATTCACCCCATTACCCAGTGGTGTGCCTGAATTGAGGAGCAGCGAAAGAAATTATATTCTGCCACGCATCTTCTACACATGTTGGGGCCTGCTAATCAGAAAGCCCAAAAATTAGCTTCAGAGGATGGCATCTGAAGAAAAAGATATTTCCTATAATAAATTTGACAGTCCAGGGTTACGAAGTGAAACTGTGTTACTGCTTCCTGCAGGACAACAGAAGAGAATTGTGACATGGCAAGAAGGTGAAGGAACCTACTAGTACTAGGGTGGTTCTTTTTGCAGCTGAGTAAATAAATGGTGTATTTCTTACATAGCTGTATTTTAAGTATATGTTTTTTGTTTATAGATCCTTGTATGTTTTGCTTTTTTTTCTGTGTTTATGCTCCTTCGCATGCCTGTCTGCGTGCCAAATCCGCCTAAGGAAAAGGAGCCTTGTTTTAGAGCTCACACAATGTATCGCCAAATAATATCTCATAAGCCACAAGCAGAAACAGTCAGGCATTAAAAATATGAAAAGCGGCTACTTTAAAGATATGCAGTCTCGCATTAAGAAACTAGCAAAATACCCGCGCTTCGCAGCGGAGAAGTAGTGTGTTAAAGAGGGAAAGAAAAAGAAAAGGAAACATTTTAAAAATAACATAACATGATTGTCAATGTAATTGTTTTGTCACTGTTATGAGTGTCGCTGTGATATATATATATATATAGCAAAATACCCGGGATTCGCAGCGATGTCGTGTGTTAAAGAAGTTATGAAAAAGAAAAGGAAACATTTTAAAAATAACGTAACATGATTGTCAAAGTAATTGTTTTGTGTATTTGGCGGCAGCGTCACGAAGTTGTTTTCGTCTAGCTGCATCAGAAAATGTACCATGACGTCAGACACGCCTCCTTTTTACTGTTTTCTCACAGCTTGGATTGCTGCTGTCATAATGGGTTTAAGTCTACATATATATATATATCTATACTAATAAACGGCAAAGCCCTCACTCACTCACTCACTGACTCACTCACTCACTGACTGACTGACTGACTGACTCATCACTAATTCTCCAACTTCCCGTGTAGGTAGAAGGCTGAAATTTGGCAGGCTTATTCCTTACAGCTTCCTTACAAAAGTTGGGCAGGTTTCATTTCGAAATTCTACGCGTAATGGTCATAACTGGAAGCTGTTTTTCTCCATTTACTGTAATGGAGATGAGCGTGAAACCCGTGGGGGCGGAGTTTCGTGTGACATCATCACGCCTCCCACGTAATCACGCAGTAGGTAGAAAACCAGGAAGAGGCCCAAAAAGCGCTGAAGAAAACATGCATTATATAATTGAGAAGGCAGCGAAACAATAAGAAGCGAGCGAGTGACATATACAACCATATTCATGAGTTCTGCTACTTCAGAAACAAAGCACGATGTAAACCTAAACTTTAAATTAAGTTCATAGACAGGCTGCCGCTAGCGTTTGTAATTTAGTGCCTGCCCATATAAGGCCGTC